>CM061753.1:211172595-211772595 GCA_030979885.1 Lolium multiflorum | reverse complement strand
CGCAAAAGCCCAGCCGTGTTGTCGTGAGGAGAGGCAAAAGGAGCATCATCGGAATGGATGGAGCCGCCAACGAGCTAGACTTTGACCAGTACGGCGATCCGAAGATGGAAGATGACGACGACGATGATGAAGAACCATACACAACAAGAAGAAGCAGGACCACCCTACCTAAAGGCCGTCCATTCAAGAGAAGAAGTCTAGGAGTTCCGGGGCTAAATTATTCAACCGCGAGAAAGAAGGGCAAGAAGATTGTGAAAAGATAATTATGTATCATTGTACCGATCAAAATAGACATATAATTTATATTTTTGGATATTTTCTAGATTCTATAGTATTTTAAATATTCTACATAATTATAATTATTTATGCCTTTTATTTTGGTGTATTATGCTATTTATTATAGTGTTAAATCAATTTAATAAAAAAGTGAAAAAAATTGGGGCCGCCAGGGTTCGAACCTGGCCGGCCAGGGTAAACCAAACAGGGGGAGCTAGCCATTACGGTACAGTGTGGTTCTTGTCAACTGTAGGTGCCGCGCGCGTTTTGACCTAAACCTAAAGAGGCAGTGGCGCACCCCTAGAGGTGCGCCATTGCTAAGCCTCATAGTGGCGCACCCCTAGAGGTGCGCTTTTGCTAAGGGGAGTCGGGGACTTAGCATAAAATCCCCTTCTTCCCCGTCCCGACTAGATCCCACGCACCACTGCCTCCTCTCCGATGCCACCTCCCCGGCGACACGAGCGACCAGACCCCCGGCGACGCCCTCCTCTCCTCGCCACCCCGGCGACGCCCTCCTCTGCATCGTCACCGACGCCCCTCGATCTTGATCTTCGGCGGCTAGATCCCCTCGATTCCCCTCCTCCCACCGGCGGGCGCCTCTCCCCATTCACCACTCCCTCTCCGCCGGTGCCTCTCTCTGAAGCCGCCGGACTCGCTGTACTCGCTGCGCCCTCCTCTGCATTGTCACCGACGCCCTGCTCAAGTGTCCACCGATCGCCGACCGCTCCTCCGCCGCCGTATCCTCCAAGGTAGCCCCCAATGCCCCTCCTCCTCCTCATCCTCATGCTTGCTGTTAGGTGCCGCTGCTTGCTAGGTGCTTGCTGCCGCTGCTTGCTGCTGCTAGGTGTTGCTGCTTGCTAGGTGCTTGCTGCCGCTGCTTGCTGCTGTTAGGGTTAGTTTTTTAATATTGCTGTTGCTCATGATGGATTTTTAATATTGCTTCTTGCTGCTGCTCATGATGGATTTTTAATATTGCTCTGCATAGCTAGGTACCATCATTCATCAAAGCATCCAAATGTTGGGTGTCTTCCGAGATTAATGTTAACTCTGTATGCTCTGTATGCTAGCTTCAGAGATGAAAGCTTGATGTTCTTGCTGCATATGTGTATCATTTAGTTCATTGAGCCCATCCCCTATTTTGATGTTAGCTACAACATTATTGAAAATCAACTTCTGAGTATATATAGCTACAACATTGGAATGTTAGCTACAACATTATTGAAAATCAACTTCTGAGTATAGTTTCTCTATTAATTAGCTACTAGCTAATGTTCTCTAAAAATTTGGAAATGAAAATTTTGAAATGTTCTCTGTTGTTGACAGTAGGTTTAGTGGTTTGAAAATTTGGAAATGTTCTGTCTTGACAGTAGGTTTAGTGGTTTGAAAATTTGGCTGATCAAAGAACTTCATGGTAAATATGTAGTTGGTGTTGTGTCTACATTTGGTTGCTATAGTATATATCTTGCAAGGTTTTGTTTTGGAATGAACACCGTAAACTGCAGCATGAGGATTTCATCTGTATTCTAGGTACCTTACAAGATTAAGTGGTGGAGGTGCTGCTGCTAGCATATTAGTGCTAGGTGTTGCTGCTAGCATGCATATTAGTGCTAGGTGCTGCTAGCTGCATATTGGTGCTAGGTGCAGTTCTTTAATTTCTGCCATCATAGTAGCAACTGTAGCTCTTTTATTTTCAGAGTTCAAAGCTTACTGATTTTTTATTTTAAACATTTGCAAGGCTGAGACTTGAGCACCTAACCGCTACGCGCGCCTTGGAGCAGGAGCAGGAGAAGCACGCTGCTTGCCGCCATCACCGTCGCCGCAGGTGAGGCCCTTCTCCCCTCCCTCCCTCTCTGACCTAGTGTTGTGTCTGTATGAGCATCAGCACTCCCTGTTAAGCTAGATGTATCAGCACAGCTACTGCTTGGAGCAGCAGCTTCGACCGCTGACGCCGCCTAGATGATGCCTCCTCCTCCTCTAGTGTTGTTGCTTGCTGCTGCTGCTAGGTGCAGCTTATTTGCAACTTGCAACTGCTAGGCTTAGAGTTCAAAGCTTACTAACTTTTTATTTTGAACATTTGCAAGGCTGAGACTTGCCCTCAACTGTTAACTTTGAGGTTCATGCACATCGGTGCCGCATTGCTGCATATGAATTTCTGTGCTTGCTGTTGATGCATGTTGCTGAGCTGCTGCTGCTTGCTTGCTTGGTGCTTGCTGCTTGTTGGCTGATGCTGCTAGCTTGCTGGCTTGGTGTGATGTTTAGTAGCTTGCTGGTGCTGATGCAGCTAGCTTGTTGGTTGTTGCTGGTGTGAATGTGGTGGTATCTTTCTGTCGTGCACCTATATATTGTCATATTCTTGTGCAGGGATCGAATGAGTTGCCCATTATCGCCGAAATGTTGATTCATTTCCGTTTCGGCGAAAATAGGGCACTGCTATGTCCACAAATTAGCATAGGTCATGCCCAATTTTTCGTGAAATTTTGCGCTAACTTTATGCATTTTTTCCTACTTAGTTCGAACATGGCCAACAACGAAGAGGCCGGCGGCAGCGGCAGCAAGCCATTCTGGATGCTAACCGATGAAATGGAGGTGATGGAGTCACAACCTCGCCGCGACGACGGCGAGGATGATGGCACCGATCCAGAGTACCGAGCGGATGATGCTGCCGAGGATGACACCACTGATGGTGACGCCGAGGATGACAGCACGGATGGCTGCGAACACATGGACGGCGGCGAACACATGGACGGCGGCGAACCAAAGAAGCAACGGAGGGAGCGTCGCCCGAATGCAATGTTCAAAAAATCATCCGATTCAACGATTAATCACCCGATTAATCCCTATTCAGTCGTCACCGATTAGCTGATAAACTCATTTATCGTCCAATTAACTTATTTATCGCCCGATTAATCGACCGATTTGCCTATTAATCGCTAATCGTTAGCCGACCGAGTTAACCCCGATAAGCGATTTCCTCAACTTTGCCCGAATGTGCTTAGCACCGTGAAGCAGGCATTCACCGAAGTGAACGCTAGTGGGCATCCAACGGCGCCCCCTGAATTAGTCAAAGGGTACTCTGCCCAACTCGGGTGCATCCTCCGGAGCACGGTCTCGATCAACACCGAGAACCTCAGGCATCCTGACCGAGCGAATTTGCGCACCCTCCTCTTCACGAAGCTGCACGAACGATACGAGTTCCCGGTGGACTGCTCAGAAAAGCGTCTCATGCGGAACAAAGTGCACAATGCCGCCCTCACGAAGATGAGCACCGCCCTCGCTAGTTGGAGGAACCGAGTGAAGAAAATGATTCAGAAAGGTGAGAGTTACGAGAAGATCAAGGAGTCAAATCCCTCGATCACCGAGCAAGACTACGCTGATTTCAAGATCAAGTGCGAGAGCGAGTCAACGTCGGATTCTAGTCAGTGGGGGAAGGACATGCGAAAACTGAACTTAGGCACCCACAAACTTGGTCCTGGCGGTTTTAGGGTGGCGCAACCGAAATGGGACGCCGCGGATGAGGAGCGTGTGAAGAACGGCCTCGAGCCCCTCTTCTCGCAATACAAAAACAAGCAAACCAGGAACTTTCTCCTGGCCCGGTACCGTATTGACCCGAAAACAAAGGAGCTCACCACCACTCCGGAGGTGAAGCAGTTTGAGGCTCTTCTGGTAAGGAATGCACCCGCTTAATTAGCTCCTTTATGGTTGCATTCTAATTGATGAATCCAAATTTCTAAATGGTTCATGCATGTTCCTCCCGTAGGCTAAGGAGGTTGCTGCGGAAAGTGAAAAGGAAGCTAGTAGCGGCGCGGGGTCCACGAGCTCCTCGCAGTGTGCCCCTTGGGACAACCCTTTAAATAGGGCGTTGAATGCCCACAAGAAGAGGGATCCATTGAGTAAGCCGACGTCGGCTGGTCGTGTGGTCGGCGAAGGATGCTCTATGAAATGGTCAGAATACTATAAGTCGGGGAAAAAGGAGAAAAAGGCCACCATCGATGAGAAGGAGGTCGCACATCTCAAGGCACAAGTTGCGCAGATCCCGACATTGGTCGAGGAGCAAGTGCGGCAACAAGTGCAACATATCGTGGAGACCCAACAGAGGACGCAACGACAGCAAGTGGAGGACCAAGTGGGCACGACGCTTAGCTCCATCATCCCTACCTTGGTTGCCGGTCTGGACGCGTGGTATAGGGGAGGAAAAAAGGGGCCTCCCCCGGTTCCCAGTTTCACGGGCAGCAACTCGCACAACGTGGAGCCATCGGTGAGTCCGCAGGCGGCAACAATGGTGTCTCCGGCGGTGCCAACAATGGTGTCTCCGGCGGCGCCAACATTGGTGGCTCCGGCGGCGCCAACCTTGGTGTCTCCCGCGGCGCCATTACTTCAGCTCAATGCACCCGTCGCTGCGGATAATACGCCGCCCGGCACCGCGCCAACAAGCGGCCACTCCATCAGTTGCACGCCCGCCGCCGGCGGTGCCTCGACCTTAGCCGAGCTGGACGCCATCACGGTAACCAACCCTCGGCCGATGACTTCCATATCCTTGCCTTTGACTAGCTAGCCATCCCTAACGCCCTACATGTTTTCCGCAGGGCGCCGCCGCCGACGTCCCATGCACTCTCCTGCAGTTTGTGAACGGCGAGTTGATCGATGTTGCCAAGGCCAAAATCGTTCAACCGAGCAACCGCCAGTTACACGGTGTACCCATGGCACCCGACGTGTATAGGATTCAACTGGTTCGGGTGCTTAGCGGCTACGACGACGTGCTACCTCCCTTTCAACCCCATGGTGCCGACGAAGATGAGGTCCTTACCCTCCACCAATGCTTCAATTGGTCCATGGTTTGGCCAAAGAGCCAGATTCGTTTGGGGGCGAGGGACACCACCCCACAGACAGCACCCCCAGCCGTGCCGGCGCCAAGCCATGGCAAGACCACCCCAACGGTGCCGCCATCAGCTGATGAGGACATGCAGATGGCACAGGATCCGAACGATGGTCCGGACGAGGACAGTACGTTTGCCAACCTTGACTGCAACTTCGATTTTGGGGTGGACTACGATCTCAGTAGCCAACCCTCTCAAGCTGCCGCCGAGGGGAAAACCTATTGCAACAAGCGGCGCCTATTCTGTTCTCGGGAGACGCCTCCAGCTGCCGACTTCACCGAGACTGAGCCGATAGCCAAGGTGAGAAGTGTTGGAGATATGCCCAAGAGGCAATAATAAATGGTTATTATATATCTTTGTGTTTATGATAATGTTTACATACCATGCTATAATTGTATTAACCGAAACATTGGTACATGTGTGATATGTAAACAAACAAAGAGTCCCTAGTAAGCCTCTTAACTAGCTTGTTGATTAATAGATGATTAGTTTCATAATCATGAACATTGGATGTTATTAATAACAAGGTTATATCATTGTATGAATGATGTAATGGACACACCCAATTAAGCGTAGCATTAGATCACGTCATTAAGTTATTTGCTATAAGCTTTCGATACATAGTTACCTAGTCCTTATGACCATGAGATCATGTAAATCACTTATACCAGAAAGGTACTTTGATTACACCAAACACCACTGCGTAAATGGGTGGCTATAAAGGTGGGATTAAGTATCCGGAAAATATGAGTTGAGGCATATGGATCAACAGTGGGATTTGTCCATCCCGATGACGGATAGATATACTCTGGGCCCTCTCGGTGGAATGTCGTCTAATGTCTTGCAAGCATATGAATAAGTTCATAAGAGACCACATACCATGGTGCGAGTAAAGAGTACTTGTCAGGAGACAAGGTTGAACAAGGTATAGAGTGATACCGAAGATCAAACCTCGGACAAGTAAAATATCGCGAGACAAAGGGAATTGGTTTTGTATGTGAATGGTTCATTCGATCACTAAAGTCATCGTTGAATATGTGGGAGCCATTATGGATCTCCAGATCCCGCTATTGGTTATTGGTCGGAGTGAGTACTCAACCATGTCCGCATAGTTCACGAACCGTAGGGTGACACACTTAAAGTTGGATGTTGAAATGGTAGTACTTGAATATGGAATGGAGTTCGAATATTTGTTCGGAGTGAGATCCCGGACATCACGAGGAGTTCCGGAATGGTCCGGAGAATAAGATTCATATATAGGAAGTCATATTCCAAGTTTGGAAATGATCCGGTGCATTTATGGCAGGTTCTAGAAGGTTCTAGAAAAGTCCGGAAGAAACGCACTATGGAAGGTGGAGTCCCGGAAGGACTCCACAAGCTTGGCCAGCCAAACCCTAGAGGGGAAAGTCCAAGGTGGACTTCCCCCCAAGGTGGCCGGCCACCCCCTCATGGAAAGGTGGGAGTCCCACTTGAGGTGGGAATCCCACCTTGGGTAGGTTTCCCTACACATGGAAGGTTTTAGTGTTGGGGTCTTATTCGAAGACTTGGACTAGAACTCTTGGGGCTTCCACCTATATAATGAGGGGCATAGAGAGGGGGCTGAACACTTCAAGCCTCAGCCTTGGCCGCACCCCTTAGAGGGCCGGCGCCCAACCCCCTCTCTCCCCAAACCCTAGCGGTCTCTCTTCTCCACCTCATCCTGCACGCTTAGCGAAGCTCCGCCGGATTTCTCCACCACCACCGACACCACGCCGTCGTGCTGTCGGATTCAAGAGGAGCTACTACTTCCGCTGCCCGCTGGAACGGGGAGGTGGACGTCGTCTTCATCAACAACCGAACGTGTGACCGAGTACGGAGGTGCTGCCCGTTCGTGGCGCCGGAACCGATCGTGATCAAGATCTTCTACGCGCTTTTGCAAGCGGCAAGTGATCGTCTACCGCAGCAATAAGAGCCTACTCTTATAGGCTTTGGAATCTCTTCAAGGGTTAGTCTTGATCATCCCCTCGTTGCTACCGTCTTCTAGATTGCATCTTGGCTTGGATTGCGTGTTCGCGATAGGAAAATTTTTGTTTTCTATGCTACGTTATCCTACAGTGGTATCAGAGCCGTGTCTATGCATAGATGGTTGCACGAGTAGAACACAATTGTTTTGTGGGCGTTGATGCTTATGTTGTCTTTAGTTTGAGTACTTTGCATCTTTGTGGCATAGTGGGATGAAGCGGCTCGGGCTAACTTTACATGACCGCGTTCATGAGATTTGCTCCACGCTCGACATGCAACTTGTATTGCATAAGTGGCTTTGCGGGTGTCTGTCTCTCCTACTATAGTGAAGATTCAATTTACTCTTCTATTGACAACACTAGTATCACCGTTGTGGTTCATGTTCGTAGGTAGATTAGATCTCACTCGAAAACCCTAAACCACGTAAAATATGCAAACCAAATTAGAGAACGTCTAACTTGTTTTTGCAGGGTTTGGTGATGTGATATGGCCATAATGTGATGATGACTATGTATGAGATGATCATTATTGTATTATGGCAACCGGCAGGAGCCTTATGGTTGTCTTTAATTTTCATGTTGAGTAGTATTTCAAAGTAGTTGTAATAGTTGCTACATGAGGTGAACAACCATGAAGCCGGCGCCATGAACCTTGACGCTACGCCGACGATGATGGAGATCATGCCCGAAGATGATGGAGATCATGTCCGTGCTTTGGAGATGAAGATCAAAGGCGCAAAGACAAAAGGGCCATATCATATCACATATGAATTGCATGTGATGTTAATCCTTTATGCATCTTATTTTGCTTAGATCGCGACGGTAGCATTATAAGATGATCCCTCACATTAATATCAAGATAATAAAGTGTTCTTCCCACGTATGCACCGTTGCATTGTTCGACGTTTTGAAGCATCTCGTGATGATCGGGTGTGATAAACTCGACATACAACGGGTGTAAGCCATGTTGCACACGCGGAATACTTGGGTTTGCTTGACGAGCCTAGCATGTACAGACATGGCCTCGGGACAACGGAAACCGAAAGGTTGAACACGAGTCATATGGATGATATGATCAACATGTTGATGTTCACCATTGAAGCTACATCATCTCACGTGATGATCGGTTTTGATGTAGTGGATTTGGATCGTGTACCACTTAACAACTATGAGGGATGTTGTATTAAGTGGGAGTTCATTAGTAATTAGATTAAAACATGAACTAATTATCATAAACATAGTCTGAGTAGTATTTTGAATTAATTTTGTAGTATTGGCATCCGTTTACTACTATGCGCTAGTCTTGTTATTGAGATAGAAATACTGTTAAAATCTGATAAGAAACTTTACGGATTAGTACCGTATTGTTAAAGAATCAAGAATTGATTAAGTTCTATTGCAAACTTTTAGTGAAACTCACTTTGTTGATTCAGAGAGCTATGGTTTCAATAAGTACCTAAAGTTATCTTGTCTCCGTGAAACTTGAAGTTCAAATCTGTTTGAAAAGTAAGGAGCTGAAAATTTAGTTTTCAGAAATAATCAAGGTATGAGATATATGTGATATCTAAGACCTTATTGCAAGATGATAGAATATAATTTGGTGAGACTACATAAACTCATAAGTTTTATGGGAATGTATGAAGGTTGAAGACGCCAGGCGTCACAATCCTCCAACTATTGGAGCACTAACGATATTCGCATATCCATGAAGTTATCATCCTTAGTATGCACCGTTGCTAAGACTCGTCGTATCGAAGCATCACGTGATGATCGGGTGTTATAGATTCTACGTGTGCTTACAATGGGTGCAAGCCAGATTTGCACATACAAATACTAAGGTTAAACTTTATGAGCCTAGCATGTACAGACATGGTCTCAAAAAGTTGTCATGAATTGATGGATAAAATTATGAGTGAAATTGTTCATCATAGTTACTAATAAGTGAAATCTAGAACACTTGTCATATGATGAACAACTTCAAAGTAAAAACCTCAAGGTTATTGGTATTTGACCAACAAACCTAGAAGTTATTGATGTTGAAGTGTTTTCTGAATAATGAGGAAAGCTAAAAGAGAAACTGCAAAAGATATTTTGGCAGAAAGAAAGAAAAGACTAGAAAGTCTAGCTCAGGTGTATATAAATGATATACATGTTATGGATGTATTCCTAGTTTAGTCACACAATGAAATTCTTGGGTATTAGTGCTATATTGGTTGGTATGAAGTGTCATACAAAACAACACAATACAAGAATACAATGGCCTAAGTGACTGACAAGGAATATGATAGGAATACACGTCTGGAACAAAATAAAGTGCTATTATGTTCGTCGTTGGCATTCTATCTAGCCATTAGAATTTATAATAAAGAACTTAATAATTGTTATTTTGCTCTGGTCAAATGAAAACAATGAGTTGTTCAAATTATGACATTACTCCATGTACGATGGATAAGTTATTATAAATCTTAATGGTGAAACACATATACATAAAACTGACGCTAAAATGCCATAAGGCAAATGATTTGAATTCGCTTATCTGTGGAACCGCCATTTAGGTCATGTTAGAAAGGAACGCATGAAGGAACTCCATGCAAATGGATTTTTGGAGTCACTTGATTTTTGAATCATTTGACGCTTGCAAATCTTTTCTAAAGAGAATGATTAAAATACCGTTCATAGGCCAAGAGTTGAACGGGCAACTAACTTAGTGAAAAAATACATGATGATGTATGTGGTTCACTGAGCATAGTTGTGTGCGGGAGATTCTTCTACTTCATGAAAACTTTGAACAATGAATTGAGTATATATATGTTGATATATTCAATAAGGAAGAAGTTTGAAACATTTGAATGGATTCAAATAAATTTCAGCATGAAGTGGAAATCATCGTAATAGAAAAGTCAAATATCTATGATTGGATCATGGTAGAAATATTTGAATTACGAGTTTTAGCGAACATCTAAGAGAGTTATGAAATTGTTCTACAACTCACATTTCTTGGAGTATCATAATGATGATATAGTATCCAAGATATGTATCCAAACCTTGTTGGATTAATGATGAGATAAAATATTATGACGCCATTATATTTTTGTGGATTATGCTTTAGTGACTACCGCTTTTACACTGAATAGAGCATCATCTGAAGGAGATATGCCCTAGAGGCAATAATAAAGTGGTTATTAGTTATATCTTTATGTTTATGATAAATGTTTATATATCATGCTAGAATTGTATTAACCGAAACATTAGTACATGTGTGATATGTAGACAAACAAGAAGTCCCTAGTATGCCTCTTAAACTAGCTTGTTGATTAATGGATGATTAGTTTCATAATCATGAACATTGGATGTTATTAATAACAAGGTTATGTCATTGTGTGAATGATATAATGGACACACCCAATTAAGCGTAGCATAAGATCTCGTCATTAAGTTATTTGCTATAAGCTTTCGATACATAGTTACCTAGTCCTTATGACCATGAGATCATACAAATCACTTATACCGGAAAGGTACTTTGATTACACCAAACACCACTGCGTAAATGGGTGGCTATAAAGTGGGATTAAGTATCCGGAAAGTATGAGTTGAGGCATATGGATCAACGGTGGGATTTGTCCATCCCGATGACGGATAGATATACTCTGGGCCCTCTCGGTGGAATGTCGTCTAATGTCTTGCAAGCATATGAATGAGTTCATAAGAGACCACATACCACGGTACGAGTAAAGAGTACTTGTCAGGAGACGAGGTTGAACAAGGTATAGAGTGATACCGAAGATCAAACCTCGGACAAGTAAAATATCGCGAGACAAAGGGAATTGGTAATGTATGTGAATGGTTCATTCGATCACTAAAGTCATCGTTGAATATGTGGGAGCCATTATGGATCTCCAGATCCCGCTATTGGTTATTGGTCGGAGTGAGTACTCAACCATGTCCGCATAGTTCTCAAACCGTAGGGTGACACACTTAAAGTTGGATGTTGAAATGGTAGTACTTGAATTATGGAATGTAGTTCGAATATTTGTTCGGAGTCCCGGATGTGATCCCGGACATCACGAGGAGTTCCGGAATGGTCCGGAGAATAAGATTCATATATAGGATGTCATTTTATGTGAATAAAATGTCGCGGAAGGTTCTATGGAAGGTTCTAGAAGGTTCTAGAAAAGTCCGGAAGAAACCACCAAGGAAGGTGGAGTCCACAAGGGACTCCACCTCCATGGCCGGCCAGCCCTAGTGGGGGTGGAGTCCCAAGTGGACTCCACCATAGGGGGCCGGCCACCCCCCACATGGGAGGTGGAAATCCCACCTTTGGGTGGGAGTCCTAGTTGGGCTAGGTTTCCCCTCCTATGGAAGGTTTTTGGTTCGGGTCTTATTCGAAGACTTGGACACCACCTCTTGGGGTTCCACCTATATAATGAGGGCCAAGGGGGAGGGGGCCGGCCACCTCAAACACCACCAAGGTGGCCGCACCCCTATAGTGGCCGGCGCCCCCTCTCCCCAAACCCTAGCCGCCCGCTCCTCCACATCCCGCATAGCTTAGCGAAGCTCCGCCGGACTTCTACACCGCCACCGACACCACGCCGTCGTGCTGTCGGATTCAAGAGGAGCTACTACTTCCGCTGCCCGCTGGAACGGGAGGTGGACGTCGTCTTCATCAACAACCGAACGTGTGACCGAGTACGGAGGTGCTGCCCGTTCGTGGCGCCGGAACCGATCGTGATCAAGATCTTCTACGCGCTTTTGCAAGCGGCAAGTGATCGTCTACCGCAGCAACAAGAGCCTCCTCTTGTAGGCTTTGGAATCTCTTCAAGGGTGAGACTCGATACCCCCTCGTTGCTACCGTCTTCTAGATTGCATCTTGGCTTGGATTGCGTGTTCGCGGTAGGAAAATTTTTGTTTTCTATGCAACGTTGTCCTACAGTGGTATCAGAGCCGTGTCTATGCATAGATGGTTGCACGAGTAGAACACAATGGTTTGTGGGCGTTGATGCTCTTGTTATCTTTAGTTTGAGTTTTGCATCTTTATGGCATAGTGGGATGAAGCGGCTCGGACTAACTTTACATGACCGCGTTCATGAGACTTGTTCCTCGTTCGACATGCAACTTGTATTGCATAAGAGGCTTTGCGGGTGTCTGTCTCTCCTACTATAGTAAAGATTCAATTTACTCTTCTATTGAAAACATTAGTATCAACGTTGTGGTTCATGTTCGTAGGTAGATTAGATCTCTCTCGAAAACCCTAAACCACGTAAAATATGCAAACCAAATTAGAGACGTCTAACTTGTTTTTGCAGGGTTTGGTGATGTGATATGGCCATAATGTGATGATGAATATGTATGAGATGATCATTATTGTATTGTGGCAACCGGCAGGAGCCTTATGGTTGTCTTTAAATTTCATGTTGAGTAGTATTTCAAAGTAGTTGTAATAGTTGCTACATGGAGGACAATCATGAAGACGGCGCCATTGACCTTGGTGCTACGCCGACGATGATGGAGATCATGCCCGAAGATGATGGAGATCATATCCGTGCTTTGGAGATGAAGATCAAAGGCGCAAGAACAAAAGGGCCATATCATATCACATATGAACTGCATGTGATGTTAATCCTTTTTATGCATCTTATTTTGCTTAGATCGCGACGGTAGCATTATAAGATGATCCCTCACTAAAATCTCAAGATAATAAAGTGTTCATCCTTAGTAGCACCGTTGCCAAGTCTTGTCGTTTCGAAGCACCTCGTGATGATCGGGTGTGATAGATTCAATAAGTACATATGACGGGTGCAAGACAGTTTTGCACATGCGGATACTAAGGTGGCCTTGACGAGCCTAGCATGTACAGACATGGTCTCGGAACACGTGATACCGAAAGGTAGAGCATGAATCATATGGTTGATATGATGAACACTTCGAGTGTTCGCCATTGAAATCACACCTTTTCTCGTGATGATCGGGTTTAGGTGCGGTGGATTTGGTTCGTGTGATCACTAAGACAATGCGAGGGATATTGTTTTGAGTGGGAGTTCACTTAGGTTTTTAATTATGTTGAATTAAAATTTGAACTCAATTTGTCATAAACTTAGTCTAAACTATTGCAAATATATGTTGTAGAGATGGCGTCCCCAATCAATTTTAATCAGTTCCTAGAGAAAGAGAAACTTAAGAGCAACGGTAGCAACTTCACCGACTGGTTCCGTCATGTGAGGATCTTCCTCTCGCGGAAATCTGCAATTTGTGCTTGATGCACCGCTAGGTGACCCTCCTGCAGAAGATGAATCCGATGAAGTAAAAGCTGTTTACGCGACTCGGAAAACTCGGTACTCTCAAGTTCAGTGTGCCATCTGTGCAGTCTGGAATCCGATCTTCAAAAACGTTTTGAGCACCATGATCCTCATGAGTTGATGAATGAGCTGAAAGCTATATTCGAGACTCATGCGGCAGTGGAATGCTATGAAGCATCGAAACATTTCTTCAGCTGTATGATGGAAGAAGGCAGCTCCGTTAGTGAGCACATGCTCGCCATGACCGGGCATGCGAAGAAACTCAGTGACTTGGGAATAGTGATTCCTAACAGACTGGGGATTAATCGTGTCCTTCAATCACTGCCACCAAGTTACAAGAACTTTGTGATGAACTACAATATGCAGAACATGAACAAGGAGTTACCTGAACTCTTTGGCATGCTAAAAGCTGCTGAGATTGAGATCAAGAAAGAGCACCAAGTGTTGATGGTCAACAAGACCACCAGTTTCAAGAAACAGGGCAAGTCTAAGGGAAAATTCAAGAAGGGTGGCAAGAAAGCTGCCACGCCTCCTATGAAACCTAAGAACGGCCCTAAGCCTGATGCTGAGTGCTATTACTGCAAAGAGAAGGGACACTGGAAGCGTAATTGCTCCAAGTATCTGGCTGATCTGAAGAGCGGCCTTGTCAAGAAGAAGAAAGAAGGTATATTTGATATACATGTTATAGATGTCCATTTCACTGGTTCTCGTTCTAGTACCTGGGTATTTGATACTGGTTCGGTTGCTCATATTTGTAACTCGAAACAGGAACTAAAGAATAAACGACAACTGCTGAAAGATGAAGTGACGATGCGCGTTGGAAACGGATCCAAGGTCAATGTGATCGCAGTCGGCACACTTCCTCTACATCTACCTTCGGGATTAGTTTTAAGCCTAAATAATTGTTATTATGTACTGCGTTGAGCATGAACATTATATCTGGATCTTGTTTAATGCAAGACGGTTATTCATTCAAGTCTGAGAATAATGGTTGTTCTATTTTTATGAATAATATCTTTTATGGTCGAGCACCACAAAAGAATGGCTTATTTCTATTAGATCTCGATAGTAGTGATACGCATATACATAACATTGATGCTAAGCGAATTAAACTTAATGATAATTCTACTTATATGTGGCACTGTCGTCTTGGTCATATTGGAGTGAAACGCATGAAGAAACTCCATACTGATGGATTACTTGAATCACTTGACTTTGAGTCACTTGATAGATGCGAAGCATGTCTAATGGGAAAAATGACAAAGACTCCATTTTCTGGTATGATGGAGCGAGCTACTGACTTATTGGAAATCATACATACCGATGTATGTGGACCAATGAGCGTAGCATCGCGCGGTGGTTATCGTTATGTTCTAACCTTCACAGATGATCTGAGTAGATATGGGTATATCTATTTCATGAAACATAAATCCGAAACTTTCGAGAAGTTTAAGGAATTTCAAAGTGAAGTAGAAAATCAACGTAACAAGAAGATCAAATTTCTACGATCTGATCGTGGAGGTGAATATCTGAGTTATGAGTTTGGCATGCATTTAAAGAAATGCGGAATACTTTCACAATTGACACCGCCGGGAACACCACAACGAAACGGTGTGTCCGAACGTCGTAATCGAACTCTCTTAGATATGGTTCGTAGTATGATGTCTCTTACTGATTTGCCGTTATCATTTTGGAGTTATGCATTAGAGACAGCCGCATTCACTTTAAATAGAGCACCATCAAAATCCGTAGAAACGACACCGTATGAATTATGGTTTAATAAGAAACCTAAGCTGTCGTTCCTGAAAGTTTGGGGTTGCGAAGCCTATGTAAAGAAGTTACAACCGGACAAGCTAGAAATGCGTCTTCATAGGATACCCTAAGGAAACTATAGGGTACACTTTCTATCACAGATCCGAAGGCAAAATCTTTGTTGCTAAGAACGGAACCTTTCTTGAGAAAGAATTTCTCACTAAAGAAGTGACTGGAAGAAAAGTAGAACTCGATGAGATTAATGAATCTATACTCGTTGATCGAGTAGCGCAGTACCGGAAGTTGTACTGTACCGCCTACACCGGCAACAGAGGAAGCTAATGATAATGATCATGAAACTTCGAACGAGGAAACTACTGAACCTCGCAGATCGACAAGGGAACGTGCCACTCCTGATTGGTATGATCCTTGTCTAAATGTCATGATTGTAGATAACAATGATGAGGACCCTGCGACGTATGAAGAAGCGATGATGAGCCCAGATTCCAACAAATGGCAAGAAGCCATGAAATCCGAAATGGGATCCATGTATGATAACAAAGTATGGACTTTGGTAGACTTACCTGATAGCCGAAAGGCTGTCGAGAATAAATGGATCTTCAAGAGAAAAACAGATGCTGATGGTAATATTACTGTCTATAAAGCTCGACTTGTCGCAAAGGGTTTCCGACAAATTCAAGGAGTTGACTACGATGAGACTTTCTCACCTGTAGCGAAGCTAAAATCTGTGAGGATTTTGTTAGCAATAGCTGCATTTTTCGATTATGAGATTTGGCAGATGGATGTCAAAACGGCGTTCCTTAATGGAGACATTGAGGAAGAGTTGTATATGGTACAACCCAAAGGTTTTGTCGATCCTAAAAATGCTGACAAAGTATGCAAACTTCAGCGTTCAATCTATGGACTGAAGCAAGCATCAAGAAGTTGGAACCGACGTTTTGATAAGGTGATCAAAGACTTCGAATTTATACAGTGTCATGGAGAGGCCTGTATTTACAAGAAAGTGAGTGGGAGCTCTGTAGCATTCCCGATATTATATGTAGATGACATATTATTGATCGGGAATGATATAGAACTATTAAGCAGTGTTAAGGGTTATTTGAATAATAGTTTTTCAATGAAAGACCTTGGTGAAGCATCGTATATATTAGGCATCAAGATTTATAGAGATAGATCAAGACGCCTAATAGGGCTATCACAGAGTACATATCTGGACAAGATTCTAAAGAAGTTTAGAATGGACGAAAGTAAGAAAGGGTTCTTACCTATGTTACCAGGCAAGGTATTGAGTAAAACTCAAGGACCGGCTACGGCAGAAGAAAGAGAAAGGATGTGTAACATCCCCTATGCCTCGGCAGTAGGATCTATCATGTATGCCATGCTATGTACTAGACCGGATATAGCACATGCTGTTAGTTTGACTAGCAGATATCAAAGTGATCCAGGAATGGAACACTGGACAGCGGTCAAGAATATCCTGAAGTACTTGAAAAGAACTAAGGATATGTTTCTTTGTTATGGAGGTGACCAAGAGCTCGTTGTAAACGGTTACACCGATGCAAGTTGGAACACCGATCCTGATGACTCTAAGTCACAATCTGGGTACGTGTTTATATTGAATGGTGCAGTAAGCTGGGCAAGCTCGAAGCGGTGCACGGTGGCGAAGTCTTCAACAGAATCAGAGTACATAGCGGCTTCGGAGGCTTCATCGGAAGCGGTATGGATGAAGAGGTTCATTGTAGAGCTCGGTGTGGTTCCTAGTGCATTGGACCCATTAATCATTTACTGTGATAACATGGGTGCCATCGCCAATGCACAAGAGCCAAGGTCACACAAGAGGCTGAAGCATATCAAGCTGCGTTACCACTCGATTCGCGAGTACATCGAAGATGGAGAAGTAAAGATTTGCAAAGTACACACTGATCTGAATGTAGCAGATCCGTTGACTAAAGCTCTCCCTAGGGCAAAGCATGACCAACACCAGAATGCCATGGGTGTTAGGTATATTACAATGTAATCTAGATTATTGACTCTAGTGCAAGTGGGAGACTGAAGGAGATATGCCCTAGAGGCAATAATAAAGTGGTTATTAGTTATATCTTTATGTTTATGATAAATGTTTATATATCATGCTAGAATTGTATTAACGAAACATTAGTACATGTGTGATATGTAGACAAACAAGAAGTCCCTAGTATGCCTCTTAAACTAGCTTGTTGATTAATGGATGATTAGTTTCATAATCATGAACATTGGATGTTATTAATAACAAGGTTATGTCATTGTGTGAATGATATAATGGACACACCCAATTAAGCGTAGCATAAGATCTCGTCATTAAGTTATTTGCTATAAGCTTTCGATACATAGTTACCTAGTCCTTATGACCATGAGATCATACAAATCACTTATACCGGAAAGGTACTTTGATTACACCAAACACCACTGCGTAAATGGGTGGCTATAAAGTGGGATTAAGTATCCGGAAAGTATGAGTTGAGGCATATGGATCAACAGTGGGATTTGTCCATCCCGATGACGGATAGATATACTCTGGGCCCTCTCGGTGGAATGTCGTCTAATGTCTTGCAAGCATATGAATGAGTTCATAAGAGACCACATACCACGGCGAGTAAAGAGTACTTGTCAGGAGACGAGGTTGAACAAGGTATAGAGTGATACCGAAGATCAAACCTCGGACAAGTAAAATATCGCGAGACAAAGGGAATTGGTAATGTATGTGAATGGTTCATTCGATCACTAAAGTCATCGTTGAATATGTGGGAGCCATTATGGATCTCCAGATCCCGCTATTGGTTATTGGTCGGAGTGAGTACTCAACCATGTCCGCATAGTTCTCGAACCGTAGGGTGACACACTTAAAGTTGGATGTTGAAATGGTAGTACTTGAATTATGGAATGTAGTTCGAATATTTGTTCGGAGTCCCGGATGTGATCCCGGACATCACGAGGAGTTCCGGAATGGTCCGGAGAATAAGATTCATATATAGGATGTCATTTTATGTGAATAAAATGTCGCGGAAGGTTCTATGGAAGGTTCTAGAAGGTTCTAGAAAAGTCCGGAAGAAACCACCAAGGAAGGTGGAGTCCACAAGGGACTCCACCTCCATGGCCGGCCAGCCCTAGTGGGGGTGGAGTCCCAAGTGGACTCCACCATAGGGGGCCGGCCACCCCCCACATGGGAGGTGGAAATCCCACCTTTGGGTGGGAGTCCTAGTTGGGCTAGGTTTCCCTCCTATGGAAGGTTTTTGGTTCGGGTCTTATTCGAAGACTTGGACACCACCTCTTGGGGTTCCACCTATATAATGAGGGCCAAGGGGAGGGGGCCGGCCACCTCAAACACCACCAAGGTGGCCGCACCCTATAGTGGCCGGCGCCCCTCTCCCCAAACCCTAGCCGCCCGCTCCTCCACATCCCGCATAGCTTAGCGAAGCTCCGCCGGACTTCTACACCGCCACCGACACCACGCCGTCGTCTTCGGATTCAAGAGGAGCTACTACTTCCGCTGCCCGCTGGAACGGGGAGGTGGACGTCGTCTTCATCAACAACCGAACGTGTACGGAGGTGCTGCCCGTTCGTGGCGCCGGAACCGATCGTGATCAAGATCTTCTACGCGCTTTTGCAAGCGGCAAGTGATCGTCTACCGCAGCAACAAGAGCCTCCTCTTGTAGGCTTTGGAATCTCTTCAAGGGTGAGACTCGATACCCCCTCGTTGCCACCGTCTTCTAGATTGCATCTTGGCTTGGATTGCGTGTTCGCGGTAGGAAAATTTTTGTTTTCTATGCAACGTTGTCCTACATCATCATGATCCGTTGAAATGACACCATACGAGTTATGGTATGGGTATAAACCCTAATAGTCTTTCTTTAAATTTTGGTCTAAGAGTTTACAACCAAAATCGGATGAATGTCTTTGTTGGTTATCCCAGAGAATTAATTGGGAATTCTTCCCACGAGACAAAGACAAAAGTGTTTGTCAATGTTTCTTATTTCCGAGAAATTGTTTCTAGTGAAGTATTTGAGTGGGAGGACAATATAATTTGATAAGGTTTATGAACCTGAGCATAATGATCAGAGTAGCGCAGCATCGGAATTGGTTTCGGAAGCGGCCACGACGATCATGGCTCCCATGACTACAAAGTGTTTTAGCCATGGAGATCGAAGTACATATTGAACCTTGTAGGTATGGTTTACTTTGTGATCAAATAAATGATTTGTGAACAAAGGATTGATTTTGAATAATGATAAACCAACTACAAACAAAGAAGTTATGATGGGCCCTGACTCCGTTAAAATGGCTATACGCCATGAAATC
The DNA here is from genome assembly GCA_030979885.1 of Lolium multiflorum. Lineage (NCBI taxonomy): Eukaryota > Viridiplantae > Streptophyta > Magnoliopsida > Poales > Poaceae > Lolium > Lolium multiflorum. The sequence continues at coordinate 211,753,044 of CM061753.1, read as the reverse complement.
CAAGATAGATAAATACTTTTTGAAAGTAAATGGATCTATAAAATTGATGGACTTGGATGGAATATCCTTAAAGAAGCTCGACTTGTCGAAAAATTGTTTACGACAAAGTTCAAAGAGTTGACTACGATAAGATTAGATCTTCCGTAGCAATGCTTATAGTCTATGTGGATTATTCTAGTAATCACTACATATTTCTTTTATGAGATATGCTAGTAGGATGGCAAAATACACTACTTAACAGAAGTGTGTATTAAAGGTGTATACAAGATACAACCAAGAGTTTTGCTGGTCCGTGGAATACTAGATAGGTATACGAACTTCAATTGGATGAAGTAAGTATCACGGAGTTAGAATCTTCACCAGATGAAATAGTCAAAGAGTTTTTGATTTCATCAGAGACGATGAAGAGGCTTGCATTTGCAAGAAATTAAGTGGGAGCGCTAAGACACATTTATAATACTTTATGTAGGTGACATATAGTTGGTTATAAATGATGTAATTATATACTTGATTAAAAGGTTTCATTGAGAATTAACTTCAATGAAAGGATATGGACTGAAACAAATTTAGTGTCAAGATCTATGAAGATAGATTGAAACACATAAATAAGTTTAAGTCAAAGTACATATGATGGATATTGAAGTAGTTCAATATAGAAATATTAAGAAAATGTTCTTGTCATGTGAAAGTTTTAACAAGACTTGAGTGTATCGACACTCAATGAGTAAAAACACATGAGTGATTATAGATCACGAATAACATGTACACAATCAGATATCATGTGCTATAAAGTGTTATGAGCATATACCAGAATGATTCATATGATGATCATTGAACGACAGTAAGAATATCCTTAAGTACTTTAGAAGAACTAAGGATATATATATATTTTTGTATGAAGAAATGACAAACAAATCGCTGTAAGGTGTTACACCGATATTGGTTTTGTCACATATAAAATATAATTTCAAATCTCAAATTAGACTAAGTGTTGTTTAAAAGGTAGCACAATGAGCTAGAAGTTGTCAATGCTAGATTTAGAAGAGTTCTAAATATTGTGATGGATTCTACAAAAGAAGGCAGAATATGTCATTGTTTTGACAATGACAAAGGATGTTAAGTCAGGAGGTTCTTTGAGAACTTGGTGTAGTTCCGACAAAGTCAGAACTTTGAAGCTATATTGTGTGTGACAATATTAGTGACATATTTCAGACCGGAATTAAGGTTCCACCAGAGGACTAAGCATATATGCCGACTCATTTGGAAAATGAGTGATGCGCTGAGACGCATATGAATTGCAAAATACATACGTTTCTGAGTATGTCAGACCGTTGACTAAAACCTCTCCCGTGAGCAAAACATGATAAAGCACCAGAAGGCCAAGGTGTTATATCTTTACATATGTAAACTAGATTATTGACTCTAGTGCAAGTGGGAGACTGTTGGAGATATGCCCAAGAGGCAATAATAAATGGTTATTATATATCTTTGTGTTTATGATAATGTTTACATACCATGCTATAATTGTATTAACCGAAACATTGGTACATGTGTGATATGTAAACAAACAAAGAGTCCCTAGTAAGCCTCTTAACTAGCTTGTTGATTAATAGATGATTAGTTTCATAATCATGAACATTGGATGTTATTAATAACAAGGTTATATCATTGTATGAATGATGTAATGGACACACCCAATTAAGCGTAGCATTAGATCACGTCATTAAGTTATTTGCTATAAGCTTTCGATACATAGTTACCTAGTCCTTATGACCATGAGATCATGTAAATCACTTATACCAGAAAGGTACTTTGATTACACCAAACACCACTGCGTAAATGGGTGGCTATAAAGGTGGGATTAAGTATCCGGAAAGTATGAGTTGAGGCATATGGATCAAGTGGGATTTGTCCATCCCGATGACGGATAGATATACTCTGGGCCCTCTCGGTGGAATGTCGTCTAATGTCTTGCAAGCATATGAATAAGTTCATAAGAGACCACATACCATGGTACGAGTAAAGAGTACTTGTCAGGAGACAAGGTTGAACAAGGTATAGAGTGATACCGAAGATCAAACCTCGGACAAGTAAAATATCGCGAGACAAAGGGAATTGGTTTTGTATGTGAATGGTTCATTCGATCACTAAAGTCATCGTTGAATATGTGGGAGCCATTATGGATCTCCAGATCCCGCTATTGGTTATTGGTCGGAGTGAGTACTCAACCATGTCCGCATAGTTCACGAACCGTAGGGTGACACACTTAAAGTTGGATGTTGAAATGGTAGTACTTGAATATGGAATGGAGTTCGAATATTTGTTCGGAGTCCCGGATGAGATCCCGGACATCACGAGGAGTTCCGGAATGGTCCGGAGAATAAGATTCATATATAGGAAGTCATATTCCAAGTTTGGAAATGATCCGGTGCATTTATGGCAGGTTCTAGAAGGTTCTAGAAAAGTCCGGAAGAAACGCACTATGGAAGGTGGAGTCCCGGAAGGACTCCACAAGCTTGGCCAGCCAAACCCTGGGGAAAGTCCAAGGTGGACTTCCCCAAGGTGGCCGGCCACCCCCTCATGGAAAGGTGGGAGTCCCACTTGAGGTGGGAATCCCACCTTGGGTAGGTTTCCCTACACATGGAAGGTTTTAGTGTTGGGGTCTTATTCGAAGACTTGGACTAGAACTCTTGGGGCTTCCACCTATATAATGAGGGGCATAGAGAGGGGGCTGAACACTTCAAGCCTCAGCCTTGGCCTTAGAGGGCCGGCGCCCAACCCCCTCTCTCCCCAAACCCTAGCGGTCTCTCTTCTCCACCACATCCCGCACGCTTAAGCGAAGCTCCGCCGGATTTCTCCACCACCACCGACACCACGCCGTCGTGCTGTCGGATTCAAGAGGAGCTACTACTTCCGCTGCCCGCTGGAACGGGGAGGTGGACGTCGTCTTCATCAACAACCGAACGTGTGACCGAGTACGGAGGTGCTGCCCGTTCGTGGCGCCGGAAACGATCGTGATCAAGATCTTCTACGCGCTTTTGCAAGCGGCAAGTGATCGTCTACCGCAGCAATAAGAGCCTACTCTTATAGGCTTTGGAATCACTTCAAGGGTTAGTCTTGATCATCCCCTCGTTGCTACCGTCTTCTAGATTGCATCTTGGCTTGGATTGCGTGTTCGCGATAGGAAAATTTTTGTTTTCTATGCTACGTTATCCTACAAGAAGTGTTATCAGTCCTAACACACTGAAGAAGGCTTGCGAAGAGGAGAATGCGGTCCTAGTAAATACGAAGCCGAAGGGACGGAAAAGAAAGAAGAAGGATGACAAGTCTGCCAGCCAGCCGGCACATATCCGTGCTCAGGACGGGCCACCAGTGCCCAAGAATATCAAGTCGAGGCTGCATGTGTCGGGTGAGCGGATGCTAATTAAAAGATTGTACGATGTTGCACCCGGTCCTATGCGATCTCTGGTTGACGGTATTCAGTTTACGGAGGAGCGGCGTATCAGGGAGAAAGATCATGGATACCCGGTGTATATTGCCGAGGTGCCCTCGGGCCATGGCTTTGTCGATAGTTGCTTCGGGGAGAAGATCTTCCTGCGGTATGATGATATCTTCGCCATGTTGAACAGTTATCCGCTGCACTACACCTTCATTCGCCTATACTCACTCAGCAAGGCGATGCGGATCATTAGAGACAGCACCCCGGGCATCGCGATAGCCGACCCCTTCTACATGCGTGCCGTCCACTTGGCCACCGCCGGAGACCGGGCAGTCGCGAGTGAATACCTCAAAGGCTTCTTTCTAGAGAACCAGAAGAAGTATAACATCCTCCTACCTGTATTTCCCGAATAAGTCACCCCCTCACCGTACCGGTCTTAACTCGTGATTTTTTTAGATTTCAATCGTCCTGTTCTTAAACATTATGTGTTCTATGCAGAGACAATACCTGCACACTCATCTCCGTAACCCCGAAACATTCCATGGCCACATACTTGGATGCGGACGGTAAGTCAAGCACGGACTACAGGAATGTCAAGGCCGTACTTGATGATGCTCTCAATTGCTACGTCAAAGCGAAAGGCCACATGGAGAGGCCAAATGCTAGGTATGGGAAGCATGTGTTCAAGCACCAAACAAACTTCCCCTGCGTCAAGAAGCCGCCTTCTAGTACGAAGGATGCCTACTACGCCCTCTATCACATGGATAAGTTCATACGGGACCAGCAGCAGCTTACGCTACCTCAGCATCTCAGAGACTGGGCCAACAAATTGTCGCGGGTCCGTGACGACGGCATCAAGCAAGACTTCTTCCGCATCCAAGTAGAGTTTTGTGAAATCATCCATCAAGATGTCATTAGAAGCGCGGGGGAGTTCTACGCCGGCTATCAGCCGTCAAACAGTGACATAGACACAATGCTCCAAATGCAGGGTGACGACTACCGCTCATGGATGTGCTTGAAGAAAGGCGGCGGTTTTATCCACGCTCCGAGTAGAAAGTCTTGATGTGCGAGCCTAGTTATGTAGTTGTGAACTAAAGATGAGCTTGTGTTGTAATAAACTTTATCCAGCACTTTACTTGCTATTAATTACTAGTTCGGCTATGTTTGTGAACTTATATATATCGCTCTGTCGTTTTCCGCTACTTTATTTGGTCGTTATTTTTGTTTGCATATGCCGATGATTAGAATGGTTGGTCACCTGTACACTTGGGGGCGGCGTGAGCGAGCCTGGTGTGATGGCACAAATATCCATGTCTTGTGCATCCTACTTGGTCTCGCTCACACCGTCCCTAAATGTTAATATTTGTTTGGACCAACAATGTATGAGGCATATACTATGTAGTTGTTACCACTTGGCTCTTTCTTCCATTTTAGTGCCGATGATTAGAATGTTCGGTCAATTGTACACTCCGGGGTGACGCCAATGAGCCTGGTGTGATGGCACAAATATCAATCTCTTGTGCATCCTACCTGGCTTCACTGGCGCCATCCCGGAATGTTAATATTTGTTTCGACCAACAATGTATGAGGCCCTTGTCATTACATTTGCTTTCGTATTTCAAAATGCCCATGATTAGAATGTTTGGTCACCTGTACACTCGGGGGAGGGGCTAGTGAACCTGGTGCGATGACACAAGTATCAATCTCTTGTGCATCCTACTTGGTTTCACTAACCCCTTCCCTGAATGTTAATATTTGTTCCGACCAACAATGTATGAGGCCCTTGTCATTCCATTTGCTTTTGGTATCTCAAAATGTTGATGATTAGAATGTTCGGTCAATCACTACACTCCGGGGAGGCGTAAGTGAGCTTGGTGCGATGACACAAATATCAATCTCTTGTGCATCTTACTTGGTCTCACTAACGCCGTCCCGAAATGTTGATATTTGTTCCGACCAACAATGTATGAGGCATGCCTTTTAGTTCATACTACTTGGATCGTTTTTTAGTTTGCTCTTATTCGTTGCAAACATCTATGAGCGTGCACTAATGTTTCATTGGCTTGTGCATATATATGCAGATATGACGTGGTATGTCGTGTACAAGGGCAAGGTTCCCGGAGTCTACAACGACTGGGAGGAGTGTCGGAGACAGGTTCACCGTTTTAGCGGTAACAGCTACAAAGGGTACACCACTAGAGCGGAGGCCGAATATAGATACGCACGCTATTTGGCGGGAGAGAGGAGGGAGCGGAGGAGGAACCGGATGAAGACCACTATCATCGGGATGGTGCTAGTAATGACTCTAGCTCTCTTCTATGTGATGGTACTTTAGATGATCGATCTTATGTAACCACTAGCTCATTTGTGACTTTGTAACCCCGTAACTTGTAACCCCGTAACTTGCATTGTAACCCCGTAACTTCTCTAATGTGAAATCTTGTGAATCATGTGGGGCTAATGTGAAGAACTATGTATGGATAAGCTGTGCTGTTGTTTATATGTGTTATATATCATGTATTGTGCTATTGTACTGTGATATACAACCTGTATAAATACCTGCCAGGATACAAAAAAAATTTCGAAATTGTAGCAGTGGCACACTAGTGGCCCATCAGTGGCGCACGACTACTAAGTAGCAGTGGCGCACTGCCCTGTGATCCCCTCCGAGTCTAGCAGTGGCGCACCACGCACCTCAGCAATGGCGCACGTCCTGGAGACAGCAGTGGCGCACGTCCACACGCAGCAGTGGTGCACCACCTCGCTGAAACAGTGGCACACCCCAAATAGTAGCAGTGGCGCACCTCGTCTAGACAGTAGTGGCGCACTGCAACTGACCAACAGTGGCGCACCACGTTGGAGCAATAGTGGCGCACCGTTGGACATGTTAATGGCGCACCACGCAGTGCGCCACTGGTATCCAGGCTAGTAGTGGCGCACTAGGAGTTAGCAGTGGTGTGATATCAGTGGCGCACCACTAGTGCGCCACTGATGGGTATAAGTGGTGCGCCACTGATTACCTTTTTCCTAGTAGTGTGCACCCCGGCCTCTACCTTGGCAGCCTCGGCCGCCGCGTCCGGGATCGCGGCCTGTAGAACTGGCCATGGAGCGCTTGGAGAGATGGTGGACGGCGGCGATGGTGGCGCTAGGGTTTGTTAGGAGGAGCCGATGCCCGAGCATCCTATTTTATACCCGAAGGCAGGCGTGGAGAGGTGGTGCGCAATTATTGCTTGGTCAGAGGTAGTTGAAGTTAGGTGGACGGTTGTGCCATTAATCCCCGGCACGCATGGCTAGGTCATTAAGCCGGCCGCTCATTCACCTAATGTCAAGCAACCTCGAGAGTTTCCGTCTGACGTGGCACGAGATGCTGGCGCGTCTGTTTTGTGCCCGACACATAGGAAGCGACGAGGGCGTCCCGTCAATTGTATTGGGCTCTAAAATGGGCCAGTAACTTTTAAGACGCGTTGTGTGGCCCAAAAGCACACCGAACCCCCAAATCGGTGTCGAGGTTGCTATGGGGTATGCCCGTGGAGATGCTCTTGCATAGGGGGCATGATGAGCTTTTGTCTAGCATTAGAGCATCTCCACTCGCTCTCCCCAAAGCCCCCCTAAAGCCGTAAGAGAGGTGCTGGCGCTAAACTTATGCCCCCAGGCCGAACCCTACCCACGGGGGAGGGGGGCTAGCGCCAGCAGGCAACGGCCACGCGGCGGCGAAAATGTGTGACACCGTGTTCCCGCCATTTTCACCGCTTCCCGCCTACATATTCCCACCCTTTCCACCGCTATATGTAGCCGTCGGCCGCCATTGCCACTCCACATCTCTACTCCACATCTGCAAATTCCTCTCCCATGGCATCCAACGATCTCGCCCCACGGAGGCCGAGGCGCTAAGTGCCTCCAACTACCCCTGGCCTGCAGGGTTAGCTGTGCCCCCTACCCCGGCTGGAGGCTTCCCCGAGCTGCACCGAACGCGTCCTCGTCTCCGCCTTGGCCTCATCTTCCTCAGTTCCTCCTGGTGCAAGGTATCGTCCCAATACATCGAGAATCAATGTCAAGGCCGCCGATTCTCTTCTCCCACCTCCACGCTCCGGCGAGTATTCGAGCCGCTCCGTCAATCCTCCGACCGTGCTGACTACACCAACACGTTCCTGGTGAGGTTTGGCATCTACTCGACCTCTCCACGATCTCCGTCCTCCACTCCAACGACCTGCCGACGTTGACCGTCTCTTTCCTCCGCAAAATCTCGACGCCGACGATGCTCCGGTGGGTTTTCTGCACCACGACCGCCACCGTCAATTTCCCCGCGTCCAGGCACATCTCCAACACCAACCGTATCGTCCTGATTCGCTCCCAGGCGCTGAATGCATCTCCGACCAGAGTAGTCCCCGCCATGGCCGACCTGTCTAATCTCTGCTTCCTCTGCTTCAAAGGAAGGCGCATCCCGTTTCGTCCAACAGTCGAACTGCGGCATAGTGGTTGGTCCCCTGATCCGTATCATAGCAAAACCAAGTTCAAACCCCCACGCTTACAGTTGAAATCAATCCGTTTTGTCACTGTTTCTTCAGATCTCGTGCCGAACAACATTTCAGTTTGTGCGCGAGATTTGCCTGATCAACCCCAGCATCGCATCTGGTTCGTTCCTTGTTCAACATGGTGAGATCAAGAGTTCAATTCCTGACGCAACACGATGCTGATCAACTGACCACCATGGCCCATCTCTCCCTGGCGCAGCACGATGCTGATGCGCGCCCAAATCTATCCACCGCCGGCCCAGCACAGGGGCAGCAGAGTTCCCAGGCCAGGTCCGGCCCTGTTCTACTACCCTCTCTGCTAATCTTTTTTTTTGCAAAATCTTGTTTATATCATATCTTGGGATTGGAAAATCCAAACAAAACAAATAAAATATCTGTTTTTATGAGAAAAATATGAGAAATCTAAATGAGACATCCATGCTTCTGTTTGCATCATGCATCATATAATTTTGTGATAGTTTGCATTATCACCTAATAGATAACATATGGAATATGTGAGATATTGTATAAATGTCCCGATCCCATTTAATTTTGTGTATCTCACCTCATGCCATGCTTAACAACATTTAATATGTGGGGTAGAAAAATAACTCGAACCTAATAATTATTTATCAGAATTTCGATTTCACTTAATTTGGATAGTTGCATTGCATCATCATTTCATGCTATGCATATTATATCTTGATCATGCTGATTTTTTTGCCGTAGTACTAAGTTGTGCAGCCGTTGTTTGCTGTAGAGCTTTGCTTTTCCTGGATAGGCATCTGAGTTTATACAAGCTACAACAAGTTCTCCGGTTGTTCTTTGACAATCTTTAACAGGCAAGCATTTTCCCCACTCCTGTCCATGTAGGAGTATTTTACCTATTTTGCTTTGCTTTCAATCTTATGCTAGCCTTGAGTTGTGTTCGTCTAACGTGTCCTATCCACATGTTACCTCAAACAATCCATATTGGCTCCACATCCCTCCTACAGCTATTGTTTGGTTATAGGTTCTTTCTTGCGATTTGTAGTGCATGCTTAGTACCGTTTATATCTCGTTATTGTTATCGCTATCGTTATCGGGTTATCTGTTCGAGGATCGTACCACATGGTTTATGGTTATATCAGTTGGAGGTATCATGGTTACTTTAGTTGTTAATACTTATTAAGTGGAGGCATCAGTGGGTCGTCTGCTGCTTGTTCTATGATGGCTCACTTGTGTTTCTTTAAAACTCAGGGTCGGAGTTCTTGTTTCCTGTTACGAGACTGAGCGCTCTAACCACACATGGGTATGCCTATGGGTCTCCCCTCGACCAGTGCCCGAATCTACAGCTTTGTCAAGTGGCCACAACTAGTTGATAATGTTTACCCTTTTGTTACTGCGTGCATGCCAGCCTGTTACTTCTTTGCTTTGGGAAGCCTATGTGTGCCTTGTATCCCTTTTTTCTGGTATGCACGTATAGGATGCGGTACATTCGTTCATTGATGCTAAAGCGGGTCATTCGTCCCACTGTGTGTTTTGACCCTCGGAAGCCGTATGCGCAAATAGCTAAGTCCATCTCGGAGATTCGGCCGGACTTCAATACGGGTTTAACTTAGTTAGGTGGCTTCCTGAACATTGTTGTGGTGAAGGAGAGTGCGTGTCGTGATATCCTTTCCTTGCTCGGTTGGATTGATCGTGCATCTAGGCACATTTGACCACCCATGCAGGGTTAAATCTTTTCAAAAAGATCGACGTGTTTACGGTTATGGACGACTTGTAGCTGTATGACTCGACCATAGACAACTTACACATGTTATCTCAATAATAAAAACTTGCGTAGTAAGTTAGCACAACTTTAATAACAACTGGTTAAAACTTGTCAACCGCATGAGTGCCCTTGCTAGTACTTCCTCGTGTGCGAAGGGGGGAACGCATTGGCTGGGTTGTGTTTGTAGAGTATATATAGAAATGTCAGCTTGTGCGCTCTCTTATCTATTTCTAGCACCTGTAAGTAGTGAGTGTCTCAATAGGTTTTTAGTGCTTGCGCGTTGCCGCTTAATCTCACCATATAGCCTATGACGTCCTTTGCATCCTCTAAATCCCATACGTGCCTCAAGTACAGAAGACGACTAGTTGATGAAGCTAATATATCTTGAAGTCTTGTTAAGTATGAACCCATACTTATTGCTGCTTTGGGACAATACCGGACAAGTATGAAGATATGTTTGATGAAGAACGATGATAGCAAGGTTACCCTTTTGGCTTGCCCTGGGCAGGGTTATGGATGTCACTTGGTTATCTTCAGTACTCTTAGTTACATTTGTATTTTTATCCGTACTCGGATGTATTTGGCTTTATGTATGAGTTGGATCTTTGTATTGTATATTTGTATTCTTGGATCGTTGGATTCGTTCTTGTAATATAAGTCATCTTGTGGGCTATGTCGTGACCTGTTGTAATGATTACTACTTATGATTGATTCCACCCGCATCCCGTGCATGCTTCGGCATGTACGAGGCGCTTGGTGGTGTGTCTCCTAAAATCGATATTGTGTATATTTTGATGGGAACGCTTGGATCCGCATATTACCGGTTTTGAGGCGTCACATGGAGGGACTTTTGGAGATAGGGGAAGCCCCTGTGTATGCAGCTGTGATGGGACTAGCGGCTCCTATTGCTCCTGCTAGGAATCTAAGGTATGTGTTTCCCTCAGATATGTCTACACAACCTTGGAGGATTGAAGGGCAACATCCTACGGGGTGGTGTCAAAGTATGGCGAATGAAGGGAGGTACTAGCAAAATAGAGAGATGCTGTCGAACATGCCGCCTCCATGTCTTAGGACACAAACCAGAGCCTCCATCAACTTAATGAGGATCAAGAAGGGCATGAAGGGCTGGATGACAAAAGTTTGCGTAGCTGAAAAAATGCAACTGTGTGTTTGTTTGTGTAGCTGAAAAAATGCAAGTGTGTTTGTATGTGTAGCTGAAAAAATGCAAGTGTGATTGTGTGTAGCTGAAAAAATTCAAGTGTATTTGTGTGTGTAGCTGGAAAAATGTAAGTGTATGTGTGTATGTAGCTGAAAAAATGCAGGTGTGTCTGCGTGTAGCTGAAACAATGCAAGTGTGTCTGTGTATGTAACTGAAAAATGTAAGTGTGTTTGTGTGTGTAGCTGAAAAAATCATCAAAAAAATATATATGTTTACGCAAACAAAATAATAGCATAACCATATCTGTTCAAGAAAACAAAATACATGGATAGTCGAGTTCACTTTAAAACATAGTTGATAGAAGAAAAAAGTTATTCATGGCGAGGAAACCTTTTTCGGGACTAAAACCTAACCACTCTTAACTTGAATCATCTATTGTCTTTGCCATCTTGTTGATCTTAGAAGCGATAGTCCAAACTTTCTTTTTCACGAGATCTAATGTGTTTGAAGGTGACAACATCATTTTTGCGACGACACGATCTTCTCCTTGCATTAATTGTGGCCCAGAAAATATTACATAACGTGGGTCAGATGTAACAAAATTTTGTATGCCAATAGGTTACATAGAGACGATTTTTAACCAACCTGTAAAATTTCCCCAATCATCCGATCCCCATCCCAATGCTCCATGCATTCGATCACAAATAATCCACAAGAGTTTTTGTTGTAAACGCAAAATCTCGATAAGATTATCTCGCCCGTATGGTCATTATAAACTAAAATTGATGTAACATGAACTCACTCGTCCCGTTGCTGCAACATATCATACTCTTTAATGGGACACTTCGTAATATCGTGATAATTCCCACCCCTTGTTGCGTTTGCCACTTGCATGTCTTGTCCAATTTGGCGACGTGGTAGAGAGATCACTATTATGCTAAATTGCGCAATACAATGTCTTATAATTATTGTAGACAATATTTTGTACTCTTACAAGTGCCTCCACAATCTCCACATTCAAATCAAGGGGATAAAGCTAGTCGAGAACTTCGAATTCTTGCTTCGGCATGTGCATGACAATGGTCATCTAGTGTGTATTGCCGATATCTAGGGGAAAATAAGTCTAGGAAAAATGACAACATATCAACACACATGAGATAACATTTGGCTTGTTTCTTCGCAATATACAATGATTTATTGAAAAACATAACGTGCACGGTGGATTCCTCCAACACAGATTTTTTCCATTGTGTTATCCATGTTCTTGCTGGACTCTTCTACTTTTTCTTCGGCTATTGCACGGTCTACTAGAAATTTAGGTCTCCATGTTGGACACAAAAAGCGATCATGCCCAACACGGAGGGCTAAATGTCGAAGATAACCATCTATGAAATGCGAAAAACATAATGAAATATTATGCTTGTAACAGACTTGCAAAAATTAAAAGTACTGAATGTAGGTGGTCTACGCACTTACATCAACAAGTAACCATTTACAGTCAAGAACAACACGAAGTATTTCAACATTAACTTGATCGTCATGTGAATTCTTGTACACATTTTTTTCTTGTGTTGATTTGACCAAGATGCAAGCTCAAAAAAAATACTATAGCAGCGTATATTAGTTTGGTGTCAAATCACTCAATGGATCCGCCTTGGAATTTTCATCTGGGGCGGGTTTATCATCGAAATCCAGAACTGCATGGGATATGGAACACATGTTACTGTAGAAATTGTATCATGATTCACATACACTATCAATAAATTAAAAATTTAGCAGTACCTTTCACAGAAGAACTACAAACTTGACACTTGATGGGTCTATCAAGAGGATAAGGAGATTGAATTTTTTTGGAAACTGTTCCGCTTCTGCTTCCCAACCAACTCATCATCCTTTTCATTTTCAGCGGGCGGACATCCATTTGGTGCATCTTTCTTAGATTTAGACTGATAGAGAAACTTACTGACAGAAAATGCAACAATGTCTATGTTAGAATCTGATTTGACTAGATCTACATTATCAATGATAAAAGGGTTTTCTAGTGTCATGCCAATTTCTCCAAACGGCTTTTCCATTCTCCTTCACAGGTGTACGCATTGATTCCTTTGCAGATGTATGGCCATTCAATCCATTCCGGTTTGGAAGTATTGTGGTACCATTCTCAATAGGCACCTTTACATGTGTAGCATCGTCCGAAACATCATCATGCTAGGTCATATCAATGATTGAACAAACAAACTCTCCACCTTCTTCTGAATCACTATCCTTCTTGTACATGAACTCTTTATTTTCACGAGGCCCATTTAGGAAAGAACCGACATCTTCCTTGTCTTCCATGTTACCGGATACCAATGCGTCTGCCAGTTTGTACTTCACTCCTTCCTTATTAAACAGTTCCAATGTTCTCTGCAATATATAAATATATAAGTTAATGAATGATTGCATGTTCAAGAATAAATAAGATGACACAATAGTTCAGCATTTCACCTGAGCACATAAATCAGGGATGGGAGACAACAATTTGTGCAATTGTTTGTCCAAGTAACTCGTCATTTGATTTATCAGAACTTCCATCTGAACATTATCAATGAGTTTTGCAGCCTTGTTCTTTTTTGGGAGAGCACTTGCGACTTAGCCTTTTCCTGATGAGCAGACACAGTATCTGACATAACTAGCTCCTGCATCCGATACTCTTCAGTATTATTATGATCCTCAATCTACACGTTACAGACGGTAAGTGTTCAGTACTACATTTTTAAATTAAGCATTTAAAAAAATGAGTGTTTCTTAATCACATCAAAGAAATTATTAAATTCACGTTACCACGACCACGTCCATTCTCGTAGTCGAAATTTTCCCTCCTCGTGGCAGTTGCTTCATTCCAATTCCTCAGGAGAGGGCGTATGGACAATTTAGGATTGAATGCGCAATCGCCCTCCTGCGGTAGTACTTTATCCTAGTACAAATACTGCATATTAACAAATGAGAGTAAATGAGCTATACCATGAAAAATGCAGTACGTGAGATGTAATATATGTAAACACTTGGATAAAAAAATAGACATACGTGCAACATTGCTAGGTTCACTTTTTGGGCCACTGATGAATCTGTTTGCCTTTTCTCCCCATCCTCGGGCTGTACTGCTTTAGAACAATCTTTGTCGCCATAGGCGTAAGTACTATTCCTAGAAGCACTAGCACTACCTTCCGCAGAAAGTTGTCATCGACAACTTCACTTTTCATGATGTCGGCAATTAAATCATCGATTACGATGTTACCAGCTGCTTTGCTGACAAAGTGTGGTGGGACGCGTTCCTTCATGTCCTCACCTTACTCAGTAAGTATTTCTCCAGCTAAAAAAACTTCATTAGACAAACCAAGGAGACACTCAACATCGAATACACCAACAGAGATGGAACCATTGTTGTCATGCATTACAAAAGTACCATTTGCAGGGTGAAAAACCTCAACCATGTACCTAAAACAACATTGGAACATGAATTAACATAAATTAGAAATTAATCTGAGGAAAATTTCATGTAAAGTAAATCAAAAAGTGATAGCACTTTTTAGAAATTTATAACTTCACTTATCTACAGAACTAAGTGAAGCACAAACAAGACCAAACATATTTGCTACTTACTGCAATACCACACTTGTATAGTTCATACATAACTTATGTTCTAGAGGTTAACACAGTTTTCACTGAAAGTGCAGACCATCATCATCACCTTACTTACAATACTCCAGGAATTAACAAAAAGAGACCAAACAACACATCATCATCACTATATATTGATGATGTAATGCTAAGCAAGTTTTCAGAAGATCCATTCGATCCTGATCAAAGTACTCTAGTACATTGCATAAGGGAACCATGGTTGGCCTTGTCGCTCTGGTCCTTAGGCTTCACAGTTTTTGCATGAGTCACTAGTCTTTCTCGTAAACCATCCCTAGGAACCTGCTTGTTGGATGGAACTTGCAATAGTACTTCCCAGCCTTATTAATGTAAGTACTCAATCCCTCCTCCATGCACATTCAATCACTTCAGGTTTAATGGATCTTCTCCTCAACCCGCTTCTCGTACGACACCAAATTGTATTTAATCACTTCAGGTTTAGAGGAAGCATCAAATGATGCTAAGTTGTGCTGCAAACAACATATCATAAGCATATATTACACCTACATGATATGCATTTATCACATGTATTCTACAACAATGAGGTCAACAATGTTGTCAACCATGCACATTCAATATTCTGAAAACAAGCTCACCGACACAACATCCCCCGGAAGAGATTTTGGAGGAAAAGTAAGAGTTGTCCGAGCCATCAGACAACTCTGCCTCAACAAACTTCCTCTTGCGGACAGAGGTACCAGAAGAGGTCTCACCAACCAGATTTACAAAAATATCAAAACAAGTTACATACAAAGATTTCACATTGTCAGATTTTAAGAAAATAAGTGGACCTGCTAAGAAAATAGTACACTAAATGATGCATTGTTGAAAATTTAACAGTAGACCTAATAATTTTACTCATTATTACCAAAATTATTGTTGAAACCAACATGTTGCACCATATGCAATTCTACAACTTATCAAATGGATAATGCTACATATGCATATTTTGGGAATAAATAACTCTGGATAATTGCAATGTAGGATGGTGCAATTTAGTACCATTTACAAGAGCTATCATTCCTTTTCTATTAATAGTAGCAGGGAGCAAATGATTATTTCAATGGTATTGCCATTGTAGCAGCATAGCACATAGTAAATAATTTTGACTATTTTCTTGGCCTTGCTTATGATCAGTACTAAGCACATCTAAACAAAACCAACTACCACTTGCACACAACAATGCCAAATATTAAATATATTTTGGGTGCTTCAAGGAAAGGGGAGCACGTTATAAATTACAACAATAAATGCAAAACATTATACTGCAGTAAAATCTTACTACACAAAGCATGTTCAAGACAAGTGAAATTAATATATTGCAATACAATCTAAATGGAAGTATACTCTTCAAAAATGGGAAGGCCCCTGGAGCAGTAGTACCATACATTTAATAAACAAATAGCTACATACGGATTCATCACCAGGATGCATACAGATGTCAAACCACATAAAATTAATCTTTTACAGGTTGCATACATGGTGACAAGTTGTTGTTCTACAAACAATTTAGTTTGTAGCCGCTATTATGCACCCCCATAGCTGCATGCAGATCAATATCAAACATTACCATGGTTTGCACCCAAAAAATTATGCAAAATTTAACTATAATCACTATTAACCAACTGTCACAAACCCTAGGACAATCTGCTAGATCTTCCTGGTCGAGTTTAATCAAACCCTAATCACAAAATCTAGGGTTTGTCTGTGGTTCGGTTTGATCTAACCCTAATCACCACCAGAGAAGGGCAAAGAAGAAGAGGAGTAGAGAGGACAACACATATCAGAGGGTCGCACGCCGGCAGCACATTCAGATCCGGCATGATCGCGTTTCCAAATCGGAGCTCCTCCTAATCCGCCGCCGACGCGGCCGCACCATGACGGCTCCCTCCGCCCGCCATAACCACATCTGGCTCTGCTACATCGGTGTTCCTGACTAGAGAAGCGGCGTCCACCCGCGGTGCTCTGCTCCTACCCTCCATCACCCTCAGATTCGAGATGAACGATTGGAGAAGAAGCAGATTCGAACCGCCCGCAGTGGAGAAGGAGTGGAGAACACGAAGTGGCGGAGGGACGACGATTTTCTCCTTCCTGTTTTGGGGATAAATGGTGGGGCGAGGTAGGCGCAGACGCCAACGACCTTTTATATGACCTTTCCATTTCGGTAGACCCACGTGATCGTAGATACGTACAAAAAAAATAGGTACAAGACAACACGGGCCATACTGGCATATATACAGGGCCGCTGGGACGGTGGAGCTCCACTAAAATTACGATCGTGCCTCGCTTACGAACATATATGGAAAGATCTCCGTCTTTGTTGTGTTTGACGCGCACATAATTTTTCCAAGGGAGGAGCGCCGGAACAGAAGTGTTTCTCGAGACAGAGGCCATGTACCAGAAAAAACTGCTCAAAGCGGTTTAAAGAAGTTGCTACAACCACCCAGGATACAACGAAGCCGAGCACAGAACATAGAAAAGGGAGCGCGAAAATTATAAGACAACATCCAATTGTACACCGGAAAAATTACTGCACGGACAAACCACAAAGTGACGTACGCTGTTAGCTCGATGTTAACCCCAAAAGAAATCCAAAACTCTTACAAAAAAAGAGGTCAGTTCCCTCTTAGTATAGTACTTATCAGGCAATGGTGATTAAGGTTAATGACATGAAATTATCACCTGGAAGTCTCCACGGGGTACTTTGTAAGTATTGGTTAGAACATGAACAAGCAAGGTAGAAGAATATATTATCTACATTATTTCAATGCATAATAGTTTTTTTGTGGATCACAAGTACACAATGAGGGTTCTAATTAAGGTCCTATTACTGGATCACATAAATTATTAAGGACGAAGTCATGGTGTTAACATCCTCACATGCATCTAGGGTTTATTAATAGAATAGGCACGTGCATTTTACTTGTTCATTAATGGTTCTAAAATGGTTGATTAAGATAGGACAATCACTCCTTATATTCTTTCTAGGGTTTTGGTAATTTGTACTTCTTAGGGTCATAATTTTGAATTATAGTTTCTTATTTCTGGATATAATTTTTAAACATTTTTTGACTAATGATATTGAATTTAGGTAATGATTCATCTTGCAAATTGCACTTTGTTTAAAGTGTTTTCTTAACTTTCCTTACTTCAAAATAATTTAAGAAATGGTATTGAATTCGGGTTTTAAATGTTGGTAAATGAAAGCTTAATAGGAATACGTGAAATAGGATTCTGTTTTACTCATTTAATTGAGTTTAGAAAGTATGATATAACTACAATTTAATATTTATGGTTATAGTATTTTTGGAATAATACACATAGTCAAGGTTTACTGAATAATTGGATTTTAAAAAATAAGCACCCAATATTAAAATTAGATAGGTATTGCTTTTGCGAGCATTTTTATGTATTATACACATTTTGTGTTTTGAAATGAATTATTTATGAATTTTACATGTTTTAGTATATTTTTTGTAATATCAGAAAACATTAAAATTTTGACACCCGGAACCGTTGTCAGGGTTTTATTAATTATAATTTTTTTACAAAATGATTAAAATTTGATGAGGTGGACCCACATGTTAGGGATTTAATAATTGCATAATATTATTTTCAGAAAAAGAAAATAAGAGGCTGACGTTATTACAATGTCAGCTTGGCGTCAGCATGTTGTGCTGCGGCCTAGTCGAGCACTGCCACGACGCTTGAGCGCACACGCAGACGCGCGGCTAGGCGGTTTCGATGCAGGGAGATGTGTCTTAAGCCAAATGAAGGCGGCGCTGCCTGCTAATGGTCGCCGGAGCCTTAGGCTGGTGCCAATGCACCACACCACTCTCACCCGCCACGTCAGATTTTTTTCTTCGCTCTCACCCCACTCTCACCCCACGGTGCCAGTGCACGGGCTATAGTGTCAGCTCTCACTTTTCTCTCCTCCACATCACCATTTCTTTTTCAGATTAAGTTATTTCACTCGATTTATTTAGGACATTCGAAATAATGCAAGAAAATTATTTTATTCAACTCAAAATGTTACCGATTACATAATATTTAATGAAATTGCATGATAAATTTTAAAAATTACATAATAAATAAAAAATAAATTCTAATCCTCTTCCTCCTCCTCCTCGTCGTCATCATCTTCCAGACCAAGCTCCTTTTCCACCATCTGGATGGCCTTCGCATGTTTGCGCTTTTCTGCTTCGTTCATGTCGGCGGTTGATCGGTCTTTCTGCTTTGTTCAGTTGCTTCGAGGTCCGATGACGGGCAGGATCCGAGGTAGAGTTGAAGATTGCAGCTATCTGACCCCAAAAACTATTGCCGGTCTTGCAATTACCGGCGATAGAGTCCTTGGAGTTAAAAATCCAAACATGAACCTACCCCGAAATAGATATTGTTAGTGAAAACTCCAAGCAAGAACCAACCCCGAAATAAAAATGTGATGGGTAAGTAAAGTACCAGTTTTTCCTCGTCCGCAGATGTCCAGTCAAGCCTCTTTGGACGCGGTTGACGCGTTGGTACGATTGTTTCCGAGGCATCGGACTCCAAGCTTAGAGCACTGGCTTCAGGAGGTGGTGGAGAAGATTTGAGAGAGTGAAGGAGATGAATGAGATGAAATGGGTGTGGAGTGAGTGAAACCATATGGGGGGTATTTATAGGGGGTGGGATGAAATTTTGGGGTTTCTTGGCTTTTTTCGGATTTTTTGAACCAGCAACGGCTACCCCAACGGCTAGCTGACGTGGACGAATCAGATCGCGCCACGTCAGCTAGCCGTTACTCTCGCCCGCGCTACCGCCCCGTGCTGCCAACGCTGCCGCCCCCCTCTCGCCCGCCTGTCGCCTCCCTCTCGCCCCCAGCGCGGGCGGTAGCGGGCGATACCGCCGGGCGCCCGCGCCACCGCCCCGCGCTGCCGTCTCGCCCCGCTGTCGCCTCCCTCTCGCCCCGCCTCGGGCGGTAGCGCCCCGCCTACCGCCTGCGTTGGCACCAGCCTTACGGTGGCAAGTTCGAGCACGTGGTGCTACAAAGTGTGAGAGGAGAGAGAAGTAATCTGATACATACCCTCCAAAAGTTGAAGAGTAGAAGATGGACCCGTCACCCGTGCAAGGCGCCAGAGTCGAGCTGTTCCCCTCCGCCCCGAACGCCACCGCTCAAGTCGTGCAAGGCCAGCTCGAGCAGCTCCGGGACGAAGCCGGCCCCTCGAGCATCTGCCGCCCTACCGCCTCACGTCTTCTGCGGTTTGTCGACATCTCACTGAGCTTTGCTAGTTTTGCGCGGGCGACGTCATCTTGGACCTCAAGCATGCTTGCAGCCAACGTACATTACCATTGCGTCTGCTTGCAGATGCATCCTACATAGCACAAAGCTTCAGTGCAGCACCGAATCCCACGGTCTTGGTTTGGTTCAAGTTCGATTCCATCTTCGCTGTTGTAAAATCTGAGCCACCCTCTTATCGATCTCGCTGTCAATGGCCGGCAAGCCCACCGTTGCCAAGTCGCCGCCGGCACTTATCCGGCCGGCGGGGCCAACCCCGGGCGGCACACTCCCGCTCTCCTGCATCGACAAGACCATCGCTGGTCTCGTGAACATCATCCAGGTCTTCCCCCCGTCCTCGCTCTCCGCCGCCCACGATGACCAAGATGCCGCCGTGGCCGCAATGCGCCGCGGGTTTGCGAGGGCGCTTGTGCCGTACTACCCGGTGGCCGGTCGCGTCACCCCGTCCGGCCTAGCGGTGGACTGCACTGGTGAGGGCGTCTGGTTCGTGGAGGCCGCCGCGAGCTGCGCGCTCGCCGACGTGGACGGCCTTGAGTCCTTCCCTCTGCTCATCCCCGGGGAGCTCCTCCTCCCGCGCCCTCCCCCAGGTGAGAAGATAGACGGTCTGATCCTCATGGCCCAGGCGACGAGGTTCACCTGCGGTGGGTTCACCGTTGGGATCACCTTCAGCCACACCGTGTTTGACGGGTACGGCGCGGCGCGGTTCCTCACGGCGGTGGGGGAGCTAGCGCGGGGGCTCCCAACGCCGTCGGTGGCTCCGGTGTGGGACCGCCACTTGATCCCTGACCCGCCCAGCCCGCCGCCGCCGTTTTTCGCGGTCGTCACGGAGTTCAGGCTCGTGACCCAGGTGGCGGACATCTCGGCGGAGAGCATCCAGCGCGTCAAGGACGAGTTCAAGCAGGCTGCGGGGGAGGGCTGCTCCACCTTCGACGCGGTGACAGCCGTCGTGTTTAAGTGCCGCGCGCTGGCACTGGCGGGGGCGCTCCCGGACGGCGCCGACCTCCGGGTCAGCTTCCCTGCCGGCACGCGGCACCTCCTCCGCGACGTGCTGCCGGCGGTGGACGGGTACTACGGCAACTGCGTGTACCTGGGGTGCGTCGCTAGGACCAGCAGGGCCGCCCGGGAGTCGGCGCTGGCGGAGCTGGTCGGCGCAGTACGGGAGGCGAAGGAGGCCGTCGCTGCGGGGTTCGCGGACTGGAGACGCGGCGTCTATCGCTCCGACGTGCCGCTGGACTACAGCACGGCCATTCTGTCGGACGCGAGCCGCCTTGGGTTCGATGAGGTGGACTACGGCTTCGGCATGCCCGGCTTCTATACGTACCCGCACGACGACCGGGCCAACTTCGCCGCGACGCTCCTAGTCATCAGGCCGCCGGCGCCCAGACGCGGGGGCGTCCGGGTGCTGATCCGCTGCGTCGAGGAGCCGCACGCCGCCATCTTCGCTGCCGAGCTCGCCAAGTTTGCCTAGAGGCAATGCATATGCATGCATCATTCGTGGGCATCTCCATGTTCATGTGAGATGAGTTTCGAAAATAAATGTTCATGTGAGATGAGAGTCTGAGAGTCTGAGAGCAGACGTCACAAATTGGAAGTTGTCTGAATGAGTGAATAAGGGAATGTACAATGTAGTGTAGCCACGTCCACTCTTAGTAGTTTCCTCAATCTAAGAAAGACAAAACACATAAATGGTACACCATCCGTTTGAAAATAAGTGTCTCAAGTTTTGTAGATATTGATGTATCGGAAACTGCAAATGGAAGCCGAGCTACATGTAGCTGAAAACATAGTTCTTAAGTTTCAAAAAAATCTGAAAAAATATCCAGGATGTAGACAATGATTAAATCTACAAACATGCAAAATTTTAATGTGAATTCTTTGTATTGTACACTACACAAAAACGAAAAAATCTGGCAGGTTTTATAGTTTTGAAATGTGCACTATTCACTATTCTGAGATTTACACATTTGTCATTTTTACATGTAGCATAAACTACTAAGAATTTCACATTGAGATTTTACATGTTTGTAGATACCGTCATTGGCTACATCCAAGATATTTTCAGTTTTTTCTAAAACTTGAAACTGTGATTTCCAAAATTTTCAAAATGAAGAGTTATGTAGCTCGGCCTCCATTTGTCCACTCTACTTATCTACAATTAAATTGTATCTAGATGCATCTAAACATAGACAAAAACTAAGACACTTATTTTTAGATGGTGGTAGTACAATCTATTATCTTTTATAGTCATATTTTTAGCAATAAAAACAATTAATTAAATTTTAGTAGTACTCTGTGTGGCTAAAGGAAGACATATGGCAAGGGGGAAGCTCCTTGTCCCATGTGTCCTCCTCCCTCCTATACGCACATTAGAGTATCTCCAGCCGCGTCCCTTGAACCGCGTCTGGATTGGGCACCAGATTAAGCGTTTAGGGACGCTGCTGCTAGTTGCTACTTTTGAGTCGCGTTTGTTTCCAGCCTCATCCACCAAACACGTCCTCCATTTTTTTTAGGACGGCGATTTGAGCGGTGGTGGAGGTTGACCACCGACGCAATACTTCGACTGCGTTGGACTCCGCCGCGACGCTTGACTCCCTCGCCTCCCTTTTCGCTGCGGGTGGTTCTCCTACTCTGGCCAGAACGCGGAGGCCGCTCCTCCCCTCCTCTGCGCGTAGAAGATGTTCAATCGTTTGTTTGGTAGGCGCCGCCACTCGCTGTTCGTTCCCCATTGCTGCCACAGAATTCAAAATATTTGTTTTGCCTCATAGACATGGATATCGACGACAGATGATCCAACAAATTCTTGATGATGATGCAGCCTACGACGGTGACGTTCACGAGCACTTGTCAATCATCGTTTGCCTTCAAAAAATTATTGATGAAGTCGAGGAGAAGAAGGAGAGACCACGCTGTGAAGGTTCAAGGTTGGGAAGAAAAAAGTCCGAGCCTCGGCTGAGGTTTGAGGGTCATACTATGTTGTACACCGACTACTTCTCCGGCTTTCAACACATGCCGACAATTTTCAGCGGCACTATAGGATGAGCAAGGACTTATTCATGAAAATCCTTCATGGCTTGAGATAGTTTGATCCCTACTTCCTTCATGGCGTGAGAGAGTTTGATCCCTACTTCAGGCTGAAGCATGACGGCGTTGGCACGGCTGGCTTCTCGTTGATCCAGAAATGCACTGCCGCCATGAGGATGCTTGCATATGGAGAACCTGATGATGCATAGGATGGCTGCTTTCTCATGAGTGAGTCCACTGTCATTAGGTGAATGTACAAATTCTGCCGAGCCGTGTTGGGAAAGTTTGGCCCGTACTTTTTAAGAGGGCCAAGTGAAGGAGACACTGCTAGGATTATGACATAAAATGCGGTGAGAGGATTCCCTAGAGTGCCTACAAGCATCCATTGTATGCATTAGTCATGGAAGAACTGCCCGTTTTATTTGCAAGGTTTGTACAAAGGGCATCATGGATATTCCAGTGTGGTGCTTGAAGCTGTGGCGGATTATGACCTCTAGATTTGGCATTCTTTCTTTGGTATGGCTGGATCGCACAATGACATGAACGTACGGTAGGGCTCTCCGGTGTTTTCGAAACTTGTGGAAGGTCATGCTCCACCATGCAACCTATGAGCGACCAATATACCAAACGCTACTATCTAGCTGATAGTATCTATTTCCCATGTTGGATAGAGCGGCTGATGACGGGCTTAAGAGTCACGACTATCATATATGGATTGAGCGGTTGATGCCGGTGATGGTTCGAGGGTATCTCCCCGAGCATGTCTGGCGAGTGCTTACGGAGTTGAGCCATTTCTTCCGTATGGTTTGTGCTAAGCAAATATGTGAGTCGGTGATTGATAAGCTACATGATAAAGTTTCAGAGTTGATATGCAAGTTAGAGATGACCTTTCCGCGGGTTTCTTTACTCCGATGCTACATCTCATTATGCATCTCGCGAACGAGGCACTCTTGGGTGGACCGGTGCAGTATCGTTGGCAGATTTGTATTGAGAGGGAGTTTAAGTATATTCGAAACAAATGTGGAAACAAAAATAAGATTGAAGCATCCATAGCCGAGGCAACTATCCTCGGGGAGATGGCAGACGCCACGACAACGTACTATGTGGATGATGTTCCTAGAATGCATAACCCGGTCTCTCGGTACAATGTCGACGAGCCCAAGCATGACCCCAAGCTCCTCCTCTTGAAATGTCCCGGTGGCAAGGCTGGTGGCTCAAAAGGGGGGCACCTTGACCAAGGAAGAGAAGGATTGCATAATTTTTTATGTGCTTACAAACATGAAGGAAGTGCTTCGTTTCATCAGGTAAAATGGTGAAAATATTACTTTGCAACTAGTAACTCGGTTTCCGTCTAATATGTATTTTCTCCCTTTAGCCAATATCAGGATGAATATTGGTTGGGAACGACAGATCACTCTGGTGCGGAGTTGGACACTCTTCTGAAAGAGAGTGGCCTCAGAGAGAAGAAAAAATTCGGGACTTGGTTCTGCGAAAAATTAATTTCTAACATGTCCCTCTTACCTTGTAATATGTGACTTATCCCTCTTATTACACGTAACTAATGCACAAAACAATCTAAAGGTATAATTGATGCACCCCCATGGGGAACTTACAGCGATTTAAGCATCTCAACCACACGATGCAGTCAACTGGAGCATCTCAGCCATTCAATCTGGGTAAGATTCATTCACTGTCCACTAGATCAAGACATGGAACGGTGAGATTCTACCCGCTTGCCACTGCGTTTGGGTCCTTCTTCTGGCTGGTCCATGTTGCCAGCTGCTTGGGTGGTTGTAATGTGTGTCGCGCGTGTACGAAGCGGGCACATCTCTCATGGGTGAAAACCCTAGCTGGCCCCGATTGGGCAGCTCCACACCCAATCCCACGACCTCCTCCTCTTCCAATCTCCTCGCGCCACCTACCCCTGCCCTTCGTCGTTCCTCTCTTGTTCAGGTCGAGCTCCATCCTCACCCTCGCTGGGAACAGATTCGTCGCCGCTCGTACAGCCGCAGCGCACCTTGTGGTGAGACGGCAGGGGCCGGCCGGAGGGCCCAGAGATGGCAGCGCACCTTTCCGTGAGACAATAGGGGTCGGCCGGAGGGCGCGGAGATGGCAGCCGACTTTCGGCTGGAGGTTGGAGCAGCAGCAACATGGATGCTGACCGCTAGAATGGAGGAAGCAGGCCAGTGCACAGCTGGCCGGTCGAAGGTGCAGGGGACGCACGACCTAGAGAAGGGACGCGACGGGGGACCAGCAGGTGGGGATTGAAGGGATTCGTAGCATAGAAAACAAAAATTTTCCTACCGCAAGAACGAAAACCAAGCCAAGATCTAATCTAGTAGACGGTAGCAACGAGGAGATGATGAGACTAACCCTCGAAGATTCGCAAAGCTTAACGAGATTAGATCTCGGGGTGGATGTAGACGATCACTTGCCGCTTGCAAAAGCGCGTAGAAGATCTTGATCTCGACGGTGCCACAATCGGGCAGCACCTTCGTACTCGGTCACACGTTCGGTGTTGATGAAGACGACGTCCTTCTCCCCGTTCCAGCGGGCAGCGGAAGTAGTAGATCCTCCTCGGAATCCCAGCAGCACGACGGCGTGGTGGCGGTGGTGGTGGAGAACTCCGGCAGGGCTTCGCCTAAGCGTATGCGGGAGTTGCGGTGGAGGAGGAGGCGGCTAGGGTTTGGGGAGAGGCTAGGGTTTGGGCGCCGGCTATGGGGCAGCCAACTTGTGGTGCTTGAGTTGGCCGGCCACCTCCTATGCCCCTCATTATATAGGTGGAAGCCCCCAAGAGTTGGATCCCAAGTCTTCGAATAAGACCCCAAAAGAAAACCTACCTTAGGTGGGAAACCTACCCAAGGAGGGAGTCCTACTCAGGTGGGACTCCCACCTTCCTTGGGGGGTTGGCCGGCCACCCTTGGTGGTGTCCACCGGACTCCACTAGGGTTTTGCCGGTTAGGGTTGTGGAGTCCCTCCGGGACTCCACCTTCCATAGTGCGTTTCTTCCGGACTTTTCTAGAACCTTCTAGAACCTTCCATAAATGCACCGGATCATTTCCAAACTTGGAATATGACTTCCTATATATGAATCTTATTCTCCGGACCATTCCGGAACTCCTCGTGATGTCCTGGATCCCATCCGAGACTCCGAACAAAACTTCGAACTCCATTTCCAAATTCCATATCTACTCAAACGACATCAAACCTTAAGTGTGTCACCCTACGGTTCGCGAACTATGCAGACATGGTTGAGACTTCTCTCCGACCAATAACCAATAGCGGGATCTGGAGATCCATAATGGCTCCCACATATTCAACGATGACTTAGTGATCCAATGAACCATTTACATACGATACCGATTCCCTTTGTCTCGCGATATATTACTTGTCCGAGGTTTGATCATCGGTATCACGATACCTTGTTCAACCTCGTCTCCGACAAGTACTCTTTACTCGTACCGTGGTATGTGGTCTCTTATGAACCATTCATATGCTTGCAAGCCATTTAGACGACATTCCACCGAGAGGGCCCAGAGTATATCTATCCGTCATCGGGATGGACAAATCCCACTGTTGATCCATATGCCTCAAGCTCATACTTTCCGGATACCTAATCCCACCTTTATAACCACCCATTTACGCAGTGGCGTTTGATGTAATCAAAGTACCCTTCCGGCATAACTGATTTATATGATCTCATGGTCGAAAGGACTTGGTAACTATGTATCGAAAGCTTATAGCAAATGAACTTAATGACGTGATCTTATGCTACGCTTAATTGGGTGTGTCCATTACATCATTCACATAATGATATAACCTTGTCATTAATAACATCCAATGTTCATGATCACGAAACGATGATCATCTATTAATCAACAAGCTAGTTATACAAGAGGCTTACTAGGGACTTCTTGTTGTTTACATAACACACATGTATCAATGTTTCGGTTAATACAATTATAGCATGGTATATAAACATTTATCATAAACACAAAGATATATAATAACCAATTTATTATTGCCTCTTGGGAATATCTCCAACAGTCTCCCACTTGCACTAGAGTCAATAATCTAGATTACATTGTAAGGTACCTAACACCCATGGCATTCTGGTGTTGGTCATGCTTTGCCCTAGGGAGAGCTTTAGTCAACGGATCTGCTACATTCAGATCAGTGTGTACTTTGCAAATCTTTACTTCTCCATCTTCGATGTACTCGCGAATCGAATGAAAACGCATCTTGATATGCTTTAGCTTCTTGTGTGACCTTGGTTCTTGTGCATTGGCGATGGCACCCATGTTGTCACGATAAATGACTAGTGGGTCCAATGCACTAGGAACCACACCGAGCTCAACAATGAACCTCTTCATCCATACCGCTTCCGATGAAGCCTCCGAAGCCGCTATGTATTCCGATTCTGTTGAAGACTTCGCCACCGTGCACTGCTTGGAGCTGCACCAGCTTACCGCAGCACCATTCAATATAAACACATACCCAGACTGAGACTTAGAGTCATCAGGATCAGTGTTCCAACTTGCATCGGTGTAACTTGTTACAACGAGCTCTTGGTCACCGCCATAACAAAGGAACATATCCTTAGTTCTTTTCAAGTACTTCAGGATATTCTTGACCGCTGTCCAGTGTTCCATTCCTGGATCACTTTGATATCTGCTAGTCAAACTAACAGCATGTGCTATATCCGGTCTAGTACACAGCATGGCATACATGATAGAGCCTACTGCCGAGGCATAGGGGATCTGATTCATCCTCTCTCTTTCTTCTGCCGTAGCTGGACCTTGAGTCTTGCTCAAGACCTTACCTGGCAACATCGGTAAGAATCCTTTCTTACTTTCATCCATTCTAAACTTCTTTAGAATCTTGTCCAGGTATGTACTCTGTGAAAGCCCTATTAGGCGTCTTGATCTATCTCGATAAATCTTGATGCCTAAAATGTACGCTGCTTCACCAAGGTCCTTCATTGAAAAACACTTATTCAAATAACCTTTTACACTGCTTAATAGTTCTATATCATTCCCAATCAACAATATGTCATCTACATATAATATCAGGAATGCTACAGAGCTCCCACTCACTTTCTTGTAAATACAGGCCTCTCCATGGCACTGTATAAACCCGAAGTCTTTGATCACCTTATCAAAGCGTCGGTTCCAACTCCTGGATGCTTGCTTCAGTCCATAAATGGAACGCTGAAGTTTGCATACCATGTCAGCATTTTTAGGATCGACAAAACCTTTGGGTTGTACCATATACAACTCTTCCTCAATGTCACCATTAAGGAACGCCGTTTTGACATCCATCTGCCAAATCTCATAATCGAAAAATGCAGCTATTGCTAACAAAATCCTCACAGACTTTAGCTTCGCTACAGGTGAGAAAGTCTCATCGTAGTCAACACCTTGAATTTGTCGGAAACCCTTTGCGACAAGTCGAGCTTTATAGACAGTAACATTACCGTCAGCATCTGTTTTTCTCTTGAAGATCCATTTATTCTCAACAGCCTTGCGGCTATCAGGTAGATCTACCAAAGTCCATACTTTGTTATCATACATGGATCCCATTTCGGATTTCATGGCTTCTTGCCATTTGTTGGAATCTGGGCTCATCATCGCTTCTTCATACGTTGCAGGGTCCTCATCATTGTTGTCCACAATCATGAGATTTAGACAAGGATCATACCAATCAGGAGTGGTACGTTCCCTTGTCGATCTGCGAGGTTCAGTAGCTACCTCGCTCGAAGTTTCATGATCATTATCATTAGCTTCCTCTGTTACCGGTGCGGGCGGCACAGGAACATCTTCCGGTACTGCGCTACTCTGATCAACGAGAGAAGGTTCAATAACCTCGTCGAGTTCTACTTTTCTTCCAGTCACTTCTTTAGTGAGAAACTCTTTCTCAAGAAAGGTTCCGTTCTTAGCAACAAAGATTTTGCCTTCGGATCTGTGATAGAAAGTATACACTACAAGAAAAGTTGCCATGGCCGACGAAGTTGAAGTCGCGCCGTGGTTGCTGGTGTACCATGGCCGACGATTTTTGGTCCCTCCGTGGTGCATGTCAAAACTTTTTTTTCTCGTTTTTGAGGCCACCTAGCCCGACGAAAGCGGCCAAAACGTCGCGTATGGTGGCCCGGGACGTGGTGCATCTCGAAATCTCGGGTTCGCCGGCCGAGTCAACGCAAATCCGCACCGCCGAGGGATGTAGGGCCCAGATGGCAGCCTCTCTGGCATTGTTTTTTTCTAGATCGCGCCATCTCGTTCAACGTTCTCCGATCGAGCCGTTTACGATGCAGGATCATGGGTCCCGCATGTCATCCTCTATGAACCAAAATTCTTTCTATTCTTGGATTTTTTTTGACCCCCTGATTTCTGGCTACTTCCTTTTTCTTTTGATCCCTTGCCGCCTTGGAAACGTTGAGACCGCTGCTGCTAAATGGGACCCGCATGTCATCCTCTATGTGCAATCAACTTTCTTTTCTTGGAGTTTTTTTGGCACCTCAAATTTGGTCACTTGCCTTTTTCTTTCGATCCCCTGCCGCCTCTCAAACGGTGATACCGCTGCTGCTAAATGGGACCCGCATGTCATCCTCTATGTACTATAAAACTTTCTTTTCTTGAATTATTTTTGGCACCTCATATTTGGTCACTTACCTTTTTCTTTCGATCCCCTGCGCCTCTCAAACGGTGATACCGCTGCTGCTAAATGGGACCTGCATGTCATCCTCTATGTACTATAAAACTTTCTTTTCTTGGATTTTTTTGGCACCTCATATTTGGTCACTTGACTTTTTCTTTCGATCACCTGCTGCCTCTCAAACGGTGATACTGCTGCTGCTAAATGGGACCCGCATGTCATCCTCTATGTACTATAAAACTTTCTTTTCTTGGATTATTTTTGGCACCTCATATTTGGTCACTTGACTTTTTCTTTCGATCCTGCTGCCTCTCAAATGTGATACCGCTGCTGCTAAATGGGACCCGTATGTCATCCTCTATGTACTATAAAACTTTCTTTTTTGGATTATTTTTGGCACCTCATATTTGGTCACTTGACTTTTTCTTTCGATCCCCTGCCGCCTCTCAAACGGTGATACCGCTGCTGCTAACTGGGACCCGCATGTCATCCTCTATGTACTATAAAAGTTCATTTTCTGGGTTTTTTTCACCCTTTGATTTTTGGCAATTTCTTTTTCTTTTGATCCTGCCGCCTCTCAAACGGTGATACCGCTGCTGCTAAATGGGACCCGCATGTCATCCTCTATGTACTATAAAACTTTCTTTTCTTGAATTATTTTTGGCTCCTCATATTTGGTCACTTGCCTTTTTCTTTCGATCTCATGCCACGTTTGAAACGTTGAGGAACCTGCTGGCTCATGGGACCCGCATGTCATCCTCTATGTGCTATAAAAGTTTATTTTCTATGGTTTTTTTCACTCTCTGATTTTTGTCTATTTCCTTTTTCTTTTGATGCCCTGCCGCCTTGGAAACGTTGAGTAAGCTGCTTACTCATGGGACCCGCATGTCATCCTCTATGTACAATCAAGTTTCCTTGAATTATTTTTGGCTCCTGATATTTCGTCACTTGCCTTTTTCTTTCGATCTCATGCCACGTTTGAAACGTTGAGGAACCTGCTGGCTCATGGGACCCGCATGTCATCCTCTACGAACAATAAAAGTTTCCTTTATTGGAGTTATTTTTGACCCCTAATTTCTGGCTATTTGCCTTTTTCTTTTGATCCCCTGCCCCCTTTGAAACGATGAGGACGCTGTTGGCAGGTCGGTCCCATATGTCATCCTCTATGAACAATACAAGTTTCCTTTGGTGGATTTATTTTTTACCCCTAATTAATTTCTGGCTATTTCCTTTTTTTCTTTGATCCCCTGCCGCCTTGGAAACGTTGAGGATGCTGCTGCCTCATCGGTCCCGCGTGTCATCCTCTCAGAACGATAAATGTTTTCTTTTCTTGGATTTTTTTACCAACTGATTTTTGGTTTTTTTTTATTTTCGATCCCCTGCCGCCTTTGAAACGTTGACGACGCTGCTGGCTCATGGGTCCCCGATGTCAGCCTCCCCGTACAAGAAACATGTGATATCTTGATTATTTTGCAGACAATAAACAGTGTATTTCGCTCTGAGCTATTGCAAACGGATAAATTAAATCTTTATTTTTACAACATATATCTTGAATCTCCTTGTTTTTTGTTTTGGCGAAGCATAGGACTTTCCTGTTTTTTTTTGAGAAAAATCCGAACTATCATGTTGGAGTGGGCTGAAATTGTACGTGTCAAAAGGCCCAGAAGGATAGTTCGAAGGCCCAGATGTCCAGATGCATCCCAATTGAAATCTTTCTTTTCTTGGATTTTTTTCACCCCCTGATTTCTGGCTACTTCATTTTTCTTTTGGTCCTGTGCCGCCTTGGAAACGTTTAGACCGCTGCTGCAAAATGGGACCCGCATGTCATCCTCTATGTACAATAAAGTTTCTTTTCTTCGATTATTTTTGGCTCCTGATATTTGGTCACTTGCCTTTTTCTTTCGATCTCATGCCACGTTTGAAACGTTGAGGAATCTGCTGGCTCATGGGACCCGCATGTCATCCTCTATGTACAATAAAAGTTTGATTTCTTGGATTTTTTTTCACCCTCTGATTTTTGGCTATTTTCTTTTTCTTTTGATCCCCTGCCGCCTTTGAAACGTTGAGTAAGCTGCTGGCTCATAGGTCCCACATGTCAGCCTGTATGAACGATAAAGCTTTCCTTTCTTGGAGTTTTTTTGACCCCCTAATTTCTGGCTACTTTCTTTTTCTTTTGATCTCAAGCCGCATTTGAAACGTTGGGACCGCTGCTGCAAAATGGGACCCGCATGTCATCCTCTATGTACAATAAAGTTTCTTTTCTTGGATTATTTTGGCTCCTGATATTTGGTCACTTGCCTTTTTCTTTCGATCCCATGCCACGTTTGAAACGTTGAGGAACCTGCTGGCTCATGGGACCCGCATGTCATCCTCTATGTATTACAAAAGTTTATTTTCTTGGGTTTTTTTTCACTCTCTGATTTTTGGCTATTTCCTTTTTCTTTTGATCCCCTGCCGCCTTGGAAACGTTGAGTAAGCTGCAAACTCGTGGGACCCGCATGTCATCCTCTATGTACAATCAATTTTCTTTTCTTGGAGTTTTTTTACCCCCTAATTTCTGGCTACTTTCTTTTTCTTTTGATCTCAAACCGCATTTGAAACGTTGGGACAGCATGTCATCCTCTATGTACAATAAAAGTTTCTTTTTTTGGATTATTTTTCACCCTCTGATTTTTGGTCACTTGCCTTTTTCTTTCGATCTCATGCCGCCCTTGAAAACGTTGAGGAACCTGCTGGCCCATGGGACCCACATGTCATCCTCTATGTACTATAAAAGTTTCTTTTCTTTGATTTTTTTCACCCTCTGATCTTTGGCTATTTCCTTTTTCTTTTCATCCCCTGCCGCCTTGGAAACGTTAGTAAGCTGCTGACTGGTGGGACCCGCATGTCATCCTCTATGTACAATCAAGTCTCTTTTCTTGGATTTTTTTTACCCCCTTATTTTTGGTCACTTGCCTTTTTCTTTCGATCTCATGCAGCCTCTGAAACGTTGAGAAGCTGCTGGCTCATGGGACCCACATGTCATCCTCGATACTATAAAAGTTTCTTTTCTTGGATTTTTTTCACCCTCTTATTTTTGGCTGTTTCCTTTTTCTTTTGATCCCCTGCCGCCTTGGAAACATTGATTAAGCTGCTGACACAAGGGGCCCGCATGTCATCCTCTATGTACAATCAACTTGCAAGATCTTGGGGCGGAAGAGCTTGTATAAGTGGGACCCATATGTCATCCTCTATGTACAATAAAAGTTTCTTTTTCTTGGATTATTTTTTGCTCCTGGTATTTGGTCTCTTTCCTTTTTCTTTCGATCTCATGCCGCCTCTGAAACGTTGAGTAAGGTGCTGGGTCATGGGACCCGCATGCCATCCTCTATGTACAATCAACTTTCTTTTCTGGGAGTTTTTTTACCCCTAATTTCTGGCTACTCTTTTTCTTTTGATCTCAAGCCGCATTTGAAACGTTGACACCGCTGCTGCAAAATGGGACCCGCATGTCATCTTTTATGTACAATAAAGTTTCTTTTCTTGGATTATTTTTGGCTCCTGATATTTGGTCACTTGTCTTTTTCTTTCGATCTCATGCCCCCTTTGAAACGTTGAGGAAGCTGCTAGCGCATGGGTCCCGCATGTCATACTCTATGAACAATAAAAGTTTCCTTCCTTGGAGTTATTTTTTACCGCTAATTTCTGGCTACTTCCTTTTTCTTTTGATCCCCTGCCGCCTTGGAAACGTTGAGTAAGCTGCTGACACAAGGGGCCCGCATGTCATCCTCTATGTACAATCAACTTGCAAGATCTTGGAGCGAAAGAGCTTGTATAAGTGGGACCCATATGTCATCATCTATGTACAATAAAAGTTTCTTTTCTTGGATTATTTTTTGCTCCTGATATTTGGTCACTTTCCTTTTTCTTTCTATCTCATGCCGCCACTGAAACGTTGAGTAAGGTGCTGGCTCATGGGACTGTACAATAAAGTTTCATTTCTTAGATTTTTTTTACCCACTGATTTTTGCTAACTTGCCTTTTTCTTTTCGATCATATGCCGCCTTTGAAATTGAGGTCGCCGCTGGCTCATGGGTCCCACAAGTCAGCCTCTATGAACAATAAACCTTTCCTTTGTTGTATTTATTTTTTACCCCTAATTTCTGGCTATTTGCCTTTTTCTTTTGATCCCCTGCGGCCTTTGAAACGATGAGGACGCTGCTGGCAGGTCGGTCCCACATGTCATCCTCTATGAAGAATATAAGTTTCCTTTTTGGATTTATTTTTGACCCCTAATTTCTGGCTATTTGCCTTTTTCTTCTGATCCCTGCCGACTTCGAAATGATGAGGATGCAGCTGGCAGATCGGTCCCACATGTCAGCCTCTATGAACTATAAATGTTTCCTTTGTAGGATTTATTTTTTACCCCTATTTTCGGGCTACTTGCCTTTTTCTTTGAAACGTTGAGGACGCTACTGTCTCATGGGTCCCACATGGCATCCTCTCTGAACGATAAACCTTCATTTCTTGTTAACGACAGGTTTATCAGTATTATTTTCGCAGACTAATACAAGCTCTTTGGCTCCAAGATCTTGCAAGTTGATAGATTAAATCAAGGAATTATTAGGATATGTTTTAAATTTCAAATCCACTTTATGAATTTTTAAAAATACCGTTATCCATGTGGGTATGGAGCGATCAAGGATTTTCATATTGGGCATGAGCAGTTTCAAAAATTGGAACCCTATAATTCAAAATAAATAAAAACAACTTTTATGTAGAATCTCCGTGTATTTTTTTTTGCCAATCATAGGATCTGTGTTTCATTAGAAAAGGGCCGAAATTGCATGAGCAGAAAGGCCCATTTGAAGTTATTGGGCTTCGACGGCCGGAGCAAGTAGACCGATAACAATTACCATGTAGATGTTCCTTGGCAACCCAAAAGTGAAATATTGGGCCCAACAGGGGAAGGTTGAACAGTACTTTTTCTATTGGGAAGGTGGTACATGGGGTTATCCTGACAAAAAAAATGGAACATGGGTTACTGAAGGTTGCCCATTTGTGCCTAATATGTTTGTCAGCAGGAGCTTTACCTTCCGCCGCCGCCGCTCCGCTTCCGCCGCCGCCGCCATGCCTCGTCGCGGGTCGAGCTACCGGTACGGCGGCGTCTCGAGCTCGGGGTACCGCAGCGTCCGCGCGCGCCCCAAATTAAGGTACTTCCTCCTCGGGACGGCACCTACGATAGGCTCGGCTGGCCTTGGGGCATTTACCCCTAGCCTCTTCCATGCTCAAGTTTTTGAAATGTTTCTGGCTCTGTTCAACACTGGATCAAATTTGTCAACATGACCATTCTTATGGAGTAGCAACGAGTTGAATCTCTCAAAACTCTTTAAGTTCTGCAATATAACGACTAATTGGTACTACCTTATACAAAATGATTACATATCCTTATTTTGGAAGCAAGCAATCACACACTTATAGTTTGCTAGTCAGCTGCACGTAACGTTAAAAATCGGCAATTATAATGAATAAACCTGTAATTTTCACTTAAAATGCATTAAGGAGCATCAAATTTGACAAATCAAACCATGTCGTACTGAAAATTGACATGTCTTTCTCATGCAGAAATGTAAAATTATCCATGCATGTGCGTTTATACAGGTTAAGTTTTGCACGTATTATTTTTTGTAACTTTTCTGACTACCTTCAAAGCTCCAATCCTTCTTCATCATCTTTGTTGTACCGCACTGATGCAAGTGAATGCGAGCTGCTCGCCAGACGCGACTTCGTGTCCGATATGTGTACTATGCCTTCTCCATCTAGTGCTAGTTACGCCTCTGTGCTAATTAATTCAGCACAAACCTCTGTCATTGCAGCTGTGACTCACCTCGACCATTGGAGCCCAATCACAAGAGCGAGCTCAGTCTCAACCAGAGAGGCATGTGTCTCATGGTTAGCTATCTACAACTTGCTGTCTTACTAAAACCGTGCCTATCATAGAGATCACCTCGCTGGTGTAGCAATGGCTGCAAGTAGCTGCTAGCATGAGCGAAGGGGATAAGGAAGAAAAGATTAAAAAAATGGGGTGGGGCCAACAAGCAGGAAAGCTATCTACTAGCTTTATGGATGTTTCTGGAATTGGGTAGAAAATAGTAGATGACACTGTAGCAGCGAATCCCAGAGACCAAAGGCCGTTGGATGATGTCTAATGAACGGCAGAACAAAATCGGCGAAATTAGCTTGAATTTTGATAATAAATCTTGGGCATTTTCCCTCGAACATGATTTATCAACTTTGGGTAGTCTCTGGACTAGTCTCCCTCGTCCACCAATTATTATCATACTACTGCGGAAAGTTGAGGGCAGTCCCTAGTCCCGAGCACTTCGCCCACTTCCCCTGGCCTCATCCCAGAGATCTCACACCAACCACCTCACCGTCGACTAGCCGCCAGTCTACAGCCCTCCGAAGAATCCCCAATGGCGGCGACGCCCCTACTAGAGCGCTCCTCACGCGAGCGCATCATCGAGTCTGGCCCACATGTCTTCCGTGCCTGCCGTGTGTCGGCAAGCACGACCGACTTCTCCGTCGGCGAGCCGCCGGCCGTGGGCGAGGGCGAGGCGTCCCCGTACACTATGACAGTGCACATCTTCTTCTCGAGGACGTACGAGCTCAGGAGGATGGCCGGCCCCCTCCCTGCCCCACTGGATGAGGACGATATCACCACTACACCCTGCGAAGAGGTGGTGCTGGATCTTGGCTTGCCTCCGAGGAAGCTGCGTAGTGGGGGCAATGTCGTGCGAACTATGCGCGAGATTCTTGCCCGTGTATGGCTGCTCAAGAACCTGAACCTCACGGAGGAGGAGTGGGACATCATCATGCCTTACGATGTTATGCACCTGATGTGGCAGCAGGCGTGTCGTCGGCTCGGTGGCCTCCACTTCGACCTCACCCTTAGGGTGGACCACCGGCTCATCGTCAACTTGCCGGCGCTGCAGGACAGTTGGGTCCTAGTTGCGCCGGAGGACGGCCACTGCAGCATATGCATGCTGGGGCTGTCGCAGCGCACAACGGTGCGTCTCCGGGGATGCAAACACCCGTTCCATAGGAAGTGCATCTTCTCCTGGTTTGTAACGAACGCCAGCTGCCCTATCTGCCGCGATAAAGTGCTGACCCATCTTATTTTCGATTTGTAGCATAGTATGAATAAAAACCCTGTATGATAGGGATGCCATGCCAACTTGAATCCTATGTCAAGAGAAATTCTATTTGATTGTGGTTATAAGATATTCTGCATTAGTTTGATCTATTATCATTCTATTTTCCTATGGGATATGACCCTATGAATCAAACAGCATGTGATTACTTCCACACAATTAAGTTTGACCAACTTTTAGTAGGACAACAAACATAAATAATTAGTCATCATGGGATTACAATCCAACAGATAATTGTCTTCAGGACTCATACATTTTCCAAATAGAAAAATCAAAACAAATCATGGTTCTTCATCTCACAGCATGATACAGAGACAAGAGTCTAATCATCATCATCATCATCATCATCATCATCATCATCATCATCATCATCATCATCATCATCATCATCACCTCCGTCTTCATTCTGATATTCGTGCATGGTCTCATCCTGCTCGTCCTGTCCATTCTCCTCCTGAGATTCACCAGGTAGCTTCAGTTTATCCATCT
Organism: Lolium multiflorum; assembly: GCA_030979885.1. Lineage (NCBI taxonomy): Eukaryota > Viridiplantae > Streptophyta > Magnoliopsida > Poales > Poaceae > Lolium > Lolium multiflorum. Next base: position 211,715,878 of record CM061753.1, on the reverse strand, counting down.
CTTTGTCGACTATGCTAACCTCAACAGTGAAATCTACTTCTCCATCATGTGCAGGGATACCTGTATCCAACGAGGTTTCATCAATGTCAGCAACTTTAGTTTGCATACAACCAGCGAAATCATCTTGCTGGGCACCAATTATTGGATCCGCATTCTCATCCAAATCATATATGTTCCTTGCCACAAACTTTTGCACATACTGCCATCCTTTTCTAGATCTGTCTTCCAAGAAAAGTACCTTGGCCGCTTGAGGTACCAAAATATAAGGATCATCCTTGTACCACTGAGCAGTAGTATTGACTGATATGAAATACCCATCATTTCTGGCACCTTTGCCCTTGTTTGGATCTTGGTTGTACCAATAACACTTAAATAGAACCACAGATCGGACAGTAACCTTATCACTATAGAACAACTGAATAACCTCTTCTATGTGACCATAATGGTCAAATGACTCTGATCTCTTTTTTCTGGTTGTCAAGTGATCTCCACTGGTTGTGATGCCACTATTTCGTGTCTTCAAATGTTGTTCACGCTCATAGGAGCTGTAATGGACACCATTGGCATTGCAAGCTGCAGCTACCAACACCCTCTTATCTGGACCACGTGATAGGACAAGGAGATCAGCACTAACAGCGCCTGGATTCTCCGCATGGAGTTTCGAGATCTACGATTACAAAATAGACAAGAGGTCATCTCATGTGAAAACACATAGACAAGTCAGAGTGCAATTGAACATCTTACATATTTCTCAAACCAGTCCTGAAACCCACTCCCACGTGCCGATAGCTTTCCATTCGTTTCCATGTACAACCTGCAAAACATAGCCAAGTCAGCTGAATATATTTCATTTTGATACAAGTTCATAGTATATGCGAGGAACTGAGTAGTTCGTGTGCATAGTACTCACTTAACATATTCATCAGCCTCTGTAGCATTATTCAGCACATACCAAGACAGCTGTTCAAATTCAGACTGCTCTAATGTTTTTTCGGTCCTCTTTCCTATTAGCTCAACACCATGATTAAAAACAGATCCTCCAACTTCCAAAATTCTGCGACCCCGATTGAATCTGGTCTCAATATCAGGAATATATCTTGAGGCAAATGTATATGCTTCAGCAGCAATATACGCCACTGCAATGCAAGCCTCCGGTCTAGCTTTGTTCCTAACTGTATTCTTGAAAGTGCACAGTCGACGTTCTATAGGGTACATCCATCCATACTGTACCGGACCTCTTAAAAGTGCCTCATCAGGTAGATGAACAGCCAAATGCACCATCACATCAAAGAAGGCTGGAGGATATATCAGCTCCAGCTTGCACAGGATTACTGCTATGTCCACCTTAAGACGTTCTACAACAGCTCTGCTTAGAGTTTTACTACATATTTCCCTAAAGAACCTTCCCAACTCTGCAATCACGTTGTACATATTTGGCTTCACTAAATCTTTAATGCCAATAGCTAAAAGCCTTTGCAGCAGGATGTGACAATCGTGAGTTTTCAACCCTTGGAGCTTGTTTCCTTCAGCATTGAGACAATTTGCAATGTTGGAAGCAAATCCGAACGGGAACATCACACCTCGGAGGTACTCACAAAATAATCTCCTTTTAGGCATCGGCAATGTGAATTCCGCGCCTCGAAATTTATAATGTTTTTCCTTGCCTTTGTTCACTTTGTCATTACGATCCAGTTGCAAGTGCCTGTTAACATTCAATGTTGCACAATCAATCCTAGCATTTGAGCTATCTTTTGTCTTGGATGGAATGTTGAGTAATGTGCCGACAATGCTGTCACATATATTCTTCTCCATGTGCATGATATCAATATTATGCCGAAGCTTCTTACCAGCCCAATACGGCAAGTCCCAAAGAGTGGTCCTGCGCTTATAAAATATTCTCGGTCTATCATTTTCCATTTCCTTCCTCTTGGTACGTGCTGCTATTTCACCTCCCATCTTCCTTTTGGTAGCTGCTAGACTCAGTTCATCTCCTCTCTTCTTCCTTTTTCTATCTGCTACTACTGCTGCTGCATCTTCTGTATTCTTCTCTGCTGTACCTGCTGTGGCGGCTGGTGGTTTTCCTGGTTTAACATTTCTGACCGCTTCTAGGTGCGCCTCCAACTCGTGACTCTTAAAGTGCTGCGGTTTAGTCTTTTTACAGGCCTGATCACCAATAAATTGCAATTTTTTTCTATTTTTTCGGAAACTGTGATCTAATGGAAGGAAACGGCGATGGCCCATATAGCATATCTTGTTTATTATCCTCACTGCCAGCTGATCAGTATCACAGTGAACACATGCATTATAACCTGATGTTACTCTGCCTGACATAGTGCCCAAAGCTGGATAATCATGGGTGCAATACAGTACAGCAGCACGTAATAGAAAATTTTGTTCTTTAGGTTGACACACATCCCGTGTAGGGACACCCTCCCATAATGTTTGCAAGTCTCTAATAAGAGGCTGCATGAACACATCAAAATCCTTCCCAGGAGATTTGGGACCTGGGATGAGTAAGGCCATCATACAGTTCGACTGATCGGTGCATGTCCAGGGAGCCTGGTTGTAAGGTGTAACTAGTACTGGCCACATGCTATACGAGTTGCTCATGTTGCCAAATGGGTTGAATCCATCTGTAGCAAGGCCAAGTCTCAGGTTCCTTGGATCTGCAGCAAAATCTGGATGATCCAGGTCGAATTGCTTCCATTCATCGCCATCAGCAGGATGCCTCAGTAAATCAGGGTCGGGCGTGAGAATCTCTTTGTGCCATCTTGTTTCCCGAGATGTTTGTTCTGAAGCAAACAACCTCTGCAATCTTTGTACAAGTGGAAAGTATCTCAGAACCTTCCAAGGAATCTTTTTCTTACCACCAGCTCCATCATGTTTCCATCTTGATTCCTTACATACTGGACATTCATCGAGGTCATTATACTCCATCCAAAACAGTGCACAGTTATTTTTGCAAAAATCAATCTTCTCATATCCAAGTCCCAGTACCTTGATGTACTGCTTCACCTCATAAAAGGATTTTGGCAGTCCAGCCCCAGGGAGTGCATCGCTGTATGTCTTCGCAACTGCATTGAACGCTTTATTGGTAATCCCCTGGTATGACTTGTCATGAAGTAATTTCACAATTAATTCGAATCTTGACACAACAGAACCAGGGGCCACTAAGCGCTTAGCATCTTCTATCAGGTCATGGAAAAGAGGCTTTTTGTGATAACCATGGGGCTGTTGGCTTGCATATGGATACAGATCCCGTAACAAATTAGCAGTAGCCTCATCCTGGACGAGATCTTCAGGCTGATAACCATCAGAATAAAGAGGATCAATAATGTCAGGCTGATCATAGTGTTCACCATGGTTAATCCACCTGATATATGTCTGGTCCATCCCATAAACGAATAAATGATCTGAGACTACATGTTGAGGCTTGGACCCAATATTCAAACATACGCGGCATGGACAAATCACTTCCTTTGTCTTGTCGCCGTCAGTAAAATCACTAACGTGCTTCATGAAGTCTTCAATACCACTCAAATATGTTGGTGTGGTTAATGAGTCAAATAATATCCAAGTTCTGTCCATCTGTTGAGGAGATAGATGGTCAGAGAAGCGATAAGCTATTTCAACAAACAGGTCACCTACGAATGTAAGCAAGCATACCTGAGCAAACAGGTCGAATATAAAACTATAAATGCTACATTATTTGAGCCGATTTCAGCAAACAAACTGAGTGCAAAACTACGGCTACCTAGCGAACAGATTTTTTTAGGCTGACCACTGGGTTTCCCCACTTTGTATTTTTTTATTAATAAAAAGAGGGAAATATGTACAAAAGTTGCTGGAGAGCAGCAACTAAAAGGATCATAGATCCCAAGCAGCAAAATATATATATAATGTTCTACCCATGATATGATTTCCTCTTTGCCTTATGAACAAGGAGAGCAATTTCATCCTTGAATCTCTTGTGCCATCTATAAATGCTTGGGGGGGAGGGGCGAACAGATCTATCGAAAGCAATACAATACCAACACATTCTTTCTTCTTTTTTGCCGTAATTCCGCCGATCTATTAGCAGTGCAAAGAAGCCAAAAGTAATAAGATTACATACAGGTTCATAGACCACCAGGGCCGTACCTGAGAATACGGAGGGCCTGAGCAAAACAAGAAATAGAGGCCCTCAACATGATCATTGGCAACTAAAATGATTTTATATATACTACTCACTCCATTTCAATAAACAATGCACCCTTGTTTTTCGTATTTTATCTTCGAAAAAATATTAATCTATATCTCTCTATTTAAAAATGATGTTTCAATTTTATGTAGATATACATGTATTTAGATGAGTTTAGTTTGCAGATACATGCAAGTTTTGATGAAGTTGAAACATATTTTTCAGGATGAAGTATATAAAAAAATTGATATAAAACTGGTATCATTAGAAAGTATTTTCCAACACGATTCTAACAATGCTGCTTATGTATTATATGATCGTGATATTGTTGTCCTATTTATTTGGTCAAGGTTCACATTGAAATGTGGTAAAATAAATTAAAAGAAGTGCATCGTGTGAAAAAGCAATCTAAGAATTCAAAAGTGCTAATTGTTAGTCGAAACATGACATCATTGAGACAAAATATTAATATTCATTGGAAGACTAACTGAATTAGCTGCACTCGCGATGAAAGAGAAAGAGAAGATACGGGTAAGAGCAAGTACAATAAGGTACAGTCTTTTTGTTTGTTTGTTTGGGTTGCTCATCAAGCTTATCGCTCGATACAATAAGGTACAGTCAGCGGGAGTGGTGTTTGGAACATGGGTGCATAGTGGGTGGTATCATAGAGTACTATCATAGATATGCTATATTTATTATAGTGGAGTATTGAAAATGGCATATATAGAAGGGGATATTGAGAATTGAGAGTGGCATAAACACAACTTCAGTTTTTGTAATGGCATAAACACAACTTGTGAATTGAGGAGTGGCATAGAACCAATTAACACTTGTTTCAATAACAGCCATCAAAAGCCAATCGAACGCACGAGAATGGATCCAAAATTTACCCATTTTAAGTTTCACGAGAAAATTTTAAACTTAAAATTCGTACTGCCTAGAAGTTTTTGAAACAAAAATCCAGTAAATCTTATATGTCGGGTTATGCATTCTGGGGGAGTTTCATCAGATTCAGCCATATTGTTTATCAATAAACCTCATTTTATGTTTTACAACCAACTTTAAACTTAAAATTCAAACTGTCCAGTAAAAAGAACAACATTCCAGTAAATCTTATATATTTCTTCTGCATTCCGGGAAAGATTGGTCGGATTCAAAAAAAATAGTTTGGGAATAAACATTGTTTTTGTCTGGAAACGACTTATTGTAGAGTGATTTTTGGTTGGATACATTCATGTGTGTTCGATTGGCTTTGGATGGCTGATATTGAACCAAAGTCAACGCTGGGCTTTTGACCTAGCTGAACGTCACTGGAGCTGCGTCAAAAGTCCAGCCATGACTTTGTCTCAATAACAGCCATCAAAAGCCGATCGAACGCACAGGAATGGATCCAACCAAAAATCACTCAACCGCTGGAATTTTGACCTGAAAGTCACTGAAGCTGTGTCCATACTTGCCCAACAGGTTGCGTATGAACGTAAACCAACATATCTGAGCAAACAGGTCGAATATAAAACTATATAACTAAATGCCACGTTATTTGAGCCGATTTCAGCAAACCAACTGAGGTCTATTTTTTTTAGGCTGGACAGTGGTTTCCTCGCTGTGTATTTTTCACTGTAATAAAAAAGAGGGAAAATGTTACTGGAGAGCAGCAACTAAAAGGATCATAGATCCCAAACAGCAAAATCTAGCTAAAAAGGTTATACCCATGATGATAAGCCATGATATGATTTCCTCTTTGCCTTACAAACAAGCAGTGGCGGACCTAGGATTTTAGGAAAGGGTATGACACAACAAAATTTTGGAGTTTCTATTGAATTTCTTTTGTCCTAATAAAAATAATTAAATAAAATACTTTCTCGGATTCATACTAATTAACTCAAATTTGTCTAGATATAAATGTATCTACTCAACAAACTTGTCTAAGATACATCAGTATCTAGACAAAGTTGAGTCAATTAATTTGGATTGAAGGGAGTATGTCAAAATGATTAAATAAAACAGATTTTGCATATAATCAAAATGTAAATTGTTGAAAAATGCACCGTTGACGGGGTGCTCTAATTTTGAACTGAATTCTCACTAAATATATATAATTAATCATATACTTGACTACCAAAGATTAATTATCAGTTGATTAATCGTATATACAGTAGCAAGATATTTCCTTTGATTAATCATGATATCTAATCAGGTCATGGTGCATGGCCATAGCTGGCCTTGTAGGCTTACACGCGAGACAAAATCGCACATCTTGAAAAACATGCAAGTAGACTGTTGGCTAAAGCCAATGCATTAATCAATCGGATGTCTAATCAATCGGTTACATGCACTAGCTCAGTGTTCGCATGGCTGCACGCCACATGTATTAGCACCGCATGTATACATATACATCACTCATCTTGATTAATTGCTCAGCTCATTAAACTATCAAAGATCTTGCACGGCTTGGACGCAGGGTATGCCGTGGCATATACGGCATACCCTGTAGATCCGCCACTGCAAACAAGGAGAGCCATTTCATCCTTGAATCTCTTGCGGCTTCTGTAAAAGCTTGGGGGCGAACAGATCAATCGAAAGCAATATAATACCAACAAATTCTTTCTTCTTTTTGGCCGTAAATCCACCGATGTATTAGCAGTGCAAAGAACCCAGAAGTAATAAGATTACAAACAGGTCCATAGAGGACTGGCACCAAGCGACGACTACAAACATTGGGCAATGGTGAGCAGTACAGTGTACAGTACGAACGAATTCGAGCAAATAGGTAAAGCGGAAAACAATGTCAAACAAACACATCGAGAGGAAAACAATATCAACCGATCGATTCGAACGAACTAACGAACTTATAAGGGCTGGGCGACGGCGACTGACTTCGATTGAGCTATAATGAATCGTACTTGCCCAGGCCTGAAGATAGCATGCATACCGTGAGGATCTACCAGCTGACCGCGCCTGCCGGTGCGGCTGGAGAAGAACGGCGCCACCAGCAGTCGCCGGCTGACGCGGCTGATAGACAGCGTGGGGAAGTTTTGGTGCGCGGCCTGGTTCACCGAGGGTGTGTCTAGAGAAGAACAGGGCGCCGAAGGAGGTGTCTAGAGAAGAACAAGGTGGGCTGGGTGCTGAGTTAAAGGCGAGCGTTCGAAATTTCCCCGTCCTCTTCTTTTTTGGGCTAATCTATCTATACCTCTATTCTATCTACATGTTTTTTATTTTTTTCTATTCTATACATGAGTTTTTGAAATTGAATTTTTTCACTCTGTCAGCCTTCCGGCCAATGCTCATTTGAAGTAATTGAAGCTGTTGATTTGCAGCTTAGAGGTGCTATCTACCGCTCATCATACAAGGACTCTTCAGATCTAAACGGCTGTGAATGCACGGATTCGTCACCCATCCTTCCCTTGGACTGGCGATGCTGAAAGCCTGAAACACTGGAACCCTCTAGATACTTCGGGATACCTCACTGCCCCACATTATTAGACAGGCCTTTTCCGACACGGGAAGTCAAAAGTTGGGGGCTCCATGCAGTACATATGAATACTCGCTAGCTGCATGGTCTAGAAGCAGACTAGAGTAAATCATCAATTCGTCAAATCAATTGGTGTATAATTTTTTTTTAGCAGCTAAGACGCCGGCATGAACCATTTTATCAACTTGAATGCTTACTACATGACATAAGAAGACTATGTACTTTGGTTTTTCATTTTTCTGATTTTTTAAATTTTGTGCCCATTTGAATCTTGGTCAAATCCTAGGTTTGACCAAGATTAAACAAGTTTAAAACATGAAAATGAAAAGGTAATCATGGATCCTTCTTAGTCACTCTAAAATGAAGCTTTTGGGATGTTCTTGAAATTTCCATGTTTGAAACCCAAAACGACTTCTCTTCATGCTTGACTTCATAAGACAGAGTTTAGGGGTTAGGGGGTAGATACATGATTTGTCTAGTTTGCATATATCTAGACCTTTTTTGTCAACTTTAATGCTTACTATATGACACAAGAAGACTATGTGCTTTGGTTTTTCATTTTTCTATTTTTTTTGAATTTTTTGCCCATATATTCGAATCTTTGTCAAATCCTAGGTTTGACCAGGATTTAAACAAGTTTAAAACATGAAAATGAAAAGGTAAGCCTGGATCCTTCTTAGTCACTCTAAAATGAAGCTTTTGGGAGGTTCTTGAAATTTCCATGTTTGAAACCCAAAACCACTTCTCTTCATGATTGACTTCATAAGACAGAGTTTAGGGTTAGGGGTAGATATATACATGATTTTCTGGTTTGAATATGTCTAGACCTTGTTTATCAACTTGAATGCTTACTATATGACATAAGAAAATTATGTGCTTTGGTTTTCATTTTTCTGATTTTTTTATGCCCGTTTGAATCTTTTGGTCAAATCTTAGGTTTGACCAAGATTTAAACAAGTTTAAGACATGAAAATGAAAAGGGGAGAATGCATCCTTCTTAATTAGTCACTCTAAACTGAATTTTGTAAGAGGTTTTTGAAATTTCCATGTTTGAAACCCAAAACCACTTCTCTTCATGTTGGACTTCATAAGACAGAGTTTAGGGGTTAGGGGGTAGATACATGATTTGTCTAGGTTGAATATGTCTAGACCTTGTTTATCAACTTTAATGCTTACTATATGACATAAGAAGACTATGTGCTTTGGTTTTTCATTTTTCTATTTTTTTGAATTTTATACCCATATATTTGAATCTTTGTGAAATCCTAGTTTTGACCAGGATTTAAACAAGTTTAGAACATGAAAATGAAAAGGTAAGCTTGGATCCTTCTTAGTCACACTCTAAAATGAAGCTTTTGGGAGGTTCTTGGAATTCCAATGTTTGAAACCCAAAACCACTTCTCTTCATGATTAACTTCATAAGACAGAGTTTAGGGTTAGGGGTAGATATATACATGATTTTTCTGGTTTGAATATGTCTAGACCTTGTTTATCAACTTGAATGCTTACTATGTGACATAAGTAGACTATGTGCTTTGGTTTTCATTTTTCTATTTTTTATATTTTATACACATATATTTGAATCTTTGTGAAATCCTAGGTTTGACCAGGATTTAAACAAGTTTAGTACATGAAAATGAAAAAGGTAAGCCTGGATCCTTCTTAGTCACACTCTAAAATGAAGCTTTTGGGAGGTTCTTGAAATTTCCATGTTTGAAACCCAAAACCACTTCTCTTCATGATTGACTTCATAATACAGAGTTTAGGGTTAGGGGTAGATATATACATGATTTTCTGGTTTGAATATGTCTAGACCTTGTTTATCAACTTGAATGCTTACTATATGACACAAGAAGACTATATGCTTTTGTTTTTCATTTTTCTGATTTTTTTTGAATTTTATGCCCGTTTGAATCTTTTGGTCAAATCTTAGGTTTGACCCAGATTTAAACAAGTTTAAGACATGCAAATGAAAAGGGAAGCTTGCATCCTTCTTAGTCACTCTAAAATGAATTTTTAAGAGGTTTTTGAAATTTCCATGTTTGAAACCCAAAACCACTTCTCTTCATGCTTGACTTCATAATACAAAGTTTAGGGGTTAGGGGGAGATACATGATTTGTCTAGTTTGAATATGTCTAGACCTTGTTTATCAACTTTAATGCTTACTATATGACATAAGAAGACTATGTGCTTTCGTTTTTCATTTTTCTATTTTTTTGTATTTTATACCCATATATTTGAATCTTTGTGAAATCCTAGGTTTGACTAGGATTTAAACAAGTTTAGAACATGAAAGTGAAAAGGTAAGCCTGGATCCTTCTTAGTCACAATCTAAAATGAAGCTTTTGGGAGGTTCTTCAAATTTCCATGTTTGAAACCCAAAACCACTTCTCTTCATAAGACAGAGTTTAGGGTTAGGGGTAGATATATACATGATTTTTCTGGTTTGAATATGTCTAGACCTTGTTTATCAACTTGAATGCTTACTATATGACATAAGAAGACTATATGCTTTTGTTTTTTCATTTTTCTGATTTTTTTGAATTTATGCATGTTTGAATCTTTTGGTCAAATCTTAGGTTTGACCAAGATTTAAACAAGTTTAAGACAAGAAAATGAAAAGGATGTTTGAAACCCAAAACCACTTCTCTTCATGCTTGACTTCACAATATACAAAGTTTAGGGAAAATGTCAGTCTTTTTATGCAAATCTGCACATAAATGGCTCAAATTAAAACAGTATACTCGTTTCAGTGTTTTTGATTTCCTATAAAAAAATAGATTTTCCTGAGAAGTTCTAATTTTTGCCAGAATTTGAAAATTTTGGATTTCTTGTTCCTATTTAGATATTATAGATACTAGGTGACTCAACGACTGCTCCCTCAATTCGGCTCCCGGGTGCGTATGCTCCCTCTACCAACAAAATATATTTCAAAGTGTGAAAAAATTTGACAAAAAATTCTACATGTACATCTCCATAATATATGTGTGTGCGTCAAGTTTCACGAAAAAATAATATTTTTTATGACCTATGTAAAAAAGAGAAAACTTATCCTGTGAAAAGCATTGTTTTAAGCACTGAATTTTGTCTTTTTTACACACGTCACATGATAAGTTCATTTTTTATGAAACGACTTTGTGAGCGCGTAGCACATGAAGATGTACGTGCGGATTTTTTGTTTCAAATTTTTTGAGATTTAAAATATGTGTAAGATGCAATTTAAAATATAGGTAGCATATGCTCCCATGTTCCAAAACACCACTCCCACTCAACGACTCAACATTGACTCGACTCAGACACAACTACTACATTGACACAAGTACTAATATAATAAAGTAAGAGTACTAGTTTGTTTACATTTCCACAGGCCAATTTTACGAACAAAATTTCGAAAATTAACCTTCAGAAACTCGGAAGCCAGGTGACACAACAGTCATCAAGGATTGCAGCTAGTGGTACACAGTGACCTGGTCAAGATCTACCTTGAGCCTGCTTGACGCTTCAGCTCGGAGTTGAGAGCCTTCTCCTGTGACAGCTCGGCCTCTAGTTTGTCCGTCCTAACCGTGAGGTTCAGGATCAGTCCGGCGAGTTTGTCCATGGTCTCCGCCTGGCCGAGGCTCCGCCGCTGGATCTCATTACTCGCAGTGAACGATTTCATGGCGATATCGTCGAGAATGCGAATCCGGATCTTCTCAGTGGCGAGCTCAGAATAAAGTCTCATGCACTCATCGGCGAGGGCGCTTCTGTCCGCCGTCTCGACGCAGAAATCGCCCATAACCATTTCTAAAATGGGACCGATCTCGTAGCGGGGCTTCTATCAGATGGGGATGGAGCACAAAATCAGAAGTGTACCCAGAGAAGTACCAAGAAAGAGAAAATGGGAATCCCAATTTGCACGAATGTCTATACCTCGCTGCTTTGAGAACTTGGCTCCGTGGAAGATGTTTCCGCAGGCAGGAGGGCTGCGGGAAAACTAAGGCCGCCCGACCTGAATATACGATTGAGAGAAGGTAAGAAAAGGAGGGGATGATAAGTTGTGAAAGACATAGAAAGATGCGCAAGAACGGAGGATCGCCTGAAGGTAGCAGTCGCGGGCTGCGACGCCCTTGAAGACTCTTGCGCAGAAGGCACCTCGACAGCAGCACAGGGACGCCATTGCTGGGATTCCCTCAGCTTCGCCGCAGCCGCACGAGCCCTTCTGTGGCGAGACTTGCTCCCGGTCATGGTGGCGAAGTAGTATTCCAAGAGGTAAACAAAGTGGTGAACTGAGGAAGACGGCAAGAGCAAAGGTTAGTTCTTAAATTTGGCCTCCCCGTCTCCTCGGCACCTCGCGAGTAGTAATACTGGTCAAAGAGCAAACTTCAAGGCAGAGACTTGGTGGGCCATTCATCTCCAACTATACTTCCTCCGATCCGAATGATACCAAATTTTTGAATGACAAATCACCCAAAACAGTATTCCAAGAGTATATGTAAGCTTTCATTTTGGAGTGACTAAGAGCATCCACAACGTGTAGCCAAAAGTGGTTCCATATTTGATTTTTGGCTTTTGGAACTAGTTCCATACATTGTAGAGGTAGTTCCAAAACCAGAAAAACAGGCAACCGGAGCAAGTAGGTGCTCCGATGCCAAATTTCACTTTTGGCATTTGGAACTAGTTCCCTACATTGTGAGAGTAGTTCCATATTGGCTTTATGTGTTGTTTTAGCTTGATGGCGGGACCCACGTTATAAATATTTGGAACCACTACATTGTGGAGCTATTGCTATATTTCACACCAAAGCCAAATTCACCATCGTATCAGATTTGGCAATAGCAAGATGACTAAGAAGGATCCATGCTTACCTTTTATTTTCATGTTTTAAACATGTTCAAATCTTGGTCAAACCGTACGTACCTAGGATTTGACCAAGATTCAAATGGGCATAAAAATTCAAAAAAAATGAAAAACCAAAGCACATAGCCTAGCTTCTTATATATGCCATATAGTAAGCACTCAAGCTAGTTGATAAACAAAGTCTAGACATATTCAAACCAGAAAAATCATGTATCTATATACCCCTAACCCTAAACTTTGTCTTAATTATGAAGTCAAGCACGAAGAGAAGTCGTTTTGGGTTTCAAACATGGACATTTCAAAAACCCTCCCAAAAGCTTCATTGTGGTGTGACGTACTAAGAAGGATACATGCTTACATTTTCAACAACCCCCCTAAAAGCTTCATTATAGAGTGACTAAGAAAGGATCCAGTCTGGCGGGCTTACCTTTTATTTTCTTGTTTTAAACTTGTTCAAATCTCGGTCAAACCTAGGATTTGACCAAGATTCAAAATGTGCATCAAAATTTAAAAAAATTAAAAACCAAATTAAAGCGCATAGTGTTCTTATGTCATATAGTAAGCATTAAAGTTGATAAACAAGGTCTAGACACATATTCAAACAAGACAAGTCATGTATCTATACCCCTAACCCCTAAACTCTATCTTATGAAGTCAACAACATGAAGAGAAGTGGTTTTGGGTTTCAAACATGGAAATTTCAAAAACCTCCCAAAAGCTTCATTTTAGAGTGACTAATATATATAAGAAGGATACATGCCTGCTTACCACCTTTTCATTTTCATATTTTAAACTTGTTTAAATCCGTGTCAAATTAAACCAAGGATTTGACCAAAAGATTCAAATGGGCATAAAATTTTAAAAAAAATCAGAAAAATGAAAAACAAAAGCATATAGTCTTCTTATGTCATATAGTAAGCATTCAAGTTGATAAACAAGGTTTGGACATGCATATTCAAACCTAGGCAAATCATGTATCTATCCCCTAGCCCCTAAACTCTATCTTATGAAGTCAAGCATGAAGAGAAGTGGTTTTGGGTTTCAAACATGAAAATTTCAAGAACATCCCAAAAACTTCATTTTAGAGTGACTAAGAAAGGATACAGGCTTCCCCTTTTCATTTTCATGTTTTATACTTGTTTAAATCTTGGTCAAACCTAGGATTTGACAAAGATTCAAATGTGCATCTATCAAAATAAAAAAATCAGAAAAATTAAAAACCAAAGCACATAGTTTTCTTATGTCATATATAGTTAGCATTAAAGTTGATATAAACAAGGTCTAGATATATTCAAACAAGAAAAATCATGTATCTACCCCTAACCCTAAACTCTGTCTTATGTAGTCAAGCATGAAGAGAAGTGGTTTTGGGTTTCAAACTTGGAAATTTCAAGAACCCCCCAAAAGCTTCATTTTAGAGTGACTAAAGGATCCAGGTCGGGCTTACCTTTTATTTTCATGTTTTAAAATTGTTCAAATCTTGGTCAAACTGTACCTAGGATTTGATCAAGATTCAAATGGGCATAAAATTTCAAAAAAAATGAAAAACCAAAGCATATAGCCTTCTTATGTCATATAGTAAGCACTCAAGTTGATAAACAAGGTCTAGACATATTCAAACCAGAAAAATCATGTTTCTACCCCTAGCCCTAAACTTTGTCTTATGAAGTCAAGCACGAAGAGAAGTCGTTTTGGATTTCAAACATGGAAATTTCAAAAACCTTCCCAAAAGCTTCATTTTGGAGTGACTAAGAAGGATACAGGCTTACCTTTTCATTTTCATGTTTTAAACTTGTTTAAATATTGGTTAAGCCTAGGATTTGACCAAGATCAAATGGGCATAAAAATTCAGAAAAAATCAAAAAAAATGAAAACCAAAGCACATAGTATTATTATGTCATATAGTAAGCATTCAAGTTGATAAACAAGGTCTAAACAACAAACTAGACAAATCATGTATCTACCCCCTACGTCCAATTTGCATCACTATTTTGTATCATAATTTGCTGTTATTCATTGATATATTTCATATTGGGACACAATACTTATGTTATTTCATCTATTTTGCATGTTTCATCATCATTGGAGGATCAAGCACCGGAGCCAGGATTCTGCTGGAAAAAGCACCGTCAGAACGCAATATTTCGGAAGATCAACTGTGGAAGGAAATTTCACGTAAATTCCTATTTTTCCAGATGACGGAGGGAGCCAGAAGGGGGAGCAGAGAGGAGCCACTGTGGGCCCACAGCCCCTTTCGCCTCCTTTTCTTCGCGTACTCCTTCGTCCCGAAAACCTAAGCCACAGAGAGGACCTCACGAGGGGTTACAGCCGCCTCTGCGGGGCGGAGAACACCAGAGAGAAAAGAGCTCTCCGGCGGGCAGGAATCCGCCGGGGAAATTCCCTCCCGGAGGGGGAAATCGACGCCATCGCCATCGTCATCGAGCGGGACATCATCTCCATCATCATCATCATCATCATCTCCACCATCTACACCGCCATCACCACCGCTGCACCTCGTCACCGCTGTAACAATTCGGGTTAAATCTTGATTGTATGATAGGGGAAACTCTCCCGGTGTTATTCTATACTTGTTGTAGATGCTATTGAGTGAAACCATTGAACCAAGGTTTATGTTCAGATTGTTATTCATCATCATATCACCTCTGATTGTATTCCATATGATGTCTCGTGAGTAGTTCGTTTAGTTCTTGAGGACATGGGTGAAGTCTAAATGCTAGTAGTGAATTATGGTTGAGTAATATTCAATGTTATGATATTTAAGTTGTGGTGTCATTCTTCTAGTGGTGTCGTGTGAACGTCGACTACACGACACTTCACCATTTATGGGCCTAGGGGAGTGCATCTTGTATTCGGTTGCTAATTGCGGGGTTGCCGGAGTGACAGAAACCTAAGCCCCCGTTAGTATATCGATGCAGGAGGGATCGCAGGATCTCAGAGTTTAAGGCTGTGGTTAGATTTATCTTAATTACTTTCTTGTAGTTGCGGATGCTTGCAAGGGGTATAATCACAAGTATGTATTAGTCCTAGGAAGGGCGGTGCATTAGCATAGGTTCACCCACACAACACTTATCAAAACAATGAAGATTATTAAGCCACATGAAGCGAAAGTACTAGACTAAAATCCCCGTGTGTCCTCAGGAACGTTTGGTCATTATAAGTAAACAAACCGGCTTGTCCTTTGTGCTAAAAAGGATTGGGCCACTCGCTGCAATTATTTCTCTCGCATTTTACTTACTCGTACTTTATTTATCTGCAATATCAAAACCCCCTGAATACTTGTCTGTGAGCATTTACAGTGAATCCTTCATCGAAACTGCTGCCAACACCTTCTGCTCCTCGTTGGGATCGACATTCTTACTTATCGAAGATACTACGATACACCCCCTATACTTGTGGGTCATCAAGACTATTTTCTGGCGCCGTTGCCGGGGAGTGAAGCGCTATTGGTAAGCGGAATTGGTAAGGAAAACCTTTACTGTTTGTGCTGATTTTATTTCTGCCTGCTGCTATAAATCATTATGGAGAGATCTTCTCTTCAATTTCTATTTGGGAAATCTACTACTACTGCAACGGTAGTGGATGAAGCGCCAGGTGAGGAAGTAGTACCATATAAAATACCTATGAAAATTATTGAACGTGTTATGGATAACCGCTATGAAGGGGATGGAACTGTCCATCCTGGTGATCATTTATTGTTTTTGCATGAATTATGCGGGTTATTCAAATGTGCAGGTATTTCTATGAATGAAGTTAGAAAGAAACTATTCACTATATCGCTGTCTGGTAAAGCGGCGCATTGGTATAAATTGCTGAAGAATGGTGATTCTATTGATTGGGAGGACATTGTGCCTTTATTTTATTCCAAATTTTATCCTCCAAGTGAAATTCACAAAGATCGGAACCGCATATATAATTTCTGGCCTCATGATGGAGAAAGTATTGCCCAAGCTTGGGGGAGATTGAAGTCTTTAATGCTCAAATGCCCCATTCATGAGCTTCCTGGTAATGTTATTATTGATAATTTCTATGCAAGACTTTCTTTTCAAGACAAGACCTTGCTGGATACTTCTTGTTCTGGATCATTTACACGCAAGAATGAAGAGTTTAAAAGGGACCTTCTTGATCGGATCCAAGAAAATACTGAAGGATGGGAGAACGACAAAGATAGAGAATCAGGTATAATTTATGATTATAAATGCATTGAAGCTTTTATGGATACTGATAAATTTCGTAATATGAGTGCTACATATGGTCTTGATTCCCAAGTTGTTGCAAATCTTTATAAAGCTTTTGCCTCTCATTATGAATTGCCTAAGAAGAATTTTGATAAGTATCATGAACCATATAAAGATAAAGTTGATTCATCTGTAAACAAATGTGTAGTGATTGAAACTGTTGATAATGTTATTCCTGAAGCTTATATTGAAAAAACTCCTTTCCCTGCTAAAATGAAGGAGTACTCTGTCATATCTAGTGCGGTTAATAAAAGTGAAAAGAAACCTAAAGAACCTGAAGAACAAATTAAAATTGAACCTGCTGTTGCAATAGTTAAAGATCTTGTGACTGAAAATGTGGAGGATGGTCATATTATTTTCTGTGAAGATGCTTCTAATATTGTTTCACATCCTAATAAATCCAAACAAGTTAGTGTTCCTATGCTATCTGTTAGAATTGGTGATCATTGCTATTATGGTTTATGTGATATTGGTGCAAGTGTTAGTGCTATACCTTATGAGCTTTACACGGAGATTATGCACGAAATTGGTTCTTGTGAACTTGAAGATATTGATGTGGTTATTCATCTGGCTAATAGAGAAACTATTTCTCCAATTGGTATTGTTCGAGATGTGGAAGTTCTATGTGGTAAGATTAAATATCCTGCTGACTTTTTGGTACTTGGTTCTGCTGCTAGTGATCATTGTCCTATCATTTTTGGTAGACCTTTTCTAAATACTTGTGGAGCTATTATAGATTGTAAGAAAGAGAAAATTTTGACTAGATTTGCTGGTGAACCTTATGAATTTAACTTTTCTAAATTTACCAAAACTCCTTATAAAGCTGACTTGCCTAGTAATGATTTTAAAATGGAGCAGTGTGCATCTATTGTTCTTGTTCCTAATAATCCTTTGCAGCAACATTTGGAGAATAGTGAAAGTGAAGCTTTTAGGAAAGAAAGAGATGAGCTTGAGGAAATTTTTCTTCGCCAACCTATTCTCAAGCATGATTTACCGGTGGAAGATTTGGGTACAACACCGCCACCAAAGGAAGATCCTGTTTTTGATTTAAAGCCTTTACCTGATAATCTTAAATATGCTCATATTGATGATAAGAAAATATATCCTGTTATTATTAGTTCTAAGCTTTCAGAGATTGAGGAAGAAAGGTTATTGGAAATATTGAAGAAACACCGAGGAGCTATTGGCTATACTCTTGATGATTTGAAAGGGATTTCTCCTTCTATTTGCCAACATGCTATTAATATGGAAGAAGATGCAAAGCCTGTTGTTGAACATCAACGTCGTCTAATTCCAAAGATGAAAGAGGTGGTAAGGAATGAGGTATTAAAACTTCTTGAAGCTGGTATTATATATCCTATTGCTGATAGTAGATGGGTTAGTCCTGTGCATTGTGTTCCTAAGAAGGGAGGAATGACTGTTGTGCCTAATGATAATGATGAGCTTATTCCTCAAAGAATAGTTGTAGGTTATAGAATGTGCATTGATTTTCGAAAAGTTAATAAAGTTACTAAGAAAGATCATTACCCTTTACCCTTTATTGATCAAATGCTAGAAAGGTTATCTAAAAATACTCATTTTTGCTTTCTTGATGGTTATTCTGGGTTTTCACAAATTGCTGTTAAAGCTAAAGATCAAGAGAAAACCACGTTTACTTGTCCTTATGGAACTTATGCTTATAGGCGTATGCCTTTTGGTTTATGTAATGCTCCTGCTACTTTTCAAAGATGCATGTCTGCTATTTTTCATGGTTTTTGCGAAAGTATTGTAGAGGTGTTCATGGATGATTTTTCTGTCTATGGGAATTCTTTTGATAATTGCCTGCGAAACCTCGATAAAGTTTTGCAGAGATGTGAAGAAACTAACCTTGTTCTTAATTGGGAGAAATGCCACTTTATGGTTAATGAAGGAATTGTATTGGGACATAAAATTTCCGAGAGAGGTATTGAAGTTGATAGAGCTAAAGTTGAAGCCATTGAGAAGATGCCCTATCCGAGGGATGTTAAAGGTATTCGTAGTGTTCTTGGTCATGCTGGGTTTTATAGGAGATTTATTAAAGATTTCTCTAAAATTTCAAAGCCTCTTACTAATCTTCTTCAAAAAGATGTACCTTTTGTTTTTGATGATGATTGTAAGGAAGCTTTTGAAACTCTAAAGAAAGCCTTAACAACTGCTCCTGTAGTTGAACCTCCTGATTGGAATTTGCCTTTTGAAATTATGTGTGATGCTAGTGATTTTGCTGTAGGCGCTGTTCTTGGACAGCGGGTAGATAAAAAATTAAATGTTATTCATTATGCTAGTAAGACTCTTGATGCTGCTCAAAGAAATTATGCTACAACTGAAAAGGAATTGTTAGCTGTAGTCTTTGCTTGTGATAAGTTTAGACCCTATATTGTTGATTCGAAAGTTACAATTCATACTGATCATGCTGCAATTAGATACCTTATGACAAAGAAAGATGCTAAGCCAAGGCTTATTAGATGGGTACTTCTTTTGCAAGAATTTGATTTACATATTATAGATAGGAAAGGTGCTGATAATCCTGTTGCTGATAATTTGTCTAGATTGGAAAATATTGCTTATGATCCTGTTCCTGTTAATGATAGTTTTCCAAATGAACAATTGGCTGTAATAAAGGTGAGCTCGCGAGAGAGCCCTTGGTATGCAGATTATGCTAACTTTATTGTTTCGAAGTATTTGCCTCCAACCTTTTCAGCTCAGCAAAGGAGGAAATTCTTTTATGACTTGAGGCATTATTTTTGGGATGACCCACACTTATATAAAGAAGGAGTGGATGGTATTATGCGAAGATGTGTTCCTGAATATGAACAACAGGAGATATTGAATAAATGTCATGGTAGTGTTTATGGAGGACATCACGCTGGAGATAGAACCGCGCAAAAGGTTCTACAATCAGGTTTTTATTGGCCAACACTCTTCAAAGATGCAAGGAAATTTATTTTATCTTGTGATGAATGTCAAAGAGTTGGTAATATCTCTAGACGCAATGAAATGCCTATGAATTATACTCTTGTTATTGAACCATTCGATTGTTGGGGATTCGACTTCATGGGTCCTTTCCCTTCTTCAGATGGTAACACTCATATACTTGTCGCTGTTGATTATGTTACTAAATGGGTAGAAGCTATACCTACAAAAAGTGCTGATGGTGAGACCTCTATAAAAATGCTTGTAGATGTTATATTTCCTAGATTTGGAATACCTAGATATATTATGACTGATGGAGGTTCTCATTTTATTCATGGAGGTTTTAGAAAAACTCTTGCTAAGTATGGTATTAATCATAGAATTGCTTCTGCTTATCACCCTCAAACTAGTGGTCAAGTAGAATTATCAAATAGAGAGATTAAAGCTATCTTAGGAAAGACTGTTAATAAATCTAGGAAGAATTGGGCTAGCAAATTGAAAGAAGCACTATGGGCTTATAGAACTGCTTATAAAAATCCTATGGGAATGTCACCTTATAAAATGGTTTATGGAAAAGCTTGTCATTTACCTTTAGAACTAGAGCACAAAGCTTATTGGGCTGTTAGAGAACTAAATAAAGATCCTAAATTAGCCGGTAATAAGAGGTTGTTGCAATTAAGTTCTCTAGATGAATGGAGAAGTGAAGCTTATGAAAATGCTAAACTCTTTAAAGAAAAAGTTAAGAAGTGGCATGATAGAAGGATCATCAAAAGAGAGTTTAATATTGGGGATAAAGTCCTATTGTATCGGTCTCGTCTCAGATTCTTTGCAGGGAAATTACTCTCGAAGTGGGAAGGACCATATGTTGTTGAGGAGGTGTATCGTTCAGGAGCAATTAAAATTAGCTCTCTCCAAGGCAATGCCACACAAGTGGTGAATGGACAAAGACTCAAGCATTATATCTCGGGTGATTCTTATAATGTTGATGTTGATATTATTCAAGTGGAAACACCGGAGGCTTTCATCAAAGGACAAATTGACAGTCCGCCAGAACTCGACTTTGAATAGGTAACAGTACAGGTAATAAAGGAGATGATGTAGCCCCGCTCACCAACGACACTACATCAAGGCCAACAAGTCCCCCAAGTGGACCCATGACACGGGCTCGAGCCAAAGCGATACATGACAAGGTGAACTCGCTCCTCACCACCCTTGACCTTGGTACCCCTTTGGATGGATTGCTACCTCATGCCGACGTGCTATGTGTCATTAGGTACAAGGCGCACCAAGACCCCGAAGAGGATGAGACGCCATGGCCAAAGGAAGGAGAGGAGCAGCAGAACCTGGAGATGTACATGGAGCCGAAGCCGACGTCGCCCGAAGATCGCCAAGGAAGAAAAGGACGCTGGCCGGTCACAGGCCCGGTCAGACCGGCCCCACGACCGGACGACCCGGTCACAGGCCCGGTCAACCGGGCGCAAACCGGACCAACTCCCTCGTACCGGACGACGACCGGACCCAGGACCGGATTCCTCGCAGAAGCCCGGTTGGCGACCGGTCGACCGGACCCCTGACCGGACAGCCCGGTCCCAGGCCCGGTCAGACCGGACCCATGACCGGACAGCCCGGTCCCAGGCCCGGTCTGACCGGACGGCCAACCGGATCCGACGGGATTTCCCCACCAAACTGCTTTGACTTATCCATTCGCGTACCTGTTCGCCCTTGCTGGCTGTGTGTGCCTATTTAAGTAGCTGGGACCCCTCCTTTACTCTTTAGACTTGTTTAGAACTCAAACCTACCTTTGAGCTTAGTCTCCCTTGGGTATCATCCCTCTGTAATCAAGGCACCTTGGTTGTTGACTTTGAATTTGTGGAGTGAGATTCTAGTACTTGCTACTCTCTCTCCCTCCCCAAGTTCATCCTCTCCAATCCCAATCTCTCTCCGGGAATTCTGCCTCGTGCCTCTTCCACGGAGATTCTATTGGCGTGGTCCATCGAGCCACGGAGGTAAGCATCGGGTGTATCGGGTTGGTGTGCGTGCGTGAGTCTCGGAGTTCATCGTGTTCTTCATCCCCTCGCGTTTTCCCATCTCACCCGCTCGGTTTCGAAGTCAATCCGCAAGATCGGGCCACACACGGGGTCTTAGACCACATCATATGGTATCAGCAGCCTTTGGTTCCCGCGGATTTGACCCTCCACCCACCCGATTTCGTTTCTAGAAAATTTTCCAAAAAATAGCCCTAAAGTGCCTTTTGACCGATCTGTGATTTGGTTGAGTTTTGAGTGGTTTTGGTCCGTGGATCTGGTGTTGTTGTGCTTGATCTACTATTTCCCCAACTTTTAGCCTCCAATTCCATCGTTTCCCTTCGATTTGGTCGATTTGGCTTGGTTTTCGTGAAGAACAGGAGAGAGAAAGCTCAATCCCGAGCAATCCGGTCCAGACGCCGGTCAACCGGCCGACCGGCCGAGCCGGTCCAGACGCCGGTCAACCGGCCGCACAACCGGCCGAGCCGGTCCAGGATCCGGTCCAACCGGGCCCCCGACCGGGTGACGCAGCGCCTCCTTCGACCTCGACATCCGGCGATCTCCACCACCACCACCACCACCACCACCACCATCGCAGGTATAACTTGCAGGTTTACCCTTGTAACCCCTCTTCCTTTTGCGATCTACCCTATCGAGCATTGCTTGTCTAGTGTTGCGAGACATTGCACGTGGCCCCGCATTGTGAGGTGTGTGTGTCGCGTTGAGTAAGGCACCCAAGCAAACACTCGTGTGGCAAGATAGCAAAAGCGAGGCTAACGCTAACATAGTGCGTGAAAAAGCCCCAAAAACACAAAAAGAGTGCAAGTAGCACCATACATCCATACGCCCATACATACAAAAGTGTCCACAAAAGCCACCAAAGATAAAAACGAGTGCAAGTGCCACCATATACAAGAGAGAAAAAGCTTTTAAGCAAAGAGAGATAGGAGAAGAGAGGCCGCGTGTGAATCTTGTTGTCTCTTCCTTTGCAACCAAAGCTTTGCCTCTCCTTGTGTTAGTGTGACACCGAGCAACTATACATACACTTTTCCGCTCGTTCCTTGGTTGCACTAACCCCGCTTATCTCGTGTGTGAGTTCCACATTTTTCCGTGTTTATAGTGATCGCACTTTGACATTTGGATTTTTGGACCTCATCCACTTTTAACAACATACTTGATCTTGGATTTGTCTTTTGGCTTTCCACAACACTCGCCTAACACCATATTTGCTAGCTTTTGCGTGTGGTTTTGCGTGTGTCCCCGATACACTTGATCTTACTTTCGGCTTGGTTGATTGCCTCAATACTATCTTACCTTGGTAAGAGTGCGAGGTAGTCTCCTTCCACTAACACATACAACATAGTTCTTGTTCTTCCATCATGGATAGGAGTGGAGATGAAACAAGGGATGGAGAAGTCCTTCGGAACACCGAGAGGTTGGCGACTCAACACAACCTATGGATTCAACGCCAAGAGTTCAAGGAGCAACTATCACTCTTCGAGACTCGCATCGATGAACAATATGAAGAAGTGGCTCACAACTTCTCCACGGTGAACCAAGATTTGGCTCTCCTCCGTGAAGCTACGGACAACTTGAATGGCCAAATGGCGGCCAATGATGCGAACATGGAGCGACGCATGGACAACCTCGAGCGCGCCATCACCAACTTGGGTCGTCATCGCCGACACCGCTCTACTTCATCATCATCAAGCTCGTCACAAGATTACTATTCTCATGGCCACCGTTCGTCATCAAGCTCCTCCTCAAGGCATGAAGACCATCCTCGTCCTCATCGACCACATGCTCGTCAAGATGACTCTCGCTCTAACTCAAGGAGAGGTGAATTCCATCGCCATGCTCGTCCTCATGAACGACCTCCACAAGAACAAGCTCCTCACCAAGATCGTCATCAAGCGGCTCGCCATGCCCACCATGGGTATGACGACCATCCCCAAGACAACATCCACCACAACATGGCGCCACATGGTGATGCTCCCGCCCAAGGTCGTCAAGAGCAACCAAGGCGTGATCTCCGGAATCATCCTCGCCATGACCAAAGGGGCCGAGGGCAACCACAACATGATCAAGATGAGAGGGCCATAATTGGGCAACGCCAACAACCTCGCCAAGACCCGCAACAACATCCTCACCATGAGCCAAGTGAAGCTAGTGTTCACCTCCAACGCCAACCCAATGCTATGGTTGGTCGTGGAAGACCTCCTCCACCTCCTCAAGTCGCAAGAGATGAAGGCATCCGTCCTCGCCGCCGCAACATGGAAGATGAAGAGAATATGTATGGAAAGCTCAAGTTCAATATGCCCAAGTTCAAGGGTGAAGACGATGCCGAGGCCTACCTCTCATGGGCACTCAAGGTTGACAAGATCTTCCGCATCCATAACTACTCCGGTGCCAAGAAAGTAGCCATGGCCTCCCTCGAGTTTGAAGATTATGCCAACACTTGGTGGGAACAAGTTGTCACTCTTAGGGAAGAAAAGGGTGATCCTCCAATTGATACTTGGGAAGACATGAAGGAGGAGATGCAAGCCCGCTTTGTCCCTACACACTACAAGACCGATCTCTTCAACAAGCTACAAAAGTTGAAGCAAGGCACCAAGACCGTTGAGGAATTCTTCAAGGAGATGGAGTTAACCATGATGAGAGCAAACATCCAAGAGTCCGAGAACCAAACCATCGCTAGGTTCTTCAATGGCCTCAACTACCCCATCAAGAAGATTGTGGAGTTCCAACCATACTCCAACATGGTTGAGTTGGTTCACCAAGCTTCCAAGGCCGAGCGTCAAGTGAATGAGGACATCAAGTACTCCAAGTCCAAGCAATACTTCGCCTCCAAGCTTGCTACATCAACTCCTACAACAAGTGTCAAGCCATCCGCATCCTCTACACCTTCCAAGCAACCCTCCATACAAAGTCGCATGAAGCAAACGGTATCCTCCACCGCCTCCTCTAAGGCCTCGACGGGACCCTCCAATGTCACTTGCTTCAAGTGTGGCACCCAAGGCCACAAGTCCTTTGAGTGCAAGAACACCAAGGTCATGATCACTATGGAGAATGGTGATATAGAGACGCTAAGTGAAGGTGAATATGAAGCCCTAGTGCAAGCCGCGGTTGCTAATGAGGAAGACTATGATGAAGAAAGTGGAGAAGACCCTCTCTTATGCACACATGATCCAAGCCCTTCTCTTGTGGTCACTCGAGTGCTCACCACTCAACCCCAAGCTATGGAAGACCAAAGATGCAACATCTTCCAAACGCGTGCCGGTATTGGTGGCAAGTCTATCAAGGTCATCATCGATGGTGGGAGTTGCCACAACTTGGCAAGCACCGAGCTATGTGAGAAGCTCAACCTCACGCTTCGCAAGCATCCTCATCCCTACCATGTCCAATGGTTGAGTGACAAGGGCAATGTCAAGATTCAACACACCGTCACCGTCAACTTCAAGATAGGACCCTATGAAGACACCGTCGAGTGTGACGTGGTGCCTATGACCGTGTGCCACATGTTGCTTGGCCGCCCATGGCAATTTGACAAGAAGGCCATACATGATGGTTTCTCCAATGCATACACCTTCAAGGTCAAGGACAAGAAGTTCGAGCTTCGCCCAATGACTCCTAGCCAAATCATCGCCGACAATGCGAAGGCTTTAGCGAGGGCACAACACCACATCCACCATAGTGAGTTGAGAGGAGAGGGAGCGACCCACCAAAAAGAGAGTGAGCGCCACCACCCACATATGAGTGAGAGAAAGAGTGTCCTCCTAACCACCAAAAGCGAGTGGAGAGAAGTGAAAGACAACCCATCCACCACCATACACTACGTGCTCATTTGCAAGGGCCTCTCGGCGGAGACTAATGACTTAACCAACATTCCTTCGTCTTTGTTGTCTCTTTTGAAGGAGTTCCAAGACGTCTTCCCCGACGAGCTACCACATGGACTACCACCGCTTCGGGGCATCGAGCATCGCATCGACCTCATACCCGGCGCTCCACTACCAAACCGCGCCGCCTACCGCACCAACCCCGAGGACACCAAGGAGATCCAACGCCAAATTCAAGACCTCCTCGCTAAAGGGTATGTCCGTGAAAGCCTTAGCCCTTGTGCCGTTCCCGTCATTCTTGTGCCTAAACCGGATGAGACGCAACGGATGTGTATGGATTGCCGCCCTATCAATGCCATTACCGTCCGTTATCGACATCCCATTCCGCGTTTAGATGATATGTTGGATGAATTGAGTGGTGCCACGATTTTCTCTAAGATTGATTTGCGTAGTGGCTACCACCAAATCCGCATGGCAATTGGTGATGAATGGAAGACGGCATTCAAGACCAAGCTTGGTCTCTATGAATGGCTTGTCATGCCGTTTGGTCTTTCCAATGCTCCTTCCACTTTTATGCGTCTTATGAATCACATCTTGCGACCTCTCATTGGCAAGAGTGTGGTTGTCTACTTTGATGATATCCTCATCTATAGCAAAAATCTCGAGGACCATGTTCAACATGTGAGAGAAGTCTTATGCATCTTGCGCCACGAGAAGCTCTTTGCCAACCTTCCAAAATGCCATTTCGCTCAAAACAAGTTGGTTTTTCTTGGTTTTGTGGTTTCCGCCAACGGGATAGAAGTTGATTCTTCCAAAGTTGAGGCCATCCACAATTGGCCCACTCCCACAAATGTTGGTCAAGTGAGAAGCTTCCATGGTCTTGCCGGATTTTACCGCCGTTTTGTGAAAGATTTCAGCACCATTGCTTGCCCTTTAAACGAGCTTACAAAAAAGAATGTTCCGTTCGTTTGGGGCAAAGCACAACAAAAAGCTTTTGATGAATTGAAAAAGAGACTCACCGAGGCACCATTACTTGCTCTTCCCGACTTTTCCAAAACATTTGAGATCGAATGCGATGCAAGTGGCCTTGGAATCGGTGGTGTCCTCATGCAAAATGGAAAACCCGTGGCATACTATAGCGAGAAGTTGGATGGCGCACGCCTCAACTATCCTATTTATGACAAGGAGCTTTATGCTTTGATTCGTGTTCTTGAAGTTTGGCAACACTACCTTTGGCCAAAAGAGTTTGTCATCCACTCGGATCATGAGTCCTTGAAATATTTGAAAAGCCAACACAATTTGAACAAGCGACATGCTAAGTGGGTTGAGTTCATAGAGTCCTTCCCTTATGTAATCAAATACAAAAAGGGCAAGGAAAATGTGGTTGCGGATGCACTTTCCCGCAAGATTACTCTTCTACTCACCCGCTTGGAGTTTCACGTTTTGGGTCTTGAGGAGATCAAGGAACTTTACCCTTCCGATGCTTTCTTTGGACCAATCTTTGCCAAATGTTCCGTTGACCGAGGTTTTGATGATTTCTACTTGCATGATGGCTACTTGTTTAAAGCTAACAAGATTTGCATTCCCGAGTCTTCTCTTCGTAAGTTGCTTTTGCAAGAGTCACATGGAGGTGGCCTCATGGGTCATTTTGGACGCGACAAGACTCTTTCGATGCTATCCACACACTACTATTGGCCACGCATGAAGCGAGACGTGGAGCGCCTTTGCAACCGTTGCACAACGTGCTTACAAGCTAAGTCAACATCCAACCCCCATGGTCTTTACATACCTTTACCCATTCCATATGCACCTTGGTCGGATATAAGCATGGACTTTGTGTTAGGATTACCAAGAACAAAGCATGGGCATGATTCAATCTTTGTGGTAGTGGATAGGTTCTCAAAAATGGCTCATTTCATACCATGTCATAAGAGCGATGATGCTTCACACATTGCTTCGTTGTTTTTCAGGGAAGTGGTTCGCCTACATGGGATACCGGCAAGCATTGTGTCCGATCGAGACGTCAAGTTCATGAGTTATCTATGGAAGTCGCTCATGGCAAAGTTTGGAGTGAAGCTCTTATTCTCATCGTCCTCGCACCCTCAAACCGATGGACAAACCGAAGTGGTGAATCGAAGCCTCTCCACCCTCCTCCGCACACTTGTGAAGAAAAACTTGAAGTCATGGGAAGATTGCCTCCCCCACGCGGAGTTCGCCTACAATAGAGCCAAGCACTCCACAACATTACGGAGTCCCTTCATGATCGTCTATGGATTCGAACCTCCAACGGCACTCGACATCCTCCCACTACCTCTTCATCAAAGGATCAACATGGACTTCGACGAGCGCACCACCGCCATGAAGAAACTACATGAAGAGACAAGAGCAACCATACAAGACCATGTCCTTCGCCAAGCTACCCGCATCAACGCCAAGAAGAAAGAACGAGTGTTTGAAGAAGGAGACCTCGTGTGGGTTCACCTAAGGAAAGAAAGGTTCCCTCAAGAACGCAACTCCAAGCTCAAGCCAAGAGGAGATGGGCCTTTCAAGGTGCTCAAGCGCATCAACAACAACGCCTACGTCATCGACATACCGACATCCAAGTACTTGGTGAGCAACACTTTCAACATCTCGGATCTATCCCCACATCATGGAGATGAGGAAGGACAAGAGTCGAGGACGACTCTCTCCCAAGGGGGGGGAGATGATGTAGCCCCGCTCACCAACGACACTACATCAAGGCCAACAAGTCCCCCAAGTGGACCCATGACACGGGCTCGAGCCAAAGCGATACATGACAAGGTGAACTCGCTCCTCACCACCCTTGACCTTGGTACCCCTTTGGATGGATTGCTACCTCATGCCGACGTGCTATGTGTCATTAGGTACAAGGCGCACCAAGACCCCGAAGAGGATGAGACGCCATGGCCAAAGGAAGGAGAGGAGCAGCAGAACCTGGAGATGTACATGGAGCCGAAGCCGACGTCGCCCGAAGATCGCCAAGGAAGAAAAGGACGCTGGCCGGTCACAGGCCCGGTCAGACCGGCCCCACGACCGGACGACCCGGTCACAGGCCCGGTCAACCGGGCGCAAACCGGACCAACTCCCTCGTACCGGACGACGACCGGACCCAGGACCGGATTCCTCGCAGAAGCCCGGTTGGCGACCGGTCGACCGGACCCCTGACCGGACAGCCCGGTCCCAGGCCCGGTCAGACCGGACCCATGACCGGACAGCCCGGTCCCAGGCCCGGTCTGACCGGACGCGCAACCGGATCCGACGGGATTTCCCCACCAAACTGCTTTGACTTATCTGTTCGCGTACCTGTTCGCCCTTGCTGGCTGTGTGTGCCTATTTAAGTAGCTGGGACCCCTCCTTTACTCTTTAGACTTGTTTAGAACTCAAACCTACCTTTGAGCTTAGTCTCCCTTGGGTATCATCCCTCTGTAATCAAGGCACCTTGGTTGTTGACTTTGAATTTGTGGAGTGAGATTCTAGTACTTGCTACTCTCTCTCCCTCCCCAAGTTCATCCTCTCCAATCCCAATCTCTCTCCGGGAATTCTGCCTCGTGCCTCTTCCACGGAGATTCTATTGGCGTGGTCCATCGAGCCACGGAGGTAAGCATCGGGTGTATCGGGTTGGTGTGCGTGCGTGAGTCTCGGAGTTCATCGTGTTCTTCATCCCCTCGCGTTTTCCCATCTCACCCGCTCGGTTTCGAAGTCAATCCGCAAGATCGGGCCACACACGGGGTCTTAGACCACAAGTCCGCGTTTACCTTTCCGAACATTATTTCTGCTGTTTTTAGAAAATATGAAAAATTACGGAATCGAAACGGAGTGGAAAAGACGCGCGAGGGCCCGTCACCACAGGCCGGCGCGGGCCCCACCCTGGCCGCGCCGACCTATGGTGACGGCACCTCGGCGTCCCGTTTCCACTCGTTTTCGGCCTGGAACCTTCCTTTTGTCGTAAAAATATTTGCTATATAATCCCCCGGACCCCTGGAGGTCCGTAATATCGTTTTCTCGTCGTGTTTTGTTTCGAGCTGTTTTCTGCCAGATTTGTTTTGATCTAGAAGCACCATGGTCTCCAACAACAAGGACAAGGAACCTTTGAAGGAAAATATTCAAGACCCGGAGCTGAAGGAAGAAGACGCAAGAGAGGATGAGGAAGAAGCGGAGGAAGCTCCGCAGGAACACCAGCAAGCCACCGTTGCAAGTATTGGCGTGATATCAAATCCATCCAACATCAAGAGGAGTGCACGAATCGCTACCGGAGGAGCGGTTCCACGTCATTACTTGGCTCCAAGGACATCTTCTCCGAGCAATTACAACCCTTACCGCAATCTAATCTATGATCGTCAAACTGAAAGGACCCCCAAGGTAGTGTTGCCAAGTAATTGGGATATAGATCGTTCTGACATTGCAGGAGAGATGAAATCTGAAGCTGAAGGATGGGGAAACAACTCTAAGAGTTGGAATTCACCACCTGACATGATTATGAGCCGCGTTGAGCACAACTCGGAGATGATTCGCAACCTCACCTATGAGATTGAAGATTTAAAGGAGCTGGTTAAGAAGCTTGTCGAGAGGAATCCATCGCCATCATCACCGAAGGAGTAATTCATCATCGGTATTGGCATCCCCTTGGTTTGTTCCAAGCTTGGGGGAGTGCCGCGGTATCACATCATCACTACCTTTATCTTTTACTATCAAGTAGTGTCATATCATGAGTAGGGAAGTTATCATATGGAATAGTATGCAATGTGGAAGTATCTCTCTTAGTTAGTTATCTATGTATCCGTTGGTGTGAGTTATCGTTATGGAATATTAATGAGAAGTCTTATCATTTACTTTTTGCACACCTTATTTTAGTTTGCAATCTCCATTATATGATTACTCTTGACATGAGTATTGATATCACTTTGGGAGCATCAAGTAAATCTATTTGGTTTTGGCAAACTTAGCATTGGTCAATAGCAACAACATCTTGATGTTTAATAGAAGAGAGAAATACACTTAGATATATTACTCTATTATCTCTATGCTTAGTATTCTGAAGTTAAAATTGCTTGTGCTTATGAGAAAGATGCATGATTGTTCTATCATATGTATATTTGTTTGTTTCCCTCAACCTTTATGCTTGCTATCAAACCTTGCTAGCCAAAGACCTGTATCGAGAGGGAATGCTTCTCATACATCCATAACCTTAGACCAAACCTATGCCATTTGTGTCCACCATACCTACCTACTACATGGTATTTTCTGCCATTCCAAGTAAATACTTCATGTGCTACCTTTAAATAATTCAAACTACTACTCCTTATTTGTGTCAATGTTTTATAGCTCATGAGGAAGTATGTGGTGTTTTATCTTTCAATCTTGTTGGGCGGACTTTCACCAATGGACTAGCGGCACATCCGCTTATCCAATAATTTTGCAATAAGAGCTGGCAACGGGGTTCCCAGCCCCAATTAATAACTTTCATTAATAATTCTCTTCACATGTTTTGCTCTGATTTATCAGTAAGCAACTTAATTTTGCAATAGACACTCCTCCATGGTATGTGAATGTTGGAAGGCACCCGAGGATTCGGTTAGCCATGGATTGAGAAAGCCAAGGTTGGGGGGAGTGTCATCCTTAATAAAACTAAAATACATGTGTAAACAAAAGAGAAGGGGGATGATCTACCTTGCTGGTAGAGATGCCGTCCCTCATGGGAGCCGCTCTTGAAAGGTTCGTTTGGCAAGGGGGTTAGAGTGCCCGCTACCATTCGTTGACAACAACAAACACCTCTCAAAATCTTACTTTTATGCTCTTTATATGATTTCAAAACTTGAAAAGCTCTAGCACATGATTTAATCCCTGCTTCCCTCTGCGAAGGGCCTGTCTTTTACTTTTATGTTGAGTCAGTAAACCTATTTCTCTCTATCTCAAGCAAGCAATTGAGTTGTTGTGAACCAATCATTTATGCTATGATTCAGTTAATCATGTCTTTTATACTTTCTTGTTTAGTACCAATTTTATCTGAATGAATATGACTTTGAAGTTATCAATGATTATGAGGAGATTGTTATGCTTAAATATGAAGGCTCAGCTATAAATTCTAATATGAAAGCTTTGCTTAGAAGTACAATCCGTTAGTAGTTCTCTGACCAAGAACAAAGTTTGCCATCACCAACTATGATTTCTTATGCACCTTTACTTGTGATTTCTCTTTACCTATTTCAAGATGAGTTATATGAGGAAGTTGTTTACTAGAATGTCTTGTGTGAATGAATATGATGCTTCTTGTCCGTATTTTATTTATCGACTCTTCACTCCATAAACATGTGGTCTTGTTTATCGAGCTCAGTTTCGCTTGGGGACAAGCGAGGTCTAAGCTTGGGGGAGTTGATACGTCCAATTTGCATCACTATTTTGTATCATAATTTGCTGTTATTCATTGATATATTTCATATTGGGACACAATACTTATGTTATTTCATCTATTTTGCATGTTTCATCATCATTGGAGGATCAAGCACCGGAGCCAGGATTCTGCTGGAAAAAGCACCGTCAGAACGCAATATTTCGGAAGATCAACTGTGGAAGGAAATTTCACGTAAATTCCTATTTTTCCAGATGACGGAGGGAGCCAGAAGGGGGAGCAGAGAGGAGCCACTGTGGTGGGCCCCACAGCCCCTTTCGCCTCCTTTTCTTCGCGTACTCCTTCGTCCCGAAAACCTAAGCCACAGAGAGGACCTCACGAAGGGTTACAGCCGCCTCTGCGGGGCGGAGAACACCAGAGAGAAAAGAGCTCTCCGGCGGGCAGGAATCCGCCGGGGAAATTCCCTCCCGGAGGGGGAAATCGACGCCATCGCCATCGTCATCGAGCGGGACATCATCTCCATCATCATCATCATCATCTCCACCATCTACACCGCCATCACCACCGCTGCACCTCGTCACCGCTGTAACAATTCGGGTTAAATCTTGATTGTATGATAGGGGAAACTCTCCCGGTGTTATTCTATACTTGTTGTAGATGCTATTGAGTGAAACCATTGAACCAAGGTTTATGTTCAGATTGTTATTCATCATCATATCACCTCTGATTGTATTCCATATGATGTCTCGTGAGTAGTTCGTTTAGTTCTTGAGGACATGGGTGAAGTCTAAATGCTAGTAGTGAATTATGGTTGAGTAATATTCAATGTTATGATATTTAAGTTGTGGTGTCATTCTTCTAGTGGTGTCGTGTGAACGTCGACTACACGACACTTCACCATTTATGGGCCTAGGGGAGTGCATCTTGTATTCGGTTGCTAATTGCGGGGTTGCCGGAGTGACAGAAACCTAAGCCCCCGTTAGTATATCGATGCAGGAGGGATCGCAGGATCTCAGAGTTTAAGGCTGTGGTTAGATTTATCTTAATTACTTTCTTGTAGTTGCGGATGCTTGCAAGGGGTATAATCACAAGTATGTATTAGTCCTAGGAAGGGCGGTGCATTAGCATAGGTTCACCCACACAACACTTATCAAAACAATGAAGATTATTAAGCCACATGAAGCGAAAGTACTAGACTAAAATCCCCGTGTGTCCTCAAGAACGTTTGGTCATTATAAGTAAACAAACCGGCTTGTCCTTTGTGCTAAAAAGGATTGGGCCACTCGCTGCAATTATTTCTCTCGCATTTTACTTACTCGTACTTTATTTATCTGCAATATCAAAACCCCCTGAATACTTGTCTGTGAGCATTTACAGTGAATCCTTCATCGAAACTGCTGCCAACACCTTCTGCTCCTCGTTGGGATCGACATTCTTACTTATCGAAGATACTACGATACACCCCCTATACTTGTGGGTCATCAACCCTATTTTCTGTCTTATGAAGTCAAGCATGAAGAGAAGTGGTTTTGGGTTTCAAACATGGAAATTTCAAAAAACTCCCAAAAGCTTCTCATTTTTGAGTGACTAAGAAGGATTCAGGCTTACCTTTTCATTTTCATGTTTTAAACTTGTTCAAATCTTGGTCAAACTTAGGATTTGACCAAGATTCAAATGGGCATAAAAATTGGGAGGAAGGGTATGAATTACAATTCAAAAAAACAAGGTAACTTAAATACTTGGATGCCCCAAAGATGTGTGGAAGCCCAGAACAATGGCAAAACATGTGCGCACGCTGCATCCAATTCAAGTAGAACACATAGTAGGCATCGATAGTTTGACCTAAATTTGAAATCAAAGAGAAGGTGGTTAGAAAAAATCGAAATTGGCAAAGCAAAGCATGAAATCATAAATTTGTGATGCACTATAGCTATGAAAAGTATCAAACAATGCATACCAAAATGATTTTTTAGAGGAATACTAGTTCAACTTATTTTAATTTTATATTAGTAGCCCAAAATCGAACTAGTAGTTGGATATTTCTGAACTTGATCTGTAGTAGTGGGCAAAACCCTAGTTTAACCTATTTAATCATAGATTCGTAGGTCGATTTTTCTACTTTTTTATTATTACTATGCAGCACATGTGTGTTTGCCCGTCGAGTGAAACTCGGAGGAAGAAGGGATCACTCGGAAGGAGAGAAGAAGGGAGAGAATTATGGTGTCTCCCCTTTTTCGGGTGATGATGTTGACTTTTGTGCAGGGTTTGTCAGTGAGCAGGAGCGGCGAGCGAGCGAGCGAGTCGAGCGAGGCCGAGAATGAGAGAGATTTGTTTTTTTGTGAGAGGGACAACCGAAGGATCCAGAAGGACCCACATACTTCCAATACGCATCCTGATGCGTCTTCTCTTGACAAAGAAAATGGCTGGGAGTTTGCGTACCTATTGCACGTGACTTGTGCTCACTGAAGTGTGGGACCTCACGCATGGGCACCACACGTAAGTGACAGACCTGTTGATGTAAAAACTCGGTTGATTATTATACTACTACATTTATACAAAGTTTCCTATGGATTCAAGGGTACGAAAGCCAAGTTAAATCATTTACATGACATTATTTTTTCCATGAAGCCAAGTTAACTCATTTATCAATTGGTACATTTTGGAGTGACTAAGAAGGATCCAGGCTTACTTTTTCATTTTCATGTTTTAAACATGTTTAAATCTTGGTCAAACCTATGACTTGACCAAGATTCAAATGGGCATAAAAATTCAAAAAAAAGAAAAACAAAAGCACACCGTCTTCCTATGTCATATATCAAGGTGATAAACAAGGTCTGCCATATTCAAACCACAAAAATCATGTATCTACCCCCTAACCCTAAACAAGGATCCAGGCTTACCCTTTTCATTTTCATGTTTTTAAACTTGTTCAAATCTTGGTCAAACTTAGGATTTGACGAAGATTCAAATGGGCGTAAAAATACTTAGAAAAATCATGTACGTATCTACCCCAAACCCTAAACTCTATCTTACGAAGCCAAGCATGAAGAGAAGTGGTTTTGGGTTTCAAACATGGAAATTTCAAAAACCTCCCAAAAGCTTCATTTTAGAGTGACTAAGAAGGATCCATGCTTACCTTTTATTTTCATGTTTTAAACATGTTCAAATCTTGGTCAAACCGTACGTACCTAGGATTTGACCAAGATTCAAATGGGCATAAAAATTCAAAAAAAATGAAAAACCAAAGCACATAGCCTAGCTTCTTATATATGCCATATAGTAAGCACTCAAGCTAGTTGATAAACAAAGTCTAGACATATTCAAACCAGAAAAATCATGTATCTATATACCCCTAACCCTAAACTTTGTCTTAATTATGAAGTCAAGCACGAAGAGAAGTCGTTTTGGGTTTCAAACATGGACATTTCAAAAACCCTCCCAAAAGCTTCATTGTGGTGTGACGTACTAAGAAGGATACATGCTTACATTTTCAACAACCCCCCTAAAAGCTTCATTATAGAGTGACTAAGAAAGGATCCAGTCTGGCGGGCTTACCTTTTATTTTCTTGTTTTAAACTTGTTCAAATCTCGGTCAAACCTAGGATTTGACCAAGATTCAAAATGTGCATCAAAATTTAAAAAAATTAAAAACCAAATTAAAGCGCATAGTGTTCTTATGTCATATAGTAAGCATTAAAGTTGATAAACAAGGTCTAGACACATATTCAAACAAGACAAGTCATGTATCTATACCCCTAACCCCTAAACTCTATCTTATGAAGTCAACAACATGAAGAGAAGTGGTTTTGGGTTTCAAACATGGAAATTTCAAAAACCTCCCAAAAGCTTCATTTTAGAGTGACTAATATATATAAGAAGGATACATGCCTGCTTACCACCTTTTCATTTTCATATTTTAAACTTGTTTAAATCCGTGTCAAATTAAACCAAGGATTTGACCAAAAGATTCAAATGGGCATAAAATTTTAAAAAAAATCAGAAAAATGAAAAACAAAAGCATATAGTCTTCTTATGTCATATAGTAAGCATTCAAGTTGATAAACAAGGTTTGGACATGCATATTCAAACCTAGGAAAATCATGTATCTATCCCCTAGCCCCTAAACTCTATCTTATGAAGTCAAGCATGAAGAGAAGTGGTTTTGGGTTTCAAACATGAAAATTTCAAGAACATCCCAAAAACTTCATTTTAGAGTGACTAAGAAAGGATACAGGCTTCCCCTTTTCATTTTCATGTTTTATACTTGTTTAAATCTTGGTCAAACCTAGGATTTGACAAAGATTCAAATGTGCATCTATCAAAATAAAAAAATCAGAAAAATTAAAAACCAAAGCACATAGTTTTCTTATGTCATATATAGTTAGCATTAAAGTTGATATAAACAAGGTCTAGATATATTCAAACAAGAAAAATCATGTATCTACCCCTAACCCTAAACTCTGTCTTATGTAGTCAAGCATGAAGAGAAGTGGTTTTGGGTTTCAAACTTGGAAATTTCAAGAACCCCCAAAAGCTTCATTTTAGAGTGACTAAAGGATCCAGGTCGGGCTTACCTTTTATTTTCATGTTTTAAAATTGTTCAAATCTTGGTCAAACTGTACCTAGGATTTGATCAAGATTCAAATGGGCATAAAATTTCAAAAAAAATGAAAAACCAAAGCATATAGCCTTCTTATGTCATATAGTAAGCACTCAAGTTGGTAAACAAGGTCTAGACATATTCAAACCAGAAAAATCATGTTTCTACCCCTAGCCCTAAACTTTGTCTTATGAAGTCAAGCACGAAGAGAAGTCGTTTTGGATTTCAAACATGGAAATTTCAAAAACCTTCCCAAAAGCTTCATTTTGGAGTGACTAAGAAGGATACAGGCTTACCTTTTCATTTTCATGTTTTAAACTTGTTTAAATATTGGTTAAGCCTAGGATTTGACCAAGATCAAATGGGCATAAAAATTCAGAAAAAATCAAAAAAAATGAAAACCAAAGCACATAGTATTATTATGTCATATAGTAAGCATTCAAGTTGATAAACAAGGTCTAAACAACAAACTAGACAAATCATGTATCTACCCCCTAACCCTAAACTCTGTCTTATGAAGTCAAGCATGAAGAGAAGTGGTTTTGGGTTTCAAACATGGAAATTTCAAAAAACTCCCAAAAGCTTCTCATTTTTGAGTGACTAAGAAGGATTCAGGCTTACCTTTTCATTTTCATGTTTTAAACTTGTTCAAATCTTGGTCAAACTTAGGATTTGACCAAGATTCAAATGGGCATAAAAATTGGGAGGAAGGGTATGAATTACAATTCAAAAAAACAAGGTAACTTAAATACTTGGATGCCCCAAAGATGTGTGGAAGCCCAGAACAATGGCAAAACATGTGCGCACGCTGCATCCAATTCAAGTAGAACACATAGTAGGCATCGATAGTTTGACCTAAATTTGAAATCAAAGAGAAGGTGGTTAGAAAAAATCGAAATTGGCAAAGCAAAGCATGAAATCATAAATTTGTGATGCACTATAGCTATGAAAAGTATCAAACAATGCATACCAAAATGATTTTTTAGAGGAATACTAGTTCAACTTATTTTAATTTTATATTAGTAGCCCAAAATCGAACTAGTAGTTGGATATTTCTGAACTTGATCTGTAGTAGTGGGCAAAACCCTAGTTTAACCTATTTAATCATAGATTCGTAGGTCGATTTTTCTACTTTTTTATTATTACTATGCAGCACATGTGTGTTTGCCCGTCGAGTGAAACTCGGAGGAAGAAGGGATCACTCGGAAGGAGAGAAGAAGGGAGAGAATTATGGTGTCTCCCCTTTTTCGGGTGATGATGTTGACTTTTGTGCAGGGTTTGTCAGTGAGCAGGAGCGAGCGAGCGAGCGAGTCGAGCGAGGCCGAGAATGAGAGAGATTTGTTTTTTTTGTGAGAGGGACAACCGAAGGATCCAGAAGGACCCACAGACTTCCAATACGCATCCTGATGCGTCTTCTCTTGACAAAGAAAATGGCTGGGAGTTTGCGTACCTATTGCACGTGACTTGTGCTCACTGAAGTGTGGGACCTCACGCATGGGCACCACACGTAAGTGACAGACCTGTTGATGTAAAAACTCGGTTGATTATTATACTACTACATTTATACAAAGTTTCCTATGGATTCAAGGGTACGAAAGCCAAGTTAAATCATTTACATGACATTATTTTTTCCATGAAGCCAAGTTAACTCATTTATCAATTGGTACATTTTGGAGTGACTAAGAAGGATCCAGGCTTACCTTTTCATTTTCATGTTTTAAACATGTTTAAATCTTGGTCAAACCTATGACTTGACCAAGATTCAAATGGGCATAAAAATTCAAAAAAAAGAAAAACAAAAGCACACCGTCTTCCTATGTCATATATCAAGGTGATAAACAAGGTCTGCCATATTCAAACCACAAAAATCATGTATCTACCCCCTAACCCTAAACAAGGATCCAGGCTTACCCTTTTCATTTTCATGTTTTTAAACTTGTTCAAATCTTGGTCAAACTTAGGATTTGACGAAGATTCAAATGGGTGTAAAAATACTTAGAAAAATCATGTACGTATCTACCCCAAACCCTAAACTCTATCTTACGAAGCCAAGCATGAAGAGAAGTGGTTTTGGGTTTCAAACATGGAAATTTCAAAAACCTCCCAAAAGCTTCATTTTAGAGTGACTAAGAAGGATCCATGCTTACCTTTTATTTTCATGTTTTAAACATGTTCAAATCTTGGTCAAACCGTACGTACCTAGGATTTGACCAAGATTCAAATGGGCATAAAAATTCAAAAAAAAATGAAAAACCAAAGCACATAGCCTAGCTTCTTATATATGCCATATAGTAAGCACTCAAGCTAGTTGATAAACAAAGTCTAGACATATTCAAACCAGAAAAATCATGTATCTATATACCCCTAACCCTAAACTTTGTCTTAATTATGAAGTCAAGCACGAAGAGAAGTCGTTTTGGGTTTCAAACATGGACATTTCAAAAACCCTCCCAAAAGCTTCATTGTGGTGTGACGTACTAAGAAGGATACATGCTTACATTTTCAACAACCCCCCTAAAAGCTTCATTATAGAGTGACTAAGAAAGGATCCAGTCTGGCGGGCTTACCTTTTATTTTCTTGTTTTAAACTTGTTCAAATCTCGGTCAAACCTAGGATTTGACCAAGATTCAAAATGTGCATCAAAATTTAAAAAAATTAAAAACCAAATTAAAGCGCATAGTGTTCTTATGTCATATAGTAAGCATTAAAGTTGATAAACAAGGTCTAGACACATATTCAAACAAGACAAGTCATGTATCTATACCCCTAACCCCTAAACTCTATCTTATGAAGTCAACAACATGAAGAGAAGTGGTTTTGGGTTTCAAACATGGAAATTTCAAAAACCTCCCAAAAGCTTCATTTTAGAGTGACTAATATATATAAGAAGGATACATGCCTGCTTACCACCTTTTCATTTTCATATTTTAAACTTGTTTAAATCCGTGTCAAATTAAACCAAGGATTTGACCAAAAGATTCAAATGGGCATAAAATTTTAAAAAAATCAGAAAAATGAAAAACAAAAGCATATAGTCTTCTTATGTCATATAGTAAGCATTCAAGTTGATAAACAAGGTTTGGACATGCATATTCAAACCTAGGCAAATCATGTATCTATCCCCTAGCCCCTAAACTCTATCTTATG
Organism: Lolium multiflorum; assembly: GCA_030979885.1. Taxonomy (NCBI): domain Eukaryota; kingdom Viridiplantae; phylum Streptophyta; class Magnoliopsida; order Poales; family Poaceae; genus Lolium; species Lolium multiflorum. The sequence continues at coordinate 211,676,230 of CM061753.1, read as the reverse complement.
AAGTCAAGCATGAAGAGAAGTGGTTTTGGGTTTCAAACATGAAAATTTCAAGAACATCCCAAAAACTTCATTTTAGAGTGACTAAGAAAGGATACAGGCTTCCCCTTTTCATTTTCATGTTTTATACTTGTTTAAATCTTGGTCAAACCTAGGATTTGACAAAGATTCAAATGTGCATCTATCAAAATAAAAAAATCAGAAAAATTAAAAACCAAAGCACATAGTTTTCTTATGTCATATATAGTTAGCATTAAAGTTGATATAAACAAGGTCTAGATATATTCAAACAAGAAAAATCATGTATCTACCCCTAACCCTAAACTCTGTCTTATGTAGTCAAGCATGAAGAGAAGTGGTTTTGGGTTTCAAACTTGGAAATTTCAAGAACCCCCAAAAGCTTCATTTTAGAGTGACTAAAGGATCCAGGTCGGGCTTACCTTTTATTTTCATGTTTTAAAATTGTTCAAATCTTGGTCAAACTGTACCTAGGATTTGATCAAGATTCAAATGGGCATAAAATTTCAAAAAAAATGAAAAACCAAAGCATATAGCCTTCTTATGTCATATAGTAAGCACTCAAGTTGGTAAACAAGGTCTAGACATATTCAAACCAGAAAAATCATGTTTCTACCCCTAGCCCTGAACTTTGTCTTATGAAGTCAAGCACGAAGAGAAGTCGTTTTGGATTTCAAACATGGAAATTTCAAAAACCTTCCCAAAAGCTTCATTTTGGAGTGACTAAGAAGGATACAGGCTTACCTTTTCATTTTCATGTTTTAAACTTGTTTAAATATTGGTTAAGCCTAGGATTTGACCAAGATCAAATGGGCATAAAAATTCAGAAAAAATCAAAAAAATGAAAACCAAAGCACATAGTATTATTATGTCATATAGTAAGCATTCAAGTTGATAAACAAGGTCTAAACAACAAACTAGACAAATCATGTATCTACCCCTAACCCTAAACTCTGTCTTATGAAGTCAAGCATGAAGAGAAGTGGTTTTGGGTTTCAAACATGGAAATTTCAAAAAACTCCCAAAAGCTTCTCATTTTTGAGTGACTAAGAAGGATTGAGGCTTACCTTTTCATTTTCATGTTTTAAACTTGTTCAAATCTTGGTCAAACTTAGGATTTGACCAAGATTCAAATGTGCATAAAAATTGGGAGGAAGGGTATGAATTACAATTCAAAAAAACAAGGTAACTTAAATACTTGGATGCCCCAAAGATGTGTGGAAGCCCAGAACAATGGCAAAACATGTGCGCACGCTGCATCCAATTCAAGTAGAACACATAGTAGGCATCGATAGTTTGACCTAAATTTGAAATCAAAGAGAAGGTGGTTAGAAAAAATCGAAATTGGCAAAGCAAAGCATGAAATCATAAATTTGTGATGCACTATAGCTATGAAAAGTATCAAACAATGCATACCAAAATGATTTTTTAGAGGAATACTAGTTCAACTTATTTTAATTTTATATTAGTAGCCCAAAATCGAACTAGTAGTTGGATATTTCTGAACTTGATCTGTAGTAGTGGGCAAAACCCTAGTTTAACCTATTTAATCATAGATTCGTAGGTCGATTTTTCTACTTTTTTATTATTACTATGCAGCACATGTGTGTTTGCCCGTCGAGTGAAACTCGGAGGAAGAGGGATCACTCGGAAGGAGAGAAGAAGGGAGAGAATTATGGTGTCTCCCCTTTTTCGGGTGATGATGTTGACTTTTGTGCAGGGTTTGTCAGTGAGCAGGAGCGAGCGAGCGAACGAGCGAGCGAGCGAGAATGAGAGAGATTTGTTTTTTTTGTGAGAGGGACAACCGAAGGATCCAGAAGGACCCACATACTTCCAATACGCATCCTGATGCGTCTTCTCTTGACAAAGAAAATGGCTGGGAGTTTGCGTACCTATTGCACGTGACTTGTGCTCACTGAAGTGTGGGACCTCACGCATGGGCACCACACGTAAGTGACAGACCTGTTGATGTAAAAACTCGGTTGATTATTATACTACTACATTTATACAAAGTTTCCTATGGATTCAAGGGTACGAAAGCCAAGTTAAATCATTTACATGACATTATTTTTTCCATGAAGCCAAGTTAACTCATTTATCAATTGGTACATTTTGGAGTGACTAAGAAGGATCCAGGCTTACTTTTTCATTTTCATGTTTTAAACATGTTTAAATCTTGGTCAAACCTATGACTTGACCAAGATTCAAATGGGCATAAAAATTCAAAAAAAAGAAAAACAAAAGCACACCGTCTTCCTATGTCATATATCAAGGTGATAAACAAGGTCTGCCATATTCAAACCACAAAAATCATGTATCTACCCCCTAACCCTAAACAAGGATCCAGGCTTACCCTTTTCATTTTCATGTTTTTAAACTTGTTCAAATCTTGGTCAAACTTAGGATTTGACGAAGATTCAAATGGGCGTAAAAATACTTAGAAAAATCATGTACGTATCTACCCCAAACCCTAAACTCTATCTTACGAAGCCAAGCATGAAGAGAAGTGGTTTTGGGTTTCAAACATGGAAATTTCAAAAACCTCCCAAAAGCTTCATTTTAGAGTGACTAAGAAGGATCCATGCTTACCTTTTATTTTCATGTTTTAAACATGTTCAAATCTTGGTCAAACCGTACGTACCTAGGATTTGACCAAGATTCAAATGGGCATAAAAATTCAAAAAAAAATGAAAAACCAAAGCACATAGCCTAGCTTCTTATATATGCCATATAGTAAGCACTCAAGCTAGTTGATAAACAAAGTCTAGACATATTCAAACCAGAAAAATCATGTATCTATATACCCCTAACCCTAAACTTTGTCTTAATTATGAAGTCAAGCACGAAGAGAAGTCGTTTTGGGTTTCAAACATGGACATTTCAAAAACCCTCCCAAAAGCTTCATTGTGGTGTGACGTACTAAGAAGGATACATGCTTACATTTTGGCCAACAGACCCCCGTAAGTGAAGATGGGCTTAAAGGACGTACACGTGGAGCATCTTCGAAGCGGCCTTGCGCTGAGAGTTCGGGCTTAATTGCCCATGTATCTGTAACATATTAGATCGCATCTTAGTTTAGAAGTTAGAGTTTTACCCGTGCACGGTTTGGTGCACGCCCACATTAGAAAGTCCCCTGGACTATAAATATGTACCTAGGGTTTATGGAATAAACAACAACCAACGTTCAACACAAACCAATCTCGGCGCATCGCCAACTCCTTCGTCTCGAGGGTTCCTCCGGTAAGCACCATGCTGCCTAGATCGCATCTCGCGATCTAGGCAGCACGAGCCTGCCTAGTTGTTCATGCGTTGCTCGTACTGAAGCCTTTTTGATGGCGAGCAACGTAGTTATCATAGATGTGTTAGGGTTAGCATTGTTCCTAGTATCATATGCTGTCGTAGTGCAACCCTTGCGCATCTAGCCGTCCCTGTACCTCATCATGGGTGCAGGGGCGGCACCCCGCTTGATCGTTATTTAGTAGATCTGATCCGTTACGATTGCTCCTTGATTCATCAAGGATTAGTTTAATATCTGCAATAGTTAGGCCTTACAAAGGGTTGGAGGATCCAGCGGCATGCAGGGTGTAATTTGCTGCCCCTAGACAGGACGTTCCGAGGATCAACCTAGCGTTGGTTTTTAGGCCTTGTCTAGGGCTGGCTTACGATCACCGTGTGTGAGCGCGAGGCCCAATCGTGAGTAGGATGATCCGATTATGCGGTGAAAACCCCAGATCGTCGTGGATCTCATATGCTTTATCATGATCAAGCAGGACCACCATATATTCGGCCACCTTGGACGAATCATGGGTGGATCGGCTCCATGAGCCGATTCACAGGACAACCTGAGAGCCGATCGAGGCTCGTATTTAACGTGTACGTGTGTGCCCTGCAGGAAACTAAGCGAGGCATCATCCACACCTTCCTGACCAGGTATAGGTCAGGTGGCACGCCCTTGCAATTTGCATCGGCGCGCGACCAGGAGGCTTTGCGGGCCGTCGCTCTGAGGGACTGGGGCCAGCCGCAGCCCTAGTTGTTCCCGGCTCTACGGTGTTGACCAGTCACTGCCCGCCGGTGGGTTTCTGACGTCAACACATTCTGGCACGCCCGGTGGGACCATCTTCAACATCCACCGCATCGCCATCTACATCTGAGATGGCGGAAAGCATTCCGGTCGAGTGCGAGGACCTGGCTGACAAGCTCCAGAAGAAGCACGACAAGGTCAAGGCAGTCCTCGGAACCGAACTCGTTGGCTCCTGTGAGAAGATCCGTTCGCACGGCATTAAGCTCAATGGAGACACACGTCTGTTGCCTGGTGTCAACACGATCGATCTCAGCCACTCCATAAGGGAACCAGGGTTCTCTTTCGATGCCAATATGGCAGGGTTCGTGATTCGCCGTGATGCGGACAAAGCAGAGAGCAGCCACGCGCGTGGCAAAGAAAGAGGAGGCCGTTCCACGTGACCGGCCCCAAGACGACAATAAACGGTACCTGGCCGAGGAGGAGGTGAGAAACATGCGGCATCCACGCCCATTACCCGAGCATCTCCTCAGCAAATATGATCAGCCATACGACCGACGCCGCTACGGCGAGACGACCAAAAGGATCATCGGTCGATGCGGCGGGAGGTATCGTCGAACAACGGCCACGACGACGAACGTCGCGCCGGAGGAGGTCGAGGAACCGGACAACGTGGATAGGCACTGGAACTGCCCCTTCTTTAGACTGCTGGGATTCCGGAATGAGCCGATTGCCAACAATCGGCAATTGCCCAGAATGTAAACAAAAGGAGAGGGGTACAGCTAAGGTGTCCGTGTTCGAGCGTCTAGGGCCTCTCCCACTTTGGAGCAAGCATGCTGAGCCCGTTCAGATGGGAGATCATGAGGAACTAGAGGATGATGGTGAAGAGGATAAGTGTCATCGGCCAAGATGGTGTCCTGACGGGCTCAGCCGCTCCCAAAAACGAAGGGTTCAGCGACTACGTGCGTTGGAAGAAGCCGAAAGGTTATATCTGCACGCGCTGAGGAAGGCACGGCCTGACCTGGCCGCCAAAATTCAGCGAACCCTGGATGAAGAAGGTCGGCCACAAAGAAAAGAGTGGCGCCCTAAGCAAAGGAAAGCCGATGATGAAACATCGGCTGGCACAAACATGGTCTTCATCCTTCCTGCGGAATTTAGCGCTCCGAGGTTATTTGAAGCACCTGTGGCACATTTGGACTGCGGCCCACGGCCGGTCATCTTCGAGAAGCCGCGAGAAAGAAGTTACAGGCATCTGAAGGCCCTGTACTTACGAGGTTACATCAATGGGCAGCTTGTCAATAAGATGTTGGTGGACACCGGAGCGGCAGTCAACATTATGCCTTACTCTATGCTACGGCGGTTGGGACGCTCCACCTCGGATTTAATCAAAACCAATGTAACATTGAGCGATTTCAACGGCCAAGCATCTGACGCGCAAGGTGTTCTAAACGTGGATCTGACCGTAGGAAGGAAGACTATCCCTACGACGTTCTTTGTTGTCGACAGCAAAAGCACCTATGCTGTAATATTAGGGAGGGATTGGATCCACGCCAACTGTTGCATCCCATCCACGATGCACCAATGCCTGATACAGTGGGATGGAGATGAAGTGGAGGTCGTCCACGCCGATGATTCAGCCGAGATTTCAACAGCCGGCATGGGCATTTGGGAGGCATCAGGTCAAGAACCACTCTCGGGCATCAATTTGGATGACTGCGAACGCATCGATGTGACAAAGAACGGGGTAAGGCTGGTTTTATCCACCGGCCTAACGGAATAGCACGTCCAAGACATTGGACATACGTGGCAAGGCCGATCCCTGCGATCGGCCCTCAAAAAATGAAAAGCAAAGGATCTCATCTCCAACATGCCACGGTGTAAATCCAAGGAGTTGCCACCCATCGTCAAGCATTGCAACAAAAAAGGAGGCCGATTTTGGCAATCGGCCGAAATTATCCTCAACATACCTTCGTCTGTGTTAAGCATTGATCCAACGGATGCCTGAAGAGCCGATACCATCAATTACTTGACAGAATCGGCTCGGGGGGCACAGAGAGGATGGTACGGAGCTGGGAACGGATGTCAAGTTTCCAACAGAGCAGCCCAAGTGTGGGGGCCGATACATAAATGAATCGGCCACAAAAATCGGAGGGCCGATACATAAACAAATCGGCCACAAAATCAAAGACATCGAAATTTTTGAGCACAGCCGATGCACGGCCATCGACTTAAGGGATGCGAGCTTAAGGAACAGTCATCACAGGAGGCTCCAGAAGGGCGAACATGCCGCGGCTCTTCTCGGTAGAATTGTTGATGCCCCAAGCGGATCATTGTGTTGACAATGTCGGGTGCGGCCCCGATCAATAACAGGAGTAGCACGAAGCAGTATGTCTCTTCTGAAACCAGGAGAATAGTCGATGATGAGGCGATCGGCTACGGCATGTCACGACCAAAATGGGGAAAGCATCAGAAACGTCCTCACCAAGAGCTGCATCAGCCTGCCAAAGATGATGAGCCGATATTATCGACGAGACGCAGGGCTTGGGGAGAAGCTCAGGGGGACAGTTGGCCCTGAAGGGTCCTTCACTATAGGAAGCCGATTTTTTCGGAATCGGCTGGCCCTGCATCACAGCTTGCTGAAGAATGGTGCTGATGTCGCCGAAATATCAGTTCTACATACAAGCCAATTGAGTGACACGCACGGGGCTCTATTGTAGGCACCTGCCCGGAACCAGATGGCCAGCCCGCTGGGTTGGCTGGTAAAACTCATGATCTTGTTTGAGGTCTCATGGGGCAAAGCCGACGCTTGGCCGTCGACTCAAGGGATATGGTGGGTACGAGCAGAGGTCTTATGGAGCAGCCATCACCAAATCGGCAGTGTTTGCGCAAGCTGCGGATCAGGTTAGGGTCATGAGAACAACCAATGATCATCCGATGATCTCATAGAGCCGAACCATTCGGGCGAACCATTTGCACCGGAAGCGCATCGTTCGCCCAAGGTGATGAGCTAATCGGACACAAGGTGGTTCCTCGGTTCAAGGGAGCGGCTGACCTTTCCAGAATCTGCCAGGGGCTGGCTCCTTGAGCCTAACGCAACGTCGGTTGGGAAACCGATGGTGGCTCAATCAGCTGGTCTGCTTTTATCCTCGCCTGGACTAAGGCTCGGGGGGCAGCTCGCCCTTAAGGTTCCTTGTTCTATGGAGCCGATTTGGTTGAAATCGGCTTGCTCTGCATCATAACTCGTCGAGAGAGGGTGAATTATTGCAGAAGGGAATGGCTGGAGGTAGTGGAAAGAAGCAACGATCGCTGACGGACTCTGGACCAGGTGTGACTACAAAGAGATGAAGCATTACCAGGACAGTGGCAAAGAAGATCCGGAAGATGAGAATGCCGCTGAGGTCCAATAGTCCGTGTGGTTGAGTCTGCATTTCCAGGATCTAGGATTTGCGCGATTGCGGCTCGTCCTAGGGGTGGAGGTCTGGATGGATCTACCTCGAGTTTATCATGAGAGTCCGATGCATTGCCATCGGCTCCTTAAGCACCGACCAGATTGGTCGGCAAGTTCGGTATAAAGGGCAATCGGCTAAATTACCATGAAGAAGGACGACAAGATCGAGTCGGGGAAATTCTCCATTGATCAACTAGAGTTCTTACATAAAGAGCTAATTGCTCTCAAAAGAAGACCCTAGGGGCTACATTGCCCGTCTACTACTGATGGCCCTGAGCTAAGATCCTATCTAGGGGCCGTTGCTGCCCTCGTCGTCGTCACCATCATCGCCGTCGTCGGCGCTGCTCCCAGCCGGCTCATCGTCGCTGCTGTAGCGACCGCCGGCAGGACCTTCGTTGTCCTCGTCTTCTTCATCAGCGTCGTCGTCGTCGCTGTCGAAATCGCTGAGATTGCCGGGCCAGGGGCAGTGGCGCTTGGCCGGCGGCTCGTCGGAGGAGCTGTCATCTTCTTCCTCCTCCTCCTGCCCCTCCTCTTCGGAGGAGGGGGCCCCGTCCCAGGGAAGGTGGTCGTCGTCGCTTTCCTCCACCGCTTCCTCCTTGGCAAGGAAGCGGAGGTCGCTCTCCCCGTCGGTCAGGGACTGGTCGTCCTCGACCAGGTAGAGAAGTCGTGGCTTGGCTCATTCCCGGCCTCGATGGCGCGGCGAATGTTGGCGCGTGGGCTTCCTCCGGTTCCACTCCGGCGTCGGCTCGCGGAAGGGGGAGGACTGCGCAGAAAGATCCGACGAAGAGGAGGACATGGTGGCACAGGAGGGTTTTTTCTTTGGAAGTGCTAGTGCCAGGAGGATGAGGAAGAGAGCTACAGGAAGTGGCCGAATAAAAGGGGGAATATATGGTTTAATGCCTAAGCAGTTCCCGAGGACGTGGTGCCGAACCGTCAAGTCGTGCAGAGAAGGCGAGGGGGCAAGACGTCATCATGAAGAAAACGGTTCTGCCACGACATGACCCCTCGAGGAAAAACAGATGGTTTTGATATTATCATTACCAAAACCAGGGGGGCATGTGTTATCACCTGATTTTGGCCAAATCAGGAGACGGGCCGTAAGTGAAGATGGGCTTAAAGGACGTACACGTGGAGCATCTTCGAAGCGGCCTTGCGCTGAGAGTTCGGGCTTAATTGCCCATGTATCTGTAACATATTAGATCGCATCTTAGTTTAGAAGTTAGAGTTTTACCCGTGCACGGTTTGGTGCACGCCCACATTAGAAAGTCCCCTGGACTATAAATATGTACCTAGGGTTTATGGAATAAACAACAACCAACGTTCAACACAAACCAATCTCGGCGCATCGCCAACTCCTTCGTCTCGAGGGTTCCTCCGGTAAGCACCATGCTGCCTAGATCGCATCTCGCGATCTAGGCAGCACGAGCCTGCCTAGTTGTTCATGCGTTGCTCGTACTGAAGCCTTTTTGATGGCGAGCAACGTAGTTATCATAGATGTGTTAGGGTTAGCATTGTTCCTAGTATCATATGCTGTCGTAGTGCAACCCTTGCGCATCTAGCCGTCCCTGTACCTCATCATGGGTGCAGGGGCGGCACCCCGCTTGATCGTTATTTAGTAGATCTGATCCGTTACGATTGCTCCTTGATTCATCAAGGATTAGTTTAATATCTGCAATAGTTAGGCCTTACAAAGGGTTGGAGGATCCAGCGGCATGCAGGGTGTAATTTGCTGCCCCTAGACAGGACGTTCCGAGGATCAACCTAGCGTTGGTTTTTAGGCCTTGTCTAGGGCTGGCTTACGATCACCGTGTGTGAGCGCGAGGCCCAATCGTGAGTAGGATGATCCGATTATGCGGTGAAAACCCCAGATCGTCGTGGATCTCATATGCTTTATCATGATCAAGCAGGACCACCATATATTCGGCCACCTTGGACGAATCATGGGTGGATCGGCTCCATGAGCCGATTCACAGGACAACCTGAGAGCCGATCGAGGCTCGTATTTAACGTGTACGTGTGTGCCCTGCAGGAAACTAAGCGAGGCATCATCCACACCTTCCTGACCAGGTATAGGTCAGGTGGCACGCCCTTGCAATTTGCATCGGCGCGCGACCAGGAGGCTTTGCGGGCCGTCGCTCTGAGGGACTGGGGCCAGCCGCAGCCCTAGTTGTTCCCGGCTCTACGGTGTTGACCCGTCACGCCATTGTGGTGTGACGTCTAAGAAGGATACATGCTTACATTTTCAACAACCCCCCTAAAAGCTTCATTATAGAGTGACTAAGAAAGGATCCAGTCTGGCGGGCTTACCTTTTATTTTCTTGTTTTAAACTTGTTCAAATCTCGGTCAAACCTAGGATTTGACCAAGATTCAAAATGTGCATCAAAATTTAAAAAAATTAAAAACCAAATTAAAGCGCATAGTGTTCTTATGTCATATAGTAAGCATTAAAGTTGATAAACAAGGTCTAGACACATATTCAAACAAGACAAATCATGTATCTATACCCCTAACCCCTAAACTCTATCTTATGAAGTCAACAACATGAAGAGAAGTGGTTTTGGGTTTCAAACATGGAAATTTCAAAAACCTCCCAAAAGCTTCATTTTAGAGTGACTAATATATATAAGAAGGATCCATGCCTGCTTACCACCTTTTCATTTTCATATTTTAAACTTGTTTAAATCCGTGTCAAATTAAACCAAGGATTTGACCAAAAGATTCAAATGGGCATAAAATTTAAAAAAAATCAGAAAAATGAAAAACAAAAGCATATAGTCTTCTTATGTCATATAGTAAGCATTCAAGTTGATAAACAAGGTTTGGACATGCATATTCAAACCTAGGCAAATCATGTATCTATCCCCTAGCCCCTAAACTCTATCTTATGAAGTCAAGCATGAAGAGAAGTGGTTTTGGGTTTCAAACATGAAAATTTCAAGAACATCCCAAAAACTTCATTTTAGAGTGACTAAGAAAGGATACAGGCTTCCCCTTTTCATTTTCATGTTTTATACTTGTTTAAATCTTGGTCAAACCTAGGATTTGACAAAGATTCAAATGTGCATCTATCAAAATAAAAAAATCAGAAAAATTAAAAACCAAAGCACATAGTTTTCTTATGTCATATATAGTTAGCATTAAAGTTGATATAAACAAGGTCTAGATATATTCAAACAAGAAAAATCATGTATCTACCCCTAACCCTAAACTCTATCTTATGTAGTCAAGCATGAAGAGAAGTGGTTTTGGGTTTCAAACTTGGAAATTTCAAGAACCCCCAAAAGCTTCATTTTAGAGTGACTAAAGGATCCAGGTCGGGCTTACCTTTTATTTTCATGTTTTAAAATTGTTCAAATCTTGGTCAAACTGTACCTAGGATTTGATCAAGATTCAAATGGGCATAAAATTTCAAAAAAAATGAAAAACCAAAGCATATAGCCTTCTTATGTCATATAGTAAGCACTCAAGTTGGTAAACAAGGTCTAGACATATTCAAACCAGAAAAATCATGTTTCTACCCCTAGCCCTAAACTTTGTCTTATGAAGTCAAGCACGAAGAGAAGTCGTTTTGGATTTCAAACATGGAAATTTCAAAAACCTTCCCAAAAGCTTCATTTTGGAGTGACTAAGAAGGATACAGGCTTACCTTTTCATTTTCATGTTTTAAACTTGTTTAAATATTGGTTAAGCCTAGGATTTGACCAAGATCAAATGGGCATAAAAATTCAGAAAAAATCAAAAAAAAAATGAAAACCGAAGCACATAGTATTATTATGTCATATAGTAAGCATTCAAGTTGATAAACAAGGTCTAAACAACAAACTAGACAAATCATGTATCTACCCCCTAACCCTAAACTCTGTCTTATGAAGTCAAGCATGAAGAGAAGTGGTTTTGGGTTTCAAACATGGAAATTTCAAAAAACTCCCAAAAGCTTCTCATTTTTGAGTGACTAAGAAGGATTCAGGCTTACCTTTTCATTTTCATGTTTTAAACTTGTTCAAATCTTGGTCAAACTTAGGATTTGACCAAGATTCAAATGTGCATAAAAATTGGGAGGAAGGGTATGAATTACAATTCAAAAAAAACAAGGTAACTTAAATACTTGGATGCCCCAAAGATGTGTGGAAGCCCAGAACAATGGCAAAACATGTGCGCACGCTGCATCCAATTCAAGTAGAACACATAGTAGGCATCGATAGTTTGACCTAAATTTGAAATCAAAGAGAAGGTGGTTAGAAAAAATCGAAATTGGCAAAGCAAAGCATGAAATCATAAATTTGTGATGCACTATAGCTATGAAAAGTATCAAACAATGCATACCAAAATGATTTTTTAGAGGAATACTAGTTCAACTTATTTTAATTTTATATTAGTAGCCCAAAATCGAACTAGTAGTTGGATATTTCTGAACTTGATCTGTAGTAGTGGGCAAAACCCTAGTTTAACCTATTTAATCATAGATTCGTAGGTCGATTTTTCTACTTTTTTATTATTACTATGCAGCACATGTGTGTTTGCCCGTCGAGTGAAACTCGGAGGAAGAAGGGATCACTCGGAAGGAGAGAAGAAGGGAGAGAATTATGGTCTCTCCTTTTTCGGTGATGATGTTGACTTTTGTGCAGGGTTTGTCAGTGAGCGAGAGCGAGCGAGCGAGTCGAGCGAGGCCGAGAATGAGAGAGATTTTTTTTTTTGTGAGAGGGACAACCGAAGGATCCAGAAGGACCCACATACTTCCAATACGCATCCTGATGCGTCTTCTCTTGACAAAGAAAATGGCTGGGAGTTTGCGTACCTATTGCACGTGACTTGTGCTCACTGAAGTGTGGGACCTCACGCATGGGCACCACACGTAAGTGACAGACCTGTTGATGTAAAAACTCGGTTGATTATTATACTACTACATTTATACAAAGTTTCCTATGGATTCAAGGGTACGAAAGCCAAGTTAAATCATTTACATGACATTATTTTTTCCATGAAGCCAAGTTAACTCATTTATCAATTGGTACATTTTGGAGTGACTAAGAAGGATCCAGGCTTACTTTTTCATTTTCATGTTTTAAACATGTTTAAATCTTGGTCAAACCTATGACTTGACCAAGATTCAAATGGGCATAAAAATTCAAAAAAAAGAAAAACAAAAGCACACCGTCTTCCTATGTCATATATCAAGGTGATAAACAAGGTCTGCCATATTCAAACCACAAAAATCATGTATCTACCCCCTAACCCTAAACAAGGATCCAGGCTTACCCTTTTCATTTTCATGTTTTTAAACTTGTTCAAATCTTGGTCAAACTTAGGATTTGACGAAGATTCAAATGGGCGTAAAAATACTTAGAAAAATCATGTACGTATCTACCCCAAACCCTAAACTCTATCTTACGAAGCCAAGCATGAAGAGAAGTGGTTTTGGGTTTCAAACATGGAAATTTCAAAAACCTCCCAAAAGCTTCATTTTAGAGTGACTAAGAAGGATCCATGCTTACCTTTTATTTTCATGTTTTAAACATGTTCAAATCTTGGTCAAACCGTACGTACCTAGGATTTGACCAAGATTCAAATGGGCATAAAAATTCAAAAAAAATGAAAAACCAAAGCACATAGCCTAGCTTCTTATATATGCCATATAGTAAGCACTCAAGCTAGTTGATAAACAAAGTCTAGACATATTCAAACCAGAAAAATCATGTATCTATATACCCCTAACCCTAAACTTTGTCTTAATTATGAAGTCAAGCACGAAGAGAAGTCGTTTTGGGTTTCAAACATGGACATTTCAAAAACCCTCCCAAAAGCTTCATTGTGGTGTGACGTACTAAGAAGGATACATGCTTACATTTTCAACAACCCCCCTAAAAGCTTCATTATAGAGTGACTAAGAAAGGATCCAGTCTGGCGGGCTTACCTTTTATTTTCTTGTTTTAAACTTGTTCAAATCTCGGTCAAACCTAGGATTTGACCAAGATTCAAAATGTGCATCAAAATTTAAAAAAATTAAAAACCAAATTAAAGCGCATAGTGTTCTTATGTCATATAGTAAGCATTAAAGTTGATAAACAAGGTCTAGACACATATTCAAACAAGACAAATCATGTATCTATACCCCTAACCCCTAAACTCTATCTTATGAAGTCAACAACATGAAGAGAAGTGGTTTTGGGTTTCAAACATGGAAATTTCAAAAACCCCCAAAAGCTTCATTTTAGAGTGACTAATATATATAAGAAGGATCCATGCCTGCTTACCACCTTTTCATTTTCATATTTTAAACTTGTTTAAATCCGTGTCAAATTAAACCAAGGATTTGACCAAAAGATTCAAATGGGCATAAAATTTTAAAAAAATCAGAAAAATGAAAAACAAAAGCATATAGTCTTCTTATGTCATATAGTAAGCATTCAAGTTGATAAACAAGGTTTGGACATGCATATTCAAACCTAGGCAAATCATGTATCTATCCCCTAGCCCCTAAACTCTATCTTATGAAGTCAAGCATGAAGAGAAGTGGTTTTGGGTTTCAAACATGAAAATTTCAAGAACATCCCAAAAACTTCATTTTAGAGTGACTAAGAAAGGATACAGGCTTCCCCTTTTCATTTTCATGTTTTATACTTGTTTAAATCTTGGTCAAACCTAGGATTTGACAAAGATTCAAATGTGCATCTATCAAAATAAAAAAATCAGAAAAATTAAAAACCAAAGCACATAGTTTTCTTATGTCATATATAGTTAGCATTAAAGTTGATATAAACAAGGTCTAGATATATTCAAACAAGAAAAATCATGTATCTACCCCTAACCCTAAACTCTATCTTATGTAGTCAAGCATGAAGAGAAGTGGTTTTGGGTTTCAAACTTGGAAATTTCAAGAACCCCCAAAAGCTTCATTTTAGAGTGACTAAAGGATCCAGGTCGGGCTTACCTTTTATTTTCATGTTTTAAAATTGTTCAAATCTTGGTCAAACTGTACCTAGGATTTGATCAAGATTCAAATGGGCATAAAATTTCAAAAAAAATGAAAAACCAAAGCATATAGCCTTCTTATGTCATATAGTAAGCACTCAAGTTGGTAAACAAGGTCTAGACATATTCAAACCAGAAAAATCATGTTTCTACCCCTAGCCCTAAACTTTGTCTTATGAAGTCAAGCACGAAGAGAAGTCGTTTTGGATTTCAAACATGGAAATTTCAAAAACCTTCCCAAAAGCTTCATTTTGGAGTGACTAAGAAGGATACAGGCTTACCTTTTCATTTTCATGTTTTAAACTTGTTTAAATATTGGTTAAGCCTAGGATTTGACCAAGATCAAATGGGCATAAAAATTCAGAAAAAATCAAAAAAAATGAAAACCAAAGCACATAGTATTATTATGTCATATAGTAAGCATTCAAGTTGATAAACAAGGTCTAAACAACAAACTAGACAAATCATGTATCTACCCCCTAACCCTAAACTCTGTCTTATGAAGTCAAGCATGAAGAGAAGTGGTTTTGGGTTTCAAACATGGAAATTTCAAAAAACTCCCAAAAGCTTCTCATTTTTGAGTGACTAAGAAGGATTCAGGCTTACCTTTTCATTTTCATGTTTTAAACTTGTTCAAATCTTGGTCAAACTTAGGATTTGACCAAGATTCAAATGTGCATAAAAATTGGGAGGAAGGGTATGAATTACAATTCAAAAAAACAAGGTAACTTAAATACTTGGATGCCCCAAAGATGTGTGGAAGCCCAGAACAATGGCAAAACATGTGCGCACGCTGCATCCAATTCAAGTAGAACACATAGTAGGCATCGATAGTTTGACCTAAATTTGAAATCAAAGAGAAGGTGGTTAGAAAAAATCGAAATTGGCAAAGCAAAGCATGAAATCATAAATTTGTGATGCACTATAGCTATGAAAAGTATCAAACAATGCATACCAAAATGATTTTTTAGAGGAATACTAGTTCAACTTATTTTAATTTTATATTAGTAGCCCAAAATCGAACTAGTAGTTGGATATTTCTGAACTTGATCTGTAGTAGTGGGCAAAACCCTAGTTTAACCTATTTAATCATAGATTCGTAGGTCGATTTTTCTACTTTTTTATTATTACTATGCAGCACATGTGTGTTTGCCCGTCGAGTGAAACTCGGAGGAAGAAGGGATCACTCGGAAGGAGAGAAGAAGGGAGAGAATTATGGTGTCTCCCCTTTTTCGGGTGATGATGTTGACTTTTGTGCAGGGTTTGTCAGTGAGCAGAGCGAGCGAGCGAGGCCGAGAATGAGAGAGATTTGTTTTTTTTTTTGTGTGAGAGGGACAACCGAAGGATCCAGAAGGACCCACATACTTCCAATACGCATCCTGATGCGTCTTCTCTTGACAAAGAAAATGGCTGGGAGTTTGCGTACCTATTGCACGTGACTTGTGCTCACTGAAGTGTGGGACCTCACGCATGGGCACCACACGTAAGTGACAGACCTGTTGATGTAAAAACTCGGTTGATTATTATACTACTACATTTATACAAAGTTTCCTATGGATTCAAGGGTACGAAAGCCAAGTTAAATCATTTACATGACATTATTTTTTCCATGAAGCCAAGTTAACTCATTTATCAATTGGTACATTTTGGAGTGACTAAGAAGGATCCAGGCTTACTTTTTCATTTTCATGTTTTAAACATGTTTAAATCTTGGTCAAACCTATGACTTGACCAAGATTCAAATGGGCATAAAAATTCAAAAAAAAGAAAAACAAAAGCACACCGTCTTCCTATGTCATATATCAAGGTGATAAACAAGGTCTGCCATATTCAAACCACAAAAATCATGTATCTACCCCCTAACCCTAAACAAGGATCCAGGCTTACCCTTTTCATTTTCATGTTTTTAAACTTGTTCAAATCTTGGTCAAACTTAGGATTTGATGAAGATTCAAATGGGCGTAAAAATACTTAGAAAAATCATGTACGTATCTACCCCAAACCCTAAACTCTATCTTACGAAGCCAAGCATGAAGAGAAGTGGTTTTGGGTTTCAAACATGGAAATTTCAAAAACCTCCCAAAAGCTTCATTTTAGAGTGACTAAGAAGGATCCATGCTTACCTTTTATTTTCATGTTTTAAACATGTTCAAATCTTGGTCAAACCGTACGTACCTAGGATTTGACCAAGATTCAAATGGGCATAAAAATTCAAAAAAAAATGAAAAACCAAAGCACATAGCCTAGCTTCTTATATATGCCATATAGTAAGCACTCAAGCTAGTTGATAAACAAAGTCTAGACATATTCAAACCAGAAAAATCATGTATCTATATACCCCTAACCCTAAACTTTGTCTTAATTATGAAGTCAAGCACGAAGAGAAGTCGTTTTGGGTTTCAAACATGGACATTTCAAAAACCCTCCCAAAAGCTTCATTGTGGTGTGACGTACTAAGAAGGATACATGCTTACATTTTCAACAACCCCCCTAAAAGCTTCATTATAGAGTGACTAAGAAAGGATCCAGTCTGGCGGGCTTACCTTTTATTTTCTTGTTTTAAACTTGTTCAAATCTCGGTCAAACCTAGGATTTGACCAAGATTCAAAATGTGCATCAAAATTTAAAAAAAATAAAAACCAAATTAAAGCGCATAGTGTTCTTATGTCATATAGTAAGCATTAAAGTTGATAAACAAGGTCTAGACACATATTCAAACAAGACAAGTCATGTATATATACCCCTAACCCCTAAACTCTATCTTATGAAGTCAACAACATGAAGAGAAGTGGTTTTGGGTTTCAAACATGGAAATTTCAAAAACCTCCCAAAAGCTTCATTTTAGAGTGACTAATATATATAAGAAGGATACATGCCTGCTTACCACCTTTTCATTTTCATATTTTAAACTTGTTTAAATCCGTGTCAAATTAAACCAAGGATTTGACCAAAAGATTCAAATGGGCATAAAATTTTAAAAAAAATCAGAAAAATGAAAAACAAAAGCATATAGTCTTCTTATGTCATATAGTAAGCATTCAAGTTGATAAACAAGGTTTGGACATGCATATTCAAACCTAGGCAAATCATGTATCTATCCCCTAGCCCCTAAACTCTATCTTATGAAGTCAAGCATGAAGAGAAGTGGTTTTGGGTTTCAAACATGAAAATTTCAAGAACATCCCAAAAACTTCATTTTTTTTGACATAAAGACAGTGGGGAAGATCCTCACTGTGTCATTTTTCATTTTTTATAAGAACACATATGTACATCAGATACTGTTACAAGGATTCATAATAGATCTAGCCAATCGCAAGCCTTCCTTAAGACTAGGCTTAATTCTATGCCGAATAGTACCAATACTATCTTTAAAATGATCAAAGCATGCTAATATATCTCTTTGTCATGTTCAAAGATGATATTATTTCTATGTATCCAGATACTCCAACAGCTGCAATCAAAATTTCCTTGAAATAAACATTATCAGATCGTCTTTGTCCATCAATCATCATGTTAATATGATCCATATCTTCATTCCACTCCATGCCAACCTTCCACCATAGATTTGCTAAAATCACAATGAAAGAATAGATGTGCCATTGTTTCAATGCATGATCATCACATAATACACATGTTGCATTGCACATAAAATGATTTTCTTTCCATCATTTCTTTAGTGTTCACTGTCATGAGCCAATAACCGAAGAAATTTTTTGTTTCCAGGCAGATTTCCATATCCATTTGAAAGGTAGAGGAGCCAGGGGATGATCGGATAACCTATTATATACCTTGAACAGAATATGATTTCTCATTCATCGTCAATTTCCATTGATCATGGGAGTTGGCATCATGATGTGACAACATAATTTGTCCAAGCTCATAGCATTGTGAACGCAATGTTTGATAGTGGGATATTAAATAGATTATATATATCTTCCATGGCTATATATCTTGCATCCTTATGATCACCATCTTATCCTTAGAAAACGAGAACAGATGAGGAAATTTATCTTTAAGAATCTGATCATACCATTTGTCATGCCATAAAAATGGTCTGTCCAGCCCCAATATTACAGTGTATCATATCCTTGAATGAGGCAACCAACGATGTACAATCCTTCCACCAAAAGATCCTTTCCGATGATGCGGGTAGTTTCCCATTCGATAATATGGACCATACTAAATTGGGATTTCTATTTTCGTGCCCCGCTTCGTTAGTTGTACTCAGTTCCCCAGTCCTTAGTTTTTCCTCAGTTTTACCCAAACGTTTGTCTGAACCGCAGAAGGAGCTCGGACGGAAGGAATCCGTTAAGTTGACCGTTCCGTGCTGACGAGTGGGGTCGTGTCGTTTGTGGGGTCGCGTCGTGTGGGACCGCGTCGTGTGGGGCTGGTAGGAAGGGACCGCGTGGGACAGGACGAGGCCGTGTTTGTGGGGCCGTAGCGTGTAGGGCCGTAGCGTGTGGAGCCGTGTGGGTCCGGGACGGGGGCACGAGTGGTTTCTGTCTCTTTCGCCCAGATTAGCAGTTTTCAATGTACCTTTTTCCTCTCTATCGCTCGATCTCATTCATATTTGATAGCCCAAATTGGTAGCAAATCTAGAGAAGCTTCTCCTTCTGTTTTTTAACGCCATTCATTTCTTTATGCCTTCGTTTTTACCCAATCAGGTAGGAAATCTAGGGCACAAATCCAGAGAGAAAATATAGGATAAGCTGCATACAGCAACCAACATAGCATAGATATATTCAGGACAGATCCAAATGTAGTACCGATAGATCCAACATAAGCTACATTTTACATGAATTTAATCTGCTCTACAGATAGAGCAGTCACATACAGAGAGTGCAGTAGGCACGTTCAACGCCTCCAGGTGGCGCGTGTGACTCGCTTGGAGGTTGCGCAGGTGAATCCCAAGTGCTTTGTGTTTGGCCATGTACGCATGCACGTTCACGGTACTTCCAACTCTAGCGCCATGGCTGCCAATGGATTCAGCATGGTTCAGCAGGGTGTTGAAGTTGGTGTCGAAGAGCCTCCTGTTGCAGAAGGGGCACTTGTAAATGCCTTGAGCAAAGGGGCGACCGTATTGGCCGGCCTGCAGCCTCCTGAGGACGTGACGAGTCTTGGTGTGGAAGGACTCGTCGTCGCTGTCGACGTCGCTGCTCTCGACCTGTCACGTAGCACCAAAGATCGTGCAAAAAACACGGAGTCAATTGCAACGATGATTGAACAGAGAGTGAACAAAAAATCATGCATGATAATATGGGCTCGAAAAAAAGAGGTAGCCTCAGTTACATTGGACACACTTATATCCAGGATTTGAGTAAGTAAACCAAAGATCATGCACAACAAATTTGTACACACCAATTGTTTACTGACCAAACCCTGAATCAATTTAGGGATGCCCAAATATTCATCATCATCGGCACAAATCTGAAACAAAAGCAAATCACAAACACTAATAACGCAAGATCTAACACAAAAGGATCGAACTAGGAACAGACGAACAGTAATAACGCAAGATCTAACACAAAAGGATTGAACTAGGAACAGACGAACAGTAATAACGCAAGATCTAACAAAAAAGGATTGAACTAGGAAGAGACGAACAGTAATAACGCAAGATCTAACACAAAAGGATTGAACTAGGAACAGACGAACCGTAATAACGCTAGATCTAACACAAAATGATTGAAATGAGATAAGAACAAGGGAACAAAGGGTTACCTCCGAATCGTAGTCGACGATGGTGGTGTCGTAGGGGTTCTTCGGCGCGTCGTACTGCACTGGTTCGTACGGGTCCCAATGGACGGGGGCCTGGACGGGGGCGGCGGCCGATGCGCCGGCTGCTACGTTGGAAGCAGCGACAGGGGCCTGGACGGGGGCGGCGGCCGATGCGCCGGCTGCTACGTTGGAAGCAGCGACAGGGGCCTGGACGGGGGCGGCGGCCGATGCGCCGGCTGCTACGTTGGAAGCAGCGACAGGGGCCTGGACGGGGGCGGCGGCCGATGCGCCGGCTGCTACGTTGGAAGCAGCGACAGGGGCCTGGACGGGGGCGGCGGCCGATGCGCCGACAATGGGCATCTCATTCTTCTCCATCGCCGGCGGTTTTCTTCGGGGTTTTTTCTTCGGTTGTGGAGAAGATGATGGGACAGGAGAGGCGGTTGCAGTGAGCCAGTGAGAACGTGCGTCGAGGGAGAGAAAGAGGGGCTCTATAAAGACGAAGGTGGCGTGTACCGCAACACGCGTCCGCTATGCACGGCTGCAGCGTGCACCGCTACACGAGTCTAACCCTGGGACGTTTGGTGTACTCAGTTATAACCTCAGGCCTTATACAGAAATTTTATCTGTACTCAGTTTTCCCCTCGAGGACTTAGACCGGCAAGTGCAATATACTCAGTTTTACCCTCAAGTAGCTGGTCAACAGAGAGTCAACAAATGAGATTAACATAGCTAATTGAGTCATTTCATGCGCAAAAAAATCCAAAAAAATAAAAACATAGTGGCAACTACTCATGGAGTCTTCCTACGCAACCTGCCACCTAGAAAACCTTAACAAACATATATAAATCAAGTTTTACCACAAATTGCCACTTCTCAGAATCACTAGTGTAGCTATGAAGATGCATGGTTTTCCACCCAAACCCCTTTGCAAAACATCTTTCCCAAAACATAGTTTGTCTAAATGATGCCATAATTGTCACACTCATGTATATTTGAATTGCAAATAATTTGATGTAGCCCAATATGAATTATATTGTACAAAACACACATTTTTCATTTTGTAATTCTTTTGTTTGAATCCCTTAGTCTATTTACTATTTATGTGCCCTTGGATTCTTAGTACTACTCAGTTTTGCCCTCAAGTACTGTCACAAATGCTCTGAGAAGCCCAAACTTATCCTGATTGGTTGAGCCGTTGTCACACGGATCGACTCCACGAACCGTTGATCCACTGATCTAACGGGCAGTATACCCCTATCCGTCTCTTCGTGGCAACCTCTCTCTCTCTCTCTCTCTCTCTCTCTCTCTTCTGGCTCTCTCTCTCTCTGTTATAAACATGAGGCATACATTTTTGCTGATTTCGGCGATTGCATTATTTGTCACCCCTCTAACAATTATCAACTATCTTTAGCTGTCCTTTTCTTTTAGGGAATATAGTTTGGGATATGGTATTGGTATTTTGGAAAGGCCTAAAAGTGGTATAATTTTGGTATAAACATGAGGCATACATATTTGCGGATTTCGGGGATTGCATTATTTGTCACCCCTCTAACAATTATCAACTATCTTTAGCTTTCCTTTTCTTTTAGGGAATATAGTTTGGGATATGGTATTGGTATTTTGGAAAGGCCTAAAAGTGGTATAATTTTGGTATAAACATGAGGCATACATATTTGCGGATTTCGGGGATTGCATTATTTGTCACCCCTCTAACAATTATCAACTATCTTTAGCTTTCCTTTTCTTTTAGGGAATATAGTTTGGGATATGGTATTGGTATTTTGGAAAGGCCTAAAAGTGGTATAATTTTGGTATAAACATGAGGCATACATATTTGCGGATTTCGGGGATTGCATTATTTGTCACCCCTCTAACAATTATCAACTATCTTTAGCTTTCCTTTTCTTTTAGGGAATATAGTTTGGGATATAGTATTGGTATTTTGAAACGGCCTAAAAGTGGTATAATTTTGTTATAAACATGAGGCATACATTTTTGCGGATTTCGGCGATTGCATTATTTGTCACCCCTCTAACAATTATCAACTATCTTTAGCTGTCCTTTTCTTTTAGGGAATATAGTTTGGGATATGGTATTGGTATTTTGGAAAGGCCTAAAAGTGGTATAATTTTGGTATAAACATGAGGCATACATATTTGCGGATTTCGGGGATTGCATTATTTGTCACCCCTCTAACAATTATCAACTATCTTTAGCTTTCCTTTTCTTTTAGGGAATATAGTTGGTAATTTCGGTGAATGCACACACTAACTTTGAAAACAACTACAAGTACATGTAACTGAATAATGGATTTGTAACAAGGTATCCCTTGTAACAACTTCTAGCGCCTGGTGAGCAATGATAAGAATCCGATCGTAATTATACAACAAAAAAAACAACCAGCCATCATATTAGCTTGCTTCTTCAACTCGATCAGCTGCCTTAACTGCTTGTTCATTTTCTTCAGTTCTCCCTTCACTTCCACCAGTTCTGCATTGGGAGCATTAGGCATAATCGGAAGGTCCCTAATCGGAACGGCTCCTCTCTCCGCCGCATTCTCTACAGCAAGTCCCCCCCTCCCAAATTGCGCCCCCCAATAGCGCCAATTGATTCCTGCAACTGAAGCCTCTGAACGTACACATCGATCCACTCGAAATGCCTGCATTTCTTCAAGATCTGAAAACAACAACGTGAACCCTAAATCCCAAATTCGAGGGAATAACAAGAAAATCGAGAGAAAACAGAGAAATTGGAGCGAGATCTAACCTTATCCCCCTCTCTATATGGCAAGCTCTCGCATGCAACGAACTCACGTCCACGGTTGCCGTTCTCGTCCGTCTTACAGATCGACCGCTTCAGAGGCTCCTGGCGTGGGCAGTCAGGGCATCTTGTCAAAGGCACGGGTCCATACTGCGGCCATGAAGAACGGGAGGTCGAAGAGAAACTAGACATCACCCGCGTGCCGGAGAAGGGCTGCCGCTGGCGGAGAAGAAGAACAATGGGGCGCGGAGAAAGAAAGGGGAAGCAATGGCACGGGCACGGGCACGGGGCTAGCTCGGGCTCCCATTTTGCAACGGTCACCTGGGTAAGCTGTGGGTCCGGCGCGCTAACGTGGACAAGTTGTGGGTCCCACGATGATCTGGATAAGTGGAGACGTGTCCACTGCGGGGCACCAACAGCGGCCCCACTTGCCAGCACCAACCAACGTCAACTAAACGGGATTCCTTCCGTCCGAGCTCTTTCTGCGGGTTATAGACAAGGGGCGAGGAAAAACTAAGGATCTGGGGAAAACTGAGTACAACTAAGGAGCCGAGGGCACGAAAATAGAAATCCCTACTAAATTAACCCATGGAATATCATGCCTGTTGTAGAACTTATATAAGTTTTTCATTTGTAGAGCTTTATTCTGCTGCCTCATGTCTAAGACACCAAGTCCACCAGATACCTTGGGCTTACAAACATTCTCCCAACTAATCAGACATTTACCTGACTTATGTATATCTTTTCCATGCCATAAAAAAGTTCTGCATGCACATGATCAATATGAGTGTAGTGAACTCTCATTGCACACATGGCATGATTTGGCATAGCAGAAATAACAGCTTTGATTGTGACCAGCAGCCGTATGACATCATATTAGATAGTCCGGATAATCTTTTGTCAACTTTGCAAATCATAGGCATGAGATCCTCCACTTTAGGTCAGTAGTGCCCATCGGTAAACCAAGGTATATGAATGGTAGAGCCTCTATTTTACATCCAAATATATGTGCAAGCTCCTGTACTCTTTGCTGGCTTGTATTAATAGGCACCATAGAAGATTTATGAAAATTTATTTTGAGGCCGATGCGATGGTAAATTTCTCCAAAATTTCTTTCATAATCACAAGTTGAGGTGCTTTAGCCGGCATAATAAGCAATGTATCATCATCTTGGATGACGGATAATCTGATCATATGAGAAATCAAGTGGTAACTCCAAAATTCCCTCATGCCAAGCTTGATTGATAATAATCATTGTAGTTCTGCGGTAGCAACAAATAGCAACGGTGATAAGGGATCACCTTGCCTTACACCTCTAGTGCATCTAATATTTTTCCCAGGTACACCATTTAGAAGAACTGATGTGGAAGCACTTGTTAAAATATTCTTGATCCAAGCTATAAATCTGTCCCCAAATCCAAGATGTTTGAGCATATTAATAATCGCGAGAATAATCCACCATGTCAAATGCCTTTTGAAATCCAATTTGATAAGCACAATCTCTTTTCTTGATTTGTGGCAAAGATGTAAATATTCAAAGGACCAATTCAAACAATCTGTATGGTTTTATTCTTAATGAAACCATATTGGTTCTGTGCAATATAGGAATTATAAACTTGCACACGATTGGCAACTAATTTTGTGATGATCTTTATAGCCATGCTTGACTAATGATATTGGCCGAAAATCATTTGCAGTCATAGGATTTGCAACCTTTGGTATTAAAGTGATATAAGCGTATTGAGACTACGAATATCCACTTCATTATCATAGAATTTTCTACATAGGTCATAAATATTTTCCTTGACAATATGCCAATATTTCTTCATAAATCCCCCATTAAAACCATCAGGTCCTGGCACTTTATCATTTGGCATGTGCTTGATAACTTCATCAACCTCTTCATTGGTAAATGGCACTTCCAAGCATGATAGATCATTAAGTGGGCCAAATCATTTAGGTCAAACATCATATTTGTGTTCGTAGTTCAGTCTCTGTTTGAAAGCACTCCATAAAATAGCAGCCTTTTGATAGTGTTCGGTGATATGTCTACCATCTTCATCCATAAGACTAGTGATATAATTGTGTCTATAATTTCTAGTAGCAATGTATGGAAAAATTTTGTATTTTCATCACCCAATTTTGCCCATCTAATATTTGCTCTCTTCCTCCGAGTAAATCCTTTTAGCCTCTATAAGCTTGCCTTGGTGCTTCTTTAATATTTTCCTGAAATTTGCTTGAGCAGAGACAATAACCTCGATCCTCAAGTCCATCAAGCGAGCTAGCACAAAGCTGAGTTGTTTATTATGGTAGTTAATTGAGATAGATTTTTGCTCCATTTCTTAATACCATATCTTAGTGACTTGAATCTTGGTGATATCTTGAGCAGAATTCTGTATAGGCCATTATTGCACCAATATTCAGATACAACCTCATTAAGCCCTTCAAATTCAAGCCAAAAATCCTCAAATCTGAAAATATTTGATTTTGGAATATATGTGCCTTCAATCAAGATGGGTGTATGATCTGATCCAATATGCGACATAGGTGTAGCCATGGTATTCGGAAATGCGGTAGTCCACCTTGATGATGTGAAAATCCAATCAAGCTTTTCCAGAGGAGATGAGCATATTACTCCATGTGAACTTGCCTTCCCTTAAGTGGGATTTCTTCAAGATCATGCAATTGAATAAGGGAATTGAATAACATCATATTATTAATATTTCCTGGTGCATTATGATCTTCATTACTACGGATCATGTTGAAATCGCCAAGTATCATCCATAGATCATATGGTACAGAATCAAGATTTTGTAACCAGCCAACAAAGTTATTTCTTCCCTCAACATGACAGGATGCATAGATATTGGTGATAAACCATGTTTCACCCGATAGGTTGCGGGTTAATTTAAGCTAATCTGAAATTCAGAGCAACTAATGACAGTTCCACTAAAAGCATTACCATTCCAAATAGTGATCAATCCCCAGAATTACCCACCGATGGCGAGTAAATAAATTGGTTCAATCGTCGGGACAGAAATTTCTGATATAAGCATTATCGAAAACCTCTCTCTTAGTTTCTTGCAGGCACACAATATTACAATTACTTTCAGAGATTTTATTAGGAGATCATCCCATCTGTCCTGCTAGTTCACTCCTCTAATATTCCAATCTAAAATAGTCCAATTTCTGTATCTATCCATATAAACTAATAGAGAGGAGGTGTTGCATGGATAACAAATATTGCATCCAAGATAGAGGAGAAAAAATACGATCCAGAACCCGGTCATACCGTCCTGTACACCGGTCTATCCGAACTGAGACCAGATTTAAACATCCAGACAATTGGATGGCATGTCTAGCATGTGTCATGATATGGGATGAGATATAAGCGTGGTCAAGTATAATAAAATGCAGATACAACAATGAAAATATCATCACATAGTCTGCTGGTATCACTGATAAAAATGTGATAGAAAAATGATTGTTCCGGGATAAACGGCCTAATGATATGAATTCGAAAGGAGGAACATCAAACGATAGGAATAAAACAAACGAACTAAGGATAAAGGTACAGATATATGCCCTGTACCAGGCCATGAAACACTGACGATTACACACTATCATCAGAACTCTCTGCATCCAAAATCTCTTTAGTTACCATAGCAGATGGTAACTTGCGGTGACTAGTACCAATGGCTTGAATCGTTGAAATAGGAAGGTGCGGTGGCGGTGCTGCCTTGTTATTGACCACTTCGCATTAAAATGAGCTTCAGATTAATCTTGATTTCTCCATTAGGCCTAATGGCATTCCTATTACTAGCAACCACAGCAGATGTGCCTTCGTTTACGTATTCATAACCATATTATCCTCCTTCTGTTTGGCCTCGTGACACTTTTTGCATCATAGAATCCAATTTTTATGCCAGCAATCCTGTCACTCCTCCTAACAGCAAGTACATCAACGGCGCTTTATTTTTCCCTTTTTCGCTTTCTTGTACTAGTCGGAGCCCTAGGAATATTCAGTTCAGAACGCATCCTCGAGAGATGACATTGTTTCGGACTTATCAAGAACAGCACTAGGTTGGTTGATATCAACTGCGAAAGCACCTTCTCCTACCCTCATTGGGTCCATCCAAATCTATAATATTACAATTTGCAGCCATGATCGATATCCATTCAGTCTAGGTATGATGTCAGCAGCATTGCCAACAATACTATTTATGAGCCCTTTCAAAGCTGGCTCCAACTGATTGAATGATTTCTATAATATCCTCTTCGTATTGCTAACTATTCCTTGTGGTGGAGTTATAGGTGCAACCTCAACATTCAGATCTTCGCAGTGGTGCAGCCTGTCCATGCCCAGTGCAGCGGGGCAACATGCCCAGCATGATCATGCACCTCCATATCATCATTATGTACCATGTGCTCCCCATGCGGAAATCATCATGAACAATAGGAAGCGGATGTGGATTGTCACCATCGGTGGGAGAGGATCCTCATCTCCCGCTACGCCCAAGCATTCTCGTAGCAAGCAAAACAAGAGGGCAAGTCCATGAGTCTGCATTCCCATCCTCAGTGAGATTTCTAATAACAACCATGCTCATAGGTAGAGTATCCACATTGTAGGCCCTAATTTTGACTAGGATACGAGCTTTGTTAGATAGATCCTTGTTCCATACTAAGAATGCCATATGGAGAAACGTTCGACAATCATATCTAAATCCCAACACTCATGTGGATAATTAAGCAACATGATCCAAACATCATGCGTGAGCACAGATCTACGATTAATCCCTCTATCTGTTCAACAAATCGAGTATGCTATCTCCCACAGAATAGGGCTAAGACTAACAGTTGCATCACGATCCGTAACAGATGCAAATCGACAAAAGCAGAACCCATAGCACAAGGAGACATAGACCTGGCCTCAAGCCCTAGAACTTGCAGTGATGATAGATAGTTTGTGTAATAATCTCAAAGTGATTCGACCAACCTCGGGTACAGAGAAGCGATGGCCCAATCATCACAGATGAGTGGGAAATCTCCACCTAGAACCACATATCCACGTTGAGTTCGCAGCGGTCCAGGTGGAAGTACAGCCATGCCGGGAGGCACATGCGGGAACGGATCACATGCATAGTTGGCCATCGTCGCCGGTGAAATTTGTTCGGACGGCGACAAACACCACGGATGTAGGCGTAGCGGATACGTGAGATATGCTATGTTGCTAGATGGGGAAGAGATATGGTTGTTATCGGATGCAAGAGGTGGTTTGTATGCGCAAATATTGCTCGGTTTCCAAGAAAATCTCTTCTGCCGAATATGGTTGAAACACTTACGCGCAATATGACCATAATTATAGCAACTACGGCATCGTATCTGATTGGTACATTTATTTGCATATTGATCCAGGGATAAACACCTATAGCAGGCGGATTGTTGGACAAAACGTTTTGGGTTGGGTAGATGATCATGAACCGGCCTATCTGGAGGGCTTTGCATCGCAGATGAATGAATACGTAAATTATCCGGCCCAATATACAACGAAGATTTCAAATTTGGGTTCCCGCTACTCATGGGCGATTTACTCAAATCAGATCCACCATCACAGAGAGGTTCAGATGTAACAGGTGAAGTATGATTACCTTGAGTTTGAACAGCAGTGTCCTTGATCAAAATCCTGATCGGCATTAGATTTTATACGATATTCTTGCCTGGCATATCCATGCACACGTCGTAGATCGAACGCGGCCTCGTGAATCACTGTGGTCCATTCCTTCTCTTGTTCATATAACCAGATCTGTTCCTCCCTCCTCCAATTTGGACCACCATAACTCCAAAGATGGAAATAGCAGACGAAATCCTTGCACTTATACGATCGGAGGTTACAGATCATAAATCCAACAGCCTTAGAGCAGACATCAAAGATGAAAACCCGATCACGTATTAAACACACACGAAAAGAGTTGTATGGATCACCCAAACATGCAGATAGGGCAAGTCCAACCGTGGTAGCATCAAGATTGAAATTTGCACGACCAAATGAAACCACTAAGGAAAAACCCGAGGAAGGGGAAGATGGGCAAACCGTAGATCCGAATTTTTGATGAACTCTGGATCTAAAATTGTCTCCTGCTGTGAGATCCAGCCGTAGGGCAAGTGGTAAGGAGCCATCTTCAAGATCCATGGCTGGATTCCCAAAATCTTCATTTTAGAGTGACTAAGAAAGGATACAGGCTTCCCCTTTTCATTTTCATGTTTTATACTTGTTTAAATCTTGGTCAAACCTAGGATTTGACAAAGATTCAAATGTGCATCTATCAAAATAAAAAAATCAGAAAAATTAAAAACCAAAGCACATAGTTTTCTTATGTCATATATAGTTAGCATTAAAGTTGATATAAACAAGGTCTAGATATATTCAAACAAGAAAAATCATGTATCTACCCCTAACCCTAAACTCTATCTTATGTAGTCAAGCATGAAGAGAAGTGGTTTTGGGTTTCAAACTTGGAAATTTCAAGAACCCCCAAAAGCTTCATTTTAGAGTGACTAAAGGATCCAGGTCGGGCTTACCTTTTATTTTCATGTTTTAAAATTGTTCAAATCTTGGTCAAACTGTACCTAGGATTTGATCAAGATTCAAATGGGCATAAAATTTCAAAAAAAATGAAAAACCAAAGCATATAGCCTTCTTATGTCATATAGTAAGCACTCAAGTTGGTAAACAAGGTCTAGACATATTCAAACCAGAAAAATCATGTTTCTACCCCTAGCCCTAAACTTTGTCTTATGAAGTCAAGCACGAAGAGAAGTCGTTTTGGATTTCAAACATGGAAATTTCAAAAACCTTCCCAAAAGCTTCATTTTGGAGTGACTAAGAAGGATACAGGCTTACCTTTTCATTTTCATGTTTTAAACTTGTTTAAATATTGGTTAAGCCTAGGATTTGACCAAGATCAAATGGGCATAAAAATTCAGAAAAAATCAAAAAAATGAAAACCAAAGCACATAGTATTATTATGTCATATAGTAAGCATTCAAGTTGATAAACAAGGTCTAAACAACAAACTAGACAAATCATGTATCTACCCCCTAACCCTAAACTCTGTCTTATGAAGTCAAGCATGAAGAGAAGTGGTTTTGGGTTTCAAACATGGAAATTTCAAAAAACTCCCAAAAGCTTCTCATTTTTGAGTGACTAAGAAGGATTCAGGCTTACCTTTTCATTTTCATGTTTTAAACTTGTTCAAATCTTGGTCAAACTTAGGATTTGACCAAGATTCAAATGTGCATAAAAATTGGGAGGAAGGGTATGAATTACAATTCAAAAAACAAGGTAACTTAAATACTTGGATGCCCCAAAGATGTGTGGAAGCCTAGAACAATGGCAAAACATGTGCGCACGCTGCATCCAATTCAAGTAGAACACATAGTAGGCATCGATAGTTTGACCTAAATTTGAAATCAAAGAGAAGGTGGTTAGAAAAAATCGAAATTGGCAAAGCAAAGCATGAAATCATAAATTTGTGATGCACTATAGCTATGAAAAGTATCAAACAATGCATACCAAAATGATTTTTTAGAGGAATACTAGTTCAACTTATTTTAATTTTATATTAGTAGCCCAAAATCGAACTAGTAGTTGGTAAACAAGGTCTAAACAACAAACTAGACAAATCATGTATTTACCCCCTAACCCTAAACTCTGTCTTATGAAGTCAAGCATGAAGAGAAGTGGTTTTGGGTTTCAAACTTGGAAATTTCAAGAACCCCCCAAAAGCTTCATTTTAGAGTGACTAAGAAGGATCCATGCTTACCTTTTCATTTTCATGTTTTAAACTTGTTTACATCTTGGTCATAGCTAGTGTATTTGACCAAGATTCAAATGGGCATAAAATTTAAAAAAAAATGAAAAACCAAAGTACATAGTCTTCTTATGTCATATAGTAAGCATTCAAGCTGATAAACAAGGTCTAGACATATTCAAACCAAACAAATCATGTATCTACCCCCTAACCCCTAAACTTTATCTTATGAAGCCAAGCATGAAGAGAAGTGGTTCTTGGTTTCAAACATGGAAATATCAAAAACCTCCCAAAAGCTTCATTTTAGAGTGACTAAGAAGTATCCATGCTTACCTTTTCATTTTCATATTTTAAACTTGTTTAAATCATTGTCAAACCTAGGATTATACCAAGATACAAATATGGGCACAAAACCCTCTTAGCCAAAATCAACTACGAGCAAGATTTTCTGTATTGTAGATGCCCCAATTGACTCTCATCCCCAATGTAGTCTTTTTTATGTCAGTATAGACTTCTTTACTAGATGTATACTATCGTACATGGCATGCATTTGCCTAATGAGCAGCATTGTTTAGCCGTTCTAGCCAACCCGATCAATCTGTCAAGCTTCATGCACGAGATGCCATGTTTATGGCCCTTTTGTTGTGGCTTTTTTTGGCTTTTGGCTTTGGCAAAAGCCAAAAAAAGCACGTAAATAGGTGCTTTTTTGGGCTTTTGGATTTTGGAAGCCAAGAACAAAGATTCTATTCTTTTGGCTTCCAAAATCCAAAAGCCCAAAAAGCACCTATTTAGGTGCTTTTTTTGGCTTTTGCCAAAGCCAAAATAAGCCACAACAAAAGGGTAATTTACTCCCTCGCTCCGGTGATCCGATCCATATTTCTTGGTGCTAAAAAGAATGTGAATCGGAGGGAGTACTTTTCTTAGATAGTACTATATCAGTTCAAAAAAAAGTACAGTACTACTACATCACAAATGCATCAAAAGAGTACTACTGTACATCACAAGACCACGACAGTTGTATAGTATAGAGTTTAATGCTGAACTTTAAACAGGACCAGGAGCATCAGGGCCAGCAGCAGGGGCGTTGACCGGCAACAAACCAGGCAAAAGACGTAAGGAAGAGGCCATATGCTGCGTGCTTGGCCTTGATTGCAGGGTGGTGATTCTTCGCCGCTCGCCATGTATTCACGCCGTACCAGTTCCGCGTCGCCCGCGAGCGGATCGAAGCGATCCCGCGCGCCGGACACGCTCGAGGAGGCGTGGCGGCTCCAGTGCAAGCAGTCCGCCGCCGGGAGTCGGCGCGCGGCGTGCAGGTACAGAGGCTCCCTGTACATGCCGTCGTCGCTCCGCGAGTTCGCCCCGGGCGGGCTCTGGTACAAGGCGGATCCGCCGCTCAAACCGATGAGCGGCCCCGTCTTCAACAAATGGCGCGCCGACCGGGAGAGGAACCGCCGGTCGAAGGCGGCGTGGGAGGCGAGCACCAGCGGCGGATTCGCGCCGCCAGCCGGCGAGGAGGCGGAGGAGGCGGAGGAAGGGGAAGACCCCCTCTTCTTGAAGGCGCTGGCCGCGTCCCTCAAGGACGATGCCGACAAGAAGAGGGCGGAGGAAGAAGACAAGGCGGCGGCCATCGCCGCCGTGAAGGAGAAGGAGGCGCGGGATGCGGAGGAGAACGCGACCATCATCTTCCTCGACGACTAGATAGGTTAGAAGTCGCGATAAGGATCGCGCAATTCTGTATGTATGATCCGTATGTATGATCAACTATGAATTATGAACAATGAACTATCAAACCAAACCACATAGTTTTTTTATGTCATATAGTAAGAATTCAAGTTGATAAAACAAGGTCTAGACATATTCAAACTAGACAAATCACGTATATCTACCCCTAACCCTAAACTCTGTCTTATGAAGTAAAGCATGAAGAGAACTGGTTTTGGGTTTCAAACATGGAAATTTCAAAAACCTTCCCAAAAGCTTCATTTTGGAGTGACTAAGAAGGATGCAGGCTTACCTTTTCATTTTCATGTCTTAAACATGTTTAAATCTTGGTTAAACCTAGGATTTGACCAAGATCAAATGTGCAAAAAAATCAGAAAAAATCAAAAAAATGAAAACTAAAGCACATAGTATTCTTATGTCATATAGTAAGCATTCAAGTTGATAAACAAGGTCTAAACATATTCAAACCAGACAAATCATGTATCTACCCACTAACCCTAAATTCTGTCTTATGAAGTCGATCAAGCATGAAGAGAAGTGGTTTTGGGTTTCAAACATGGAAATTTCAAAAACCTCCCAAAAGCTTCATTTTAGAGTTACTAAGAAGGATCCATGCTTACCTTTTATTTTCATGTTTTAAACATGTTCAAATCTTGGTCAAACCGTACCTAGGATTTGACCAAGATTCAAATGGGTATAAAAATTCAAAAAAACTGAAAAACCAAAGCACATAGCCTTCTTATGTCATATATAGTAAGCACTCAAGTTGGTAAACAAGGTCTAGAGATATTCAAACCAGAAAAATCTTGTATCTACCCCTAACCCTAAACTTTGTCTTATGAAGTCAAGCACGAAGAGAAGTCGTTTTGGATTTCAAACATGGAAATTTCAAAAACCTTCCCAAAAGCCTCATTTTGGAGTGACTAAGAAGGATGCAGGCTTACCTTTTCATTTTCATGTTTTAAACTTGTTTAAACCTTGGTTAAACCTAGGATTTGACCAAGATCAAATGGGCATAAAAATTCAGAAAAAATCAAAAAATGAAAACCAAAGCACATAGTATTCTTATGTCATATATTAAGCATTCAAGTTGATAAACAAGGTCAAGACATATTCAAACCAGACAAATCATGTATCTACCCTAACCCTAAACTCTGTCTTATGAAGTCAAGCATGAAGAGACGTGGTTTTGGGTTTCAAACATGGAAATTTCAAGAACCCCCCAAAAGCTTCAATTTAGAGTGACTAAGAAGGATCCAGGTCGAGCTTATACCTTTTATTTTTATGTTTTAAACTTGTTCAAATCTTGGTCAAACCTAGGATTTGACCAAGATTCAAATGGGTATAAAAAAATGAAAAACCAAAGCACATAGCCTTCTTATGTCATATAATAAGCACTCAAGTTGATAAACAAGGTCTAGACATATTCAAACCAGAAAAATCATGTATCTACCCCTAACCCTAAACTTTGTCTTATGAAGTCAAGCACGAAGAGAAGTCGTTTTTGGGTTTCAATCATGGAAATTTCAAAAACCTTCCCAAAAACTTCATTTTGGAGTGACTAAGAAGGATGCAGGCTTAGCTTTTCATTTTCATATTTTAAACATGTTTAAATCTTGGTCAAACCTATGATTTGACCAAGATTCAAATGGGCATAAAAATACTTAGAAAAATCATGTACGTATCTACCCCTAACCCTAAAATCTATCTTACGAAGTCAAGCATGAAGAGAAGTGGTTTTGGGTTTCAAACACATGGAAATTTCAAAAACCTCCCAAAAGCTTCATTTCAGAGTGACTAAGAAGGATCCAGACCGGGCTTACATTTTATTTTCATATTTTAAACTTGTTCAAATCTTGGTCAAACCGTACCTAGGAATTGACCAAGATTCAAAAAAAAATGAAAAACCAAAGCACATAGCCTTCTTATGTCATATAGTAAGCACTCAAGTTGATAAACAAGGTCTAGTCATATTCAAACCAGAAAAATCATGTATCTACCCCTAAGCCTGAACTTTGTCTTATGAAGTCAATCACGAAGAGAAGTCGTTTTGGGTTTCAAACATGGAAATTTCAAATACCTTCCCAAAAGCTTAATTTTGGAGTGACTAAGAAGGATGCAGGCTTACCTTTTCATTTCCATGTTTTAAACATGTTTAAATAAGGATGCGTGATTCTGAAACCTCATACACATTGTTGCAAAAGTAATTACATCACCTAAACAATACTACCAGTTCATAATTCTAAACTTATGTACAATCTTGGAAACATATAACGCCAGCCTAGTTCACCAATTATCATCATCCCTCTTGATGCGCTTGCCGGTGCCGCTTGTACCTGCCTCCCATGGGTTGGCAGTCCAAGTTCTGCACTCGTTCGCACTTCGTGTGTCGGGAATCCTTGTTGGAGCTTCCCAACCAGATACAGGCCCTGCCCTTGCTAGCTCACCACATCCAGCCGTTGCCCTAGCTTGCTCACCATGTGAACCGCCATCCCACGGAGACCCCGAAGTAGGCTCGCACGGGTCCTTTATCCATGGTGGCATTTTCTTCGGATCAAATGGTATGTTGTGCCTAAAGCAATAAGATACAAATTCCCAGTAGGTTGTCCCGACACACTGCTTCTTCTCGTCGCGCCAGGCAGGGGGAAGAGCGGCCAACCTAGCCGCTTCCTTGCAATCCGGGCAAACCACTTCCCTTGGAATTGGTTGTGCTTGACGCTGCCCATCATTGATTTTTTTGAGTCGCCTGTACAACTCAAAACTGACATACCCATCAATCGCAGCATACCTCAAGTTTACTTCAGGCAATGGCATGCACTCCCATTGATCGTGGCTGCTAGTAGGGAACTTGGTCTTCATGTCTTTGTAAGATGGGTCAATGATGGCGGCTGCCAAATCACCCATGCCAGTCCTATTGCCAGGACCATTGAAATTGATCATATCCTGAATGTCAATCCAATTATGTTTAGGAATTTTAATGCCATCTCTAGCAAACCTGCTAGAGTCACCCCTGATGTCAACAGTTGTGAAACAAATTCCTTTATGTTGAAGGAATTCTTGCAGTGCCAGATTATCAGGACTCCTGCATGTTAACACAAATCAATCTTGTAAGATCGTATATGCTGAAATAGTACACATATTTTTCTTCCAGTAAACTGTATACTTGTTGCAGTGAAACAATGATTTTGCATCAGTGATACACATCAAAATAACATGAATTATTGTTGCGACTATATGATCTAATTATTTAAGTGTCAAGTTAAGATTCAGTTACTATATGTTAATATCTTGACATCCATGCCGATTATCGGTGAGTATGAGTACATGAAATTTGTGCAAATTTTGAGTACCAAAATCATGAAACTAGATATCGTGGTCAATCCAAAAAAATTATACAAGTATGTTGGATATTACGTTCCAGACCACATTTTTCATACAAGTTAGTTTGTTCGTGTTTTCATACAAGTTAGAACCTAGTCTATGTCGAAATAAAAAAGCAGATCCAAGATAAAGGAAGAGTTTCTATATTAAAAAACAAAAGGATAAAGGAAGGCATGTGAAGAACATACCTGCAGAAATGGTACACCAGGACGTGGTCGTCCATGGCCAACTGAACGACGGCGGTACTTACTTGGTCCGCAGTGTATTCTAGGTCGAGGCCGACGAACCTGGACCTGTCCTCTAGTAGCTTTTGTTCGTACATCTTGAGGGTGTGCTCGAGAACGGAAGGGTCATTCGTGTAGACCACGTTCACCTTGGTCGTCCCATGGGGAACGACGCTCCTCTTTAGCGTAAACAGGCCGCCGTCGGCCATGGCAGCGCTGAAGCACGTCGAACTGATCGGAGGGATTGAGGGGGAGGGAGGGAGAGCAACTGCAAACAATGGGGTTTTTTGGAACTTGCCGAAATGCAGGGGAGAACGAACCGCCAGGGGTTGTTTAGTGGGGACAGATGGGAATAATACTGCGATGAGGTTGAGGAATTAACTCCAACCGCCATTTAAATCTAGTACTCCCTATAGTCAGTTGATAGGAAATGGACGGGCAAGATTGATTCTAGGGAGGCGAATCCCAGTATTTTCCCAATTTATTTGAGTTGTAATATAACCATCGTTAATACTTGAATTGAAAAATATTTACAAAATTAATTTATTATATACTACATGATGAGATAATCCAACAAACCATGGAAATGCATGGCCATCCAACCATGTCACCCTCTTGTGAAAATTGTATAGGTGGTAGTGTGCGCAATACACGCGGTAGCCACTTCACAAATACATCCTTTTAATTTTGCCCCCCTTAATTCGGCCAATAAAAATGAAAAGACTTTATGTGGAAAACCAAAAAAACTGTATTTGGCAAAGTATAGTCGAAAATAAGAAGTTTTTCATTGATCTCTTAAAAAAGGGGTCATGATTCGAAAGTTCGCCATGCATGGTTCTTGCGGTAACCAAGCTAGCTCACCCATGTGGCAAGAAGCGAATCAATGTCCAACATGCATGGTTCCAAAAATATATATTTACAGAATGATTCTGCTTCTCAAGAATATTTGCATGCCATCATGTTTGTTATTTTTCCTAGATAAAAGTAGTAATTGGTGACTTCGTGATTGCCTTGCTTGCTGATTTCAATAAGTTTGAACCTCATTTTGGCTTTATTTCAAATTTAGGCAAAAACTTCTTGGCAATCGACTTTGTGAGCTACTATACTTGGATGCAACCCACATTTTCGTTGGCTAATGTTTTCTGATTCCACAACAATAGGGCACATCCCTATATCATCCCAAATTTTGAATTCTTTTTAGTTTGGTTGATGACCACCATTCATATCCGAACTTAATTAATTGGAGTACACATGATGGTTTCATGGTAAGCTAGTTTGACAAATTAGCCTTCGAAATGGCGATTCGCCTACCATGCATGCATGTTTGGCCTACCCGTGAAATTTTGATTTGTGGTATTGTGCACACACGTACTGCACATGATAGCGAATAAACAAAACACATATTCGGACCCCTTTGGCCAGCAAGGGCATGTTTGGTTCCTAGCCACAATTTGTCAAGAAGCCAAAATTTGGCAGCCATGCATATAGTTTATTTGGCATGTGTTTGGTTTTTGCCACAATTTGGCTTATCACACTTCATTGCATGTATATATGGTCCATTTGTCATAGACTCAACTTTTTTTTTACAAAGTTTTGACAAAGTTTGGCTTTAATATTTTAAGCCACAATTTGGTGGCTAGCCATACTAGCTTTTTTTTTGGCTAACCACACTTTGGCTTTGGAAAAATGTGGCTACCAAACATGGGTCCTAATAAAAAGAAAACAACACACTAATGTGTGGTAAACCAAAAATCCCTACTTTGCAAAGTTGCATATGTGCAAAAGGGGGGCAATGCATGCATTATTCAGAAGTTGATTGTGGTTTTCGTAGTGTAACCAATTAATTAAGCTTACATATGGGAAGAGGCTAGCGAGGCGAACTCAAGCAGCTATGGTTCCAATGTTGTCAAGTTTGAAGTGGACACTGCATGAAGCTTGCTCAAATTAATGGGTAGAAAGCCAAAAGCAGTCCATATTTATTCTATATGTGTGTGAATAATAACTCTTCACCCCAAACCTCTATGTATGATAGGGTTTTATATTTTTTACTTGTTAGTAGTAAGTACATGTCATGTGATGGCTCCATGCACATGTTTCACAACTTTTTTCTGATTTGTTTCTACCTCATTTGGTTGGTTTCAAATTTGCTCAAACTTCCTATGCGCGCTATGTTGTACTATTGGGACCCATGTTTGGGCTTAGTTTGTGGTACCACACTTGCAGGGTACCTCCAAGTATTTTATTCCCAAAAATTATGAATTCTAATTAAATGGTGAACTATAAACTGATCATCTAAAGTTGGAAAATAAAATCCATATATAGCTACACATCTAGATATGTGTATAAGGTAGACAAACTGCATTGCCACACATGCCTTATATAAGTTTGTTTTTTCTAGCGGAGTGGATTCCCTAATCACCCCACGGTTGTGACATTGTCAATGTTGTCATGATAAATAACATTGCGAGACTTTCCATCTTATTCTTTTTTGTAGAAATGATTGTCCCATTATGGCAAACGTCCCCATTCGTTTTTCAAATTAAGTAAACGTTATAGGATGAAAATTCATTGAAGTGACAAATTTTCTAGATTTCTAACTATTTTAGCTCATTCAAACAAGTTTGCAATAGGCCGACCTGTTGTCCAGTGACAATTTTAGAGTACAATTTGATCAACATCACAAAAAAGTGCTTTTAAGGCTCGTAAGTAGTATCATACATGCCATGTTGGCAAAAATCTAATGTGTCACATCAATTATGAGGTGAGATATGAGAGTAGTATTATAACACATAAACCTAGAAAACTTAGAAAACTTCATGACAAATACATCATGTACACACATTTGCATTGAGATTCTACAAAACTTTAAATATGACATAAGTATGAACCATATTATGATACTATGCATTGTGGAGGTAGTATCACAAACTAGTAGTGTATGATACTACGTACTACGTACTTCCCATTGTGACTAGTCTTAATCACTCTGACCTCGCCGTCTCGCCGTCTTACTATAGTACATACTACACCCCCACTCCGTCTCTCATACATCGCCCCACTCGTTTCCCACTCCGTCTCTCATACAGCGGCTGCGCCTGTAGATATCTTCGAGGATCTGGGCGATTTTGACCCGCTTTTCGGCGCTCGCCGTTTCAAGGTGAAGACCCCAATCTTAGCATGCATGTTGGACCAATTAGGAGTACAAAATTATGTTCTAAATGTTGCTCAAACTTTCCATACAACTAATATATAACTTATACTACGTAGGTTACACCATCGAAATAGGTATGACCAGTTGAGAAATGGGAACAATAACTTGGAACCTTTCTTACTATCGAGTGGGACGTGTGATATTGGTGTGACCCTGCTTTTTTCTTCTTCTACATAATGGCTACATGATGGTTCTAGAAAGAAGTGTATGCTGTTGTGGTATCTCTTGACGCGAATCCCTCTAATCACAAGCGTTAGATTTTGGAAACCAACGGTTAGTACTGCTGTTACATCTCTAGTTCAAAACTGGTGCATTTTGTATGTTGTTGTAGTAGTCTAGTAGATAGATTCAGATGCATGGTCAGGAGTGCAAACATTTCGCAACTAGTTGATCCCTCATCTTATTGTCGGATGTCACATTTCGAGTTTGTAAAAAAATGTAAATTCAAATCATAGTCACGGGTTATGTTGTATCTTTCGCACATCTAAACATTTGTTTCAAAAGGTGACCATATGTGAGCTGTGGAAAAAAGAAAAGACCAAAGTGAATAATATTCCTTAACTATTCACATATCATTTGTCTTTTTTGTGCAAGCTAGAATTTTTTTTACATACTCATCTGTGACCTGTGGAGCAATACACAACATAATATGTGTCCCAGTTTTGTTTTTCTTCATATTTTTTAAAAGTGCAGAAGTGTGATATCCGATAATAGGATGCGAGTGCAACTAGTTGCAAATGAGATGCTAATGCATGCTGATATGATACTACCTCTGTCCATAAATAGATGTATGTCTTTTGTCGTGGCCCCATCCTACTTCTGCATTTTCTTTACGGCCATTTTTGAGTAGTTGCGACCTGGACGTGATCGGACTAGTCGATACTCGATAGTAGTCGTAGTACTGTACAACTTCTGCATGTGGCGTCAGCCTCTAGAGTAGTAGTACTAGCTAACGGATAGATTATATCTGGAGAAACTGACATGGCCATTGATATGACAAGACTATACCCGGATTCGGACGCATTGTAGTGACTCCATCAATGTTCCGCTATGATGGTCTATTTTACTGCTACACCAGATTGTCGACGCAGAGGATTCCTTGGCTTCCGCGCAAGACCCTTCCCAAAGAAGGCATCTGCTCTGGCCCGTTGATTCTATGTGGACGGTTCCAGATTGCTTTATGTGTTTTTGTACAGTATCAGATACTAGGTTTTCCTTCCCTCCATATTAGGGGTTGTTTGGTTTAGGGGATAGGTTTATGGGATGAGAGTATCCCCAACCACCTGGCTAGGATAGCCAATTTTTGTTGTTTGGTTGTGTAGGAATTGAGTGTAGGACGAGAGGTGGGTAGTGGTATAGATTTTTTTTGTTTGCTCGAAATGTTAGGGGTGGCTATAAGATGGTGAGATTATCTCTACACACATCAAATATACCACACCTCCTATTTTTATAGCCCAAAAAAATACATAACCGGTGGTATGTGAATTGATCTGGGTAAAAATATTACACAACCGTACAAATATTCAAATCCTATAGTCAAATCCTACATAACTCCTATAGTCAAATCCTACATAACTCCTATACAAATTGTACGAATCAAAGGATATGATTTTCCCCCTATATAGCTTGTTTGATTTGAAGAATTGAATCCTCCAAAATTTCTATGTATTGTTTTCTTATACTAGTACAACCCTATAGGATTTCTAATAAGAGGTTAGACCTCTTGGAAAAATTCATATGCATCTGTGACAACTATGCTATGCACTCTCAATCTCTATAGAAATTTCCTTTGTCTTTCCGATGATACCATCACACACCTAGCTCTACCAATTCATGTAGATTTCTTTCCCGTAGGATTCAAGGAGGCATATGTCATAGCGATTCTCCATTATTCTATCATATGAATCTAACATGCCCTCTCAGTTTGAGTGATGCAAAGTGGCCACTATAAGATTTATTTAGTCAGATTAATTGGTCATGCATACACTAGTTGTTTTCTATCTTTCCTACACATGTCAATTAGCGAAATTTATAAGTAAAATCCTAAAATTCAAATAAATTGCTGAAAATTGGAAATAATATTACAGTTGTAGCAAATTACTAAATCGATCCAGAAATTATGTACATGGCTTCAGTAGTCCGTAAATGATGTCCTTGGAGTAGTTTGTGAGTTAAAGAACGTCCATTTCGTCAAACTGACATGGCCTTTGATTTGACAAGAGAACACTAATATTTTGTACCTGAATCAGAGTGGTAAAGGCGTACAGCTCGATCAATGCAATGGTATGATGGCTATGCAGCTATACCTATATAGGAGTAGACTACTAGTAGACTTTGGGACACAGAGATTTGGCTTCCGCGGCCGACCCCGAACAAGATTCTTTTACATTGCCCATCTTTTCACTGACATTGAATCGCTGAAACTTGGGGTCCGCCTGTGGCAGGACCAGCCTGTCAATGGCCCAAAGTCTTATGTGCTCCCGCCCTTTGATTTTGGATGGACGGACAAGATTGCCCAGTCCCATCCCTGTCCTGTTCGTTCCAGTTTTCATCCTCCTCCCCGGGGAACCCTCCCCGGAGAGCTCTACACCGACCCCTTCTATCCCCACCTGCTTGTCCCTTCCTTCTTCCTCCAGCGATTCATCCATCGTTCAACAAGTTGTCTAAGAAGAACATGAAGAAGTGTAAGAAGAGGAAGGAGGCGTTGTTGTCTGAGACTAAATCCGCGGTGAAATCCATCCCGCTGAAAGTCCTGCAAACTCCGACTTTGAAAGTGTACCAGCGGCGCCGGCGGACAGGCATGTCTGCGCTTCCATCGCAAGCTCAGTCTGCTTCGGGCTTGTTGGGTCAGGGCAGAGTAATCCAGCAAGAGTCCTGGTAGGTTTTTATCGCCATGTGCTTTCTTTGCCCCCATGAACGCAGATTACAGCAAGGCAAACAGATCCAACTATTTTTTTACCCGGGAGAACCAGCTATTTGACCGTCTTTCTTCCAGGGCCGCCCGTTCAAGTGTCGCCCTTCCTACCGATGCCGAGAAATCGACCGTGTTTCGCCAAGATGGTGGGTACGAAGCTCCCCGGTATGTTTCCATCGCCATGCCGAAGTTTCTCTGCCTTCTGGCTGGCTAGCGGATCAAACAATTTAACCGTCTTTCTTCCATGGCGGCTGGTTTCAGCGCCATTCCTACCCAAGTTGAGAAATCGCTCGTTTCTCGCCAACCTGGTGGGTACGAAGCTCCTGGGTATGTTTCCATCGCCATGCCGGATTTTCGTTGAGTCCTTGCTGGCAGGCGGTGCCAACTAAACCGGCTATCATCTTCCAGGGCCGACGGTTCCAGGCTCGTGCTTTCTACCGCAGGATCCACTTCGTACTTAGCTATCGAGGACCCGTTGTTTGATGAGCACTTGTTAGCTCTCAAGAGCATTAATAATGTATGCACTATATAATATATATCCATTGCTTTTTTTTCTTCCTCTTCATCTCCGTACTGCATGAGGGCTTCTTTAATTCGTAGGACTTCTATAAGAATTGTGTAGCATTTAGATCCTATGGTTTTTTTTCCTACATTAGTTGTTTGATTTATAGAAATATATCCTATGTTTGTTCCTTTTTTCGAAATGGGGGACATATCACAGCCTCTGCATCAAAATGATGTATATGGCTGCTTTATTGCTTTCTTCAGTTCATACACAAATTATGACAACTTCTCACGGATCAGCTAGAGTCGACACAAAGATCCACCAACGAAACATAGAAAACAGCGGGTGCCAAAAAGGCAAAAACACATCAGTAAGTAATTCTATGAGGAAACTGCCAGCCTCCAACGTATCGATAATTTCTTATGTTCCATGCTACTTTATTGATGATACCTACATGTTTTATGCACATTATATGTCATATTTATGCATTTTCTGGAACTAACCTATTAACAAGATGCCGAGAGCATCCCCAAGCTTAGTTCTGCTCGTCCCGAGCAGGTAAAACGATAACAAAGATAATTTCTGAAGTGACATGCCATCATAATCTTGATCATACTATTTGTAAACATATGTAATGAATGCAGCGATCAAAACAAAAGTAATGACATGAGTAAACAATGAATCATAAAGCAAAGACTTTTCATGAATAGTACTTCAAGACAAGCATCAATAAGCCTTGCATAAGAGTTAACTCATAAAGCAATAAATCAAAGTAAAGGTGTTGAAGCAACACAAAGGAAGATTAAGTTTCAGCGGTTGCTTTCAACTTGTAACATGTATATCTCATGGATATTGTCAACATAAAGTAATATAACAAGTGCAATATGCAAGTATGTAGGAATCAATGCACAGTTCACACAAGTGTTTGCTTCTTAAGGTGGAAGGAGATAGGTAAACTGACTCAACAATAAAAGTAAAAGAATGGTCCTTCAAAGAGGAAAGCATCGATTGCTGTATTTGTGCTAGAGCTTTTATTTTGAAAACATGAAACAATTTTGTCAACGGTAGTAATAAAGCATATGAGTTATGTAAATTATATCTTACAAGTTGCAAGCCTCATGCATAGTATACTAATAGTGCCCGCACCTCGTCCTACTTAGCTTGGACTACCGGATCTTCGCATGCCATGTTTCAACCAAGTGTCACAAAGGGGTACCTCCATGCCGCCTGTACAAAGGTCTAAGGAGAATGCTCGCATTTTGGATTTCTCGCTTTTGATTATTCTCAACTTAGACATCCATACCGGGACAACATGGACAACAGATAATGGACTCCTCTTAAATGCATAAGCATGTAGCAATGATTATTATTCTCATATGAGATTGAGGATATATGTCCAAACTGAAACTTCCACCATGATTCATGGCTTTAGTTAGCGGCCCAATGTTCTTCTCTAACAATTTTGCATGCTCCAACCACTAA
Source organism: Lolium multiflorum (assembly GCA_030979885.1). Lineage (NCBI taxonomy): Eukaryota > Viridiplantae > Streptophyta > Magnoliopsida > Poales > Poaceae > Lolium > Lolium multiflorum. Next base: position 211,632,051 of record CM061753.1, on the reverse strand, counting down.
AATGATAGATCCTTCAGACAAGACGGACATGCATAGCAACTCACATGATATTCAACAATAGTTGATGGCGTTCCCCAAAAGCATGGTTATCGCACAACAAGCAACTTAATAAAATATAAAGTGCATAAGTACATATTCAATACTACGATAGTTTTTAAGGCTATTTTGTCCCATGAGCTATATATTGCAAAGGTGAATGATGGAATTTTAAAGGTAGCACTCAAGCAATTTACTTTGGAATGGCGGAGAAATACCATGTAGTAGGTAGGTATGGTGGACACAAATGGCATAGTAGTTGGCTCAAGGATTTTGGATGCATGAGAAGTATTCCCTCTCGATACAAGGTTTAGGCTAGCAAGGTTATTTGAAGCAAACTCAAGGATGAACCGGTGCATCAAAACTCACATAAAAGACATATTGTAAACATTATAAGACTCTACACTGTCTTCCTTGTTGTTCAAAACTCAATACTAGATATTATCTAGACCTTAGAGAGACCAAATATGCAAATCAAATTTTAGCAAGCTCTATGTATTTCTTCATTAATGGGTGCAAAGCATATGATGCAAGAGCTTAAACATGAGCACAACAATTGCCAAGTATCACATTATCCAAGACATTTTAGAATTACTACATGTAGCATTTTCCAATTCCAACCATATAACAATTTAACGAAGAAGAAACTTCGCCTTGAACATTATGAGTAAAGCCTAAGGACACATGTGTCCATATGCAACAGCGGAGCGTGTCTCTCTCCCACAAAGTGAATGCTAGGATCCATTTTATTCAAACAAAAACAAAAACGAAAACAAACCGACGCTCCAAGTAAAGAACACAAGATGTGATTGAATAAAAATATAGTTTCAGGGGAGGAACCTGATGATGTTGTCGATGAAGAAGGGGATGCCTTGGGCATCCCCAAGCTTAGACGCTTGAGTCTTCTTAAAATATGCAGGGGTGAACCACGGGGGCATCCCCAAGCTTAGAGCTTTCACTCCTCTTGATCATAGTATATCATACTCCTCTCTTGACCCTTGAAAACTTCCTTCACACCAAACTTCAAGCAAACTCATTAGAGGGTTAGTGCATCATTAATAATTCACTCATTCAGAGGTGACACAATCATTATTTTCACTTCTGGACATTGCATAATGCTACTGGACATTAGTGGATCAAAGAAATAAATCCAACATAGCAAAAGAGGCAATGCGAAATAAAAGGCAGAATCTGTCAAAAACAGAACAGTCCGTAAAGACGAATTTAAAGCTGGCACTAGACTTGCTCAAATGGAAAAACTCAAAACTAATGAAAGTTGCGTACATATCTGAGGATCACGCTCGTAAATTGGCAGATTTTTTCGAATTTTCTACAGAGAACTGTGCCCAGATTCGTGACAGACAGCAATGCTGTTTCTGTGCAGCGATCCCAAATATAACATCAACTTTGACATGGAAACTTTACTTGGCACAAAAACATGATAAGGAGAGGTTGCTACAGTAGTAAACAACTTCCAAGACTCAACAAAACAAAAAAATTGCTGTAGGTAAAAACATGGGTTGTCTCCCATAAGCGCTTTTCTTTAACGCCTTTCAGCTAGGCGCAGAAAGTGCAAATCAAGTAACATCGAGAGTAGAAGCATCAACATCATAGCTTGTTCTAATAATAGAATCAAAAGGCAACTTCATTCTCTTTCTAGGGAAGTGTTCCATACCTTTCTTGAGAGGAAATTGATATTTAATATTACCTTCCCTCATATCAATAACAGCACCAACGGTTCGAAGAAAAGGTCTTCCCAATACAATAGGACAAGATGCATTGCATTCGATATCCAAGACAACAAAATCAACGGGGACAAGGTTATTGTTAACCGTAATATGCACATTATCAATCCTCCCCAAAGGTTTCTTTTTAACATTATCGGCAAGATTAACATCCAAATAACAATTCTTCAATGGTGGCAAGTCAAGCATATCATAAATCTTTTTAGGCATAACAGAAATACTTGCACCAAGATCACATAAAGCATTACATTCAAAGTCATTGAATTTCATTTTAATGATGGGCTCCCAACCATCTTCTAACTTTCTAGGAATAGAAGTTTCAAGTTTTAGTTTCTCTTCTCTAGCTTTTATGAGAGCATTTGTAATATGTTTTGTAAAGGCTAAATTTATAGCACTAGCATTAGGACTTTTAGCAAGTTTTTGTAAGAACTTTATAACTTCAGAGATGTGGCAATCATCAAAATCTAAATCATTATGAGCTACAGCAATGGGATCATTGTTCCCAAGGTTGGAAAAAATTTCAGCAGTTTTATCACAAGCAGTTTCAGCAGTTTTAGCAATTTCAGGCAGTTTTGTACGCTTTGCACTAGGAGTAGAAACATTGCCAACACCAATTATATTACCATTGATAGTAGGAGGTGCAGCAACATGTGAAGAATTAGCATTACTAGTGGTGGTAATAGTCCAAACTTTAGCTACATTATTCTCTTTAGCTAGTTTTTCATTTTCTTCTCTATCCCACCTAGCACGCAGTTCAGCCATTAATCTTATATTCTCATTAATTCTAACTTGGATGGCATTTGCTGTAGTAGTAATCTTATTATCAATATCATCAGGTTTAGCAGCCATTTTATTAATTAAAGAAGATTGTGATGCAGACATGTATGAGATTCGGGTTTCAGCATTTGAAATTTTAGTTTGCAGACCAGAAATCTCCCTATTCAAATTTTCAAGTTGATTTCCTATATTTTTCAACAAGGTAGATTGTTCATTCATAGTTTTAGTAAACAATTGATTTTGCTCATATTGTGATTGCATAAAGTTTTTAGTGGATCTTTCAATTTCTAGCATCCTTTCCTCATATCTACCATAATCATTACCACTAGCAGGATATGGCCTATAGTTATTACCAGAGTTGTTCCTATAAGCATTGTTGTTGAAATTATTATTTTTAATGAAATTCACATCAACATTTTCTCTTTGAGCAACCAATGAAGCTAAAGGAACATTATTTGGATCAACATTAGATCTACCATTCACAAGCATAGACATAATCACATCAATCTTATCACTCAAGGAAGAGGTTGTCTTGGATATTGAATGCAATGCATCTTGTCCAATTGTGTTGGGAAGACCTTTTCTTCGAACTGTTGGTGCTGTTATTGATATGAGGGAAGGTAATATTAAATATCAATTTCCTCTCAAGAAAGGTATGGAACACTTCCCTAGAAAGAGAATGAAGTTGCCTTTTGATTCTATTATTAGAACAAGTTATGATGTTGATGCTTCTACTCTCGATGTTACTTGATTTGCACTTTCTGCGCCTAGCTGAAAGGCGTTAAAGAAAAGCGCTTATGGGAGACAACCCATGTTTTTACCTACAGCAATTTTTGTTTTGTTGAGTCTTGGAAGTTGTTTACTACTGTAGCAACCTCTCCTTATCATGTTTTTGTGCCAAGTAAAGTTTCTATGTCAAAGTTGATGTTATATTTGGGATCGCTGCGCAGAAACAGCATTGCTGTCTGTCACGAATCTGGGCACAGTTCTCTGTAGAAAATTCGAAAAAATCTGCCAATTTACGAGCATGATCCTCAGATATGTACGCAACTTTCATTAGTTTTGAGTTTTTCCATTTGAGCAAGTCTGGTGCCATCTTTAAATTCGTCTTTACGGACTGTTCTGTTTTTGACAGATTCTGCCTTTTATTTCGCATTGCCTCTTTTGCTATGTTGGATTCATTTCTTTGATCCATTAATGTCCAGTAGCTTTATGCAATGTCCAGAAGTGAAAATAATGATTGTGTCACCTCTGAATGAGTGAATTATTAATTGTGCACTAACCCTCTAATGAGTTTGCTTGAAGTTTGGTGTGAAGGAAGTTTTCAAGGGTCAAGAGAGGAGAATGATATACTATGATCAAGAGGAGTGAAAGCTCTAAGCTTGGGGATGCCCCCGTGGTTCACCCCTGCATATTTTAAGAAGACTCAAGCGTCTAAGCTTGGGGATGCCCAAGGCATCCCCTTCTTCATCGACAACATCATCAGGTTCCTCCCCTGAAACTATATTTTTATTCAATCACATCTTGTGTTCTTTACTTGGAGCGTCGGTTTGTTTTTGTTTTTGTTTTTGTTTGAATAAAATGGATCCTAGCATTCACTTTGTGGGAGAGAGACACGCTCCGCTGTTGCATATGGACACATGTGTCCTTAGGCTTTACTCATAATGTTCAAGGCGAAGTTTCTTCTTCGTTAAATTGTTATATGGTTGGAATTGGAAAATGCTACATGTAGTAATTCTAAAATGTCTTGGATAATGTGATACTTGGCAATTGTTGTGCTCATGTTTAAGCTCTTGCATCATATGCTTTGCACCCATTAATGAAGAAATACATAGAGCTTGCTAAAATTTGATTTGCATATTTGGTCTCTCTAAGGTCTAGATAATATCTAGTATTGAGTTTTGAACAACAAGGAAGACGGTGTAGAGTCTTATAATGTTTACAATATGTCTTTTATGTGAGTTTTGCTGCACTTGTTCATCCTTGAGTTTGCTTCAAATAACCTTGCTAGCCTAAACCTTGTATCGAGAGGGAATACTTCTCATGCATCCAAAATCCTTGAGCCAACTACTATGCCATTTGTGTCCACCATACCTACCTACTACATGGTATTTCTCCGCCATTCCAAAGTAAATTGCTTGAGTGCTACCTTTAAAATTCCATCATTCACCTTTGCAATATATAGCTCATGGGACAAAATAGCCTTAAAAACTATCGTAGTATTGAATATGTACTTATGCACTTTATATTTTATTAAGTTGCTTGTTGTGCGATAACCATGCTTCTGGGGAACGCCATCAACTATTGTTGAATATCATGTGAGTTGCTATGCATGTCCGTCTTGTCTGAAGGATCTATCATTTTAGTGGTTGGAGCATGCAAAATTGTTAGAGAAGAACATTGGGCCGCTAACTAAAGCCATGAATCATGGTGGAAGTTTCAGTTTGGACATATATCCTCAATCTCATATGAGAATAATAATTGTTGCTACATGCTTATGCATTTAAGAGGAGTCCATTATCTGTTGTCCATGTTGTCCCGGTATGGATGTCTAAGTTGAGAATAATCAAAAGCGAGAAATCCAAAATGCGAGCATTCTCCTTAGACCTTTGTACAGGCGGCATGGAGGTACCCCTTTGTGACACTTGGTTGAAACATGGCATGCGAAGATCCGGTAGTCCAAGCTAAGTAGGACGAGGTGCGGGCACTATTAGTATACTATGCATGAGGCTTGCAACTTGTAAGATATAATTTACATAACTCATATGCTTTATTACTACCGTTGACAAAATTGTTTCATGTTTTCAAAATAAAAGCTCTAGCACAAATACAGCAATCGATGCTTTCCTCTTTGAAGGACCATTCTTTTACTTTTATTGTTGAGTCAGTTTACCTATCTCCTTCCACCTTAAGAAGCAAACACTTGTGTGAACTGTGCATTGATTCCTACATACTTGCATATTGCACTTGTTATATTACTTTATGTTGACAATATCCATGAGATATACATGTTACAAGTTGAAAGCAACCGCTGAAACTTAATCTTCCTTTGTGTTGCTTCAACACCTTTACTTTGATTTATTGCTTTATGAGTTAACTCTTATGCAAGACTTATTGATGCTTGTCTTGAAGTACTATTCATGAAAAGTCTTTGCTTTATGATTCAGTTGTTTACTCATGTCATTACCTTTGCTTTGATCGCTGCATTCATTACATATGTTTACAAATAGTATGTCAAGATTATGATGGCATGTCACTTCAGAAATTATCTTTGTTATCATTTTACCTGCTCGGGACGAGCAGAACTAAGCTTGGGGATGCTGATACGTCTCCAACGTATCGATAATTTCTTATGTTCCATGCTACTTTATTGATGATACCTACATGTTTTATGCACATTATATGTCATATTTATGCATTTTCTGGAACTAACCTATTAACAAGATGCCGAAGAGCCATTCTTTTTCTGTTTTTGGTTTCAGAAATCCTAGTAAGGAAATATTCTCGGAATTGGACGAAACTTTCGCCCAGGGTCCTATTTTTGCACGAAGCTTCCGAAGACCGAAGAGATAACGAAGTGGGGCCACGAGGCGGCCAGAGGCTAGGGCGGCGTGGCCCAGGTCTTGGCCGCGCCGACCTACTGGGCCCCTCGTGTGGCCCCCGCGTTGACCTTCCGCCTACTTAAAGCCTCCGTCGCGAACCCCCGGTGAGAGCCACGATACGGAAAACCTTCCAGAGACGCCGCCGCGCGAATCCATCTCGGGGGATTCGGAGATCGCCTCGGCACCCTGCCGGAGAGGGGATTCATCTCCCGGAGGACTCTACACCGCCATGGTCGCCTCCGGAGTGATGAGTGAGTAGTTCACCCCTGGACCATGGGTCCATAGCAGTAGCTAGATGGTCGTCTTCTCCTTGTTGTGCTTCATTGTTGGATCTTGTGAGCTGCCTAACATGATCAAGATCATCTATCTGTAATTCTATATGTTGTGTTTGTCGGGATCCGATGGATAGAGAGTACTATGATTATGGTGATTATCAATCTATTGTTTATGTGTTGTTTATGATCTTGCATGCTCTCCGTTATTAGTAGAGGCTCTGGCCAAGTTTTTGCTCTTAACTCCAAGAGGGGGTATTTATGCTCGATAGTGGGTTCATGCCTTCATTGAATCTGGGATCGTGACAGTAGGTTCTAAGGTTGTGATGTGCTGTTGCCACTAGGGATAAAACATTGATGCTATGTCTAAGGATGTAGTTGTTGATTACATTACGCACCATACTTAATGCAATTGTCTGTTGCTTAGCAACTTAATACTGAATGGGGTTCGGATGATAACCTGAAGGTGGACTTTTTAGGCATAGATGCAGTTGGATGGCGGTCTATGTACTTTGTCGTAATGCCCAATTAAATCTCACTATATTTATCATATCATGTATATGCATTGTTATGCCTTTCTCTATTTGTCAATTGCCCGACTGTAATTTGTTCACCCAACATGCTTTTATCTTATGGGAGAGACACCTCTAGTGAACTGTGGACCCCGGTCCTATTCTTTACATAGCATACAATCTGCAATTGTGTTTACTGTTTTCTTTGCAAACATCTTCCACTCGATACGTTTAATCCTTTGTTACAGCAAGCCGGTGAGATTGACAACCTCACTGTTTCGTTGGGGCAAAGTACTTGGGTTGTGTTGTGCAGGTTCCGCGTTGGCGCCGGAATCCCTGGTGTTGCGCCGCATCACATTTCGCGACCATCAACCTTCAACGTGCTTCTTGGCTCCTCTGGTTCGATTAAACCTTGGTTTCATACTGAGGGAAACTTGCTTCTATACGCATCATACCTTCCACTTGGGGTTCCCAACGGACGTGTGCATCTACGCGTATCAACTGCCAGCCACCCTGGCTGTAAAAATCCCGTGCGGCTGTCTCTAGTCAGTTGCACCCAGACTCCATGATATCCTGCTGATCCTCGGGCTGGAGATAAGAAACATACGGATCTAGTGAATAATCATAGGGATAACCTGCAAGAAGGGATGAGATTTGGGTTTATTAAACTCGACTTCATTTTGTACATTCCAAATAGCCCATAAAATAGCGCATACACCCTCTGTAATGTATACAAAATCCTATGCTTTTCCTAATCTTATGATTTTCATATCCTGTGAATGAAAAAGGATCCCTGATTCGTTCCTGGTGAATTTTTCCATGCAGGAAGGGATTATGAGATTAAAGGGCCACAACACCACCCTTCAGAACAGAAACCTCAAACTCTTGCATAGGTTTGGTATCATGAATGCAGAATCAGAGACGAATGCCCAGTCTCCGGGAGAGGAGCAGCCAGTGCGCGTGTGTGCATCTTCGGCCGTGTATGTTTCCATTGCCGTGCCGCAGTTTCATCGCCTCCTTGCTGGCTGCCAGATCCAACTACTTAAATGTCTTTCTTCCAGGGATGGCGGTTCCATCGTTGAAGAGGTTCCTATGGACAAGGACTTTGCAGCTCTCAGGCATATTGAAGAGGTTGGCACTCCATTTGTTTATTTCTCCCCCCTCATCTGCACTCTGCATACTTCATTGCTGTTGAATTTGCAATGCAGGATGTGATAACACGATTCTCCGCGAAACTGGACCAGATCAAGGGCCACAACATCATCCTTCATAAGAAAATCCGCCACCTCGTGGGCAGGTGCATTTTAAATCGTGCCATATCGAAGGAGAATGCCCGTTCCATGCAATCTTCTTTTGATAAACGGTACTCAGACGTTCTCGCGGAGTGTGAGAAGTTGAAGAAGGAAGTCGAGGAACTACGCGCCCAGCCACCGATGAGTGTGGTCACTGACAAGGCTGGTCAGTGTGATTGCAACTGTGACTGTGAAAGTTTTCAACAGGAAGTGGAGTTGCATGCTGAACATGCGCAATATTTCGAGACGAAGTACTTGAAAGTTCGCACAGAGTGCGATAAGTTGAAGAAGGAAGTCGAGTGTCTCCGCTCCCAGCAGCCAACTATTGCGACATCAGGAGACCAGGGTGTGCTAATTGCAGCCAGAATTTTGGAATCGATGAAAAGTTGAATTTGGCTTTGTTGTGCAATATAGCAAGACCTGTTCCTCCTCTGCCTTCGTCTTTTGGCATAATTGCTTTGTCTTCAGTATTGACTCCTGAATGCTTCGTATATTTCTGACGGTTTCTGAATTATGTACAACTTTTGTAATATTGGTCAAACTAGTTTTGACCAGGGTTTGTGTAGGGTGGTTGAATTTTTTTGGTTGGTCCAAATTGTGTTGTGTGGTCCAAATGTGATGTATCATCACACCACCATGTGCCCCGCCACCCCCAGGTTTTGGTAATGCCATTCTGATACATGCTTCATAGAAGGAACATACATTTTTTCCGTTAGGGCATGACAATTTTGAAAAATTCAAACAAAAATGGGAAGAGAGAATGGTAACATCATTTTCCATGTGATGCCCCTGTGCCAAATTTTGGTTCATTTTAAGAATGTAAGGTGACAAATTACTCGAGGAAGCTAGTTGGAGTAGACGGGCATGACCGGATTGGCATAGGGGATTTATTTTTTGAAGGATGTTATTTTTCATGGACAATATCTGACACAAACAATAAAATGTTAAGGTCTCATATTATTCTGAATGATTGTGAATTACTTATGACGTTTGGAAGTATTGGTATACGTGAGAATCGAGTACATGCACGACTTCACGCGTCCACAACTAATCGGCCTCATCGTCTCTCGCGTCCACAACTAATGCCATTCTGATACAGAGAGTCAGAGGCTATAAAATAATCGGCCTCATCGTCTCTCGCGAGCTCGTCCTCTCCCCTCCCATCAACTCACCGCACCTCCGAGGCATCGACTTCCTCGTTTCCAACCGCAGCAGCATGAAGACAGGTCTTGCGTACGAGGCGGAGCAATCGGCGGCCGCTCGCGCAGAGGATGCCTCTGCGGTAGTGGCCGTCGCGGCGGGTGAGGCTTCACCGGGTACCCAGGCCGCTCGTCTCCTCTGCTTGTCTGATTCTTCGACCTCGGTCGAAACGGGCGTCCTGGCCGTCGAGGAGAAGGTGGATAGCAACGCCGTTGCTCCCGCCGAAGATCTGCAAGGCGTTGCAGGCCACCACGGCGAGGTCTTCCTCGACCCGGTGCTGGACGCGGACCTCGACCCCTTCGACGATTTCGGCCCAAACGTTCAGTTCCAGGAGGATGTCGAGGGTGACGACGAGGAGGTACTGCTCTTTTACCGAAACTGTCCCGATCCTTTTTGTGTCATATTACTGTTCACGTGGTTTGCACGAACCTGGTTCTTGATTGATTTGATCTCCTACCTTGTTCTTGTAGACGTACTTGATTCTACGGTTCGTACGGTCAGATTCTAGTTTAATTTCGACTAATCTGCCATGTAGTTGGCTTGATTTGTCATATAATTAATTTATGTGTTCATACTTAGTGGACTTGCAATTGTTGTGGCTTATGTTCATTGCTGTTCATAGGGTTTTCTCGTGATTTAGTATGATTTCTTCTGCCATTTACTTGTTCTACACATTTAATTTTAGGGTTTCTAAGGTTTGCTTATGATAGTGCAGTATTTATTCGATCTGTCATTAAGCACCTGATTATTATGTACTTTATAATTCACAGGAATATTCTGATGACATGGACGACAACAAGGAGCGCAGGGACCAGAAGAGCCGCTACGTTCTGAAGCGGCTGAAGGGTGGTGAAATTCGTTTCCGCAAGCGCGGGGAGCTATTTTGCCCATTCTGTGGCAAAATCCTCCAGAAGGACATCCGCAGCCTGATCCAGCATGCGACGGGTGTAGGCCTAAGTACATCGGGGAAGCACCGCCCTGCAACCAAGGCCAAGCACGCAGCATATGGCCTCTTCCTCCAGAATTACGTCTTGCCTGGCTTGTTCCCAGTCAACGCCCCTGCTGCTGGCCCTCATGCTCCTGGTCCTGTTTAAAGTTCATATGTGTAATCTTATTCCCTTTGGAAGTTCAGTATTAAACTCTACTAGTACAACCGTGGTGGTCTTGTGATGGTAGTACTCTTTTGATGCATTTGTGATGTAGTAGTACTAGTATTTTTTTTTGAAATGGTATAGTACTACTAGTATCTAAGAAAAGTACTCCCTTCGATTCACATTCATTTTACACCAAGAAATATGGATCGGAGTGAGGGAGTAAATTAAACATGGCATCTCGTGCATGAAGCTTGACATATCGATCAGGTTGGCTAGAATGGCAATACAATGCTGCTCATTAGGCAAATGCATGCCATGTAAAGAAGTCTATACTGACATAAAAAAAGACTACATTGGGGATTAGAGTCAATTGGGGCATCTACAATACAGAAAATCTTGCTTGTAGCTGATTTTGGCTAAGAGGGTTTTACTCACATTACACGTGCCACTTTCCTTGTCTGCAAAACAAGTTCCAATAAAGGAAGAGGAAAGAAAAGGACATTGTGGGCGAGATTGAACACCTTTTTTATGTGTTAAGCTGAGGCCTCGTTAAGCTGAGGATTTCGACTTAGGCCTAACAGCTCAGCACACCCACAAATAAATCTCCTTGCGCGCACCACTGTCAGCAAAAATAACAGAATTAGCACGCAAGATTAAGAACGAAGTGAATTTAATTAACTTGGTTAGCTTTTCAAGCAATATATTCAGAGAAAGAGCACACATGTTCGGCTCGAAATAATCGTAAGAGAAGAACAATAAATCTAAGGCACCCCACTTCATCGGAAGAAGGGGCGCGACAACGCATGGATTCATATATACCTTGAGTCGACGCTGGCTCATAGAAGGGCGGCCGCGCCTCGAGGATGCCGGCGACGTCTCCACCTCGGTATCACATGTGACTGCTTCTCGACGGGCGGTGCGCCGCGCCATGTAGAAGATCTATCAAAAAAGAGAGCTCGATGACGCTACTGACGCCTCAACCTTGATAGCACCGGCCTGTTGCTCCGCACTGAGATGCGCCACATGCAAGATTTAGCGGATGCGCCAATTTAAGAGATATGTCATGATCGTTGTAACAAATTTCACCGTGATGATGATTTGATCCTGCACTCGGCCTTGAACACAAGTACTAGTACAGTCTCACAATTTTTTTTATCATTATACTTTGCGAGATTTAGCGGATGCACCAATTTTAGAGATATGTCATGATCGTTGTAACGAATTTCAACGTGATGATGATTTGATCCTGCACTCGGCCTTGAACATAAGTACTAGTACATTCTCACAATTTTTTATCATTATACTTTGCGAGATTTAGCGGATGCGCCAAATTCAGAGATAGATCATGATCATGGTAACACACTTTTCAATGTAATGATGATTTGATGTTGCACTCGACCTTGAACATAAGTCCTAGTACGGTCTCACAATTTTGTATCATTATACTTTGCAAGTTTTAGAGGATGCGCCCATTTTCAGAGGTAGATCATGATCATGGTAACAAATTTTAAACGTGATGATGATTTGATGTTGCACTCGACCATGAACAGAAGTACTACTACTGTCTCACAATTTCTTTATCATTATAGTTTGCCAGATTTAGCGGATGCGCCAAATTTAGAGATAGATCATGATCATGGTAACAAATTTTCAACGTGATGATGATTTGATGTTGCACTCGGGCTTGAACAGAAGTACTAGTACGGTCACTAATTTTTTTAGCATTATACTTTGCAACGAATGCACCAATTTCAGGTGCATGTCACCAGATCTGTGTCCGATGATGATCATGGTAGTAACCGATGTTCAACTTGATGATGATTTGATTTTACAGTCGGCCTTGAACAGAGGTACTAGTACGGTCTCACAATTTTTTATCATTATACTTGTACCTTAGCGAAATTCAAAATCTCATAGCGGCAAAACTTCCCGCCCACAAAATACAAAAATTTCACACGCTTCCAAATTCCGATTCTACCCCTGTGGAGATGACAGCAAAGTCGGTTGGTGGGGGGGTCTGGCCGTCATTTTTTGGATCACCACCTCCCTAGCCCCGGATACCCTCCCAAAAAAATTCATTTCCCTCAGTCTCTCATCTGAGACCACCCACCGGAACTTCTCAAGTCCCTCTCTCTACCACCTCCACGACCACCGCACCGGAACATCCCCGCCGGACTTCCCTGGCCTACCCGAGCCCTCGCGATCCTCGTCATCCGGCTGCCTGCCGGAGCCGCTTCATCGACGCCATCATCAACCGGACCAGATCATCCCCGCCGAACCTCGAAACCATATGCTCATCCAGCAGTCTACCGCAGTCGCTTCAGCTGCGGCATCGTCCACCCCACCGGAGCCGCTTCGCCGGATCCGTCGTCCACCGCATCGGATCTTGCTCACCGACACCGCTGTGCATGAACCGGATCTGCTTCACCGGCGCCGTGCATGATCTAAACTCTTCTACTGTCGCTTTTCTATTGCTTGCCTGCAAGTTCTTGTTTAATCTTGGGGGAACCTGTTTGTGCTAACGACGCGCCGTTACGTTTTTGCAGATGAGATGAGTAATCATGAAGTGTAATGGCCGTCTCTCCAACCCCAAGTAGCACATGTAGCGTACTTCATCACCGGATCTATCAACCCCAGGAAGATCTGCTGTGACTCCCACAGAGTGCTTCTCCTAATGTAAGTCCCTTGTTTTAGCGCCATGTTCTGGGTTCAGATGCTTGTTTGTCTGAAGCTCTTTTAGTTCATTCCTAGCTATGACCGTAACACGTTGCTATTTTCTACTTCATTGCTAACTTTAAGCGATTGAACATTTTGGTTTGCATTCCCTGCTCTGTAGATGTAGCCATCATAACTTCTATCTTGCTCAGTCGTTGTTACAAAAATTATACTGTAGGTATTATAGTAACATCCTGCTATTATTTAGTTCATGGCCAATTTTAAGTAATTGCACATGTTGGTTCGCATTCCCTGCTCTATAGCTTTTGGCATCGTAACTTCTATATTTGGTTTACATTCCCTGCTCTGTAGATCTAGCCATCATAACTTTATCTTGCTCAGTCGTTGTTACAAAAATTATGGCCTGCTACTATGTTGTTTGTGCCAATTTTTTACTCCATGAACATGTTGGCTTGCATTCCCTGTACTACAGGTGATGCCATTGTTTTGTATCTAGTTCATTGTAAGCTAACAAAGTAAGGACTTAGTTTGGCATGCTATCACTCTGCTATCTAGCCTGTAGTACAAATAAACTTGTCATACTACTAGATAATAATTTTGCGTGCCATCTTGTTCTTCAAAAGCTGCATTATTGACTTGTTTCTCTGACTTGGCATGACGCTCACATATGGAAAGCTGAACATATTGGTTTGCATTCCCTCTTATACAAGTTCACAGGTGATCCCACTATATTCTGTATCTGGTCCATCCTAAGCTCCAGCATTAACTATCCTCCATGTGTTGCTCATTACAAGTTTATATCCCGAAACATCTTGATTTGCATCCCCTTCACTATAAGTTCAGGAGTATTATTTAGTTCACGGCCAAAATGAAGTAATTGCACTTGGCACATGTTGGTTCACATTCCCTCCTCTTTAGCTTTTGCCATCGTAACTTCTATTTTTGGTTTACATTCCCTGCTCTGTAGATGTAGCCATCATAACTTCATCTTGCTCAGTCGTTGTTACAAAATTTATAGCCTGCTACTATGTTGTTCATGCCAATTTTGTACTCCCTGAACATGTTGGTTTGCATGGGACTCGACAGTAGTAAGTCTGTTGTTTCATTCTAACATGCTCTGTTATATTGGCTGTTGGTATGCGGCATGCACTCTTTGTTTGCTTATTGTGCGCATTACAATGATCTTGTTATAACGACGAAATGATGAGTTCCAAATTCTTTGCCAAACAATATTGTAGTGTCTTTGCCTTTCCATTGTTGTTGTCTTAACTTGTAATGTCTTTGTTTCAGATATAGGTGCTGCATGGACAACTTAAAAGATTGCCGGATCGCTTCATTGTATTGCTAGGTTTAATTACCATTCAATTTCTCTGGGTTCTGTAATATTTTTTTCAATGCCTTGCAGCTGATGTAATATTTAGTTAGTTTTTATAGTTCTTTCGCGCATTTTTTCTTTGGTGCTTGTGGTAAGTGAGGCTATCCGACAGAAATCAATGCTGCGTAAATATTCTCAGTATCTAAATCACGAATTCCCATCCCTTAAACGGCCCAATTAAGCGAAATCACATATGTGCCTGCCCGCAAAATCCTAAAGCGCATATTATGCCGGCATATAAACAGCAACTAAACGGGCTGGCCCACTTACTTCTTGGGCCAGCCCATTTGATTTACGGTGGACCCCACACACTAATTGGGCTGGCCCACTTGCTTTAAGGTGGAACCCACCAACTATTGGCCGGCCCACTAATTAGTTGGGCCAGCCCATTTGCTTTTTGGAGGACCCCACATAATAAATGGGCCGGCCCTTTAAGAGGAAAGTGGGACCCACTGTGTTTTTGGCCCGGCCCACTATCTTGTTGGGCCGCCCACTTGCTATATGGTGGACCCCACATACTAGTTGGGCGGCCCTTTAACAGGAAAGTGGGGCCCACCTGTGCTTATTGGTGCCCACTATCTTGTTGGGCGCCCACTTGCTCTATGGTGGTCCCACATGGTAAATGGGCCGGCCCTTTAAGTGGAAGGTGGGACCCACTGTGTTTTTGGCCCGCCCACTATTTTGTTGGGCCGGCCCACTTTCTGTATGGTGGACCCCACATACCAAATGGGCGCCCATTGAATGTGGGACCCACTGTGTTTTGGCCCGCCCACTATCTTGGTGGGCCACCCGGCTATATGGTGGGCCCCACATACTAAATGGGCCCCTTTAACGGGAAAGTGGGACCCTGTGTTTTGGCCGGCCCACTTTTTGTTGGGCCGCCCACTTGCTATATGGTGGATCCCACAAACTAAATGGGCCGATCCTTTAACTGGAAAGTGGGACCCACTGTGTTTTTGGCCGGCCCACTAGCTTGTTGGGGGCCCACTTGCTATACGGTGGACCCCACACACTAAATGGGTCGGCCTTTTAAGGAAAGTGGGACCCTGTGTTTTGGCCGGCCCACTTCTTGGCGGCCCGTTGCTGGTGGACCCCACATGTTAAATGGGCCGGCCCATTTAAGTTTTGACCAGTCAACCTTAGAGGTTAGGCCGGCCCACGTAACTAATGGACCATCCCAGCTATATAGTTGACCGGTCAAACTATGTCATCTGGCCCGGCCCGCTTAAGACGTGGCAGGCCTCGTGTGGGCCTACCATCTACCACGGGGTTTCAGCGGTTAACGCCGTTAACGCGTTAACGGCGTGCCACGTGTCGGTTGCATGACGTCGCAGTCAACGGGCTCCGAAACACTTCGCAACGGTCCGATTTTCCGTGGCGGAAGGGCGCCCAAGCGCGACGGACCGAAAAAATCGTCGTTGGACTTTGCCTGACGCAGTTTGGACAACAGAACCCATATCGTCGGGTTAGGCCCATAGGCGACGAAAAATGCCCCTTAGTTGACGATTTTGGGACGTTGTCTATCAGAACTTTTCTTGTAGTGATAGTTTCCTTAGGGTATCCTATGAAGACGCATTTCTCCGCTTTGGGTTCTAGCTTGTCCGGTTGTAACTTTTTTACATAGGCTTCGCAACCCCAAACTTTTAGGAACGACAGCTTAGGTTTCTTATTAAACCATAATTCATACGGTGTCGTTGCAACGGATTTCGATGGTGCCCTATTTAAAGTGAAAGCTGTCTCTAACGCATAACCCCAAAACGATAACGGCAAATCAGTAAGAGACATCATAGAACGAACCATATCTAAGAGATTTCGATTACGACGTTCGGACACACCATTGCGCTGTGGTGTTCCCGGCGGTGTCAATTGTGAAAGTATTCCGCATTTCTTTAAATGCATGCCAAACTCATAACTCAGATATTCGCCTCCGCGATCAGAACGTAGAAACTTGATCTTCTTGTTACGTTGATTTTCTACTTCACTTTGGAATTCCTTGAACTTCTGGAAAGTCTCGGATTTATGTTTCATGAAATAGATATACCCATATCTACTCAGATCATCTGTGAAGGTTAGAACATAACGATAACCACCGCGCGAGGCTACACTCATTGGTCCGCACACATCTGTATGTATGATTTCCAATAAGTCTGTAGCTCGCTCCATAATACCAGAAAATGGAGTCTTAGTCATTTTTCCATTAGACATGCTTCACATCTGTCAAGTGACTGAAAGTCAAGTGACTCAAGTAGTCCATCTGCATGGAGTTTTTCATGCGTTTCACTCCAATATGACCAAGACGACAGTGCCACATATAAGTAGAATTATCATTCAATTTAATTCGTTTAGCATCAACGTTATGAACATGTGTATCGCTACTATCGAGATTTAATAGAAATAAACCATTCTTCTCAGGCGCATGACCATAAAAGATATTATTCATAAAAATAGAACAACCATTATTCTCAGACTTGAATGAATAACCGTCTTGCATTAAACATGATCCAGATATAATGTTCATGCTCAACGCAGGCACCAAATAACAATTATTAAGGTCTAAAACTAATCCCGATGGTAGATGTAGAGGGAGCGTGCCGACAGCGATCACATCGACCTTGGATCCATTTCCAACGCGCATCGTCACTTCATCCCTCGCTAGGCTTCGTTTATTCCGTAGTTCCTGTTTCGAGTTACAAATGTGAGCAACCAAACCAGTATCAAATACCCAGGCACTAGTACGAGAACCAGTGAGATAAACATCTATAACATGTATATCAGATATACCTTTCTTCTTCTTGACAAGGCCGCTCTTCAGATCAGCCAGATACTTGGAGCAATTCCGCTTCCAGTGCCCCTTCCCATTGCAGTAATAGCAGTCAGTATCAGGTTTAGGGCCACCCTTAGGCTTCTCAGGATGAGCGGCAGCTTTCTTGCCACCCTTCTTGAGGTCCTTCTTAGGTTTGCCCTGCTTCTTGAACTTGGTGGTCTTATTGACCATCAACACTTGGTGCTCTTTCTGTATCTCAACCTCAGCAGATTTCAGCATGGAGAAGAGTTCAGGTAACTCCTTGTTCATGTTCTGCATATTGTAGTTCATCACAAAGTTATTGTAACTTGGGCAGTGATTGGAGAACACGATGAATACCCAGCTGGTTAGGGATCACAATCCCCAAGTCACTGAGCTTCCTCGCGTGTCCGGACATAGCGAACACGTGCTCACTAACGGAGCTGCCCTCTTCCATCATGCAGCCAAAGAACTGCTTCGAGGCTTCATAGCTTTCCACGGCCGCATGAGTTTCAAAGATAACTTTGAGCTCACGGATCATCTCACAAGGGTCGTGGTGCTCAAAACGCTTTTGAAGCTCGCCTCTAGGCTGCACAGGATGGCACACTGAACTTGAGAGTACACTTTGGTACGAGTCTCGAAAACATTCTTTTCTTCCTCGCACACTGCAGGGGGTGGTGGGGAACCTAGCGGTGCTTCGAGCACATATTGCAGATTTCCGCCATTGAGGAAGATCCTCACATGACGGAACCAGTCGGTGAAGTTGCTACCATTGCTTTTAAGCTTTTCTTTCTCTAGGAACTGGTTAAAATTGATTGATGGGGACGCCATGATCTACAACAATTATTTGCAATAGTTTAGACTAAGTTTATGACAAATTGAGTTCAAATTTTAATTTAACAAAATTAAAAACTAGGTGAACTCCCACTCAAAACAATATCCCTCGCATTGTCTTAGTGATCACACGAACCAAATCCACCACACCAAGCCCGATCATCACGAACAAGATGTAATTTCAATGGCGAACACTCAAAGTGTTCATCATATCAATCATATGACTCATGCTCTACCTTTCGGTATCCCGTGTTCCGAGACCATGTCTGTACATGCTAGGCTCGTCAAGGCAACCTTAGTACCCGCGTGTACAAAACTGGCTTGTACCCGTTGTATGCACATGTAGAATCTATCACACCCGATCATCACGAGATGCTTCGAAACGACAAGTCTTAGCAACGGTGCATACTAAGGATGAACACTTTATTATCTTGATATTTAGTGAGAGGGATCATCTTATAATGCTACCGTCGCGATCTAAGCAATATAAGATGCATAAAAGGATTAACATCACATGCAATTCATATGTGATATGATATGGCCCTTTTGTCTTTGCGCCTTTGATCTTCATCTCCAAAGCACGGACATGATCCTCCATCATCAATGGGCATGATCTCCATCATCGTCGGCGAAGCACCAAGGTCAATGGCGCCGTCTTCATGATCGTCCTCCATGTAGCAACTATTACAACTACTTTGAAATACTACTCAACATGAAATTTAAAGACAACCATAAGGCTCCTGCCGGTTGCCACAATACAATAATGATCATCTCATACATATTCATCATCACATTATGGCCATATCACATCACCAAACCCTGCAAAAACAAGTTAGACGCCTCTAATTGGTTTGCATATTTTACGTGGTTTAGGGTTTTCGCATAAGATCCAATCTACCTACGAACATGAACCACAACGGTGATACTAATGTTGTCAATAGAAAGAGTAAATTGGATCTTCACTATAGTGGGAGAGACAGACACCCGCAAAGCCACTTATGCAATACAAGTTGCATGTCGAACGTGGAGCAAGTCTCATGAACGTGGTCATGTAAAGTTAGCCCGAGCTGCTTCATCCCACTATGCCGCAAGATGCAAAGTACACGAACTAAAGACAACAAAAGCATCAACGCCCACAAAACAATTGTGTTCTACTCGTGCAACCAATCTATGTATAGACACGGCTCTGATACCACTGAAGGGATTCGTAGCATAGAAAACAAAAAATTTCCTACCGCAAGAACGAAAACCAAGCCAAGATCTAATCTAGTAGATGGTAGCAACGAGGAGATGATGAGACTAACCCTCGAAGATTCGCAAAGCTTAACGAGATTAGATCTCGGGGTGGATGTAGACGATCACTTGCCGCTTGCAAAGCGCGTAGAAGATCTTGATCTCGACGGTGCCACAATCGGGCAGCACCTCCGTACTCGGTCACACGTTCAGTGTTGATGAAGACGACGTCCTTCTCCCCGTTCCAGCGGGCAGCGGAAGTAGTAGATCCTCCTCGGAATCCCAGCAGCACGACGGCGTGGTGGCGGTGGCGGTGGTGGTGGAGAACTTCGGCAGGGCTTCGCCTAAGCGTATGCGGGAGTTGCGGTGGAGGAGGAGGCGGCTAGGGTTTGGGGAGAGGCTAGGGTTTGGGCGCCGGCTATGGGGCAGCCAACTTGTGGTGCTTGCCCTATGCCCCTCATTATATAGGTGGAAGCCCCCAAGAGTTGGATCCCAAGTCTTCGAATAAGACCCCAAAAGAAAACCTACCTTAGGTGGGAAACCTACCCAAGGAGGGAGTCCTACTCAAGGTGGGACTCCCACCTTTCCTTGGTGGGGGGGTGGCCGGCCACCCTTGGTGGTGTCCACCTGGGACTCCCCCACTAGGGTTTGGCCGGCTAGGGTTGTGGAGTCCCTCCGGGACTCCACCTTCCATAGTGCGTTTCTTACGGACTTTTCTAGAACCTTCTAGAACCTTCCATAAATGCACCGGATCATTTCCAAACTTGGAATATGACTTCCTATATATGAATCTTATTCTCCGGACCATTCCGGAACTCCTCGTGATGTCCTGGATCCCATCCGAGACTCCGAACAAAACTTCGAACTCCATTTCCAAATTCCATATCTACTCAAACGACATCAAAAGTGTGTCACCCTACGGTTCGCGAACTATGCAGACATGGAGGAAGAAACTTGTATATCAATACCGACCTTGATCCATTTTTGTTAAGTCCGTGATCTTTCATTTATTGCAAGGTTGCTAGATTTAATTGGTTCTGTCATGCAATGGTAGCTAATATTGGGGGTAACGGGATCTGATCAAATAGCAGATGGTACTGTGATAACAAGTAATATTTATCTTCTTCCCCTTTTAGAAGAAGCCTTTGGTCAACACCGTGATTTTGTTCTTAGGAAATCCTAGCTCTCAATAATGAGAGTGTCACTTGGTCTTATAAATTAAAGGAGAACTCTAGGTTTTAGTACTTATAAGGTATACTATGGAAATCATGAAAAATTATAGCACATTTTTTGTACAATACATAAGATCTGCTCCAGCGTAAGAGCTTCTTTTTGGAAGATTGTGTCTTGTGCAGTGAAGTTGATACAGAGAAAATATATCTTTCATTCTTGAAAATTCAGTTTTGCCTGGAGATGCTGGAAATACCTGTAACCAGATTTCAGAGCTACATATTTGTTAATAGTAAGGCTATCTCTCGCCGTATGGAAATTATTTCACCACTGGCTTTGAGTGTCAGGTGCTGCACAAACAACTTTGTATTTAAAACAAAATCGACCAAGCCAATAGAGATGCGTGGGGGTGCTGTTAGTACTATTTACTAGCAGCCTCTGTGATTAGAGAAGTTCTTGTTATTTCTAGGTATGCCAGTTGACGTATGCACTTTTTTGTATGAATATTCGTTCTCTTAATATCTTGCATTTTCTATGAGTGAATCCTCTATGTTTTGACTGACTAATGTTGTCTTTTGTTGTAGCTTCCTGCAAGGGTTTACTTTCTAAAGGATCTCAAGATTTCTGCTTATTTATGAGTATTTGGTGACAATAGATTTGAGATTGCTCATGGTGCGGTACAAGTACTGTCAGTGGCGTTCACTAGCAGATCTGTTTTGTTTGTATAAAAAATATGTACAGTAGGTACTTTATGACTCTTCGTTTTGTTTGTATAAATACCATGTAGTTGTTACAGGAGCAATGCTTTGAGTTTAAGTATGTTAGCTTGGCTCAGTATGAGTAACATCTATGACCATAAAAAAGTAACATCTATTCAACTTGCTGTGTTCGCATACATACAGTTCACTTACTGCACAATTTTCCTCTTCAAAAATTCACTCGACAAAGCTTGGACTCTGCCTTACAAGTTACATATGCTGATATGCAAACATACGGATACGGACTTTGTCATGCAAGGTTGCATTCTTGAAAATTCAGTTTTGCCTGGAGATGCTGGAAATACATGTACCTAGATTTCAGAGCTACATATATTTGTTAATAGTAAGGCTATCTCTCGCCATATGGAAATTATTTCATCAGTGGCTTTGAGTGTCTGGTGCTGCACAAACATCTTTGTATTTAAAACAAAATCGACCAAGCCTATAGAGATGTGTGGGGGTGTTGTTAGTGCTATTTACTAGCAGCCTGTATGATTAGAGAAGTTATTGGTTATTTCTAGGTATGCCAGTTGGCGTGTGCAATTTTTTGTATGGATATTCGTTCTCTTAATATCTTGCATTTTCTATGAGTGAATCCTCTATTATTTGAGTGACTATTGTTGTCTTTTGCTGTAGCTTCCTGCAAGGGTTCACTTTCTAAAGGATCTCAAGATTTCTGCTTATTTATAAGTAGGAGTATTTGGTGACAGTAGATTTGAGATCGTTCATGGTGCGGTACAAGTACTGTCAGTGGGGTTTGCTAGCAGATCTGTTTTGTTTGTATAAAAAATATGTAGGTACTTTATAACTTTTCATTTTGTTTGTATAAATACCATGTAGTTGTTCCAGGAGCAATGTTTGAGTTTAAGTATGTTGGCTTGGCTCCGTATGAGTAACATCTATGACCATAAAAAAAAGTAACATCTATTCAACTTGCTGTGTTTGCATACAGTTCACGTACTGCACAATTTTCCTCTTCAAAAATTCACTCAAAAAAGCTTGGACTCTGCCTTACAAGTTACATATGCAAATATACGGATACAGACTCTACCCGAGGTCCACACCACCCCTGCTTCTACAACCAGCATGAGCCCGAGCTCTCCTCCAGCCCCTGATTCAGCAGCTAGAGAGAGCCAGAGCTACCCGAGTCCGAATTCCACATGAATCCATGGTAATAATGCAGTCCACGACACCACACCGTCATTCTCACGAGTCAAGTGCAAGAGGATGGCCGAGGCATCGCTCGCTCTTCCTACAACAATGCATGTCGCTCATAATCTAAAAGCCAGTAAAAGCTAAAAACTGTAATGTAATCGCACGATCTATTATCCAGTAGAAATATGTATCACCGCCAGCAATCAGTGTAAATGTAGGATAGAGCAATAGCCCAAACTTTCATCCAATATGTAGCTTTGTACGCCAACTAATAATATGAGTATGACTAATCTCTCTCTTCCTCCCTCTGTAAGCCAAACATAAATAATAATAATGTACCACTGAAAAAGACATTGATCTATCAATTCTCAGTCCACACAAAACCTACATTAACCTATCGAAACCAATCCATTAGCAACTTTAAATTACCTCTTCCTCATACATTTCTAATTTTGTGTGCTTTATTCTAATTTCATCCTACTGACTTTATTTTTGTAAACCTAAAAAATGTATAATCATTTTTCACCAATTTTATCGTCGTTACAAAATGTGTATCGGCACGAGTTTCACAGGATCGTGCGCCAGGGCGCACATTCAAATCTAGTTTGAACTGAACTTGGAGGGAGCTGATCCCAACATTGAGATGACAGATGAGTTGAGATGTGTTTCCTAGGGTTGTAACCGTAAAATTACAATGTATGAGAAGTATGATGTGAATGCTTCCATATAGAGTTTCACCAGAAGAATCGTCTAATCCAAAAACTATAAATATCGGGGTCTTCACCAAAGGAGCCGATGACATTGAATACTACAGAAGGTTAGATAACGTATAAGAGTTGACGTTCAATATGACAAACGTAGAACTCAATCTCGTTGTATTCAAATGCCACTGGTTCGACACACAAGGTGGATAGAGAAGCACTCCTTCCATTAGGTTAGTTGAAATTAGGTCTTCAACCAGCTATAGCGGAGCCGATGTCTTTGTTGTGGCTCACCAAGCCAAGCAAGTTTATTATTTTCCCTACCCATGTCAGAAGGAGGAACTCAAAGGCTGGGAAGTCGTATTCAAGGTATCGCCACATGGTAAGCTACCCATGGCCTCCGACGAGGATTACAACAACATTGACCCTGTAACATACAAGGGAGTTTTTTTATCAAGAGAAAGAGAACTTCGGGGATTTTGAAATACAAATTGGTCTTGAGGACCTCGAGAATGAGGCACAAATTCGTAGTGAGATAGTGATGAACCTAAAGGACGTACAAATTCTCACCAAGTTACATGAGGGCAATGGAAACAATGTTGAGCCTCCACCAGACAACAATGATCAGCCTCAGTACTCACATGATACTGATAGTGACATTGAAAATGAGAGTGATGATTCGAGGTGACGGTCCTTTATGTCTTTATGCTTAGCATCTATTTTTCAACATGTTTTTTATACTTAGTATTTATTTTCAACAAGCTTCTTAATTGCAATTTTTCTTTTTTCTTAGTGTCTACATTTTATTATGTCTTAATGCTTACTATTTATTTTTCAACATGCTTCTTAATTGCAATAGGCCTTTTTTGCTTAGTATCTACATTTTATTATGTCGCAATGCTTACTTGTTTACTCTTTCTCAATGCAGGTGATTGACCAATAAGATCCAACGCAAGGAATCAATGGTCACCATTCTTGATAACATGAAGGCATAGAAGTTTATCGGAACCACCAGAAGTGGAAGACCAACTCATGCCAACACGAGTTACATGGGTGCCGACGGTAAGGGAGGAGGGGGGAGGATGGACCTCTCACACAGGGAGGACGATGACGAGGACGAGGTGGAGGTGGAGCTGCAGGTCACGATGGGCATTTGGGTATACCTGAATTTTTGGGTCGGGTTTTTCGGCTTTTCCAAAATTCAGGTATTCAGATTTGACACCTGATTTTCTCCCTAAATTAGTTAAACCCAACATTTCTGGTACACGGAAATTCGGGTCCGGGTCCGGGTATTCCCTGATTAGCCCGAGCATCATTGTGGGACGCAGGGGATAGTTGAGATTGAGGACGAGGGATTGATAGAGGCGGCTGGTGCGGCACAACTTCCACTCAAGGGAGATGGTCCAAGCGGCACTGAACGCCTACACCACACCACGCTATCAAGGTAGGCGGCCGGCCTGGTGCTGCGACTTGAGCTCTCAAGCGGGGGCAGCGCGATGCGAGGGAGGCGGGGGAGCGGCCGATGCGTGGGAGGTGGGGGCGCCGCGGGGGAGGCGGGCGGCCAAGCCCATTGCAGGTGGCGGCGGCCATAGGGTGGTGAGATCGGGGCGAGAGCGCATGTGATCTGGATCTCTGGGGAGATAAGGTTCCCGAGGGATGACAGGAGGTCAGGAGCAGTCGTGCGATTGAGACGTGGAGACATGGAGGAGCGGTCGGTCGTGGGCATGCGGTGGAGTCAGCGTGATGGTGGAGTGGAATTTCGGCCTGCTGGGCTAAAATTTGGCTAACATTTCATGGTAGTTCAGGTTAAACGGGCTGCTCGGGTCCCCGAGGCCCACACCCGAATCGACCAAATTTAATTCGGGTTTCTGTACTTGACACCCAATTTAACACTCGATTTTTCAGGTATTGGGTAATTCGGGTCCGGGGCTCGGGTTTTATGCCCACCGTGAGGTGGAGGTGGAGGGCGAGGACGAGGTGGACCTCTCTTTTTGGGTGACATGCCCTCTGCTTCTGGCAACATGGCTTCGCAGTGAGCTCACTCAGAGTCTACTGAGACGGAGGTGGAGGGGTAGGACGAGGAAACAGAGTGAGAGATGGGGCCAAAGAAGGTGTGCATTCGTGGTGAAGCGACTGTGAGGAGCGAGCCTACTAGCGATGATGGGTAATCCCTCATTTTCCCTATCGACAAAGAGTAAGCTTAATTTTGAACATGCAATTTCATTTTTGGTCATAACAAATTGGCATGTACTAATGTTTGATTATTGTGCAGCAATTGGACATATGACAAGGGGATCCGCCAGCCATCGAGCTTGCTTGTAGCTCTGATTACGAAGTTCTGGCCGGGCTTTTACACACTGGTTCCCAGCGGCGAGAGGAAGCTAGCCGAGACTTGGGCGGACTATGAGGTCGCAAATTGCTCGGGCTTTGGGAAAGCTTCTCACGCCGTGATCACCAAGTTTTGGTTAAGGCATACTTCTCTAGTTTCGTTCATAGTTGATGACCCCACTGTGCTAACTCATGCCTCTCACAATTATTTTTATGCATTATTGCATGCCCATTACAAGGTGCCGATCGAGCTTGCGCCGCGGGCCAACGAGGTCTTGGCTAAGGCTTGGCAGAGGTTGACATGGCATTAATTAGTGTTACAATCAGAATCAAGGCTGAGAATGGCAAGAGGACCAAGAAGGCTGAAAATATCATGGAGGACCCTGAGATGACAAAGGATGATTACATGAGGGTAAGTAAATTGTCAATGAGATTCTATGTGATGTATAGTTGGGATTGCATTATCTGTTCTTCAAATGAGTTTTGATTTTTTCAGGTTATGCCCCGAAGGTGCGAAAATAGAGATGACGCATATGAGGCGTTGTTTTGAGGTGGGTCGACAAAGATGCCGACTTCAACGCCAAGAGCGAGCTGAACAAGGCAAACCGCGGCACCGGAGGAACACACAGTGCGGGAAGCCGCAACATCGAGCTTTACAGGAAGCACACGGTACATATATACATGGAACAACTTGCTACTTGATACACATAACATTTCTTTAACGGTGCAGCATCGAGCTTTCCCCTCATATTCCTACTTGATACACATAACATATCTTTAACGGTGCATGACGTGCAACTCGGGGAGCCTCTAACCGAGGCGGGAGGGTGGTAGAAGATGAAGCTGAAGCAACCCGATCTGAGCTAGCCTCAGCCCTCGCTTCCCGTGGAGTTGGACAAGTACTGCAGGGCGGTCAAAGCTTTTCATCCAGAGGTGGATGACCCTATTCAGGAGGATACCGACGTGGTGGCGTTGATGGTGGAGGGGCGCAGCGCAGAGCTTGGACGTATGAAGATTTTTAGTGGGGTGATCAAGCCGAAGAAGACCCTCACGTAGATCAAGGCTACCCTCACCGCCGGTGACCCCCTATCATGCTTCCTCGACACCGTCGTCCCAATGTAAGTTTTTCTCATTTTCGTCTTATTTCCAACATTCATTCCTGAATGGCTAAGTTGACGAGACTCCTTATTTTTTAAATTATAGGCTGAGTTTGAGGTGGCCTACACAGCCTCTTATGTGAATTATTTGGTGGTTGTAGCCGAGTGGGACCTTCAGACAGGGGCATGGGTAGGAATGGCAATGGGTACCCATCACCCGTGTACCCGGCGGGTAAAAACCCAATAAGAATACGGGTATGGGATAAAAAATTACCCATGGGTATACTAATGGAAAAATATTGTACCCATTGGGTAGAGTGGATATGGGTATGGGATGGTAGAACCCATCCCCGTGTACCCGCGTACCCATTTAATATGCTGACATGTGGGGTTTCATATAATATCAAAATAATATCCTAACGTACCAAAAAAGTCTAAAATATAATCAGAGTAATAACTCTTCCATGATATTAGGTAATTATTGTTTGACCTTGTATTCCATGATTACCGCATGCCCTACCCTACGGTATCACGTCTAGACTCTAGAAGGCCAGAACCTAGATCGATCTATTCTCCTCTCCTCATCTCCTAATTATTGTTTGTTCCAGATTCTATTAAAGGAGATGCTAGCTTTTGGACTTGCCTTCAAGACATCCAAGAGGAGATGGAGGTTTGTAATTACCAACTTGCGTATCTGAGTGCATCTTGTTTGTACAATGTAAATTCTAACTAGTGAATGCATTCCGTTTTTTTCACCAGGACTTGGCCCTTTGAGTTGTGGAGTGGAAGCATGGTCACCGTGACTCATGTCAATTCATGGTGGTCAAGATTAAATAAATATTGTGTCCTGGTCTTTGTTTTGCTGCTACCGAATTGTTCAAGTTTATTTCGGTTGAACTTTTATATTGTTCACACTTTATTGTAATGTTTATTTGTGGCCTTACGTACGGTCAAATTACCTCTATATTTTGTGAGTTTATGAACTTCAAGTGATTATTGTGCCGCTGTTTATTAATTATGGTCATATATTGTTGTCGAAAAGTATATTCTGTAAAATTTGATGTGTTTTAAACCCGGGTATTTTTTACCCGCGGGTACCCATTTACCCTACCGGGTGACGGGTATGGGAAAAATTTGTACCCATCAACGGGTATGGATACGGGTGATGGGTGAGATTGAAGGAGATGGGTACGGGTATGGGGTGGCTCTACCCGCACCCATACCCTGCGGGTGCCATCCCTAGGCATGGGAATAGTACCAGGAGGTGACGAGTTAGGTAAGTTCCAATCTTTATGGTTGCAAAACATGACAAGTCCCACTTTCCCTAATTTGAATATTTATTTCTACAATGCTTGATATCTAAACTATCTTGCAGGCTCTCGACTGGAGAGAGGAACCCATTTCTGGAAGAGCAACCCCCTAGGTCGGGGCCGATTCCAGTGTGCCCATCGAGGGAAGCTTTCACGGCCACATACTACGCACAGACCCCAGTAAATTCTGTGCCTAACCACTTGTCACCGCTTTCCTGTTACATGGCTAAGATGCTAAATCTTGCTCAAACATATATGGAGCGGGATGTTCGTGGAACCGACCCTCCCCGAGTTCGTCGCGCGAGGCCACACCGATGCACACCGGCCGTCGTTCTCCCGGTGCTTTCAGTGTTTCTCCTAGTGGTTCTGGTGCTGGTTCTACCTTTGTTCACCTACACCGCCAGCCGTCGCCTAATCTCGCGAGTGATCATACCAGTTGGCCTTAGCTAGATGCCGAGCGGGTGTTTTCGATGTGTATGATACTTTCTACCATGCGTATGATTGCGATGATAGTTGCTACCCCGTGTATGATGACGATCTTGCTAGCTTCTATATGATGATGATGATCTTATGATTTAATTGCTATTTTTACTGCTAATTATTCTGTGATTCAACTGTTATTTTGCTCGCTGCAACAAAAAACAAATGGCAGCACTTGTGCCTTGGCCGTGACAAATGGTAAGGTCTGTACCGATGGCATTGGTGCAACACTTTTTTGGGTTTTTTTTTGGATGCTGGAACGGCGGTCGTGCCGGTGAGGCTGTGCCGACGGCAATACACATAGTGTGTGCACACGTGACAACTTGTCGGCGGCTATGTCGACGGGCTGTGCCGACGGTATTGCCCTTGGCACAGATCGTCCCCAAGGCTAATGGCCGTTAGACCTCGGCAGGCCCATCAAACGTTGTGCCGACGATAATACAATGCCGACCGCTCGAGCTGCCGTCGAGCTGCGGACTGTGCCGACGGCAAATACTAGGCCGACGACCAAGATCTCTGTGCTGAGGGCGATGTGCCAACGAAGCCGTCGACACAGGTTTGTGCTGATGGTTTGTGCCGATGGCAACAATATATGTGTCGACGGCTGCCGGCCATCAGCACCTCGGCGGCTTTCCTGTAGTGGCAACGAGCGCGACAAAGAAGTGTGACGTTTATTGCTTGCAGTACTTACTTTGGATCTGTTTGTGGGAAACCATCCAGGAGACCTTATTTCGGCCATGGCCAAAAAAACACATATTACTCGATGACCCTGAAGATGAGATGGAAAGTAAAAAAATTATAGTGATCCAGCACACCGCCGGGCGGTGCAACATGCAATTAGGATGTTCCATACAAGATACAACTGAAGGACCTGATTATCAACTTGATTATCTATACACTGACGTTGTCATCCCTGCCTACTGGTCAATAATGGTAATTTAGCTCCTTAAAAAAACATTAGTAATTTAGCACATTGTCGTCGCTTCCTTTTGGTTAGAGACTGTAATTTGTATGGCACTTTGTTTTCTTGGTTACCTTCATACCCTGTGCTAATACTTTATGCCATTTGTAGCTGATTCAACACCAAATTTCTGTAGTGCTAACTATGTTGTAAATACCGTTTTTCTGTAGCATTAAGCATGTTTTGTCATTTGCCCTCAGAATCATCCGACAGGGCGCGGCGTGCCGCCGCGTCAAACTTCCTTAGTCGATATGTAAAGGCGCTGCATGTTTCCTCAGTTTGTGACGCAGGAATTTTGGCTCTAGAACATATATTTGTGCCTTGTAAAGACCACCGCAAATTCTTTTCTGTTTGAAGCTGCAGGTATTTCGATCATGCTGTCAGAGTGTGAGTGAATCCTTTCACCAGCGAGCTGTGTGGTGAATCGTACTAACCGAGAACCTTCTTTCCTTTGTTTTCCCTTCCGGGTTGTTGGTCGGCAAGAATTAGAAAAATTACAGTGAGGATCCGAAGATCAGAAGATACTGTCATGTACTCAGGAGTACAAAAAGAATCGTATCTTCTCGTCCCTTGCCCATATGAAGATCAGATGATAATGAGAAGCATTTGTTAAGAGCTAACAAACCTGATTCGCAGATCACCGTATCTTTCTCTATCCAGGACAAAGAGATATCCCCGTCTCCGTGTTGTTCCCGGGCGGGAGTTGCAGTGTTTCTGGTCCGTTTGGAACACTGAAGTTTGGAAGAAATCGGTTCGATTCGACCGACAGCAGTTCCTTTTTGTTCCCGGGCTGATCCGTTTGGAACACTGAAATTTGGAAGAAATCGGTTCAATTCCACCGCCAGCAGTAGATATGACCTTATATGGCTCACACAGTCAGGAATGAACTTTCTTTTCCCATAGCAAGCGCGAGACCTCGTTGTCTTGCCGTCACGAAGAGAACCCAATGAACCAGGAGCACAGTGCACTGATGAATGCCGGAAAGGCCAAGGACAACATGTGCATAAAGTCTAATATATGGCTCAAGGGGCATATACACTGAAGCTTATGAGCAACTTTTTGGATAAATTGCGAAACCCGGAACCTGAACTTTATGCACTAGCGAACGTAACAAAAGTTTGAATTAATGAAAAGAGCTAGTGGCCTAGTGTGGCCCACATATACATACATCAACACGTTTCAATATATTCCAGTTGTGTGGCTCCAAGCTGGTCTACATGCCGGAGTCTGGTTCACTCGATCGACCAATGTTGTTTTTCTTCTTGCGTACGGCACGGGGCTTGTATTATTAGGAAGTTAATAATGTGCCTAAGGATCAAGATGGTGACGGTTGGCCCTCGCAAATGCGAGGGCATCATCATTACCAGGTTAAAGCTCATGTGATGATATAAATTTATGGTGCCATAGATAACAGAAATTTGAAATTGTCCCACAAAATTATATAAGGTAAAACATCACATTTTTTATATTATTTTTGAATAATTTTTGTTTGTGAAGAATATATACCATGACATTTTCAATAATACCATGTCACATATTCTACAATTTCTATTTTTTGGTAACTAAATGTCCACCAAATTTTTCAGTCGATATTGAAGGTGTAAGCTTGCATTAGTGGATTTTTATCATGAGAATCAAACATATTGTTATTGCTCCTCTTACACTTGCATCATTGTTCTCTCTAATGATAGACCGACGAACCACCTCCATGTATATATTATTCTTACTCTATTTTCTGTTTGATCAGACTATGCTAACAGATTACTTATGTATCACTAAGTTTGATTCCAAATAAGAACTCCAACATTCTTCACATGATCTTTCTAAAACTAACTCTTGAGGCACATGGAGCATTCTTCTCTTGATTCTATATCATTACGCAAGTGTGGAAATTTTGATAAAACAACATCAACCCATGCAAAAGAATATTAAAATAATAATTAATGACAAATATGAATATAATAATTGTTTATTTTACTGCGTCATACGCTCTCACCCCAAGTCTAAATCAATATAACCATAAGTTTGTGTGGATCGGGCTTAGAAGTTGGACATGTCTATCTTGAAATTATCATTTGAAAAAATTTGTAGCCAAACATATATAGGGGTGAGTTTTAAATCCAAAATCATAAAATAAATTATTTATAATTATTTTTACAAAGCTTTTTTCTAACATGTTTCTTTGAAATATTGTAGTCTATCGAATATAATTTATCTAACACATGGCTTATTCACTCCTCGGAACCAATTGCACACTTTCCACATAATAACTGATTAACAATAAGTTGTGATAAACCCCATGGCATGTATGTGTATTGTACACACGGTATCAGACACTCACCATGCATGAGTGTGTGCGCTTAGGGAAATGACCGATCGTATGTATCCAACGCTTTGAGCTAAATAATTGTGGAGCAAGATTCGTGTGCGATATTTATGGATAATATTATTTTTGCATATTATATATACATCTGCTCTACTTTGCACTACCTCTGTCCAGGAAAGGATGCTATAATTTTGTTCTAATTTTAAATATATCTATACACTATTTAATCTACAAATACATCTGAGTTTAGAAAAAATTTCTACATCCTTCTCAAGAGGGAGGGAGTAATTTTTTTCTTCCGATATAAATCACTTTACACTATTTATCATAATGTCCACCATCGTCTTCTGGGCTGCCGAGCTCGACGGCGGGACAACGGCAGCAGCTCGATGCACAACACATCCTCCTCGCCGGCACTCTCGCTCAGCTCCTGTGGCGTGGCCTATGCCGCATGTGCTTACCAAAAAAAAAACTGATTTCTAATTTTAGTATGCGTCACGTCCTAGTCTAAAGATAGTGTCATGCACGTGTGGTTTCAGAAATTTACACACGACACGTCTGGCTCTTGCATAGTACACGGAACAACTCATCTAAACTTTTTTAAAAATTGGTCTAAACGGGATACGAAAATAGATATGTACGTATATGGCTTACTCAGACGTGATTAAATAGGACTCTTGCAGTTTTTTTTAAAGCATCACCATCTACTCGTATAGGAAAGAGACTCAGGTTTCATTTTTTTCCTTAAACTACAATTGTACGTGCCTTGACTTCCCGTGTCAAATAGAAAAAAGGTACTGTACTACTATTTGGTACTACTTTTTTTCCATAAAATCCCAGCCATAAGTAACAAACCTAACCGTGGTGGTCTAGATATTTTGCCATGAAAAAATAGATCGTGTCAAGTTCATGTCCGTGTTACACATGTGCACGTTTACGTAATACTCATCTCTTATTAAATCCTGACCATGCATTACATATCCAACGATAAATAATAATTTGGATGATGTGGATTAACCTCGTGTCTCTATTTAAAATCTCTAATTTTGCTTTTAGTATATAATAGATAATGTGCGTAAGGATCAAGATGGTGACGGTCAAAGTCAAAGCATCCTTGTAAGTGGCTAATTCATATTTTAGCTTCCTGCCTAGGCAAAGGGCCTAAGGGAGGTGAACCTACTACTCCACGAAGCAACCTTGGGTTGTACCGGGCACCGGCAGATTGAGTAGGACGGTGTGACATGGGGAAAGTTTTGCCCCCTCTTCCCAAATCGATATGTTATCGCGCGACGAATCGCATCAGATCGTTTGGTTTTGGAAGATCCGTACAGTCTCGTATAAGGTTATTATGACAGTATTCACGTGTTCTAGAACCTTTTCTCGAAAACATTTTGGAAGAGCATCTCCAGCCGCGTCCCTAAAGAGACTTCAGGTGTGCATGACAAAAAATCGTTCTCAGCCGCGCACCAAAGGTTCTTTCCGTCCGGCGCGGCCCAATACGGCGTCCGGCACCCCGAGCCCATCCCTGCTACACAGGGGACACTCCAGGCACGCCGGACACAACGAAAAGCGAGGCCAGCAGATGCGGGCCCGACGCGTCAGCGAACGGACACTCAACCACCGCCTACGTAGCGACGGTGCAGTTGCTGGGAAGGGGAACCGTCGCATTGGCAACCGTGCCGATCGACGCGCGAACCGCCGGAATGGAGCGCGAACTCCGCGGAAGAGCAACCGCCGCTCTCTTCGATATCTGCGCCGTCGTTCATCCACGCTCAATAAGACCCCTATGTATGCACTTTCCGATCTACAACCGGCCGCCATTCATCGAAAGCTCTCCTCTCTCACAATGAGCGACCCCTCTCAGCTGCCATCAGACACCGACATCGAGGGTAAGCTGCCGGGATGGCGCCACTGGTGGGACAAAGCTGCGACACCTAGCAGCGATGATTCCCCGCCGCCGGACAACGGCGAGGAATGGGAGGCCGAGGAGGAGGAGGAGGAGGAGGAGGAGGAGGAGGAGGAGGAGGAGGAGGAGGAGGAGGAGGAGGAGGTGGCGGTAGCGGCCCGGGCGAAGGCGGAGGCGAAAGCGAAGGCGAAGGCGCAGCCGGCGAGCACCATCGACGAGGAGGAGGACACAAGTTCCTCCGACGCGTCGAACGATACCACCTCTTCGAAAGAGGTGACGAGCAGGAAGCGCCACCGTGAGGACGACGAGGCAGGGCCATCAAAGAATAAGTAGTTTAAACTTTTAAATGTAATTTTTATGTTTTTTGAAGTTTTTATATGTAATTTATTTATGTTGCACCGCTTTGAATATTAGTACAACAATATTAGTACAGCGTTATCTACACATTTCTTCTGTCTATTAAAATAAAAATACAGTATTTTAAAATTTTGGGAAACGCGGCTGGGGAACGACGTCCCCCAAGCGCGGCACGAACGAAACACGTCCCCCGAACGATAAATCCAGCGTTGTTTGGAGGACGCGGCTGGAGATGCTCTAAGTTGTATGAGAATGTCCAACCTGGAATGATTAAAGATATTACAAGCTCCTTGTGGAAAAAAGTGGCACGACTTCATCTTGAGACAGATGTATAAGAGTTTTCACGTAAAATAGTTCAACACGTGCCTTTTGGAATATGCAGGAGTTTTGATTTGGGGCGGAGGCGCGGAGCTATAGTGCATGAACAATTGACACCGATACGGAAAATCTAGTTGAATGATAGGTCGCCCACTGAGCTCATACCAGCTAGTCAGCTCAGCAACGTGTGTCCAAGTGTTGAACACTAGAACGTGCATCCATTTATCCTGGACCATAAGCTGAGATCAGGCAGCATGTTCATACCCTATTCATAATACACTAGATTTAGATGTGCGCCTTGGCGCACGATCCCGTGTAACTCATGTCGTCGATGCAGATTTTGTATGAAGAGGATAAAAAAGCCCATCATACGATTGGTTAAAATTAGTGATGTTCTGAATGTCAATGAGGATGAAGTTGTACATGTAACTGCATTAATAAAGCAACTCAGTGAAAAGCACACAACATTCCGTCCGAAGCTACTCAATTATAATCCGAGACAAATCATCAAAAACATGTACCAATTCCCTTTTAGTTACAGTAAAAGGAAATGATATTACAGCAAACAAAGACACACATTAGTAGGCAGTAGTACACAATGATTCAAGATCCATAACACATGCCAATTACTCATCTATATTCGTTCTGCAAACCCATAGAAGTTGTACATGAGAATCTTGACAATGCTAAACAGGGTGGCGCACATTCACCACCAACAATGAGTTTTTATGAGATAGATGGTGATCATCAGTAGCTTCTTCTTCATAATAGTAAATAGTCATTTCCCCAGAACCTGATAATAGTAAACAGTAGCAGATAAAATTACATTGATACATTTTCCCAAATCCTTATAATAGTAAATAGGTGGCCCACATTCATCGCCAACAATGCCTTTTTATTAGATAGCTAGTGTCAGTAGCTGCTTCTTCATCTTCAGACAACAAACTGGGAAGTACATCTAGGTTTTCTTATAATGATAATTAAAGGTCATAAGACTTGCCAATATAGTCTGAAGAATCTACTACATAATTTCCGAAAAGAAGGGTTACTACGAAGAAACTGGAGAAAATCCGATACCCAAAGGAGAAAAAAAAACAGACCAGTACCTATTGTAGCCCAACGCAGATCGGTGGAAATCCCCATGATTTGGTCAAAATATTCCGCGAGTACTTGATTACCCATTGCCTAGCTCATCTAGGTCGCCATGATTCGACCTCCTGCTCGACTCCTCCACGATTGTTGTGCTGGTCGGCGGTATCACGAGCCACCAGCACCGATAGTGGTACAGCACAATAGGCAACAGAGGCAGAGAGCAATAGTTAGAGCTGAGAAAGACAAAGAACTGCTCGCTTAGGTGTATGTGGAGTTCTGTATTTTGTTTTGGTTTGGTGGAATTTTCATCAGAAAACAAACTGTAACCACCGATCTGTATAGTTGTGTTGCATATCAGAGTTGCAACTGTATCAATGCAATGTGTGCTCAGTTATAGAATTGAAGTGAAATGTGTGTTTCAAACTTTAACATTCCAAATCTGACGTATTATGCTACAGTCATAGATCCAGCCATAGTCTAGCATAGAAATTCAAGGAATAACTCAAGTCATACAAGCAGGCATTGGTAGTCTGTCATCAACAAATTAAAATTAAAGTACTAACTGGCAAACACAGGGAAAATATAGATAAGCTTGCACTGTTGCACCGGCTTCTTCATCTTTTTCTCCTACACCTTAATCTTGTAGCAACGGTAGTGGTAGAGGCTTCCTCTTAATCCATGTTCATTACTGTCAGATGGAGATTGTGAGGACTGATCATGGGCAATAAAGTTGAAGAAGCGGGGCCAAGTAGAATTACCATTTTGGGACTTGTTACTGCACTCTTTATCTACTTCAGATGTAACGAATGCTGCAAATTCAATCAGTGAGCATGAAAGCTCAAGCATTTCAACAAATAGTTATTTATTTATTTACAAAATATCTGTACACCTCAATGTAGTCATACATCTAAATTTTCCTAGTATTTGAGTACGCGCTTATAAAACAAATACAAGCTCTTGGATCAAAACCATTGAGCATCTTGCAAACACTATGCTACCCTGCTCTTGATATCCTTTCCAAAATTAGTACAATAGACTAAGCTCAACTTAATCAGGGAAGGATGGGCAAGAAACTACGTGGACCAAATTACTCAGCTTACCTAGACACCAAGGACATCTGCACCATAGTACTATACCAAATATTACCTAAAAACAGATGAACGGTGAGAAAAAAATCCATTTTCTCTTTTAGATATAATAATGACGGTACTGCTAAGTAGGACATTAAAAAACTGA
The DNA here is from genome assembly GCA_030979885.1 of Lolium multiflorum. Taxonomy (NCBI): domain Eukaryota; kingdom Viridiplantae; phylum Streptophyta; class Magnoliopsida; order Poales; family Poaceae; genus Lolium; species Lolium multiflorum. The sequence goes on along the minus strand of CM061753.1, from coordinate 211,595,426 downwards.
AGGCTCTCCATAGTTCCTCCTAATATCTGCTGATGGGATAAGCTATTATTCGATTAGAGATCCAGAGGCATGTTTGAAACCCAATCAATGATCAACAAAAACCACATCACATAACTTAAAACCGAATCAATGGATCAAAGACGAATAAATCTGAGAAGAAGCAAACCATCATTGTCAATATTAAAAAAAAACCTAGAGCAGAAAAAGGTAGTAATGGCTTCAATGCAATCATATAAGAATATCCCTAATGTATAAGCCTCATATGAGTGAGAATCATTTTTGAATCTTTATAGAATATCATTTGGTATGAATACAGGACACAATGGATCTTATATATACAATTTATTAAGAATACCAAAATTAATGAAAAAACTATGAAGTCGCTACAACACATGTGTGTGTTGACTAAATATAAAATTGATTATTATGGTAATAGATCCTAGAAGAGTGGTTTTGTGTCCATAGGTGTGCCACTTCGAAACAACATAAACTCAAAGAGGAGCTGCCAAATAGCCATTCCTGCTTTATAGCTCTAGCAATCTTGGTCCAAAAGAATTCCAAAGTACCAAACAAAACTAAAAGCTATCTAGCAAGGTTACTCTTCCACTGTACCATCTGGAACAATCAACCGTTGGAAAATCCAATTATGACCAACTTGATACTAACTAATCAACTTCTTAATAAACTTCAAAGTATCAGATTGGTAATCTAAAAAAAAAGTACCAGATTGAAATTGCTAACCACATTCTCGCCATACTTTCTATCTAGATATCCTATTTATGAGATAGTACCTTTAGATGCAGAGAGTTCAAATTGGCAACGAACCTTTTAGATCAGACAGTAAACCTGTAAAACACTAAAACAGAACATGAAAGTCAAAAGATCCTAATATATGAACATCTAAATCTACAGGATGATCATCAGCTGCACTACAAAGAACAAACTGTAAACAAATACCTCGAGGGAATCCCATTTCAAACAAATTTATATGATTGATAAAAAAGAATACTATGTATAATCCTGAAAAAAGGCATGCCTCATAGCCAAGTGAATGGGGAGTAGATCACCTAAAATAGACAGAGACGCTATATACTCACTTGCAATGGATCTGCGGCACTGAACTTACACGGCATATGCAAGCTGAAATTGCATGAAAAACTTTCAGGCAAAATATCTCAGCCCCGAGGAGAACGCGAGTTACATATTTGCAGCCTATCTGTTAACCCAAACATTCAGCGGTCATGTTAACAAATAATATAACACAGGAAAATGCAATATTTCAACTTGCTCTATATTTTTCGTTGTACACCTAAATATAGTTGAGTTAGCCATCTGCAATCCACTGTATAATATCGCCAAATTATCGATGACCTGCTGCATCAGTACTGGCATCCAAGAGAGGATTCAGAAAGGACATCGCCTAATAAGGAGGAAGAGACCATCACCTCGTCTCAATGTGATGGAACAGCAGCGGTCACGCTCTGTATGCCAAGTGCCACAATCACCAACCAGACTAAACTTACCAAGTTTGTGTGCAAATAAATCCATATCTATGTATTTGGAAACAACCTGGATCAATAAACATAACATTCAGAATATTACTAAGTGGTAAAAATGTGTTTTGTTTTCCACACAGAGAATATAGCGAAGGAACAATGTACTACCCTGCAAGAGGTTCCTTTACGCTGCTATAAGATAGAAATGATTGAACTAAATATGTTCAGAGCCTTTTTTAGTAACAGATGAAATATCATTAAGAAAAATCTCCTTGCCTTCACCTCCAACCACCACCACCACCACCACTCTAAAGGGCTAAGCTTCTCACGGTTATGGTAAAACGAACATGATGAAGGACATGTGCCAAATGAAGAAAAATAAGGGATTGAGAACTATAGTATGGCAACCGTATGACATAAATTGCCTAGATGAACAAAAGACGAAAGGGTGATCTTACCGTGGCTAGAGGGTGTGGATATAAGATAGTACCATATGATAAAAATAACCATCAATAGGCACAGAAGAGTGAGCCTGGAAGATATTGGAAAAATGAGCACTTGCATCACAATCATTGATTAAAAGGGGAAATTTGCAATAGAAATTAACAAAGGACAAATGCAGATTTATATTTAACACGCAGTGCAGAGCCCAGAGCATTACAACACAACACAGTAATAATACAAAGTCTGAACTTAGTAAATCTGCTCTGCTTGAGCTCTGTGCGAAAAATTTCATAATATTCTCTATTCTTAAGGTATGACTTCTATATTTTCTTTTTAGTCATGCTATTATATCGGGCCAACAGTGTAGATGCCCATCATATATAACGTATCTGGACTAATATAACAGGGTAGTTGGGAAACAATGTTGAACACATAATGTGCAACTTACTAAGCATTTAGAGCCATCAATAGGTGGTTTTCTGGTTATCTTTAAAAAAACTTTGGCGTTCAATGTATGAACTAACAAATAATGTCAAATTTTAACATCAAGACACCACAATGTACTGTAAAAAATTACTACCTCTAATAGCCACATTGAATGCATCATTAAGAAAAATCACCTTGCCTTCAAATTCTGGATCCCAAAAATCTTGCCAAAAAATTGTAGTTGTAAACTCTCATTAACCTGTACATATTTAAAAAAAGAGAAAAGTTTAGGCATTCATTAAGCAACAGCAAGTCAACTTGTTACCAGCTCATGAATAACAACGATCAAGGGCAAGATGGCAACAGAAAGGGTCACTAACAAAGAAGCTTTTAACAAAGATGGCTAGCAGAAAATAGGACCATACAAGAAAATTCCAAAATATAACAATGCCAACATCAATTTTCCACATGAATACGACTTTGAGTAGCTTGCGAAGTAGATGGTACTCTTTGTAATTCTGCAGCTATTTGCCTGGTGATGGGAGTGCATCGCTTGCTGGATGCTGCAAGGTTTGGTCCCAGCTGAGGTAAGATTTCAGTTGTTTTGCAAATATTAAATATTGAGATAAAATGTATGAGTATGGATAGGTTTTGTCTTAATAATCTGGGTCAAAAAACTCCTTGCCAGATCACACCAAGCATCAAATGAATGCATCTGGGAGGTGCACCACACCTAATGATACCAAATGTGAGGTATGGGCGATCATACTAAAATGAAAACAAATTAGTACAGGCAAGTCAATAATAGTCCAATAAGTAGACTTGATTCAGACATTTAAGAAAGAAGAGAGGGTAAAGAAACTGAATCTTTACTGACCTGGAGAGTAATAAATCAAGTGAAGAAGATATTCATCTGGGTGTTAGAATTACTGCATAATGGAAATCACCAGTGGCCTCATGACATGCTCTGCACAATATTAGCATACATATGGAACAAGAATTCAATATTCTAGAGTAGAAAAATAGTAATATTACTACTTTGATCCACCATCTCCAATATTTATCTTGTGGAATATCACATCCGGTAAGCACAACCAGATGATAAATGATATTTTTCACAGAAGAGTGAAATGTAATGGATTGAACAATTACCAACTTCTTGATCGAAGACGGGCAGAGAGAAGGGCACCAAGGTTGGAGGAGCCTCTCCTTGACAGGTGTGAGAACAGAAGCTTCTCGAGCTGCATGGAGGCGAGTAAAATCAACACACACCGCTTACCACAATTTGAATTTGTCTAGATGCACATAAATCACCATCTTACCATAGCAGTTTTGCCCTTAGGCATTTACACAAACACCTTCCCTGCACATCTTCAACATCACAACAGAGGAGCAAATAAGAATATGTTTAGGAAGGAGGTGGGAAGCTAAGGTAAAAACAACTGCTCCACCTAGGCATGGTGCGTAGATGGCAAGGAAATCCTCCCTCCGGCGCTGCTGGGACTTCCCGGGTGCTCCCCACATCGAGCTCTGCCTCCTCATCCATGAAACCAAAGTTCCCTTTACCTCTGCAGCCATGGAGAAGGAAAATGGAGGAGAAGGGGCGAAAAAAACTGGAGGGGATTGAGGGGGAGATGGAGGAGGGGATTGGATGAGAGATTGGGGCGGAGATTGGCGCGAGCCTGAAAGGAGGCCGGCGGCGGCGGGAAGCATGAGCTGGGGAGGCGGCGGCTTGCGGGGATTGGGGAGAGAGTGGGATAGGGTTTGGCTGGGCGTTCCTTTTGTCTCATCGCACGACCGTCCACGTCCAACAGCTGCGCGGCATGTGGCCCAATCGAAAAGCGATCGAGGCGAGTGACCCAGACTTTGCGCGACACGTTCCTATCGTGGATAGCCCACGAAGGCTCCATGAGGGGGCAGCAATTATACCTTTAGATGCATCTGCCGCGATCGGAACAGTGGCCGTCCCCGCCCAAAACCGCACACCGCGCTGGCCAATGACTTTCGACGTGCGCATGGATGTTTCTCAAGGCACCAATATGCACGTGACGTTTATACGTCCATATGTTTTCGTAAGCAAGATTTGCTCTTGCACATTGCACTTTGCTTGGCATACTAGCTTTTTTTACTCTTCTTATTCTATGTACTTCCTTCAATCCAAAATAAATGTTCAAGATACCGTTTTTTCTCTCCAAAATTTTGAGATGGTGGTCGGCGTCACCACCGTTCTGCCTCGTGCCCGTGGCTTTAGGGCCATGGAGGCACGGGGGAGCCTGATCCTTGTCAGCGGTAGGGCTCTATTTTTGTTCTTTTTCATAGTCTGTTTAGGGTTTCTGTTCTACTTAGTAAGACGTGGCGGTCGCAATTTTTTGAAGATGTTATAAAGTCCACCCCGTCTAGCGTCTATTTCGGTGGGCGTCAAGCGTCGCTGGGATGTGTGTAAGTTTGTCTCCAGCGGATCGCATTAGATGTGGTATGTGTTTCTTCCGATCTACGATTTTCTTCATCGGTGATGGTTGCTGCTCTCTCCCATGCATTGGTCCTTTCGAGCCTTAGCACGACGACTTTACATCCGTCTACTATAACATGCTCTACTACGACAAACATTGCCCGACTCTAATGAGGAGAGGTTAGGACGACAATGTGGCCTTGGCTCGTTCGAGTGTTTGTAGTCATTGCTAGATCATATTTTTATTATTTTAAGATTAATTTTGTTACACTATTTCTGAGGATTATAAATGGATCGGAGGAGGTAATTGTTATCCTCTGATCCACCTGGCAACATTGCCGGTGATCGACGGGAACAGGAAGCCAACGCTCAAGAACCGGCCGCACCGACCGATATTGCAACTCCCCATCCCGCTTGGTCCGTCCTATGTCCAAAATCGATGTCAAGGCAAGTGGGCAAACAATGCACTCCACCGCCACTTCGAAATCGCATGAACCCATGCCAGATCAAGTGTCAGCTGCCTGTAGCATGTGTGCTGGTGTGCGTGTGCCGGCTAATCCACTTGCGTTAACTTGATCGGCGTGACAGCTTTTCTTGATGCATGCATCATGTGCAGTGTAATGATAAACCTCATCACGTAATTACTTAGATACAACTTGACTTTATATCATAATTGAAATTCCATGGCTTGGAGAATGCGATCAACCAGTCGCCTATTTGCTAACTCTGCTTCACCTGGTGACTGCTACATGGAGAACGAGCAACTATATCTAGCCAGGTGATGCTTAATAATTGCTTATGGACTAATTTAGTCTCAGGGCAAACTAAATCCAGTTCTCCTAGTTCCCTCGGAAAAAAAAATCCAGTTCTCCTAGTCAGCAGGAGAAAAGGAATTTCTTATGCTCAAATGGATGATGGTATCTCTTTGACATGAAAAAAGAAAGTTGTATCTGTTGCCTGCTAAAACCCACCGCGGCGGTGGTTAAGCAACAGAGGAGGCTTCAGCGCGCGAGCCTGGTCCTCGACGTCGTCCCGCAAATGCTCGGCACACGTCTGACGGTTGCAGGACGTGCCACGACCTATACCCAGTCGGGAAGGTGTTGGATTGCTTCGATTAGTTCCTGCGCAGCGGACACGTAAACATTAAATACGAGCCCTATCGGCTCTCGGGTTGCCTGCGGATCGGCTCAAAGAGCCGATCCCATGGTTCATGTTGGATTCTCAATGACATGGGGATCCTTGATCACAACAAAGCTAAACCAATCTCGACAGTTTAGGGTTTTCACCGTATGATCGAAACATCCTACGCGTAGTTGAGCCTAATAGACACGAAAGATAGTGGAAAACTAACCCTAAAAGAGGCCTAAAAACCAACATTAAGTTAATTCCCGGAACATCCCTCTTAGGACTAACAAACCACACCTAACGCACTACCGGATCGTTCAACCCGTTTGCAAGGCCTAACCATACGGATATTAAACTAATCCGAAGAACAAGGAGCAACTATAACAGATCGGATCTACTAAGTAACGAACAAGCAAGATGCTGCTCTTACACCTGGATAGGCGTAAGGGCAGCTAGATATTGAGGGACGGCATAGCTAAGCAGATATGCGTAAGAAAAGCATCTATGCAAGCCCCAAAACATCTACGATAAATAGTGCTACTCGCCATCAACAACGCTTCGCAACACAAGGTAAACGAATAAACGTTGTTTGATCGCAAGATGCGATCTAGGCGAGATGATGCTTACCGGGATAAACCCTCGAAAGAAGGGGTGGCGATGCGCGATTTGTGTTTGTTGTGAACGTGATTGTCCTCCTTTTTCGATAACCCTAGATACATATTTATAGTCCAAGGGACTTTCTAATTCGGGCGTGCACCTAACCGTGCACGGGTCAAACTCTATCTTTTAATCTAAACTAAGATGTGATCTACTATATTACGATATACGGGCAATTAAGCCCAAACTCTTCGTGCAAGGCCGCTTCAAAGATGCTCCACGCGTGTATCTTTCAAGCCCATCTTCACTTACGGCCCACCTCCTGATTTGGCCAAAATCCGGTGATAACAGTATCATGACAACGTCGCACGTGGGACATGAGAGAAAATTGCATAAACCACTTAGTATTGCAATCTCCGTTACACTAGCATTTCATATTACCTATCTTTTGAACAAGCTACCAGATATACGTAATCCGTTGCACGGAGATATGAATCTGGGATTAACATGTTTAACATCAAATATGAGGGTGAAGACCCACATCTCAATATCATGTGGCCTCCACGTGTCATCAAATTTTGGCCTAATTTAACAAAATAGTAAATCATTTTAAACGGATGATCTAAACTGTTATAAACTTTACATGATTTGTTAGCTTTTACTATTGCTTCAATTATTTCAATGTAAATATATATATTTAAAAAAATGTTTGAAAAAAACGCTAGTTGATGACACGAGGACGCCACATCATCATTGACTCGTGGGTGATGGCCGTCAGTTTTGTTGTTAAGCAGTTTAATCTATGATTTAAACTTTTTTTTTGCAACGGATTACACGTTTAGTTGGTGGTTTGCACAAAAGATAGGTAACATAGGTATTTTATGTAACTGAAACAAGGTAGTTTCTGCGATTTCTCGGGACGGGAAAGTGTAATTAGCTAGGTGCATGCATCGGGGGCGAAAACCCTAGCCGCCAAACAACCTAGGCCTATGGTCTCCCCTGCCGCCGCTGCTGCCGGCGAGGACTGCAACGGTGGCAGACCCGATGCCAAAGCTACCGGGGGGGAGGAGGCGGGTGGGGGAGCTGCATCTTGGCGGGGGGTCATCCGTGGTGGCGGGGGACGACACTGATGATCTCATTAGCTTGGCGGCTAGGGTAACACCTTTGTCATGCGGTAGTGGCAACTTCTCCCTTTGGCTGGCGCCTGTCCAGAATTGAGGTCGCACCGGTGGGGCTATGCCATGATCGTGGCGGTGGTTTCCCATGGGAGTTTGTGCTTGGGGGAGGCGACAGTTGTAGGTCTAGGCTACCACCTAGATCCGTCTTCGGTATAGCCGTTAGTCGCCCGAAGATGCGTGGGGAGGTGGCGCGGTGCACGATGACGGCCTCATTGCGGTGTCTTGCTGAGCATATTTCTCGTGGTGCAGACCAATGAGCTGGTGCGAACGCGTGGTTCGTACGTAGACTTGCCTCCACTTCCGCCGGAGGGGGGCGGCCGGTGGGGGGGGGGGGCTCTGGCTCGCCTGAGTAAAGGAGGAAGCCCTAGGATCCCTCTCACGCTATGATGAAGAACATTTTGTTGTCTGTCTTCCTTGATCTGCCTGGAATGTCGAGTTCCGGAAGGCTCCGCCGGCGAAATCTAATGGACGACATGCCGAAGATTACTGGATCGGATGGTATTCAGTCGCGCACAACCAGGGAGCAATGTGAAGCTCTTCGGTCTGTTTGCATCATGGGACATGTCTTTAATTTATGGTGAAGTCAGTCGCAAAGAATGGCATGGAAGTCGAGGTCTAAGGACTGGTAATGGTAGTTCGAGCCCTGTGGTGGTGATGAGGTTTTGGCTTGGTGATTGGTGACTTGGATCAGCGACATCGGCAAGTGGGAGCGATAATATAGGAGAAATGGGCGAGACCCGTTCGTCTCGAGCGCTCCCGCGGGCGCTCGGGCGAACCCCAACACCCGCTGCGCCTAGGCCCCTCTCCCTCTCCTCGCCCCGCCGCCGCCGGCTGAAGCCGCCGGGCAAAGCCTGGTCGGTGCTGGCGGCGGCGGACCTCCCTCCCCTCGCTCTGGTCATTTGCGCGGGCGGCGTGACCGGAGGCGTTGTCCCCGCGTGGATCTCGGCGCATCCGGGGTGGGCTGGCCGGCGGCCTGCGTCCGGCGAGGTCCGCGCTCCTCGAGGCGGCGTGGAGAGTGCTGCGGGTGCCGTCTCCGTGGGAGGCGGAGGCGGGCGGCTCGGGTGCTTCTCCGACGAGATCGATCCGGCGGCGGCCGCCCTTCCGACGACGGCGGGATGACGGCGCAGGTCTTGGCGCAGCAAGCGCTTTGGTGGGCGCATGGGGGCAGCTCGTCGGCGCGCCGGCGGATGGGCCGGGGGCCCGATCTGGATCGCAAGCGACCCGCCCGCCCCTTCCCGGCGGCGCCATGCCATCCCGGGGTCTGGCACGCTGGGCCGTCGGCACGGAGGGTCGTGTCCGGCGGAGGGACGTCCGCCTTCTGTCTTCGGCCTCGGCCTTCTTCGGGTGTGTACCAAGTTTGTGTCAAGGTGGTGCCTTTCGCTGCGCGGGTGCAAGATCGAGGATGCCGGGGCGGCGGCCCTGGAAGGTGGGAACCTTGTGGGTTGGCGGGCGAGCCCGAGGTTCTGGTGCTGGCTGGGGCCATGGACATGGGGTTGTCATGGTTCTCAGTGAGCTGCGTTCTGTGGGGGCGTGGTGGCTGTCACCTCGGTGGTGGCCCTCGCCATGTCTGGGTGGTGGAGAGGTGATGCCGAGAGGAAACTCTCGCCCTGGGTCTTCCAGGGCCACGACGGCGGCGTCCACGGACGTCGTCTCCTTCTTGAAGGCGTCTCTCTCTGCCCCCTTTCGTGCTCCGGGTGAAAACCCAAGATCCCCGGATCGGGCGGTGGCGGCACTCCTGTGTCGTGCTCTTCTTGAAGACACCGTCTTGGAGCCCACATCACAAGGCTCTCCGACGGTCGTGTCGGAGGTGACTCTTCGGCGATCGTCGGGAAGGCTTGCTCCGTGCCCTTCCCTTGTCGAGCTTCCTTGGCGCTGTTGTTCGGTTTGGGAGCATCTTGGCTTGGTCCCCGGTGGTGGTCGGCTTCCGGTGGTGTTTCTGCGACGGAGGAGGTCTGTTGAGGCGCGCGTGAAAATGGCTTGCTCTCGAGTGAGCTCCGGCCGCTGTAGACTCCGCCTCTCCTCGAGTCCTCGTAGGCGCGTTGGTTGAGCCTGTTGGTTGCGCTCCCTGTAGCTTCTTCGGTAGTTCGTGTGGGTGTGTGGTGTCGTTCTGTAAGCTGGGTTCAGCACTTTGTATCGTTATCGCCGTTGTGGCTTTGTTAATTCAAAGTTGGGCACTTGAGTGCCTTTAATCTAAAAAAATAATATAGGAGAAATTTAGAGTCTAAACTTGCAGGATGAAACACCAAAGTCTGGCCTTAATTGATTGTGGTTGGCAGTAGTCTTGTTGGAGGCATTATTTTGTGAGCGCGGATTTTCTCCTAGGTGAAACCTATGATCTAGAATCACGACGATGACGACGCTTGTGCATTGTTTCCTTCTTAAAGGTGTGGCTTTTTAAGATCATGGATTTTCCGTGCTCTCATGGTGGTGTTTGGTATGTTGCTACAAGAAACATATCACTCTAGATGATTTTTCTTTTATGTAATTTTTTTTCTGTGTGCATCCGTATGGTTATTAGGCCATTGCGTTATTGTAGAGGCTAGGTATAGTTGGTATTTTATAATATTAATATATTTTTATCTGAAAAAATAAAAATAGGTGCATGCACGGGCCACCAGGGAAGGAAAGGAAGCAGCAAGCAAGCATCGGATCGTACGGGTTGAGGACGACAGGGCAGGCCAGATCGGGAACTGGATGCTGTGCACTGATACTGGCAGGAGCAAATGCAGTGGGGGAGACGAGCTGGAGCTGGGTGCATGCACCTCGCGAAACAGGGCACGGGATCGCCCGTGGTTTTGCTGCAGAGCGGGACGGGTGCAGTCGATCGTCGCGGTGGCACGACCCACCACCACATGATCGGTGATATCTCCATCGCACTCTACTGCCTGCCGGATGCATGCATTGTTTCGCTAGCGTGGTACCCTGCCCTACCTTTCGTCTTCCGAATCTCGACCGACGGGGACACCATGGCAGATGGCTACACAACCGTTGTGGCACCAACCAGCTCGGTCGGCCTGCCCCATTCCCCGCCTTGGCCCCACACACTCTCTTCTCGTGAACACTCGCCTCCTCTACTGCCCCGCGAATCTCTGCCGCCACCGGCACACATTGGCTAGGGTTCCCCGGCCACCGCGGTCCAGCAACTCAGCGGTCATCCCGCATCGATGCCATCAGCCGACGCCGCCTCTCACCGATGGTCGGGTCGATGCTTCTGCTACCTGCCACCGAGTACCACCGCATCTCCCGCCAACGCTACCGCAGGCTTCCATCATCACCTATGCAGGCCCTCCGCTTGTTTGACCACGGCTTTCTGCTTCGTGGACTCGTCGGCATAAAGCTCCAACCAAGAGCACCTCGCGGGCGCCTTGCACACAAGTTGTTCGGTCGTTTGAATTGCTAAAGGCCATGCTCCTGTGGTCAACGATGAGATCAATGGACACACACATACACCAAAGTCTATTTCCTCGCCAATGACGTTTATCCAAAATGGTCAATATTTCAAAGACAGTCCCTGACCAGGAGAGCCGTGGGAAGGATGTCTAGCAGGCATTTGATGTCCCCCAAATTCATTTTTTCTATTGCCAGCTACCTAGTAAACATCTCAAATGTGAGAAGTGTTGAATTCTTGTGTGATCATGCACAACATAATCATCCAGAGTTAGCACGATGCTCCAGTAGTTGATGATCGGTCGTATGAGCGCTAAAGCCCTCTTTCCCAAGTTGATCGCGAGGTGTCGGCCGAATTTGCAGCTTTCCTTGCGATGCATCAAGAAATCCGCGAGAAACAGACTCATCGCCAACTGCAAGTTATAACGTGCTAATACCACGCTATTTTTCAAAATAGCGTTTGCAAAAAATAGAAAATTGACAAGTATAGCATGTATATCAAGGATTTCATCGGCTAAAAACTTATCCAGAGTAATACATGCACATTACATATTTTGGATGGAGGTTTTTCCTTCCTTTCATAGAGACAAAACATGTAGAAGGAAGACTACTGAACTGAACTAAAAAGTACATAGATGCACTGAACTAAGAACTATAGAGCTAAACCATGATGTCTAGGGGCTACGGCTAACACTACTGGACTACCTTCCGGTATGGTCAAGTTGGAAGAGAACCTACAAGAATGAAACTAGATATGATTGCCGCGTGTGCGCAAGAGGTGTTGGCCTGGCGGCAAAGACCGCGGTCAGATCGAGCTCCTAGTCGAGGTGCACATTCTGCTGCTGATTCTGGTAGAGGCGGAGATGGCAGGTCAGAGCGGTGTGTGGGAAGTCGAAAGTGACGACTGGTTGGTTGCCTACCTGGGATTAAGTTGAGCTAGGTTAGAATCAGGAGCTCGTGGGCTGCCGCTAGTTCCATAACATTTTTAGCGCGCTATAACACTATTACCTTACAACAAATAGCGAGCTTAGCGCCGCTAATAACGAGATTAGCTTCATAGCGAGCAAATTATGCATAGTGTAGCGTTCATTTTCTAAATACGCTATATCGTCCCTAAAATGTCAAAATAGCGCACTTTTTTCCCATGATTAAAATAGGTCTTAGAAGTCGGTCCGTTTGCGCCGCATTACTTGCCGCTCAGACTAAAACAGACAACCACGGTTTGTTTATGCCAAGCCGCTGGAGATGCCCTAAGGCCCAAAGGCACGTCCTAGGGTGAAGAACATTGACATGGATTTATGCTCGCTTTGTTTATTTCTGCTTTTCTGAATTATCTCAAAGTAATGGTGTGGTCAATTCAGGTAAATCGTTGCCTTTGAACGAAAAACGCTCTTGTTCCTCTGAAACATTGCTTCTATGGTACCACTAGACCAAGTGGCCAAATGGCGAAATGTAGCAGTGCCACCTTGTCAACTTGCCGTACTGCTGGTTCTTCCCCCCTGACCCCTGTTTCCAAGGAGAGTGACGGAGTATATATAACTCTCGCCGGCTCGCCGTGAAGCTAACAACCTCCCAATCCAAGTCCAGTTCATCACCATAGAAAAACTCGACCTCGCGTCTCACATACAATCTTCCTCGCTCCGGTTCTACGTCGGCGCGTGCAGTCGAGTGGATCTCCAAGCTAGCGGCATTGTGCCCGGAGGGACTTGGATGCGAGACGCCGTCCTGCTCCGTTGCGAAGCCACCATGGCCGGCCACGCCGCAGCCTCCACCTCTTCCGGCAACACCGGGAGCGGCAGATACTTCCCGGCTAGGTCGACGGCGGCCGCCAAGCAACGGCGCGCGCCGGCGCCGGCAGGGAGCGGCGGGAAGATCGACGGAGGAGACGGGTACTTCGGTGCGGAGGCGGCGGTGGTGCTGGCGCTCATGACGGCGGCGCTGCTGGTACTGCCGCTGCTGCTTCCCCCTCTGCCACCGCCGCCGCCGCTGTTTCTCCTCGTGCCCGTCGCCATCCTGGCCGTGCTGCTCCTGCTCGTGCTCCTGCCCTCCGATGCCAGGGGTCTCCGCGTCGCGCCATCCTATTTGTAGCTAGGTAGCTAGAATTCAATCAAATCGTGCGCTCGCTCGCTCGCCATCGTCGTCGTCCCCGCCGCAGTGCACATGTAATTGGCTAGCTAAGCGCTGATGAGGTCTTTTTTCTTTCTTTCTTTCTTTCTTTGAGACTAATTGATGAAGAGGATTTTGCTCGGCCTAATTTTCTTGCTGGAAAAAGGGACTGAATTTTACTTTTCGATAAGGCTGCCTTATTTTTCGATGATTATGTGTAAACTGTGAACTCTAGCCTCACCTTCGTCGGAGGAAGCAAAGTCAAAGAAACAACAACTAACCAATTAATGAAAATTCAAATATGTGCAATTATAATACGAAAAATCTATCTCTAAGTTGATCTGGCTGTAAGCTAACGCCACATCGCTCCTCCTACCGCGCGATTGGCATCTGATGGTCCGGAGCATTCCGCCTGGCGCACCTTGTTGGGACCCACGTGCAGTGTTTGTTGTTTGGTACTCGTAGCCCGAGCATTAAATTGTTTTGAAATTAATTGCGGCATGTCCGGGAGAGCGGCTTCATTTCCTCTTCCTCCCTCCTCGCATGCGTTCGTCCAGGTGCTCTGCCTCGTCCCCAAATCCGGCGATTGGGGTGGCCACCGGAGTCGCCGGGGACGGATCTTACTCGCCGGAGACGTATTTTCGCACCAGGTTCGGTTCGCCCACTTCCATAGTTCCATTGCTCTTCCGAACTGTCGCACACCTTCTCCCTGCTTCTAATTTTTCTCCTTGGGTTCTCAGGTGGGTGCCATCCTTCGTCGTGGTTCTCGTTCTGGCCGATAGGAGTGGTCGTCGGAGTCGCCGTGGACGGATTATTACTCGCCGTAGTCTGATTTCGCCCTAGGTTGGTTTTCCGCCCCACTTCCGTTGCTCTCCCGCATGAGTGCCTCTCGTTTCTGCTTGTTTTCACCTCGGGTTTTTCTCAGGTGACATCCTTCCATGTGGATGTACTCTGCGCGTTGTCGCTGGTGTTCTGGTCGTGTGTGGCCGCCGTTGTTAACATCGCCGTCTCTCCGACAACATCCTCGACGTGATTCCCTCTGTCTCCGCCACAGTAAGGTACGCGTATTTTCTGCGCAACATCCTAGTGCAGTTGATTTTTAGGATGTTATTGTATGGTCAGGTAGGATTTGTGATGTCCTCATGTGGTTTTTGTGCAACATATGGTAGCAATTTTCATGCTATAACATCCTAGTGCAGGGGATTTTTGAGGATGTTACTGTGTGGTCAGTTAGGATTTTGTGATGTCCTCATGTGGTTTTTGTGCAACATATGGTAGCAATTTTCGTGCTATAACATCCTAGTGCATGGAATTTTTGAGGATGTTGCTATGTGGTTGATACGTCTCCAACGTATCTATAATTTATGATGTTCCATGCTAGTTTTATGACAATACCTACATGTTTTGTTCACACTTTATATCATTTTTATGCATTTTATGGAACTAACCTATTAACAAGATGTCGAAGTGCAGTTTTTGCTGTTTTTGGTTTAGAAATCTTACACAGAAATATTCTCGGAATTGGACGAAACAAAAGCCAAACTTCCTATTTTCCACGGAGGGTTTCGAACATCGAAGGGGAGTCGGAGGCGGCCAGGGGCCCACACCACGCGGCGCGGCCGGCCCCCGCGCGCCACCATGGGGAGGCCACCCCCTGGCTCCTCCGAGGCTGCCCATCCGCCTATATATTCTCCCCGTCGCGAAAACCCTAAACAATCCACTCATATTCCACGAAGAGTTCCGTAGCCGCCGCCATCGCGAAGACAAGTTTCGGGGGACAGAATCTCTGTTCCGGCACGCCGTCGGGACCGGGAATTGCCCCCGGAGTCATCTCCATCGACACCATTGATACGCGTAGATGCACACGTCCGTTGGGAACCCCAAGTGGAAGGTATGATGCGTATAGAAGCAAGTTTCCCTCAGTATGAAACCAAGGTTTAATCGAACCAGTAGGAGCCAAGAAGCACGTTGAAGGTTGATGGTCGCGAAATGTGATGCGGCGCAACACGGGGATTCGGCGCCAACGCGGAACCTGCACAACACAAGTACTTTGTCCCAACGAAACAGTGAGGTTGTCAATCTCCAACAAAGGATTAAACGTATCGAGTGGAAGATGTTTGCAAAGAAAACAGTAAAACAAGTAGATTGTATCTATGTAAAGAATAGGACCGGGGTCCACAGTTCACTAGAGGTGTCTCTCCCATAAGATAAAGCATGTTGGGTGAACAAATTGTCGGGCAATTGACAAATAGAGAAAGGCATAACAATGCATATACATGACATGGTAAATATAGTGAGATTTAATTGGGCATTACGACAAAGTACATAGACCGCCATCCAACTGCATCTATGCCTAAAAGTCCACCTTCAGGTTATCATCCGAACCCCTCCAGTATTAAGTTGCAAAGCAACAGACAATTGCATTAAGTATGGTGTGTAATGTAATCAACAACTACATCCTTAGACATAGCATCAATGTTTTATCCCTAGTGGCAGCACATCCACAACCTTAGAACTTCTGTCACTGTCCCATTCAATGGAGGCATGAACCCACTATCGAGCATAAATACTCCCTCTTGGAGTTAAGAGTAAAAACTTGGCCAGAGCCTCTACTAATAACGGAGAGCATGCAAGATCATAAACAACACATGAACAATAGATTGATAATCACCATAATCATAGTACTCTCTATCCATCGGATCCCGACAAACACAACATATAGTATTACAGATAGATGATCTTGATCATGTTAGGCAGCTCACAAGATCCAACAATGAAGCACAACAAGGAGAAGACGACCATCTAGCTACTGCTATGGACCCATGGTCCAGGTGGACTACTCACTCATCACTCCGGAGGCGACCATGGCGGTGTAGAGTCCTCCCGGAGATGAATCCCCTCTCGGCCAGTGCGGAGAGCGATCTCGAATCCCGAGATGGGATTCGCGACGGCGCGTCTCGTAAGGTTTTCCGTATCGTGGCTCTCGGTGGGGGTTTCGCGACGGAAGCTTTAAGTGGCGGAGGGTCACGGGGGCCACACGAGGCCCGGGGGATAGGTCGCGCGGCCGGGGCCGGCCGCCGGCCCCCTGGCCTCCTCGGCCCGTTGGTCTTCGGTCTTCGGAAGCTTCGTGCAAAATAGGACCCGGGCGAAAGTTTCGTCAATTCGAGAATATTTCTTTACTAGGATTTACGAAACCAAAAACAGCAGAGCAGGCTCTTCGGCATCTTGTTAATAGGTTAGTTCAGAAAATGCATAAATATGACATATAATGTGCATAAAACATGTAGGTATCATCAATAAAGTAGCATGGAACATAAGAAATTATCGATACGTTGGAGACGTATCAGCATCCCAAGCTTAGTTCGCTCGTCCCGAGGTAAACGATAACAAAGATAATTTCGAAGTGACATGCCATCATAATCTTGATCATACTATTTGTAAACATATGTAATGAATGCAGCGATCAAAGCAAAGGTAATGACATGAGTAAACAATGAATCATATGACAAAGACTTTTCATGAATAGTACTTCAAGACAAGCATCAATAAGTCTTGCATAAGAGTTAACTCATAAAGCAATAAATCAAAGTAAAGGTGTTGAAGCAACACATAGGAAGATTAAGTTTCAGCGGTTGCTTTCAACTTATAACATGTATATCTCATGGATATTGTCAACATAAAGTAATATAACAAGTGCAATATGCAAGTATGTAGGAATCAATGCACGGTTCACACAAGTGTTTGCTTCTTAAGGTGGAAGGAGATAGGTAAGCTGACTCAACAATAAAAGTAAAAGAATGGTCCTTCAAAGAGGAAAGCATTGATTGCTGTATTTGTGCTAGAGCTTTTATTTTGAAAACATGAAACAATTTTGTCAACGGTAGTAATAAAGCATATGAGTTATGAAAGTTATATCTTACAAGTTGCAAGCCTCACGCATAGTATACTAATAGTGCCCGCACCTCGTCCTACTTAACTTGGACTACCGGATCTTCGCATGCCATGTTTCAACCAAGTGTCACAAAGGGGTACCTCCATGCCGCCTGTACAAAGGTCTAAGGAGAATGCTCGCATTTGGATTTCTCGCTTTTGATTATTCTCAACTTAGACATCCATACCGGGACAACATGGACAACAGATAATGGACTCCTCTTAAATGCATAAGCATGTAGCAAAGTTATTATTCTCATATGAGATTGAGGATATATGTCCAAAACTGAAACTTCCACCATGATTCATGGCTTTAGTTAGCGGCCCAATGTTCTTCTCTAACAATTTTGCATGCTCCAACCACTAAAATGATAGACCTTCAGACAAGACGGACATGCATAGCAACTCACATGATATTCAACAATAGTTGATGGCGTTCCCCAGAAGCATGGTTATCGCACAACAAGCAACTTAATAAAATATAAAGTGCATAAGTACATATTCAATACTACGATAGTTTTTAAGGCTATTTTGTCCCATGAGCTATATATTGCAAAGGTGAATGATGGAATTTTAAAGGTAGCACTCAAGCAATTTACTTTGGAATGGCGGAGAAATACCATGTAGTAGGTAGGTATGGTGGACACAAATGGCATAGTAGTTGGCTCAAGGATTTTGGATGCATGAGAAGTATTCCCTCTCGATACAAGGTTTAGGCTAGCAAGGTTATTTGAAGCAAACTCAAGGATGAACAAGTGCAGCAAAACTCACATAAAAGACATATTGTAAACATTATAAGACTCTACACCGTCTTCCTTGTTGTTCAAAACTCACTACTAGATATTATCTAGACCTTAGAGAAACCAAATATGCAAATCAAATTTTAGCAAGCTCCATGTATTTCTTCATTAATGGGTGCAAAGCATATGATGCAAGAGCTTAAACATGAGCACAACAATTGCCAAGTATCACATTATCCAAGACATTTTAGAATTACTACATGTAGCATTTTCCAATTCCAATAACAATTTAACGAAGAAGAAACTTCGCCATGAACATTATGAGTAAAGCCTAAGGACACATGTGTCCATATGCAACAGCGGAGCGTCTCTCTCCCACAAAGTGAATGCTAGGATCCATCTTATTCAAACAAAAACAAAAACGAAAACAAACCGACGCTCCAAGCAAAGAATACAAGATGTGATTGAATAAAAATATAGTTTCGGGAGGAACCGATGATGTTGTCGATGAAGAAGGATGCCTTGGGCATCCCCAAGCTTAGACGCTTGAGTCTTCTTAAAATATGCAGGGTGAACCAGGGCATCCCCAAGCTTAGCTTTCACTCCTCTTGATCATAGTATATCATTCTCCTCTCTTGACCCTTGAAAACTTCCTTCACACCAAACTTCAAGCAAACTCATTAGAGGGTTAGTGCACTATTAATAATTCACTCATTCAGAGGTGACACAATCATTATTTTCACTTCTGGACATTGCATAATGCTACTGGACATTAGTGGATCAAAGAAATAAATCCAACATAGCAAAAGAGGCAATGCGAAATAAAAGGCAGAATCTGTCAAAAACAGAACAGTCCGTAAAGACGAATTTAGAAATGGCACCAGACTTGCTCAAATGGAAAAACTCAAAACTAATGAAAGTTGCGTACATATCTGAGGATCACGCTCGTAAATTGGCAGATTTTTTCGAATTTTCTAGAGAATTGTGCCCAGATTCGTGACAGACAGCAATGCTGTTTCTGCGCAGCGATCCCAAATATAACATCAACTTTGACATAGAAACTTTACTTGGCACAAAAACTTGATAAGGAGAGGTTGCTACAGTAGTAAACAACTTCCAAGACTCAACAAAACAAAAAATTGCTGTAGGTAAAAATATGGGTTGTCTCCCATAAGCGCTTTTCTTTAACGCCTTTCAGCTAGGCGCAGAAAGTGCAAATCAAGTAACATCGAGAGTAGAAGCATCAACATCATAGCTTGTTCTAATAATAGAATCAAAAGGCAACTTCATTCTCTTTCTAGGGAAGTGTTCCATACCTTTCTTGAGAGGAAATTGATATTTATATTACCTTCCCTCATATCAATAACAGCACCAACAGTTCGAAGAAAAGGTCTTCCCAACACAATTGGACAAGATGCATTGCATTCGATATCCAAGACAACAAAATCAACGGGGACAAGGTTATTGTTAACCGTAATATGCACATTATCAATCCTCCCCAAAGGTTTCTTTTTAACATTATCGGCAAGATTAACATCCAAATAACAATTCTTCAATGGTGGCAAGTCAAGCATATCATAAATCTTTTTAGGCATAACAGAAATACTTGCACCAAGATCACATAAGGCATTACATTCAAAGTCATTGAATTTCATTTTAATGATGGGCTCTCAACCATCTTCTAACTTTCTAGGAATAGAAGTTTCAAGTTTTAGTTTCTCTTCTCTAGCTTTTATGAGAGCATTTGTAATATGTTTTGTAAAGGCTAAATTTATAGCACTAGCATTAGGACATTTAGCAAGTTTTTGTAAGAACTTTATAACTTCAGAGATGTGGCAATCATCAAAATCTAAATCATTATGAGCTACAACAATGGAATCATTATTCCCAAGGTTGGAAAAAAATTCAGCAGTTTTATCACAAGCAGTTTCAGCAGTTTTAGCAATTTCAGGCAGTTTTGTGCGCTTTGCACTAGGAGTAGAAACATTGCCAACACCAATTATTTTACCATTGATGGTAGGAGGTGCAGCAACATGTGAAGAATTAGCATTACTAGTGGTGGTAATAGTCCAAACTTTAGCTACATTATTCTCTTTAGCTAGTTTTTCATTTTCTTCTCTATCCCACCTAGCACGCAGTTCAGCCATTAATCTTATATTCTCATTAATTCTAACTTGGATGGCATTTGCTGTAGTAGTAATCTTATTATCAATATCATTATTAGGCATAACTTTCAATTTTAAAAGATTAACATCGGAGGCAAGTCTATCGACTCTAGAAGCGATAGTATCAATTTTATCAAGCTTTTCCTCAACAGATTTGTTAAAAGCAGTTTGTGTACTAATAAATTCTTTAAGCATAGCTTCAAGACCAGAGGGTACACTCCTATTATTATTGTAAGAATTCCCATAAGAATTACCATAACCATTACCATTAAGAAGGATATGGCCTATAGTTATTACCGAGTTGTTCCTATAAGCATTGTTGTTGAAATTATTATTTTTAATGAAATTCACATCAACATTTTCTTCTTGAGCAACCAATGAAGCTAAAGGAACATTATTTGGATCAACATTAGATCTACCATTCACAAGCATAGACATAATCACATCAATCTTATCACTCAAGGAAGAGGTTTCTTCAATAGAATTTACCTTCTTACCTTGTGGAGCTCTTTCCGTGTGCCATTCAGAGTAATTTATCATCATATCATCAAGAAGTTTTGTAGCCGCCCCCAATGTGATGGACATAAAGGTACCTCCAGCAGCTGAATCCAATAAATTCCGCGAAGAAAAATTTAGTCCTGCATAGAAGGTTTGGATGATCATCCAAGTAGTCAGTTCATGGGTTGGGCAATTCTTTACCAAAGTTTTCATTCTCTCCCAAGCTTGAGCAACATGTTCAGTATCTAATTGTTTAAAATTCATTATGCTACTTCTCAAAGATATAATTTTAGCGGGAGGATAATATCTACCAATAAAAGCATCCTTGCATTTAGTCCATGAATCAATACTATTCTTAGGCAAAGATAGCAACCAATCTTTAGCTCTTCCTCTTAATGAGAAAGGAAACACTTTCAATTTAATAATATCACCATCTACATCTTTATACTTTTGCATTTCACAAAGTTCAACAAAATTATTGAGATGGGCAGCAGCATCATCAGAACTAGCACCAGAAAATTGTTCTCTCATAACCAGATTTAGTAAAGCAGGTTTAATTTCAAAGAATTCTGCTGTAGTAGCAGGTGGAGCAATAGGTGTGCATAGGAAATCATTATTATTTGCATTTGTGAAGTCACACAATTGTAGGACAACGTTGCATAGAAAACAAAAATTTTCCTACCGCGAACACGCAATCCAAGCCAAGATGCAATCTAGAAGACGGTAGCAACGAGGGGGTATCGAGTCTCACCCTTGAAGAGATTCCAAAGCCTACAGAGGAGGCTCTTGTTGCTGCGGTAGACGATCACTTGCCGCTTGCAAAAGCGTAGAAGATCTTGATCACGATCGGTTCGGCGCCACGAACGGGCGACACCTCCGTACTCGGTCACACGTTCGGTTGATGAAGACGACGTCCACCTCCCCGTTCCAGCGGGCAGCGGAAGTAGTAGCTCCTCTTGAATCCGACAGCACGACGGCGTGGTGTCGGTGGCGGTGTAGAAGTCCGGCGGAGCTTCGCTAAGCTATGCGGGATGTGGAGGAGCGGGCGGCTAGGGTTTGGGGAGGGGGCGCCGGCCACTATAGGGTGCGGCCACCTTGGTGGTGTTTGAGGTGGCCGGCCCCCTCCCCTTGGCCCTCATTATATAGGTGGAACCCCAAGAGGTGGTGTCCAAGTCTTCGAATAAGACCCGAACCAAAACCTTCCATAGGAGGGGGAAACCTAGCCCAACTAGGACTCCCACCCAAAGGTGGGATTTCCAC
The DNA here is from genome assembly GCA_030979885.1 of Lolium multiflorum. Classification (NCBI taxonomy): domain Eukaryota; kingdom Viridiplantae; phylum Streptophyta; class Magnoliopsida; order Poales; family Poaceae; genus Lolium; species Lolium multiflorum. The sequence continues at coordinate 211,573,625 of CM061753.1, read as the reverse complement.
CTCCCATGTGGGGGGTGGCCGGCCCCCTATGGTGGAGTCCACTTGGGACTCCACCCCCACTAGGGCTGGCCGGCCATGGAGGTGGAGTCCCTTGTGGACTCCACCTTCCCTGGTTTCTTCCGGACTTTTCTAGAACCTTCTAGAACCTTCCATAGAACCTTCCGCGACATTTTATTCACATAAAATGACATCCTATATATGAATCTTATTCTCGGACCATTCCGGAACTCCTCGTGATGTCGGGATCACATCCGGGACTCCGAACAAATATTCGAACTACATTCCATAATTCAAGTACTACCATTTCAACATCCAACTTTAAGTGTGTCACCCTACGGTTCGAGAACTATGCGGACATGGTTGAGTACTCACTCAGACCAATAACCAATAGCGGGATCTGGAGATCCATAATGGCTCCCACATATTCAACGATGACTTTAGTGATCGAATGAACCATTCACATACATTACCAATTCCCTTTGTCTCGCGATATTTTACTTGTCCGAGGTTTGATCTTCGGTATCACTCTATACCTTGTTCAACCTCGTCTCCTGACAAGTACTCTTTACTCGTACCGTGGTATGTGGTCTCTTATGAACTCATTCATATGCTTGCAAGACATTAGACGACATTCCACCGAGAGGGCCCAGAGTATATCTATCCGTCATCGGGATGGACAAATCCCACTTGTTGATCCATATGCCTCAACTCATACTTTCCATACTTAATCCCACTTTTATAGCCACCCATTTACGCAGTGGTGTTTGGTGTAATCAAAGTACCTTTCCGGTATAAGTGATTTGTATGATCTCATGGTCATAAGGACTAGGTAACTATGTATCGAAAGCTTATAGCAAATAACTTAATGACGAGATCTTATGCTACGCTTAATTGGGTGTGTCCATTATATCATTCACACAATGACATAACCTTGTTATTAATAACATCCAATGTTCATGATTATGAAACTAATCATCCATTAATCAACAAGCTAGTTTAAGAGGCATACTAGGGACTTCTTGTTTGTCTACATATCACACATGTACTAATGTTTCGGTTAATACAATTCTAGCATGATATATAAACATTTATCATAAACATAAAGATATAACTAATAACCACTTTATTATTGCCTCTAGGGCATATCTCCTTCAGATCTCCCACTTGCACTAGAGTCAATAATCTAGATTACATTGTAATATACCTAACACCCATGGCATTCTGGTGTTGGTCATGCTTTGCCCTAGGGAGAGCTTTAGTCAACGGATCTGCTACATTCAGATCAGTGTGTACTTTGCAAATCTTTACTTCTCCATCTTCGATGTACTCGCGAATCGAGTGGTAACGCAGCTTGATATGCTTCAGCCTCTTGTGTGACCTTGGCTCTTGTGCATTGGCGATGGCACCCATGTTATCACAGTAAATGATTAATGGGTCCAATGCACTAGGAACCACACCGAGCTCTACAATGAACCTCTTCATCCATACCGCTTCTGATGAAGCCTCGAAGCCGCTATGTACTCCGATTCTGTTGAAGACTTCGCCACCGTGCACTGCTTCGAGCTTGCCCAGCTTACTGACACCATTCAATATAAACACGTACCCAGTTGTGACTTAGAGTCATCGGGATCGGTGTTCCAACTTGCATCGGTGTAACAGTTACAACGAGCTCTTGGTCACCTCCATAACAAAGAAACATATCCTTAGTTCTTTTCAAGTACTTCAGGATATTCTTGACCGCTGTCCAGTGTTCCATTCTGGATCACTTTGATATCTGCTAGTCAAACTAACGACATGTGCTATATCCGGTCTAGTACATAGCATGGCATACATGATAGATCCTACTGCCGAGGCATAGGGGATGTTACACATCCTTTCTCTTTCTTCTGCCGTAGCCGGTCCTTGAGTTTTACTCAATACCTTGCCTGGTAACATAGGTAAGAACCCTTTCTTACTTTCGTCCATTCTAAACTTCTTTAGAATCTTGTCCAGATATGTACTCTGTGATAGCCCTATTAGGCGTCTTGATCTATCTCTATAAATCTTGATGCCTAATATATACGATGCTTCACCAAGGTCTTTCATTGAAAAACTATTATTCAAATAACCCTTAACACTGCTTAATAGTTCTATATCATTCCGATCAATAATATGTCATCTACATATAATATCGGGAATGCTACCCACTCACTTTCTTGTAAATACAGGCCTCTCCATGACTGTGTATAAATCCAAAGTCTTTGATCACCTTATCAAAACGTCGGTTCCAACTTCTTGATGCTTGCTTCAGTCCATAGATTGAACGCTGAAGTTTGCATACTTTGTCGCATTTTTAGGATCGACAAAACCTTTGGGTTGTACCATATACAACTCTTCCTCAATGTCTCCATTAAGGAACGCCGTTTTGACATCCATCTGCCAAATCTCATAATCGAAAAATGCAGCTATTGCTAACAAAATCCTCACAGATTTTAGCTTCGCTACAGGTGAGAAAGTCTCATCGTAGTCAACTCCTTGAATTTGTCGGAAACCCTTTGCGACAAGTCGAGCTTTATAGACAGTAATATTACCATCGACATCTGTTTTTCTCTTGAAGATCCATTTATTCTCGACAACCTTTCGGCTATCAGGTAAATCTACCAAAGTCCATACTTTGTTATCATACATGGATCCCATTTCGGATTTCATGGCTTCTTGCCATTTGTTGGAATCTGGGCTCATCATCGCTTCTTCATACGTCGCAGGGTCCTCATCATTGTTATCTACAATCATGACATTTAGACAAGGATCATACCAATCAGGAGTGGCACGTTCCCTTGTCGATCTGCGAGGTTCAGTAGTTTCCTCGTTCGAAGTTTCATGATCATTATCATTAGCTTCCTCTGTTGCCGGTGTAGGCGGTACAGGTACAACTTCCGGCTGCGCTACTCGATCAACGAGTATAGATTCATTAATCCTCATCGAGTTCTACTTTTCTTCAGTCACTTCTTCTTAGTGAGAAATTCTTTCTCAAGAAAGGTTCCGTTCTTAGCAACAAAGATTTTGCCTTCGGATCTGTGATAGAAAGTGTACCCTATAGTTTCCTTAGGGTATCCTATGAAGACGCATTTCTCCGCTTTGGGTTCTAGCTTGTCCGGTTGTAACTTCTTTACATAGGCTTCGCAACCCCAAACTTTCAGGAACGACAGCTTAGGTTTCTTATTAAACCATAATTCATACGGTGTCGTTTCTACGGATTTTGATGGTGCTCTATTTAAAGTGAATGCGGCTGTCTCTAATGCATAACTCCAAAATGATAACGGCAAATCAGTAAGAGACATCATACTACGAACCATATCTAAGAGAGTTCGATTACGACGTTCGGACACACCGTTTCGTTGTGGTGTTCCCGGCGGTGTCAATTGTGAAAGTATTCCGCATTTCTTTAAATGCATGCCAAACTCATAACTCAGATATTCACCTCCACGATCAGATCGTAGAAATTTGATCTTCTTGTTACGTTGATTTTCTACTTCACTTTGAAATTCCTTAAACTTCTCGAAAGTTTCGGATTTATGTTTCATGAAATAGATATACCCATATCTACTCAGATCATCTGTGAAGGTTAGAACATAACGATAACCACCGCGCGATGCTACGCTCATTGGTCCACATACATCGGTATGTATGATTTCCAATAAGTCAGTAGCTCGCTCCATCATACCGGAAAATGGAGTCTTTGTCATTTTTCCCATTAGACATGCTTCGCATCTATCAAGTGACTCAAAGTCAAGTGATTCAAGTAATCCATCGGTATGGAGTTTCTTCATGCGTTTCACTCCAATATGACCAAGACGACAGTGCCACATATAAGTAGAATTATCATTAAGTTTAATTCGCTTAGCATCAATGTTATGTATATGCGTATCACTACTATCGAGATCTAATAGAAATAAGCCATTCTTTTGTGGTGCTCGACCATAAAAGATATTATTCATAAAAATAGAACAACCATTATTCTCAGACTTGAATGAATAACCGTCTTGCATTAAACAAGATCCAGATATAATGTTCATGCTCAACGCGGTACATAATAACAATTATTTAGGCTTAAAACTAATCCGAAAGGTAGAGGAAGTGTCCCGATTGCGATCACATTGACCTTGGATCCGTTTCCAACGCGCATCGTCACTTCATCTTTCAGCGATTGTCGTTTATTCTTTAGTTCCTGTTTCGAGTTACAAATATGAGCAACCGAACCAGTATCAAATACCCAGGTACTAGAACGAGAACCAGTGAAATGGACATCTATAACATGTATATCAAATATACCTTCTTTCTTCTTCTTGACAAGGCCGCTCTTCAGATCAGCCGGATACTTGGAGCAATTACGCTTCCAGTGTCCCTTCTCTTTGCAGTAATAGCACTCAGCATCGGGCTTAGGGCCGTTCTTAGGTTTCATAGGAGGCGTGGCAGCTTTCTTGCCACCCTTCTTGAATTTTCCCTTAGACTTGCCCTGTTTCTTGAAACTGGTGGTCTTGTTGACCATCAACACTTGGTGCTCTTTCTTGATCTCAATCTCAGCAGCTTTTAGCATGCCAAAGAGTTCAGGTAACTCCTTGTTCATGTTCTGCATATTGTAGTTCATCACAAAGTTCTTGTAACTTGGTGGCAGTGATTGAAGGACACGATTAATCCCCAGTCTGTTAGGAATCACTATTCCCAAGTCACGAGTTTCTTCGCATGCCCGGTCATGGCGAGCATGTGCTCACTAACGGAGCTGCCTTCTTCCATCATACAGCTGAAGAAATGTTTCGATGCTTCATAGCATTCCACTGCCGCATGAGTCTCGAATATAGCTTTCAGCTCATTCATCAACTCATGAGGATCATGGTGCTCAAAACGTTTTTGAAGATCGGTTCAGACTGCACAGGATGGCACACTGAACTTGAGAGTACCGAGTTTTCGAGTCGCGTAAACAGCTTTTACTTCATCGGATTCATCTTCTGCAGGAGGGTCACCTAGCGGTGCATCAAGCACAAATTGCAGATTTCCGCCAGAGAGGAAGATCCTCACATGACGGAACCAGTCGGTGAAGTTGCTACCGTTGCTCTTAAGTTTCTCTTTCTCTAGGAACTGATTAAAATTGATTGGGGACGCCATCTCTACAACATATATTTGCAATAGTTTAGACTAAGTTTATGACAAATTGAGTTCAAATTTTAATTCAACATAATTAAAAACCTAAGTGAACTCCACTCAGAACAATATCCCTCGCATTGTCTTAGTGATCACACGAACCAAATCCACCGCACCTAAACCCGATCATCACGAGAAAAGGTGTGATTTCAATGGCGAACACTCGAAGTGTTCATCATATCAACCATATGATTCATGCTCTACCTTTCGGTATCACGTGTTCCGAGACCATGTCTGTACATGCTAGGCTCGTCAAGGCCACCTTAGTATCCGCATGTGCAAAACTGTCTTGCACCCGTCATATGTACTTATTGAATCTATCATCACGAGGTGCTTCGAAACGACAAGACTTGGCAACGGTGCTACTAAGGATGAACACTTTATTATCTTGAGATTTTAGTGAGGGATCATCTTATAATGCTACCGTCGCGATCTAAGCAAAATAAGATGCATAAAAAGGATTAACATCACATGCAGTTCATATGTGATATGATATGGCCCTTTTGTTCTTGCGCCTTTGATCTTCATCTCCAAAGCACGGATATGATCTCCATCATCTTCGGGCATGATCTCCATCATCGTCGGCGTAGCACCAAGGTCAATGGCGCAGTCTTCATGATTGTCCTCCATGTAGCAACTATTACAACTACTTTGAAATACTACTCAACATGAAATTTAAAGACAACCATAAGGCTCCTGGTTGCCACAATACAATAATGATCATCTCATACATATTCATCATCACATTATGGCCATATCACATCACCAAACCCTGCAAAAACAAGTTAGACGTCTCTAATTTGGTTTGCATATTTTACGTGGTTTAGGGTTTTCGAGAGAGATCTAATCTACCTACGAACATGAACCACAACGTTGATACTAATGTTTTCAATAGAAGAGTAAATTGAATCTTTACTATAGTAGGAGAGACAGACACCCGCAAAGCCTCTTATGCAATACAAGTTGCATGTCGAACGAGGAACAAGTCTCATGAACGCGGTCATGTAAAGTTAGTCGAGCCGCTTCATCCCACTATGCCATAAAGATGCAAAGTACTCAAACTAAAGATAACAAGAGCATCAACGCCCACAAACCATTGTGTTCTACTCGTGCAACCATCTATGCATAGACACGGCTCGATACCACTGTAGGATAACGTTGCATAAACAAAAATTTTCCTACCGCGAACACGCAATCCAAGCCAAGATGCAATCTAGAAGACGGTGGCAACGAGGGGTATCGAGTCTCACCCTTGAAGAGATTCCAAAGCCTACAAGAGGAGGCTCTTGTTGCTGCGGTAGACGATCACTTGCCGCTTGCAAGCGCGTAGAAGATCTTGATCACGATCGGTTCCGGCGCCACGAACGGGCAACACCTCCGTACTCGGTCACACGTTCGGTTGTTGATGAAGACGACGTCCACCTCCCCGTTCCAGCGGGCAGGAAGTAGTAGCTCCTCTTGAATCCGACAGCACGACGGCGTGGTGTCGGTGGCAGTGTAGAAGTTCGGCAGAGCTTCGCTAAGCTATGCGGGATGTGGAGGAGCGGGCGGCTAGGGTTTGGGGAGAGGGGGCGCCGGCCACTATAGGGGTGCGGCCACCTTGGTGGTGTTTGAGGTGGCCGGCCCCCTCCCCTTGGCCCTCATTATATAGGTGGAACCCCAAGAGGTGGTGTCCAAGTCTTCGAATAAGACCCGAACCAAAAACCTTCCATAGGAGGGAAACCTAGCCCAACTAGGACTCCCACCCAAAGGTGGGATTCTCCCATGTGGGGGTGGCCGGCCCCCTATGGTGGAGTCAACTTGGGACTCCACCCCCACTAGGGCTGGCCGGCCATGGAGGTGGAGTCCCTTGTGGACTCCACCTTCCTTGGTGGTTTCTTCCGGACTTTTCTAGAACCTTCTAGAACCTTCCATAGAACCTTCCGCGACATTTTATTCACATAAAATGACATCCTATATATGAATCTTATTCTCCGGACCATTCCGAACTCCTCGTGATGTCCGGGATCACATCCGGGACTCCGAACAAATATTCGAACTACATTCCATAATTCAAGTACTACCATTTCAACATCCAACTTTAAGTGTGTCACCTACGGTTCGAGAACTATGCGGACATGGTTGAGTACTCACTCCGACCAATAACCAATAGCGGGATCCTGGAGATCCATAATGGCTCCCACATATTCAACGATGACTTTAGTGATCGAATGAACCATTCACATACATTACCAATTCCCTTTGTCTCGCGATATTTTACTTGTCCGAGGTTTGATCTTCGGTATCACTCTATACCTTGTTCAACCTCGTCTCCTGACAAGTACTCTTTACTCGTACCGTGGTATGTGGTCTCTTATGAACTCATTCATATGCTTGCAAGACATTAGACGACATTCCACCGAGAGGGCCCAGAGTATATCTATCCGTCATCGGGATGGACAAATCCCACTGTTGATCCATATGCCTCAACTCATACTTTCCGGATACTTAATCCCACCTTTATAGCCACCCATTTACGCGGTGGTGTTTGGTGTAATCAAAGTACCTTTCCGGTATAAGTGATTTGTATGATCTCATGGTCATAAGGACTAGGTAACTATGTATCGAAAGCTTATAGCAAATAACTTAATGACGAGATCTTATGCTACGCTTAATTGGGTGTGTCCATTATATCATTCACACAATGACATAACCTTGTTATTAATAACATCCAATGTTCATGATTATGAAACTAATCATCCATTAATCAACAAGCTAGTTTAAGAGGCATACTAGGGACTTCTTGTTTGTCTACATATCACACATGTACTAATGTTTCGGTTAATACAATTCTAGCATGATATATAAACATTTATCATAAACATAAAGATATAACTAATAACCACTTTATTATTGCCTCTAGGGCATATCTCCTTCAACAATTTAGTATTTTCAGGAGTATTCATCTTAGCAACAGTAAATAAAACAAACTAGATAAAATAAATGCAAGTAATTTTTTTTTTTTGTGTTTTTGATATAGAGAGCAAGACAGTAAATAAAGTAAAACTAGCAACTAATTTTTTTGTATTTTGATTTAGTGCAGCAAACAAAGTAGTAAATAAAATAAAGCAAGACAATAACAAAGTAAAGAGATTGAGAAGTGGAGACTCCCCTTGCAGCGTGTCTTGATCTCCCGGCAACGCCGGAAATTTAGCTTGTACGCGTAGATGCACACGTCCGTTGGGAACCCCAAGTGGAAGGTATGATGCGTATAGAAGCAAGTTTCCCTCAGTATGAAACCAAGGTTTAATCGAATCCGAGGAGCCAAGAAGCACGTTGAAGGTTGATGGTCGCGAAATGTGATGCGGCGCAACACGGATTCCGGCGCCAACGCGAACCTGCACAACACAACCCAAGTACTTTGTCCCAACGAAACAGTGAGGTTGTCTCACCGGCTTCTGTAACAAAGGATTAAACGTATCGAGTGGAAGATGTTTGCAAAGAAAACATAAAACAAGTAGATTGTATGCTATGTAAAGAATAGGACGGGGTCCACAGTTCACTAGAGGTGTCTCTCCCATAAGATAAAGCATGTTGGGTGAACAAATTACAGTCGGGCAATTGACAAATAGAGAAAGGCATAACAATGCATATACATGACATGGTAAATATAGTGAGATTTAATTGGGCATTACGACAAAGTACATAGACCGCCATCCAACTGCATCTATGCCTAAAAAGTCCCATCAGGTTATCATCCGAACCCCCTCCGGTATTAAGTTGCAAAGCAACAGACAATTGCATTAAGTATGGTGCGTAATGTAATCAACAACTACATCCTTAGACATAGCATCAATGTTTTATCCCTAGTGGCAACAGCACATCCACAACCTTAGAACTTCTGTCCTTGTCCCCAGATTCAATGGAGGCATGAACCCACTATCGAGCATAAATACTCCCTCTTGGAGTTAAGAGTAAAACTTGGCCAGAGCCTCTACTAATAACGGAGAGCATGCAAGATCATAAACAACACATGAACAATAGATTGATAATCACCATAATCATAGTACTCTCTATCCATCGGATCCCGACAAACACAACATATAGTATTACGAGATAGATGATCTTGATCATGTTAGGCAGCTCACAAGATCTAACAATGAAGCACAACAAGGAGAAGACGACCATCAGCTACTGCTATGGACCCATGGTCCAGGGTGACTACTCACTCATCACTCCGAGGCGACCATGGCGGTGTAGAGTCCTCCGGGAGATGAATCCCCTCTCGGCAGGGTGCCGGCGATCTCCAGAATCCCCGAGATGGATTCGCGGCGGCCGTCTCCTGGGTTTCCGTATCGTGGCTCTCGTATCGGGGTTTCGCGACGAAGCTTTAAGTAGGCGGAGGGTCAACGCGGGCCACACGAGGCCGAGAGCTAGTCAGCGCGCCGGGCCTGGGCCGCGCCCTACCCTCTGCCGCCTCGTGGCCCATCGTTATCTCTTCGGTCTTCTGGAAGCTTCGTGCAAAAATAGGACCTGGGCGAAAGTTTCGTCCAATTAGAATATTTCTTTACTAGGATTTCTGAACCAAAAACAGCAGAAAATAGCAAACTCTTCGGCATCTTGTTAATAGGTTAGTTCCAAATGCATAAATATGACATATAATGTGCATAAAACATGTAGGTATCATCAATAAAGTAGCATGGAACATAAGAAATTATCGATACGTTGGAGACGTATCAACCACCGCCATCTTTCGCCGTTTTGTCTCCCATGATGAGGAGGGAGTAGTTCTCCCCTGAGGGCTCTACCGGTAGCTATGTGGTTCATCTCTCTCTCCCATGGTGTGATCTTTATGTGATAATGAGCTTTGTATCACTATTTATCTATGTGCTACTCTGATGTCTACGTGTGCTTCTATTCTTGTAGACAGTGTTGGGCCTCCAAGAGCAGAGGTTTGTAGAACAGCAGCAAGTTTCCTTAAGTGAATCACCCAAGGTTTATCGAACTCAGGGAGGTAGAGGTCAGAGATATTCCTCTCAAGCAACCACCAATTACGAACAAGAAGTCTCTTGTGTCCCCAACACACCTAATACACTTGTCGATATAGGTGCACTAGTTCAGCGAAGAGATATTAAAACAAGTGGTATAGATGGTGGTAGATGGTAATTGCGATATGAAGTAAATATTGCAGCAAGTAAACATGCAGTAGAACAGTAAGTAAGCGGTGTTTGCGTATTGGAAACAAGGCCTAGGGATCCTACTTTCACTAGTGGACACTCTCAACATTGCAATCATAATTGAATATAAATAAGCACTTCATTATGCTATTCCGAATTACTCTCTGGCGGGATAACGAACACTAATTCACCGTGTAGGGCTGCAAAGCAAACCTTAAAGATGTATTCCCAAGTACTAATGAACACCCCACGCTGTCACTTTGAGCATTCATAGGAGGTACTAACACACCACAATTTCATAGAGACATCCAACTCAAATCATAACCCAGTGAACAAGTATTCTGTGAAATATAGCCTAAGAGACCCACACGGGCACACCTTGTCACCTTTACACACGTGGGACAAGGAGTCTCCGGAGATCACATAAGTAAAATCCACTTGAATAACATAAGACATCTAGATTGCAAAGCTCACGATCACATAGATGAACACATAAGTATTACTCTAAAACACTCTCTTGTTGGATGACAAACACCATACATCATGTAGGGCTACAAGAGCACCTCAATGCCGGAGTTAACAAGCTCCACAACATCGGAATTCGTATTCAAGTAACCTCTAGAGCATAATAGACAAGAGTAACATCTACACATCCATATAGATCACATCATGGGAGAGAGATGAACCACATAGCTACCGGTAGAGCCCTCAGCCTCGGGGGAGAACTACTCCCTCCTCATCATAGGAGACAACAGCGGCGATGAAGATGACGGTGGTGTCGACGGTGATGCCTTCCGGGGCCACTTTCCCGTCCCGGCGGCGTGCCGGAACAGAGACTCCTGTTTCCCGAATCTTGGCTTCGCGATGGCGGCGGCTCTTGAACTTTTCTCGTATCGTGGCTTATTCCTTCAAGGTTTTTGCGACGGAGTCCTTAAGTAGGCGGAAGGGCGGCCTCGGAGGGGCCCTGGTGGGACCACACAATAGGGGGGCGCGCCCCACCCCTTGGCCGCGCCGCCTCAAGGCCCAGCTCCCTCGTTCTCTCTCCGGTGTTCTGGAAGCTTCGTGGAAAAATAAGATCTGGCGATTTCGTCCAATTAGAATATTTCCTTACTAGGATTTCTGAAACCAAAAACAAACAGAACCGACACTTCGGCATCTCGTCAATAGGTTAGTTCAAAATGCATAAAAGACATAAAGTGTGTATAAAACATGTAGGTATTGTCATAAAACAAGCATGGAACATAAGAAATTATCGATACGTTGGAGACGTATCAAGCATCCCCAAGCTTAGTTCCTACTCGCCCTCGAGTAGGTAAACGATAACAAGGATAATTTCTGAAGTGACATGCTACCAACATAATCTTGATCCAATAATGATGTAAAGCATGTGAACTGAGATCAAATCACTCAAAGCAAATGTCTATATTTATATAAGAGATGATAATGCAAGAGTTAAACAAGCTAGAAGTTTTCATGAACTATTGCTTCAAAGACATGAAACCATACAAAGTTCATTAAAGATGTGTTAAGTATTCAACGTAGAAGTTCTATCCTTCATTCCAAGCATCAAGTAAATTTTCACAACATAAGAAAGATTCAGTCAAGTAAACATAAACATGAACGTCATGAATCAACTGTTTCGAAGTCTACTCAACCGGTGAGCGCAAGCATTTGGTATTAGCACCAGGATGTTATGGCATAAAGAACGTTAATGGGGGTTTGGAAGGCCAATGAAAGAAAGTCTCACAAAGCTATAGTGATTATTAGACAAGAGGAAGTCTTATAATCGAAGCTATGCAAGGAGTAGTGATTGCCATGCAACGGATACACATAGAGCTATATGTGTATGAAAGCTCTCCAATGGAACTAGTGGGGGTGCATCCAACTTGGTTGCTCACGAAGACCTAGAGCACTTTTGAGGAAGCTCATCATTGGAATATACAACCCAAGTTCTATAGTGTAAATTCCCACATAGTTATACTAGTAAAACATGAAAACTCTCTAATATGGAGTGTAGGTGCTAAACATGAGCACAAGTGATGACTATGAATACTGCAGGTGCTAAAACATGAGCACAAGTGTGGATAAAAGATAGTAATGCTGCCCCCTTTTTCTTTATTCTTTTATTCTTTTCTTTTCTTTTCTATTTTTCTTTCTTTTCTTTTTCTCTTTTGATGGCCTCCATGGCTCTTTTCACTTTTAGGGGCAACATCCTAATATGACAACACACTTTTGGTACAAATAACTCATAATGAATAAAACACGATGTATAAAACTGTATGCCTGGCAGTGTAGCAGGATGTGCATTGATCTAGCGTAACATGGGTAAACCACACATCAAGCTGTATAGAATCATGCAAAGCAATATAAAAAATAATAAATGACAACATGTAATGTAAAATGGAAGTTGCATGGCAATATATCTCGGAACAGCTATGGAAATGTTGTGGTAGGTAGGTATGGTGGCTGTTTTGAGGAGATGTATGGGCTTATGTGTAGGAGAACAAGAGAAAGTCCTCCCACGGGTTTGGATGTACTGGCGAAGTATGCACAACTCTCAATGTGAGCAGAAGGCAATGCACAGCACCGAAGAGGCTAGCAAATATGGATGGTGGAAGTGCCAAAAACCGTAGCTTAACATTAGTAAAAAGAACTCACAAGCTTATTGCAAACATCTAGCAAGTTCAACATTAAGAGCATGATTAAAATTTACTCCAAGGAGGGCCGTTCACGGAGGCACAAGTACCCCGCTAGCTCCCTCGACCTTCAGCACAACTTAGTTATTACGATGAACTCTTAGACATGGAAAGCTATCAAGTCCAACTACACCTTCAACTATTTAAGTAGAGTTTGTAGTACGGCACAAGCTTAAAGACAACAATCCACTACTAATTTTAACTTAATTAACCAGCAAGCTCTACCATCTAACTATCTCAAAACGTTTGCAAAGAATCAAGTTATCAAAGCTCAATGATCTACAAGATTATGCAAGTGTTTCATTATACCACTACCACATGCAACATTTTCTGAACCAACAAAATAACAACAAGTGAAGCGATCAACTTTTGCCATGAACACTAAAAGTAAAGCTAAGAACACATGTGTTCATATGCAACAGCGGAGCGTGTCTCTCTCCCACACAAAGAATGCTAGGATCCGAGTTTATTCAAAGAACTAAGATAACGAAACGAAAATAAAAGCACACAGACGCTCCAAGTAAAGTACATAAGATATGACGGAATAAAAATACAGTTTCACTAGAAGTGACCTGATAAGTTGTCGATGAAGAAGGGGATGCCTTGGGCATCCCCAAGCTTAGATGCTTGAGTCTTCTTGAAATATGCAGGGTGAACCAGGGCATCCCCAAGCTTAGACTTTTCATTCTTCTTGATCATAGTATATCATCCTCTTCTCTTGACCCTTGAAAACTTCCTCCACACCAAACTCAAAACAATCTCATTAGAGGGTTAGTGCATAATAAAAATTCACATGTCCAGAGGTGACACAATCATTCTTAACACTTGGACATTGCCCAAAGCTACTGGAAGTTAATGGAACAAAGAAATCCACTCAACACAGGTAAAAGAGGCAATGCGAAATAAAAGGCAGAATCTGTCAAAACAGAACAGTCGGGGCACTTAACTTGCTCAGATGAAAAAGCTCAAATTGAATGAAAGTTGCGTACATATCTGAGGATCACGCACGTAAATTGGCAGAATTTTCTGAGTTACCTACAGACGGGGCTGCTCAATTTCGTTACAGTAAGAAATCTGTTTCTGCGCAGTAATCCAAATCTAGTATCAACCCTACTATCAAAGACTTTACTTGGCACAACAATGCAATAAAATAAAGATAAGAAGAGGTTGCAACAGTAGTAAAAACTTCCAAGACACAAATATAAAACAAAAATTACTGTAGTAAAATAAACACATGGGTTATCTCCCAAGAAGTGCTTTCTTTATAGCCATTAAGATGGGCTCAGTAATTTTAATGATGCACTCCCAAGAAATAAGAGTTGAAGCAAAAGAGAGCATCAAAAAGCAAATTCAAAACACATTTAAGTCTAACCCACTTCCTATGAAAAGGAATCTTGTAAATAAACAAATTCATGAAGCATAATGCAACAAGCATAGGAAGATAAAACTAGTGTAACTTCAAAAATTTCAGCATATAGAGAGGTGTTTTAGTAACATGAAAATTTCTACAACCATATTTTCCTCTCTCATAAAGATTTTCAGTAGCATCATGAACAAACTCAACAATATAACTATCAAATGAAACATTCTTATCATGAGCTATATGCATAAAATTATTACTCTCCACATAAGCATAATCAATTTTATTAGTTGTAGTGGGAGCAAATTCAACAAAGTAGCTATCATTATTATTCTCATCAAGTGTAGGAGGCATAGTATAATCATAATAAAATTTACTCTCCATAGTAGGCGGCACCAAAAGACCACTATCATTATAATCATCATAAATAGGAGGCAAAGTATCATCAAAGAAAATTTTCTCCTCAATGCTTGGGGGACTAAAAATATCATGCTCATCAAAACCAGCTTCCCCAAGCTTAAAATTTTCCATATCATTAGCAACAATGGTGTTCAAAGCGTTCATACTAATATCATTGCTACTAGCATGCAAATAAGATTCCATAGGTTTTTAAATTTTCACAGCAAACAATCCATGTCGTAACTCAGGAAATAGATTAAGAAGCTCACTGTTACTTTCCATTATGTCTAACTAGTGAACAAGAGACAAAAAGACGCAATTGCAGAATCTAAAGGATATACCTTCGAGCACTCACACACCGGCAACAGTGCTAGGAAATAGTTTAGTAGTCGGAGGATGTGAATACCTTTATACCTCCCCACCTTAGCTTGATGTCTCCTTCTATTCTTGTAAACAGTGTTGGGCAGCAGCGGTTTGTGTGAACAAGCAGCACGTTTGCTTATGAATCACCCAAGGTTTTTCAACAGTGGAGGAGGTAGAGGTCGAGATATTCCTCTCAAGCAACCCTGCAATTACGATACAAGAAGTCTCTTGTGTCCCCACACCTAATACACTTGAGATGTATAGGTGCACTAGTTCGGCGAAGAGATATTAAAACACATGTGGTATAGATGGTGGTAGATGGTAATTGCGATATGAAGTAAATATTGCAGCAAGTAAACATGCAGTAGAACAGTAAGTAAGCGGTGTTCGATGCTTGGAAACAAGGCCTAGGGATCATACTTTCACTAGTGGACACTCTCAACATTGCAATCATAATTGAATATAAATAAGCACTTCATTATGCTATTAATTACCCTTGGCGGGATAACGAACACTAATTCACCGTGTAGGGCTGCAAAGCAAACCTTAAAGATGTATTCCCAAGTACTAATGAACACCCCACGTGTCACTTTGAGCATTCATAGGAGGTACTAACACACCATAATTTCATAGAGACATCCAACTCAAATCATAACCCAGTGAACAAGTATTCTGTGAAATATAGCCTAAGAGACCCACACGGTGCACACTGTCACCTTTACACACGTGGGACAAGGAGTCTCCGGAGATCACATAAGTAAAATCCACTTGAATAACATAAGACATCTAGATTGCAAAGCTCACGATCACATAGATGAACACATAAGTATTACTCTAAAACACTCTCTTGTTGGATGACAAACACCATACATCATGTAGGGCTACAAGAGCACCTCAATGCCGGAGTTAACAAGCTCCACAACATACGGAATTCGTATTAAAGTAACCTCTAGAGCATAATAGACAAGAGTAACATCTACACATCCATATAGATCACATCATGGGAGAGAGAGATGAACCACATAGCTACCGGTAGAGCCCTCAGCCTCCGGGGAGAACTACTCCCTCCTCATCATGGGAGACAGCAGCGCGATGAAGATGGCGGTGGTGTCGACGGAGATGCCTTCCGGGGCACTTCCCCGTCCCGGCGGCGTGCCGGAATAGAGACTCCTGTCCCCCAATTTTGGCTTCGCGATGGCGGCGGCTGGAACTTTCTCGTATCGTGGCTTATTCCTTTAGGGTTTTCGCGAAGTCCTTAAGTAGGCGGAAGGGCAGCCTCGGAGGGGCCCTGGTGGGACACAGCGGGGCGCGCCCACCCCTTGGCCGCGCCGCCCTGGCATCTGGGGCCCCTGCCTCTCTGTCTCTCTCCGGTGTTCTGGAAGCTCGTGGAAAAATAAGATACCGGGCGTTGATTCCGTCCAATTAGAGAATATTTCCTTACTAGGATTTGAAACAAAAATAGCAAAGCTGGAAGCAACTCGTCAATAGGTTAGTTCCGGAAAATGCATCAAAACGACATAAAGTGTGTATAAAACATGTAGGTATTGTCATAAAACAAGCATGGAACATAAGAAATTATCGATACGTTGGAGACGTATCATACTCTAGTGATGTTATTAAAGTAGTCTATTCCTCCTTCATGATGTAAAGGTGACAGTGTGTGCATCATGTAGTACTTGGCGTAGGTTATGATTGTAATCTCTTGTAGATTATGAAGTTAACTATTACTATGATAGTATTGATGTGATCTATTCCCCTTTCGTAGCTATTGGTGACAGTGTCCATGCTATGTTAGTACTCGGTCTAAATTGCAACGGTCTATTATGCACTCTAGAGGTTACTTTAATATGAACTCCGGATGTTGTGGAGCTTGTTTACTCCGGCTTGAGGTGTGCTCTTGTAGCCCTACACAACGAATGGTGTTTGTTATCCAACAAGAGAGTGTTTGAAGGTAGCACAAGTGAGGAAAAGTTATTTATTTATTACGTGATCAATGTTGAGAGTGGCCACTAGTGAAAGTAGGATCCCTAGGCCTTGTTTCCAAATACTGCAAACATCGCTTATTTACTGTTTTCTGCATCTTTACTTCCTGCAATATTTACTTCAGATCGCAATTACCGTTTACCACCATCTATACCACCTGCGTTTTTATCTCTTCGCGACCTAGTGCACCTATACATCTGATAAGTGTATTGGGTGTGTTGGGGACACAAGAGACTTCTTGCTTAATTGCAGGGTTGTTGAGAGGAATATCTTTGACCTCTACCTCCTGAGTTCGATAAACCTTGGGTGATTCACAAGAAACTTGCTGTTCTACAAGCCTCTGCTCTTGGAGGCCCAACCTGTCTACAAGAATAAGCACCGTAGACATCAAGATTTTTGGCGCCGTTGGGGGGTAAGGTAAAAGGTATTCACATCCTCCGACTACTAAGCTATTTCCTAGCACTGTTACGGTGTGTGAGTGCTCAAAGGTATCTCCTTTAGATTCTGCAATTTTATCTTTTTGTTTCTTGTTTTTATTTTCACTAGTTAGGCATAATGGAAAACAACAAAAAAAATTAGAGATCTTTATGAACTTTATCTTGTACTAGCAAAAGTGCCCGTGCGTTGCACCGGGAAATGCGAAAACATGAACGATCCAATGAATCATTAGTGATGATATTTCTTCTCTGTGCCATCATGGATGAAGGTTGTCACATTTTCTCCTATTCATAAATCATGATAAACATGTTTAATCCCCAGAAGATGAGCATGTGAGGCTCTCGCTGCACCGAAATATAATGCCGTAGATGGTTGTCGTCACCACCCCTGTATATGTAATTTAAACTTGTTCCATGCTCCATTCGACATTGTAATTAATTATGCAGACTTGTTATGATGGTTTGCAACACCCATGTCCAATCTACACTTCGTGTTGCGGAACAAAGGTCGTTGTATAGAAAAGCATGGATCGAGAATTTTAAAATTGGTATTTTGGAAACATTATAACTACTCGAAGTTTGGATCAAAGTCCCTTGATCGGCCTAACTGAATTCCCATGTGTTGGCATGGACTTTCTATATCTTATATTTTAACACGATACATGAAGTCCAAACATAATGGCGCCATGTGCTATGTGTTTTTTTTTTTTTGAATCTTCATGTTTTGTCAACTTGAGATCCACATAATTAAAATATATTTTGAAGTGATATGTATCCATAACATATGCACTACTCTTGATATATTATACAATAAAAAGGAGCACACTATATGTTAATAAAAAAACATTGAAGAAATGAATTAAAGCAGAAACCTGGGTATTGAGGTTCTTCCATCAAGTATCAGATCGGGACCAAAAATTGCAGGATGAATTTTTTTTGTTACCTGATCAGGATGAACTATTGCAAGAAAACCAAAAAAAAAATGAGAAAATGCATGTTGAAGAATTCATGCTGGAGTTCCCTTCACAGGCAAACAAAAGTATAGTATTAGCAAACGTACTATCTGTAGATGTCTCATAATTGAACTGGTATTTAGATATATATGTACGCACTAAAATATGAATATGTTAAGCAGCAAAAAATGAATAGGAATTATTATCCTATAATGGATGCGACGAGACGATTTGCATCTTGACAGCACCAATACACATAATAATGTTACTGCTATGATGTGACCTTATAACAACGAATTTCAGGCCCAAATTACAATAGTAGAACCTTTTGAACTCAATGATAGTTTCAGTAAAGATTTTGGAGGAGGCATGATTTGTCACAAAATTGTCTGCAAGTAATAAAGTTTAATATA
This sequence comes from Lolium multiflorum, assembly GCA_030979885.1. Taxonomy (NCBI): domain Eukaryota; kingdom Viridiplantae; phylum Streptophyta; class Magnoliopsida; order Poales; family Poaceae; genus Lolium; species Lolium multiflorum. The sequence goes on along the minus strand of CM061753.1, from coordinate 211,554,687 downwards.
TTTAATCAATAGGAAGTAGAACTTGTTGAATGGCTCTCATCCATGTCAGCGGGATTCAGCGTGGCTGCCCATTTAGGTCGGTTAACGACACGCTGATCCACGGTAGAATCTTCAGAGTAGGTAACTTAAAAATAAAACTATCCTTAAATATAAATTGTTAACGAAGAACAACTAATTATCCTAGTTAGTGAGTAGTAAGGTAGATAATAACAAAAGGAAGAATGTGAAGTGGAGGCTAGTTATATTATGTGATCGCTCTCCCAACCTATACTTGCCTACACAAATGATATTCATTAATATTAATACGTTAGTGAAGAGCAAAAAAAATATGACAGGATTCATAAATGTTGGCTGTTAATACAGAGCTTTTGGAGCACAATGCAGGGAAATGCATCAATTTTAAACTCACCCTCAGAGGGCCTTTAGTTCACTCTGAGGGTGATGGTTGATCGGGTCGGCGCCTTGATGGTGGATGCTCGATGGACGATGGTTTAGGAGGCTAAACGTAGGTTGCCAGAGGATACAAAATCGTCCTCTGGCGACTGGCGGTGGTTGCCTACTCGCATTATTTTGAGGAGAGGAGGAGACGTCGGCACAATGCTGAAGCGGTGTGTGCAAACTTAACCCGCCGGTGAGGAGGGACCAAATACGTCCCATGCAGGCCCCGATCCGGCGGGCTTGCCGTCGAACCAGAACAACCGCTACCGTCGATCAGATGTTGCCCGTGCTCATCCCTGGATAATGGCGTCCGACTTCATGTTCAAGAATAATCGCAAAAAAAAAAGACTTCATCTTCAAGAAGTCTGCTTCCTGCTCTGCTCTGGACTGGGCAGCTTCGGTGACGGCGGCGGCAGCCTATGCTGCGACTCGATCTCGATCAGCTCGCTGTTGTAGCTGACTGCATAATCATCTTGCCGTTCTCGTTTATGATCCCGCCGACCTTGCTTCCATCTGTCGTGGTCGTGCCTCTAATAGCTTGAAAACCCTCAACCAGACTGGGCAGCTTAGATGACAGCGGCGGCATCCTATGGTACGACTCGGCCCCGAAGCGCTTGCCGTGGCAGCAGACCGTGCGATCACTTTGTTGTTCTTGTCCACGATCTCGTCGACATTGCTTCCGTTAGTCGTCGATCGATCTTGTCATCCGTCTGCAGTCGATCGATCTCGTCGACCTTGCTCCCGTCTGATGTTGATCAATCCCGTCCACTTTTATTCCGTCTACGGTCGAATCGTTCCCATATAACTTTTTCTGATAACATCGATCACTCCCATATTTATTGGCTTTGAGAGGCAAGAAAAAAGAGAACGTGTTTAATTGGGATAAGGCAAGAAAGTCCGCAAGAAAAGGACTCGTGTTAGATTGGAATACTCAAGTCTAGCTTTTCCGGTTTAGATTGGTTCCCTGCTGCGACACGGTAGAAACGTGGTGAAGTGCATACGAAAGGAAGGGTGGACGACGGACGACGGAAACGTTTGAGGGACGAAACCACGGAAACGCTTCTCTCTTTATTATTACTAGCAAAATTGCCCGTGCGTTGCACCGGGATAAACAAATATTCAAACGCTCTTCTAAATTATCTGTGTTAACTCTTCTCATTTTGGTCACCATCGTCGACATTGGTCACATTTTCTCTTATTTATGATGCACTTGTAATACCGCACTTATAATGATGGCGACATCTAGTATCTATTGAATTAACTATGAGTAAAAAAACATGCACCGGCTCTCAAACATATATGCTCTCAAATGAGAAGCATGATGGCCGATCTCGCCACAGTGGCATCATCGACTGCTTCCCGATTCGGCTCCGAAAAAAGTGTTGCGCAATGGTGTTTGTCTTGATGGACACTTACCAAATCAAAGGACATCACTACAGCTCTCCTTTTTTACATGCGACCGCCGCACAACACACAAACCCATGGCTTATCCTAGTTTGTATTATTGATCGAGGTTCATTTTCCTGACTTTTCAGAGCCTGTATTGTTTTTCGAAGAGCATCTTTCTCACTTAAATTATACTAAAAATTATAAGTAATATTTTATTATGATATGGGTCTAAACCAGGAACCCGCTACGAAAAATTTACACTATTTTGTGATGAAAAACTCTCTTATTAAAGCATGTAATGATTGCACTTCATCTCCGAGAAATGTTTGAGTGAAGCTTTTTTGATGCCAAGCCTACAAGATAAACTTGCTGGGCCGTGTCAGTTGAGATTGTTGAAAGGAAGGTGACTCTTCCCACTAAAAACTTCCAGATTTCAGGAGATAACAACCATAGATACCATCTATCTTCTTACTTAGTTGATCTTCTTTCTCTTTGCTAAACATGTAATTTAGTAGTTCATATATACAGAGTGATGCATGCAGACAGCTATGAACTGTTTGTATGCTCAGTGATGCATGCAGGTAGCTATATACTGTTCAAACTTCCTCCAGATATTTTTGCAGCCAAGAATACATCCAACTCCTCTTCAGGCGGCAAGCACACTCACGCTTCTGTAGGTCAGGCACGGTCTTTCGGTCGCTTGATCGCTGTTGCGTCGCGCGGGCACGCGGCCTGGAACTCAGTCGTAGAGGAAAGCTGGCGAGTCCATGGAGTTCTTTAGCGAGGGTGCGGACGTGCAGTGCGTTGGTGTCGCCATGGGCATGCCTGACAGGAGCCGTCGTCATCGCTTGCCAGTCAGTATGGCTGATCGACATGTGGGAGTGCCATTGGGAGCTTCACGTCGACTGGGTGTGGTAGAGAAGAAGACGGCGGCCGGTGCACACGCGAATTGTGCACAACATCGTGCTCCTTCAACCCCATGGTCTGATCCATCTCAGTGCACCCGATGCCACACTTATTTGACAAAAGTGCCAAATCAGAAAGCTGCTCCGCGTCGTATTGATCTGGGAGGCTCTAGCGAGGTTCTACGCGGTTCAGGCGAGCCGCGAGCGGCACCAAGCCTTCTTGGCGTACAGAGCTCCAGATCAATGGATTGTGGTGGGTTTTTATGATGGCCTGTGGGATCGTGCGCGTGGGTTTCCCTTCCGGTTTTATTCGCTGGGATCCCGGCTGGTCCTCGTCGTCGGAGGTGGACCGGTCGAGCTCGATATGTAAGGCGAGATCACCGTTCACCATGGTGTTGGTGTGTATCGATATGGCGGTCGTGGCTGCTGCTGTGCTTCGCCCCGTTCATCCGGTTCTCGCCGTCAGCATGGTCGGGTGGAGACGTGGAGTAGATGCGGTCGATCGATGATGTGCAGGTATTGGTAGTTTCCGTCGTGGTCGATCTCGTCGATCTCACCCGTATATGTACATGGGAAACCAGGGGAGCAGGAAACGTGCTTGCAAGGGAAGACCAAACGTTGTTCTCTTCACGGATATGTGCGGGGCGAGTAGGTTCGCTGTAGCCGATTTTTTCTCGCTCGGGAGAAGGAATGCGATCCTCTCCGCTTTCTCTGGTTCTTTTGACGTACGACGGTTTAATTACGTACGACCACCACCGATCCCAAACTAATAGTAAAGAAGATTTAGTGGGAGGGTAAACTTGTCCAAAAAAGTGTTGGACCAAGGAAACAATCCTCCCTTTACTATTAGGTATAGACTAGTAAAAATACCCGTGCGTTGCACCGGGCAGAACAAATGTTGAAATGCTCTTGTGAATCATTTGCATTTTCATCTTTGCCACAATTGTTGATGCTTTTTTTTTCTCCTTTTCATGATGAATCTAAAAAAAATTATGTTGCGAGTTTCTTATTCTTGCGGGTCTCACACTTGGTGCATGCGCACATTGACACGGACTTGTATTTTCATTGACTTGTTATGATGTGTTGCACGGGTGGAACAAATGTTTATAAAAATGATCGTTAATCCTTCAAAAAAATGATTGTTAGAAAGAGAAGTTCAACTACCCCACGCCACCCTCCACGGCGACACGAGGGAGCCCTAGCCACAACCTCCTCTAGGGAGCCTCCATCGTCCTCCCCTGCATCGCCGCCGTCGGTGGGGCCGGTGATGAAGTGGTGCACCCCTAGGAAGGCAGCGGCGTGCCACTTCTCCTCCCGTGCGTGGGAGCTCTCGAGATAGTGGAAGGAGGCAGTGTAGCAGGGTGCACACGCGAAGGCTCTGCGAACTCTGTCAGCTTATGTGTGTGTGTGGGTTGCAGAGGTTTGAATGGAGCAGGCGGCTCCAAAAGCAGTTTATCAATTGGTTGGGTGTCGTCTTTTACTGCTTGGCCGGAAGGGTCATCGGCTCATGTAGTGTGCGACCTCGATACGGGCGTGTAAATATATTCTTCTATACCTCGCTGTTATTTTATTTATTTATGTTAATATTTTATATTTTGGGCGAACCGCCTTGCTACCGCAATTGCATCCGCGAGAGTGCAAGGTGTGGAATTTATCCTATAAATTTACAAATAATCTAATGCTTAAATTTAAAGGTGCTTACAAAATAATAGTAGCCGGGTACGCTTCAGCCAATAGTTGAACTATGGAATAATCATGATACTGGGTCAAATAGGAACCTCTATTTGGAGAAGCAAAATGGTAGTCGTTCAGCAACAAAAAAATTCGAAAATGAGAACTGCCCGAGCGTACTGGCGGCCAGCCACACCGCAGGCGGCGTGCAAGCAGCCGGACGGCTTCCTGCCGCCGGTGCCCCGGGCTTGGGGCCACGTACAAGTAGAGACCGTCAAATAGCAAGGCTCCGCCGCTCGTGTACGACGGTCAGTCGCCGGTCCGGGCCGCAGCGAGTCGCTGGATTTTTGTGTATCAGAGCCTCAGAGGGGGGGCTCCTCTGGTTTCATTTCTCCGTCTTTCCTGATTCCTCCTTTCATTCTTTGATGGATCTTGAGTATCCTCGAGGGGCTCTACTTCTTTTCTCTCGATGTTTTCCTTCCTGATCAATTTGTGTTGCTCTATGTTTCTTGGATGGCTTGTTGATACCAAGAAATTTACGTATATAAACCGGCCTGATTCGCTGTAACAAAGCGGTATGGGACTAATTTAAGCATCTTTTTTAGTCGTGGGATTACGCCAGCTCAAATGATTAGGATGGGATAAATGTTGAGCTGGCCCAGCAGCGCACCTACGATGGCCCATCATGATGCGAGCGGAGGTACCGAGCGATGAAGAGAATAGGGAAGCGTCAGTGCGTTTGAGCGAGGATCGATCACGGGAAAAAAGGAACACATCGACCGAACCGTTTTGTTTACTAAAGCGGTGGCAGGGCTCGTAATATTTACTGAAAAGCATGCCTAATAGTAAAACGGACGAAAAATTAGGGAGAAACCTTACTTCCTTTATTAGTAGGTAAAGATTATTATTATTATTATTATTATTATTAGGTAGGTATAGACTAGGAAGATTGCACATGCGTTGCTACGGATTCTTCGGCCACTTTTTCACACGTATGCCTCGAGGCATCGCAATTATGGCTACGCCCCTTACCCTGCTCACCGATAACGCCGTGCCGATGTGCCGTCCCGTACCTCGAATTACCCTCCAAGATGTACTGCTCGAAGATCCGTTAGCCTACACCTCACTCTGCCTAACTCGAGACCCGTCGGCATGCACAACGCTCCGTCCTGGATCAGTGGAGACCAGCAGCTTGCACCGCCGCTCGTCACCCTAGATCAAGGTCTAGGTGCCCTTCATCTTGCATCGCCCAGCTCGAATCCCCGATGCTCCCCGCATCACCTTGGGAAACTAAAAAATGCACTCCAAAGACGTAATATACCAGAAAATAATGAAGCCATACATAAACGTAATAATCTTATATATTGTAGCTCCGAACATCAGAAGTTCAGAAGTGACTTCAAATACAAGCATCTCTGACTCTCGTGCTTGCATCTTATCTACAGTACCACCTCACTTTTGTTAATATACTTGGCTGACATATGAACTCCATGCCTCTGGTTTAGCACATAGGCACGATTCACAATAAACTTGTTTCTAGACTGTGGATACATATCTACAAATAAGTACACATTATTGAAACTCAAGTCTGAAACATAGATCTATTACCCTTTGCTGTTTCAGCTGCCCTCAACCTCGACACTAAACTCGGAAGATTCTTTGCAGCGTCAGATATGTGTTTCACTGCAGGCTGACAACGGGAAACTTTTTGATTAGCTGCGCAAAAGAACGGAAGCAGACATTCATTCAAAACCTCCGCGATGATCACCGCCATGTGCTGAACAGAGGTAGTAGTGCCGGCTACCGACGCCCAGCTCGGCCTCGTCAAGATTCCCATGCCTACGATGCACACTGCAGGCTGCGTCTGGCCGTCTATAGCGTCGTGCTGTGTGCTGCCTGTGTGCTGCGTCTGGGCGTCTTCAGCGTTGGTAAATCCCCAGTAATCCTCAGCAGAATTTTTTAGTTCTAAATTCGCACTAATCTGGCCGGAAAACAGAAGAAATCACCAATTAGTGCAAACGGAGAGCTCCGACGAAGTAGCCAGATGGCAGCGATGTCGAGCTGAGGCGGAACTTCGGCCTTGGCAGTGTTTTCATCTCTGGTGGAACTTCCGGTGATACTTCAAGCACCACATGGTCGCCATCTACTGGGTTGCCCATACGGAGGTGGCGGCGGGAAAGGCTTCTCGAAGGCGAACTGGTTCAGCTCGTCGGAGAAATCTGAGCTGGTGAAATCGATCTGGTGGCCGCCGTAGGGTCGACGCGGCCGTCGATGTCCATCGTCTGCAACAACGATCAATCAAAACAGACGGCGTACACCGCATACCGTGCATCTCACGCCGCCGCGAATAATGTCATGTGTGGCGAACCAACTCATCGACGGTAACCCTCCTGCTGCTGCGCGACTACCTCGAGATAAGATGCGTTCGTGATTTTCTTTTCTCGGCAGCGCTGGCTCTGTTGGGTTCGGTTATATGGGCGTACACGAGTTTTACTCGGTTGATTGAAGACCAAATATATTGTCGCTTGCCGAATTAGAACGGGATAGATAGGGAAACTGTTTCTCGTGTCCTCGGTTCACACGAAGGGAGCGACGGAGAGGCAAACCATGACGGAGGAAGGCGTACTTTTTTTTTAGAGCAACCACATATTTCATTAATCGAACACCAAGTTACATGAAGCAACACATGTGGAAACAAAACCAATAGGGATAAAATGATTGATCCTGGATTTCCTGCAACCACCATAGCGGCCGCCCGTCCAATTCCAACGCCGCCGAGGCGAACGCAAGAAAAGCGCCGAGCCTCCATCGTTGCAAGATCCAAAAAAGCACCATCGCCAACGAGGCTTTGTGAGTCGATGAACAGGCCACTGCAAGCGACGATCACATGTGGCACGTCGACCGGGGGACGTCCCCGTGCTGTCTTGGACCAAGATACGCCGCCTCCCATCGACGAAGTCGGAGAAGAACGGCATAACCACCACCTCCGGACCAACATCTTCGCTCCAGAAGAACCACCTCGCCCCGGCCCCCAGCGCCGTCGTGGAGACAAACGCCAGTGACACGTCGAGAAACAGATCTCGCCAGATCTGAAGAACGGCGAGAAGACCAAGCTGCCGACCTGAAAGATCGACAAGCACACGTTGCCAACAACTCCGAGACGCCGCCGTGAAGGTCGCCGCCGGTGTGGGAGTGGAGTTGTGGCAGATTTATTTGCCCGGGCGCCGCTCCCACCACCCCAACGACGCACCATAGGAGACAAAAACTAACCCTAACTACTAGGCCAGAACGGAGGAACGAGGTTCCCCCTCCTCATGCCGCCGCCAGAGCGGCGAGCGGAGGGCGAGGAAACCAGGCCCAGCGCCCTGGCCGAGATTGGGAGATTGGATCGCGCCGCCGCCTCTCAGGAGCGGACGAGGGGAAAAAACGTTTCGGTTTAGCTGGTAAACTACAATATAAATGTTAGAACATGCATAGAGCTGGGTAGTGAGAAAGGAAAAAACTTGAGGAAGGCGTACTTGGTGATGGACCAAAGCGCAAAGCGACGGACCGAACCAAGGAAACGTTAGCTCCTTTATTATTATTAGGTATAGATTAGGACATGATGTGTTTGGAGAGAGAATTAAAAAACCATGGAACTTTGTTTGCAAAATAGTTGTAGCAATGTTATTAGCATGAACTCTTTGAACACTATTATTGCTAATGCTATGGAAAATTCTAAGCTTGGGGAAGCATGATATTTTTAGTCCCCCAAGCATGGAGGAGAAAATTTACTTTGATGATACTTTGCCTCCCATTTATGATGATTATAATGATAGTGGTATTTTGGTGCCACCTACTATGGAGGATAAAGTTTATTATGATTATACCATGCCTGCAATTTATGATGATTACAATGATAACTATCATATTTTCGGTCCACCTACTGTTGAGGAGAAAATTAATTATGATTACAATATGCCTCCTATATATGATTATTATGGTGATGAGAATAATAATGATAGCTATCTTATTGAATTTGCTCCCACTACAATTAATAGTAATGACTATGCTTATGTGGAGAGTAATAATTTTATGCATGTAGCGCATGATAAGAATGTTTCATGTGATTATATTGTGTTATCACCAGATTTTGGCCAAATCAGGAGATGGGCCGTAATGGAGATGGGCTTGAAGGATATACACGTGGAGTATCTCTGAAGCGGCCTTGTGCGAAGAGTTTGGGCTAGATTGCCCGTGTATCTGTAAAATATAGTAGATTGCATCTTAGTTTAGAATTAAAAGATAGAGTTTAACCCGTGCACGGTTAGGTGCACGCCCAATTAGAAAGTCCCTTGGACTATAAATATGTATCTAGGGTTATCGAGAAAAGAGGACAATCACATTCACAACAAACACAAACCAGGCGCATCGCCACCCTTGTTCGAGGGTTTCTTCCGGGTAAGCATCATGCTGCCTAGATCGCATCTTGCGATCTAGGCAGCGTGCGTTTATTCGTTTATCTTGTGTTGCTCGTGTGAAGCGTTGTTGATGGCGAGTAACACTACTTATCATAGATGTTTTGGGGCTTGCATTGATGCTTTTCTTATATATATTTGCTGTGTGCCGTCCTCGATATCTAGCTGCCCTTATATCTATCTAGGTGTAAGGGCAGCACCTTGCTTGTTCGTCGTTTAGTAGATCCAATCCGTTATAGTTGCTCCTTGTCTTTCAAGGATTAGTTTAATATCCGTATGGTTAGGCCTTGCAAACGGGTTGAACGATCCGGTAGTGCTTAAGGTGTAGTTTGATAACTCTAAGAGGGATTGTTCCGGGAATTAACTTAATGTTGGTTTTTAGGCCTCTTTTAGGGTTAGCTTTCTATCATCTTTTGTATCTATTAGGCTCAACCACGCGTAGGATGTTCGATCATACGGTGAAAACCCTAAACTATCGTGGATTGGTTTAACTTTGTGCTCAAGCAGAGCCCCATGTCATCGTTAACCCAACGTGAATCATTGGGCGATCGGCTCTTTGAGTCGATCCGGGGCAACTGAGCCGATCGGGCTCGTATTTAATGTTTACGTGTCTACCATACAGAAACTAATCGAAGCAATCCAACACCTTCTTGACTGTATAGGTCGTGGCACTCCTCGCAACCGCTAGGACGTGTGCCGGAACATTGCGGGACGACGTCGAGGGACCAGGGCCCACCCAGCAGTCTTGGCAGCCTTCCGGCTCTTCGTGTTGCTTAACCACTACTCGCCGGTGGGTTTTGGCAGGTAACACATTCTGGCACGCCCGGTGGGACCATCTTCTACAACAACCACGTCAACATCCGAGATGACGGAAGAACAGTCAACGAAGATCTACCTGCAGCACAAGAAAAATATGATGATCTCAAGGCCATCTTCGAAGCCGATCTCATCGGCTCTTTCGAGAAGACACGTTCGCACAGGATTAGGTTCAAAGGGTTCAAACCCGAAGCGCGCTTGAAGGGATAGATCTGTCTCTCCTTCGGAGGACCGTACCAGAGCCCTGCGCCGGAAATCAACTATGCTGTGGCTCATTCCTACATCGGCATTCGAGAGCAGTGAACACTTTGAGCGTGTTGCTTCGCGTGGTGCAAGAAATCATGAAGCATCGGTATTCTCCGTCGGGACTCGCTCTAGGAACTCATCGGGAGAAATACCGTTCTACACTAGGCCACCACCGGTACACGTTGGCAGCTCCACAGCAACAAGGTTCACCAGCATACATCGTCTACAAGGTTGGAGGTGATCCTGGCGATTATCAGTTCTTGTATGAGCCGCCCAAGGAGATCCCGCATGGATACGTGTGCACATACGTGCCGGACTGCAACAACTGGATGAGCCAGGTTACAGCAGGAGGGATTGCCACAGCAAGATGGATTGCCACAGCTAGAGGGATTGCCACAGCAGGAGGAATTGCCACAGCAGGAGGAAGTTCTGGAGCAGATGCGGAAGAACAGACGTGGCTAGCTAAATATGCCACCGGAACAAGTCATGAAAGCTCAACCTCTGCAGCTCCTACGGTGGATCACTGCAATCTTGAGAGACCAGTTCGGTATCCTGCCGAAGAAGAGAGTAATCGGCTATTCCAAGCCGTATCCTAACGAGTATGACCTGATCCCACTACCGCCTAAATATCGGCTCCCTGACTTCACAAATTCAGTGGATCAGAGGGGTCTAGTTCGATCGAGCACGTGAGCCGATATTTGGCACAGTTGGGCATGGTCTCAGCTTCAGACCAGCTACGTGTGAGGTTCTTTTCGCATCTCACGGGGCCAGCCTTTGGGTGGTACACCTCGTGCCACCGATTCAGTTCGGACGTGGAAGCAGGCTGGAAGAACAGTTTCACATACAATATCATTCGAAGCTACCGAAGGCTGGCATTGCCGATCTTACCCGAGTTTGGCAAAGGCGAGGAGACAGTGTCTGAATACATTCAACGTTGGACTGTCAAGAACCGATGTTGTCGGTTTGTTTATCGAAAAGGAAGCGTTGAGCTGGCAATAGCAGGACTCTCAGCGCCGCTCAAAGATCGACTTTCCAAGAAGACTACGATTCTTGGCGCACATGGTTCGAGAGGTTGACATCATATGAACAGCGCCACCAGAGTGTACAGGACAAGTTCAGCGCGTCACCCTGGTCGAGACGGAAGAAGATGAAGACTCTGCAGAAGATCAGGAGGTCGCCGTAGCTGAATGGGCTCGGGGGCAGCACCCGTGTCCTGCAAATGGGTGAAACAACCAGGGCCTGCAAGAGGGTTTGACTTTGATTTAAGCAAAACGGAGCAGATTTTTGATTTGCTGCTGAAGGAAAAACAGCTAAAGTTACCCGAAGGCCACAAAATCCCTACGTTACAAGAGATGAACGGTAGGCCATACTGCAAGTGGCATCACACGTTCACCCATGCCACCAACGACTGCAAAGTGTTGCGCGGACAGATTCAAATGGCGATAGAACAAGGCCGATTACTCTTCGGTCAGTTTGCCATGAGAGTTGACACGCATCCGTTTCCTGACGTCAACATGGTCGATCTTAGTCACTGCTTAAGGAGCGAGCCAGGCTTCTCTTTTGATATCAACATGGCAGGACTTATAGACCGCCATGGCAAGGATAAGGCAGAGAGTCACTCCCGTGGCAAAGATAAAGCGGAGGCCGATCCACGCGACCGGCCCCAGCATGATGACAGACGGTACTTGACAGAGGAAGAAGTGAGAAGCGTGCGGTATCAACGACCACTCTCCGCACATCTCCTTAACAAATATGAGCAACAGTATGACCGACGTCGGCGCTACGACGTAGATGATGAGAGATATCGTCGGTCTGATGCATGACAAGAAGTATCGTCGATATGATAGAGACCAAGAAGGGTATGAGCGACTAGAGGGAGGTCAAGAGAGCAAGAGGACATGGATAAGCATTGGGACTATCCTTTCTTCAAACAACTGCTGGGACTCAGAATGAGCCGATTGCCAACAATCGAGAACTGCCCAGAATGTAGACGAAAGAGGAAGGGAACAAATGAAGTTTCGGTGTTCAAGCGTGGGGCCTCTCCCACCTCGAGCAGACGAGCTGAGTCGTCTCAAGATGAAGACTTCGGGGAGTCAGATGAAGAAGAAGACACTACAAGAAAAGTTGCCATGGCCGACGAAGTTGAAGTCGCGCCGTGGTTGCTGGTGCACCATGGCCGACGATTTTTGGTCCCTCCCGTGGTTCATGTCAAAACTTTTTTTCTCTCGTTTTTGAGGCCACCTAGCCCGACGAAAGCGGCCAAAACGTCGCGTATGGTGGCCCGGGACGTGGTGCATCGCTCTCGTTCGCCGGCCGAGTCAACGCAAATCGGCACCGCCGGGGGATGTAGGGCCGAGATGGCAGCCTCTCAAGCATTGTTTTCTCGATCGCGCCATCTCGTTCAACGCTCTCCGATCGAGCCGTTTACGATGCAGGATCATGGGTCCCGCATGTCATCCTCTATGAACCAAATTTCTTTCTTTTCTTGGATTTTTGACCCCCGATTTCTGGCTACTTCCTTTTTCTTTTGATCCCTTGCCGCCTTGGAAACGTTGAGACCGCTGCAGTAAATGGGACCCGCATGTCATCCTCTATGAGCAATCAACTTTCTTTTCTTGGAGTTTTTGGCACCTCATATTTGGTCACTTGCCTTTTTCTTTCGATCCCCAGCCTCTCAAACGGTGATACCGCTGCTCCTAAATGGGACCCGCATGTCATCCTCTATGTACTATAAAACTTTCTTTTCTTTTTTTTTTGGCACCTCATATTCGGTCACTTGCCTTTTCTTTCGATCCCCTGCCGCCTCTCAACCGGTGATACCGCTGCTGCTAAATGGGACCCGCATGTCATCCTCTATGAGCAATCAACTTTCTTTTCTTGGAGTTTTTTTTCATATTTGGTCACTTGCCTTTTTCTTTCGATCCACTGCCGCCTCTCAAACGGTGATACCGCTGCTGCTAAAATGGGACGCATGTCATCCTCTATGTACTATAAAACTTTCTTTTTCTTGGATTTTTTTGGTTCCTGATATTTGTTACTTGCCTTTTTCTTTGATCCGCCTCTCAAGCGGTGACCGCTCTTTGCTAAATGGGACCCACGTGTCATCCTCTATGGACTATAAAACTTTCTTTTCTTGAATTATTTTGGCTCCTGATATTTGGTCTTTCCTTTTTCTTTCGATCCTGCCGCCTCTCAAGCAGTGAGACACAGCCAGCTAAATGGGATTCATGTCATCCTCCACTACTAGGAAAAGGTTACCGCCGACACAGAATTGGCCTACGCCGGGCGCCTTGGAGCCGATAACCTCGCCAGGTAATCAAGCTATCCCTGGCATTTTCGTATTCGCCAGCGGTAATGTGAAATTACACTGGCGCTTTGCCCTACTCGCCGGCGGTAATAGGGTACCACCAGCGCCTCCCTACTCGCGGGGGGTAATATGGCTTACCAACGGCAAATCACCAATGAGCCGGTGATAAGTAAATCAGGGAACAAAAAAAAATGATACATTAGAACTAAAATACTCTAACATGCCGATCTGTACATTAAAAAATTCAGGATACATTAGAACTGAAATACTATAACAAGCCGATCCCGATCATTTTATGAAAGAGCCAATGCAAACTCCAGCTATTAATACACAATATCAACTGTCCTCAAACTCAGAGCACGCTGCAATCAAACACTTGTGCTCTTGCTCTCCCAACAATCGCCGACCACGGGCTCCTGCTCACCTAGCAGGTCACCGGCCTATGCTCCTGCTCTCCTGTGCACCTGCTCGCCACCGCCCCCATGCTTCAACATGCTGGACCCCATCATCATCAGCACCTCGCCAGCAGATCGCCGGGATCGAGCTCTTGAGGCCATGGTACTCCCAAGTCCCAAGGCAACATTGCTGGTCAAAATTCAAGTATAATTAGGAACTTTGTAATCCCAACAGTGCTAACAGTACAATATACAGAGTATACGAAAATGAGTTTTCCATGAAAGGCAAAGACTCTAAGAACGAGTAATGCATACAAAAATCAGAGTGATGACACCACAAGCCTAAACATATGCCAGTGTGTAATTTACTTCATCACTACTAGACCAGGAGGTAGGTAACTAACTATGCACAAGTTGGAAGTAAACTGAAACGAAACTGCAACGATGAATAAGACAGAGCATGTATGTCAGAGAACTAACTATGATCATGGGTAATTAACTGAACAAAAACTGCAATGATGAATGATGAGTATTTTATGTTCCAGTGGCAAAGATTCAAGACACAACTCCCAGGATATAAAGCACTATCTAGCTATGCTTTTGCCCACATTTTGTGTTCACGGGCAAAGAAAAATACAGAATTATCCCCAGTAGCAGCTCGTAATGCAGTTGTGTTATAAGAAAACTTTGAGTAATGTGATTCCTTTAATGACAGTACAAACACAAATATAGCGCCAATGAAGTTGAACAATGGAAAACTAGATAAAAGAAGGTCGTATGTTGTAACTTGGAACCTATAAGATACAAGAAGGTCGTCTGGTCGTAAATTTGCTTCCTTAACATGTTATCACTAGCAATTAATTAATCAGAACATTGCCCACAGTTCCCAATTATAACAAAACTTGTGCAAGAATGCATAACTAGTGCTGCTAGTAACAAAGGAGGAGATGGGTCTCACCAGCAGCAGGAGATACAATTCAATCACGCTTGGAGCTCGGCACTGCCCTTGGATACAACTCCCACTCCATGGCCACATAGCCTGCAGGTGATACAATTCAATCATTCAAACAAGGGTGAAGCTGCAAGTAATACAAGTAACGTAAAACTGCTTAAGTATTCTGCAACATTTTCGGAGTACATACAATGCATGTGTTGTAGGCATTTAGCAAATTAAACTCAACAGGGAAATTAACCAAGTTTGAGCAATAAATGTAATGGTAACAAATCAAAGTGGTAACCAATGAAGTGATAACCAAGTTTAATGTTGCAGAAATTCTATATAGTACATAAAGTTGAGTTCTACACACAAGACAACAACACATGTCCTACATAACCAAAAGCATTTTCGTTCTAGAAGTGCTTCTGAATTTCATCTCACTTCTTGTCCAACTATGATGCTAGTTAATATTTTTGGTAAGAATTTTCTTTTGTAATCACATTTGCTCTCTTTTGTTGACTAAAGCTGGCAAGTAGTTTGGACCAAATTAACCATTTGAGCACAAAAGAGGCAGTAGCATTCACATTTTCAACAATTCAGGTAATGTAAGAAATGAAAACACGATGATTTTCTAATCGCTGAAAGTACAATAACATGCCAAACAGAGGAGGTTACTGCTGAAAAAATGATAAGAACATTGCCGTGCCCTAATGCCCTCACCTCGCGTCTGGCTCGACCTCACGGACGACCGCCTGCTCCCGCGGCACCATGTCGCCGGCGGGCGTCTTCATGGCGGAGGCGTCGGTGCCTCCTCCCGCGCGGTGGGAGGCGAGGAAGGCGACGACATCGAGCGAGCTGAGCAGCCGCGACGCTGGCGCGGCCGCGCCGGCGGCGAGCGCCCTCGCGCCAGACGGCCACGGCGGCATCGTGCGACGACGGGATGGCGCGGCTGCCGCGGAGAGCGGCGCGGACGCGGGACGCCGCGAGCGCCGGCCGCGGCCGTGAGATCGAAGCGCCGCCGGGGACGACATCCGCCCGATGATGCCACGCAGCGGGTTTTCTGCCGCCGCCGGGGCTCTGGTGTGGAGCGGAGAGGGGAGAGGGAGGGGAGGGGTTAGGGTTTCTGGTAGTGGATCGAGTGGAGCGGAGAGGGGAGAGGGCAGGCGACGGGCTGGGCGCGTGCGACGCCAAAAGGTGGTCCGCGGTGTTAGCCCCGGCGAAATTCATCTGCAGGCGCCGCGGCTATTTTTCAGCCCATGTGGCCCATCCAGTCCACGTTATCCCCGGCATCTTCAGTTCGTGTTCGCCGGCGGTAGAGCCCGCTACCCCCGGCACTTCTAGGCCCAAATCGCCGGCGGTAGGGTTAGACCCCCCTGAAAGTCATTACCGCCGGCATCTTCAAATCGTATTTGCCGGCGGTAAGTAGTGCGGTTATAAGCCTTTTCCTAGTAGTGATGAGCAATCAACTTTCTTTTCTTGGAGTTTTTTTTGGCACCTCATATTTGGTCACTTGCCTTTTTCTTTCGATCTCATGCCACGTTTGAAACGTTGAGGAACCTGCTACCTCATGGGACCGCATGTCATCCTCTATGTGCTATAAAAGTTTATTTTCTTGGATTTTTTTCACCCTACTGATTTTTGGCTATTTGCCTTTTCTTTTGATCCCTGCCCCCTTTGAAGGTTGACTAAGCACGGATCATGGGACCCGCATGTCATCCTCTATGTCCATCAACTTTCTTTTCTTGGATTTTTTTACCCCTAATTTCTAGCTACTTTAATTTTCTTTTGATCTCAAGTCGCATTTGAAACATTGAGACCGCTGCTGCAAAATGGGACCCGCATGTCATCCTCTATGTACAATAAATCTTGATTATTTTTGGCACCTCATATTTGGTCACTTGCCTTTTTCTTTCGATCTCATGCCTTGAAACGTTGAGTAAGCTGCTGGCTCATGGGTCCCGCATGTCATCCTCTATGAACAATAAAAGTTTCCTTTCTTGGAGTGATTTTTGACCCTAATTTCCGGCTATTTGCCTTTTCTTTCGATCCCCCGCTGCCTCTCGATGAGGATGTTGTTGGCAGGTCGGTCCCACATGTCATCCTCTATGAACAATAAAAGTTTCCTTTGGTGGATTTATTTTTACCCCTAATTAATTTCTGGCTATTTCCTTTTTCTTTGATCCCTAGCCTTGGAAAGCATTGAGGATGCTTTGCTGCCTCATCGGTCCGCATGTCATCCTCTCGAACGATAAATGTTTTCTTTTCTTGGATTTTTTACCAACTGATTTTGGTTTTTTTTTTTTCGATCCCCGCCTTTGAAACGTTGCGTCGCTGCGGCTCATGGGTCTGATGTCAGCCTCCCCGTACAAGATACATGTGATATCTTGATTATTTTGAGACAATAAACAGTGTATTTCGCTCTGAGCTATTGCAAATGGATAAATTAAATCTTTATTTTACAACTTATATCTTGAATCTCCTTGTTTTTTTGTTTTGGCGAAGCATAGGACTTTCCTTTTTTTGAGAAAAATCCAAACTTTCATGTTAAGGTGGGCTGAAATTGTACAGTCAAAAGGCCCGAAGGATAGTTCGAAAGGCCAGATGTCCAGATGCAGCCCAATTAAAATCTTTCTTTCTTGGATTTTTTCACCCTGATTTCGGCTACTTAATTTTTCTTTGGTCTGTGCCTTGGAAATGTTGAGACATTTCTTTGCAAATGGACCCGCATGTCATCCTCCAAGTACAATAAAGTTTCTTTTCTTGGATTATTTTTGGCTCCTTATATTTGGTCACTTGCCTTTTCCTTTCGATCTCATGCCACGTTTGAAACGCTGAGGAATCTGCTGGCTCATGGGACACGTATGTCATTCTCTATGTACAATAAAAGTTTGATTTCTTGGATTTTTCACCCTCTGATTTTTGGCTATTTCCTTTTTCTTTTGATCCCTGCCGCCTTTGAAACGTTTAGTAAGCTGCTGGCTTAGGTCTACATGTCGACTGTATGAACGATAAAGCTTACCTTTCTTGGAGTTTTTTTGAACCCTAATTTCTGGCTACTTTCATTTTCTTTTGATCTCAAGCCGCATTTGAAACGTTGGGACCACTGCTGCACAATGGGACCCGCATGTCATCCTCTATGTACAATCAAGTTTCTTTTCTTGGATTATTTTTGGCTCCTGATATTTGGTCACTTGCCTTTTTCTTTCGATCTCATGCCACGTTTGAAACGTTGAGGAACCTCTGGCTCATGGGACCACATGTCATCCTCTATGTACTACAAAAGTTTATTTTCTAGGGTTTTTTTCACTCTCTGATTTTTGGCTATTTCCTTTTCTTTTGATCCCCGCCTTGGAAACGTTGAGTAAGCTGCTAACTCGTGGGACCCGCATGTCATCAATTTTCTTTTCTTGGAGTTTTTACCCCCTAATTTTACGGCTACTTTCTTTTCTTTTGATCTCAAGCGCATTTGAGACAACATGTCATCCTCTATGTACAATAAAATTTTCTTTTCTTGGATTATTTTTCACCCTCTGATTTTTGGTCACTTGCCTTTTCTTTTGATCTCATGCCGCCCTTGAAAATGTTGAGGAACCTGCTGGCCCATGGGACCCGCATGTCATCCTCTATGTACTATAAAAGTTTCTTTTCTTGGATTTTTTTCACCCTCTGATCTTTGGCTATTTCCTTTTCTTTTCATCCCCTGCCGCCTTGGAAACGTTAGTAAGGCTGGCTGGTGGGACCATGTCATCCTCTATGTACAATCAAGTCTCTTTTCTTGGATTTTTTTACCCCCTTATTTTTGGTCACTTGCCTTTTTCTTTCGATCTCATGCAGCCTGAAACATTGAGGCTGTGGCTCATGGGACCCATGTCATCCTCGATACTATAAAAGTTTCTTTTCTTGGATTTTTTCACCCTCTTATTTTTGGCTGTTTCCTTTTTCTTTTGATCCCTGCCGCCTTGGAAACGTTGATTAAGCTGCTGACACAAGGGACCCGCATGTCATCCTCTATGTACAATCAACTTGCAAGATCTTGGGGCGGAAGAGCTTGTATAAGTGGGACCCATATGTCATCCTCTATGTACAATAAAGTTTCTTTTTCTTGGATTATTTTTGCTCCTGGTATTTGGTCTCTTTCCTTCTTCTTTCGATCTCATCCCGCCTCTGAAACGTTGAGTAAGGTGCTGGGTCATGGGACCCGCATGCCATCCTCTATGTACAATCAACTTTCTTTTAAGGGTTTACCCTAATTTCTGGCTACTCTTTTTCTTTTGATCTCAAGCCGCATTTGAAACGTTGACACCGCTGCTGCAAAATGGGACCCGCATGTCATCTTTTATGTACAATAAAGTTTCTTTTCTTGGATTATTTTTGGCTCCTGATATTTGGTCACTTGTCTTTTTCTTTCGATCTCATGCCCCCTTTGAAACGTTGGGAAGCTGCTAGCGCATGGGTCCCGCATGTCATACTCTATGAACAATAAAGTTTCTTCCTTGGAGTTATTTTTGACCGCTAATTTCGGCTACTTCCTTTTCTTTTGATCCCCTGCCTTGGAAACGTTGAGTAAGCTGCTGACACAAGGGGCCCGCATGTCATCCTCTATGTACAATCAACTTGCAAGATCTTGGAGCGAAAGAGCTTGTATAAGTGGGACCCATATGTCATCCTCTATGTACAATAAAAGTTTCTTTTCTTGGATTATTTTTTGCTCCTGATATTTGTTCACTTTCCTTTTTCTTTCTATCTCATGCCATACTAAAACATTGAGTAAGGTCTTGGCTCATGGGGTGTACAATAAAGTTTCTTTTCTTAGATTTTTTACCCTTGATTTTTGCTAACTTGCCTTTTTCTTTTCGATCATATGCCGCCTTTGAAATTGAGGTCGCCGCTGGCTCATGGGTCCCACATGTCAGCCTCTATGAACAATAAACCTTTCCTTTGTTGGATTTATTTTTGACCCCTAATTTCTGGCTATTTGCTTTTTCTTTTGATCCCCTGCGGCCTTTGAAACGATGAGGACGCTGTTGGCAGGTCGGTCCCACATGTCATCCTCTATGAAGAATAAAAGTTTCCTTTTTGGATTTATTTTTGACCCCTAATTTCTGGCTATTTGCCTTTTTCTTCTGATCCCTGCCGACTTCGAAATGATGAGGATGCAGCTGGCAGATCGGTCCCACATGTCAGCCTCTATGAACTATAAATGTTTCCTTTGTAGGATTTATTTTTTACCCCTATTTTCGGGCTACTTGCCTTTTTCTTTGAAACGTTGAGGACGCTACTGTCTCATGGGTCCCACATGGCATCCTCTCTGAACGATAAACCTTCATTTCTTGTTAACGACAGGTTTATCAGTATTATTTTCGCAGACTAATACAAGCTCTTTGGCTCCAAGATCTTGCAAGTTGATAGATTAAATCAAGGAATTATTAGGATATGTTTTAAATTTCAAATCCACTTTATGAATTTTTAAAAATACCGTTATCCATGTGGGTATGGAGCGATCAAGGATTTTCATATTGGGCATGAGCAGTTTCAAAAATTGGAACCCTATAATTCAAAATAAATAAAAACAACTTTTATGTAGAATCTCCGTGTATTTTTATTTGCCAATCATAGGATCTGTGTTTCATTAGAAAAGGGCCGAAATTGCATGAGCAGAAAGGCCCATTTGTAGTTATTGGGCTTCGACAGCCGGATCAAGTAGACCGATAACAATTACCATGTAGATGTTCCTTGGCAACCCAAAAGTGAAATATTGGGCCCAACAGGGGAAGGTTGAACAGTACTTTTTCTATTGGGAAGGTGGTACATGGGGTTATCCTGACAAAAAAAATGGAACATGGGTTACTGAAGGTTGCCCATTTGTGCCTAATATGTTTGTCAGCAGGAGCTTTACCTTCCGCCGCCGCCGCTCCGCTTCCGCCGCCGCCGCCATGCCTCGTCGCGGGTCGAGCTACCGGTACGGCGGCGTCTCGAGCTCGGGGTACCGCAGCGTCCGCGCGCGCCCCAAATTAAGGTACTTCCTCCTCGGGACGGCACCTACGATAGGCTCGGCTGGCCTTGGGGCATTTACCCCTAGCCTCTTCCATGCTCAAGTTTTTGAAATGTTTCTGGCTCTGTTCAACACTGGATCAAATTTGTCAACATGACCATTCTTATGGAGTAGCAACGAGTTGAATCTCTCAAAACTCTTTAAGTTCTGCAATATAACGACTAATTGGTACTACCTTATACAAAATGATTACATATCCTTATTTTGGAAGCAAGCAATCACACACTTATAGTTTGCTAGTCAGCTGCACGTAACGTTAAAAATCGGCAATTATAATGAATAAACCTGTAATTTTCACTTAAAATGCATTAAGGAGCATCAAATTTGACAAATCAAACCATGTCGTACTGAAAATTGACATGTCTTTCTCATGCAGAAATGTAAAATTATCCATGCATGTGCGTTTATACAGGTTAAGTTTTGCACGTATTATTTTTTGTAACTTTTCTGACTACCTTCAAAGCTCCAATCCTTCTTCATCATCTTTGTTGTACCGCACTGATGCAAGTGAATGCGAGCTGCTCGCCAGACGCGACTTCGTGTCCGATATGTGTACTATGCCTTCTCCATCTAGTGCTAGTTACGCCTCTGTGCTAATTAATTCAGCACAAACCTCTGTCATTGCAGCTGTGACTCACCTCGACCATTGGAGCCCAATCACAAGAGCGAGCTCAGTCTCAACCAGAGAGGCATGTGTCTCATGGTTAGCTATCTACAACTTGCTGTCTTACTAAAACCGTGCCTATCATAGAGATCACCTCGCTGGTGTAGCAATGGCTGCAAGTAGCTGCTAGCATGAGCGAAGGGGATAAGGAAGAAAAGATTAAAAAAATGGGGTGGGGCCAACAAGCAGGAAAGCTATCTACTAGCTTTATGGATGTTTCTGGAATTGGGTAGAAAATAGTAGATGACACTGTAGCAGCGAATCCCAGAGACCAAGGCCGTTGGATGATGTCTAATGAACGGCAGAACAAAATCGGCGAAATTAGCTTGAATTTTGATAATAAATCTTGGGCATTTTCCCTCGAACATGATTTATCAACTTTGGGTAGTCTCTGGACTAGTCTCCCTCGTCCACCAATTATTATCATACTACTGCGGAAAGTTGAGGGCAGTCCCTAGTCCCGAGCACTTCGCCCACTTCCCCTGGCCTCATCCCAGAGATCTCACACCAACCACCTCACCGTCGACTAGCCGCCAGTCTACAGCCCTCCGAAGAATCCCCAATGGCGGCGACGCCCCTACTAGAGCGCTCCTCACGCGAGCGCATCATCGAGTCTGGCCCACATGTCTTCCGTGCCTGCCGTGTGTCGGCAAGCACGACCGACTTCTCCGTCGGCGAGCCGCCGGCCGTGGGCGAGGGCGAGGCGTCCCCGTACACTATGACAGTGCACATCTTCTTCTCGAGGACGTACGAGCTCAGGAGGATGGCCGGCCCCCTCCCTGCCCCACTGGATGAGGACGATATCACCACTACACCCTGCGAAGAGGTGGTGCTGGATCTTGGCTTGCCTCCGAGGGAGCTGCGTAGTGGGGGCAATGTCGTGCGAACTATGCGCGAGATTCTTGCCCGTGTATGGCTGCTCAAGAACCTGAACCTCACGGAGGAGGAGTGGGACATCATCATGCCTTACGATGTTATGCACCTGATGTGGCAGCAGGCGTGTCGTCGGCTCGGTGGCCTCCACTTCGACCTCACCCTTAGGGTGGACCACCGGCTCATCGTCAACTTGCCGGCGCTGCAGGACAGTTGGGTCCTAGTTGCGCCGGAGGACGGCCACTGCAGCATATGCATGCTGGGGCTGTCGCAGCGCACAACGGTGCGTCTCCGGGGATGCAAACACCCGTTCCATAGGAAGTGCATCTTCTCCTGGTTTGTAACGAACGCCAGCTGCCCTATCTGCCGCGATAAAGTGCTGACCCATCTTATTTTCGATTTGTAGCATAGTATGAATAAAAACCCTGTATGATAGGGATGCCATGCCAACTTGAATCCTATGTCAAGAGAAATTCTATTTGATTGTGGTTATAAGATATTCTGCATTAGTTTGATCTATTATCATTCTATTTTCCTATGGGATATGACCCTATGAATCAAACAGCATGGGATTACTTCCACACAATTAAGTTTGACCAACTTTTAGTAGGACAACAAACATAAATAATTAGTCATCATGGGATTACAATCCAACAGATAATTGTCTTCAGGACTCATACATTTTCCAAATAGAAAAATCAAAACAAATCATGGTTCTTCATCTCACAGCATGATACAGAGACAAGAGTCTAATCATCATCATCATCATCATCATCATCATCATCATCATCACCTCCGTCTTCATTCTGATATTCGTGCATGGTCTCATCCTGCTCGTCGTGTCCATTCTCCTCCTGAGATTCACCAGGTAGCTTCAGTTTATCCATCTCTTTGTCGACTATGCTAACCTCAACAGTGAAATCTACTTCTCCATCATGTGCAGGGATACCTGTATCCAACGAGGTTTCATCAATGTCAGCAACTTTAGTTTGCATACAACCAGCGAAATCATCTTGCTGGGCACCAATTATTGGATCCGCATTCTCATCCAAATCATATATGTTCCTTGCCACAAACTTTTGCACATACTGCCATCCTTTTCTAGATCTGTCTTCCAAGAAAAGTACCTTGGCCGCTTGAGGTACCAAAATATAAGGATCATCCTTGTACCACTGAGCAGTAGTATTAACTGATATGAAATACCCATCATTTCTGGCACCTTTGCCCTTGTTTGGATCTTGGTTGTACCAATAACACTTAAATAGAACCACAGATCGGACAGTAACCTTATCACTATAGAACAACTGAATAACCTCTTCTATGTGACCATAATGGTCAAATGACTCTGATCTCTTCTTTCTGGTTGTCAAGTGATCTCCACTGGTTGTGATGCCACTATTTCGTGTCTTCAAATGTTGTTCACGCTCATAGGAGCTGTAATGGACACCATTGGCATTGCAAGCTGCAGCTACCAACACCCTCTTATCTGGACCACGTGATAGGACAAGGAGATCAGCACTAACAGCGCCTGGATTCTCCGCATGGAGTTTCGAGATCTACGATTACAAAATAGACAAGAGGTCATCTCATGTGAAAACACATAGACAAGTCAGAGTGCAATTGAACATCTTACATATTTCTCAAACCAGTCCTGAAACCCACTCCCACGTGCCGATAGCTTTCCATTCGTTTCCATGTACAACCTGCAAAACATAGCCAAGTCAGCTGAATATATTTCATTTTGATACAAGTTCATAGTATATGCGAGGAACTGAGTATTTCGTGTGCATAGTACTCACTTAACATATTCATCAGCCTCTGTAGCATTATTCAGCACATACCAAGACAGCTGTTCAAATTCAGACTGCTCTAATGTTTTTTCGGTCCTCTTTCCTATTAGCTCAACACCATGATTAAAAACAGATCCTCCAACTTCCAAAATTCTGCGACCCCGGTTGAATCTGGTCTCAATATCAGGAATATATCTTGAGGCAAATGTATATGCTTCAGCAGCAATATACGCCACTGCAATGCAAGCCTCCGGTCTAGCTTTGTTCCTAACTGTATTCTTGAAAGTGCACAGTCGACGTTCTATAGGGTACATCCATCCATACTGTACCGGACCTCTTAAAAGTGCCTCATCAGGTAGATGAACAGCCAAATGCACCATCACATCAAAGAAGGCTGGAGGATATATCAGCTCCAGCTTGCACAGGATTACTGCTATGTCCACCTTAAGACGTTCTACAACAGCTCTGCTTAGAGTTTTACTACATATTTCCCTAAAGAACCTTCCCAACTCTGCAATCACGTTGTACATATTTGGCTTCACTAAATCTTTAATGCCAATAGCTAAAAGCCTTTGCAGCAGGATGTGACAATCGTGAGTTTTCAACCCTTGGAGCTTGTTTCCTTCAGCATTGAGACAATTTGCAATGTTGGAAGCAAATCCGAACGGGAACATCACACCTCGGAGGTACTCACAAAATAATCTCCTTTTAGGCATCGGCAATGTGAATTCCGCGCCTCGAAATTTATAATGTTTTTCCTTGCCTTTGTTCACTTTGTCATTACGATCCAGTTGCAAGTGCCTGTTAACATTCAATGTTGCACAATCAATCCTAGCATTTGAGCTATCTTTTGTCTTGGATGGAATGTTGAGTAATGTGCCGACAATGCTGTCACATATATTCTTCTCCATGTGCATGATATCAATATTATGCCGAAGCTTCTTACCAGCCCAATACGGCAAGTCCCAAAGAGTGGTCCTGCGCTTATAAAATATTCTCGGTCTATCATTTTCCATTTCCTTCCTCTTGGTACATGCTGCTATTTCACCTCCCATCTTCCTTTTGGTAGCTGCTAGACTCAGTTCATCTCCTCTCTTCTTCCTTTTTCTATCTGCTACTACTGCTGCTGCATCTTCTGTATTCTTCTCTGCTGTACCTGCTGTGGCGGCTGGTGGTTTTCCTGGTTTAACATTTCTGACCGCTTCTAGGTGCGCCTCCAACTCGTGACTCTTAAAGTGCTGCGGTTTAGTCTTTTTACAGGCCTGATCACCAATAAATTGCAATTTTTTTCTATTTTTTCGGAAACTGTGATCTAATGGAAGGAAACGGCGATGGCCCATATAGCATATCTTGTTTATTATCCTCACTGCCAGCTGATCAGTATCACAGTGAACACATGCATTATAACCTGATGTTACTCTGCCTGACATAGTGCCCAAAGCTGGATAATCATGGGTGCAATACAGTACAGCAGCACGTAATAGAAAATTTTGTTCTTTAGGTTGACACACATCCCATGTAGGGACACCCTCCCATAATGTTTGCAAGTCTCTAATAAGAGGCTGCATGAACACATCAAAATCCTTCCCAGGAGATTTGGGACCTGGGATGAGTAAGGCCATCATACAGTTCGACTGATCGGTGCATGTCCAGGGAGCCTGGTTGTAAGGTGTAACTAGTACTGGCCACATGCTATACGAGTTGCTCATGTTGCCAAATGGGTTGAATCCATCTGTAGCAAGGCCAAGTCTCAGGTTCCTTGGATCTGCAGCAAAATCTGGATGATCCAGGTCGAATTGCTTCCATTCATCGCCATCAGCAGGATGCCTCAGTCCAGCCCCAGGGAGTGCATCGCTGTATGTCTTCGCAACTGCATTGAACGCTTTATTGGTAATCCCCTGGTATGACTTGTCATGAAGTAATTTCACAATTAATTCGAATCTTGACACAACAGAACCAGGGGCCACTAAGCGCTTAGCATCTTCTATCAGGTCATGGAAAAGAGGCTTTTTGTGATAACCATGGGGCTGTTGGCTTGCATATGGATACAGATCCCGTAACAAATTAGCAGTAGCCTCATCCTGGACGAGATCTTCAGGCTGATAACCATCAGAATAAAGAGGATCAATAATGTCAGGCTGATCATAGTGTTCACCATGGTTAATCCACCTGATATATGTCTGGTCCATCCCATAAACGAATAAATGATCTGAGACTACATGTTGAGGCTTGGACCCAATATTCAAACATACGCGGCATGGACAAATCACTTCCTTTGTCTTGTCGCCGTCAGTAAAATCACTAACGTGCTTCATGAAGTCTTCAATACCACTCAAATATGTTGGTGTGGTTAATGAGTGAAATAATATCCAAGTTCTGTCCATCTGTTGAGGAGATAGATGGTCAGAGAAGCGATAAGCTATTTCAACAAACAGGTCACCTACGAATGTAAGCAAGCATACCTGAGCAAACAGGTCGAATATAAAACTATAAATGCTACATTATTTGAGCCGATTTCAGCAAACGAACTGAGTGCAAAACTACGGCTACCTAGCGAACAGATTTTTTTAGGCTGACCACTGGGTTTCCCCACTTTGTATTTTTTTATTAATAAAAAGAGGGAAATATGTACAAAAGTTGCTGGAGAGCAGCAACTAAAAGGATCATAGATCCCAAACAGCAAAATATATATAAAATGTTCTACCCATGATATGATTTCCTCTTTGCCTTATGAACAAGGAGAGCAATTTCATCCTTGAATCTCTTGTGCCATCTATAAATGCTTGGGGGGGAGGGGCGAACAGATCTATCGAAAGCAATACAATACCAACACATTCTTTCTTCTTTTTTGCCGTAATTCCGCCGATCTATTAGCAGTGCAAAGAAGCCAAAAGTAATAAGATTACATACAGGTTCATAGACCACCAGGGCCGTACCTGAGAATACGGAGGGCCTGAGCAAAACAAGAAATAGAGGCCCTCAACATGATCATTGGCAACTAAAATGATTTTATATATACTACTCACTCCATTTCAATAAACAATGCACCCTTGTTTTTCGTATTTTATCTTCGAAAAAATATTAATCTATATCTCTCTATTTAAAAATGATGTTTCAATTTTATGTAGATATACATGTATTTAGATGAGTTTAGTTTGCAGATACATGCAAGTTTTGATGAAGTTGAAACATATTTTTCAGGATGAAGTATATAAAAAAATTGATATAAAACTGGTATCATTAGAAAGTATTTTCCAACACGATTCTAACAATGCTGCTTATGTATTATATGATCGTGATATTGTTGTCCTATTTATTTGGTCAAGGTTCACATTGAAATGTGGTAAAATAAATTAAAAGAAGTGCATCGTGTGAAAAAGCAATCTAAGAATTCAAAAGTGCTAATTGTTAGTCGAAACATGACATCATTGAGACAAAATATTAATATTCATTGGAAGACTAACTGAATTAGCTGCACTCGCGATGAAAGAGAAAGAGAAGATACGGGTAAGAGCAAGTACAATAAGGTACAGTCTTTTTGTTTGTTTGTTTGGGTTGCTCATCAAGCTTATCGCTCGATACAATAAGGTACAGTCAGCGGGAGTGGTGTTTGGAACATGGGTGCATAGTGGGTGGTATCATAGAGTACTATCATAGATATGCTATATTTATTATAGTGGAGTATTGAAAATGGCATATATAGAAGGGGATATTGAGAATTGAGAGTGGCATAAACACAACTTCAGTTTTTGTAATGGCATAAACACAACTTGTGAATTGAGGAGTGGCATAGAACCAATTAACACTTGTTTCAATAACAGCCATCAAAAGCCAATCGAACGCACGAGAATGGATCCAAAATTTACCCATTTTAAGTTTCACGAGAAAATTTTAAACTTAAAATTCGTACTGCCTAGAAGTTTTTGAAACAAAAATCCAGTAAATCTTATATGTCGGGTTATGCATTCTGGGGGAGTTTCATCAGATTCAGCCATATTGTTTATCAATAAACCTCATTTTATGTTTTACAACCAACTTTAAACTTAAAATTCAAACTGTCCAGTAAAAAGAACAACATTCCAGTAAATCTTATATATTTCTTCTGCATTCCGGGAAAGATTGGTCGGATTCAAAAAAAATAGTTTGGGAATAAACATTGTTTTTGTCTGGAAACGACTTATTGTAGAGTGATTTTTGGTTGGATACATTCATGTGTGTTCGATTGGCTTTGGATGGCTGATATTGAACCAAAGTCAACGCTGGGCTTTTGACCTGAACGTCACTGGAGCTGCGTCAAAAGTCCAGCCATGACTTTGTCTCAATAACAGCCATCAAAAGCCGATCGAACGCACAGGAATGGATCCAACCAAAAATCACTCAACCGCTGGAATTTTGACCTGAAAGTCACTGAAGCTGTGTCCATACTTGCCCAACAGGTTGCGTATGAATGTAAACCAACATATCTGAGCAAACAGGTCGAATATAAAACTATATAACTAAATGCCACGTTATTTGAGCCGATTTCAGCAAACCAACTGAGGTCTATTTTTTTAGGCTGGACAGTGGTTTCCTCGCTGTGTATTTTTCACTGTAATAAAAAAGAGGGAAAATGTTACTGGAGAGCAGCAACTAAAAGGATCATAGATCCCAAACAGCAAAATCTAGCTAAAAAGGTTATACCCATGATGATAAGCCATGATATGATTTCCTCTTTGCCTTACAAACAAGCAGTGGCGGACCTAGGATTTTAGGAAAGGGTATGACACAACAAAATTTTGGAGTTTCTATTGAATTTCTTTTGTCCTAATAAAAATAATTAAATAAAATACTTTCTCGGATTCATACTAATTAACTCAAATTTGTCTAGATATAAATGTATCTACTCAACAAACTTGTCTAAGATACATCAGTATCTAGACAAAGTTGAGTCAATTAATTTGGATTGAAGGGAGTATGTCAAAATGATTAAATAAAACAGATTTTGCATATAATCAAAATGTAAATTGTTGAAAAATGCACCGTTGACGGGGTGCTCTAATTTTGAACTGAATTCTCACTAAATATATATAATTAATCATATACTTGACTACCAAAGATTAATTATCAGTTGATTAATCGTATATACAGTAGCAAGATATTTCCTTTGATTAATCATGATATCTAATCAGGTCATGGTGCATGGCCATAGCTGGCCTTGTAGGCTTACACGCGAGACAAAATCGCACATCTTGAAAAACATGCAAGTAGACTGTTGGCTAAAGCCAATGCATTAATCAATCGGATGTCTAATCAATCGGTTACATGCACTAGCTCAGTGTTCGCATGGCTGCACGCCACATGTATTAGCACCGCATGTATACATATACATCACTCATCTTGATTAATTGCTCAGCTCATTAAACTATCAAAGATCTTGCACGGCTTGGACGCAGGGTATGCCGTGGCATATACGGCATACCCTGTAGATCCGCCACTGCAAACAAGGAGAGCCATTTCATCCTTGAATCTCTTGCGGCTTCTGTAAAAGCTTGGGGGCGAACAGATCAATCGAAAGCAATATAATACCAACAAATTCTTTCTTCTTTTTGGCCGTAAATCCACCGATGTATTAGCAGTGCAAAGAACCCAGAAGTAATAAGATTACAAACAGGTCCATAGAGGACTGGCACCAAGCGACGACTACAGACATTGGGCAATGGTGAGCAGTACAGTGTACAGTACGAACGAATTCGAGCAAATAGGTAAAGCGGAAAACAATGTCAAACAAACACATCGAGAGGAAAACAATATCAACCGATCGATTCGAACGAACTAACGAACTTATAAGGGCTGGGCGACGGCGACTGACTTCGATTGAGCTATAATGAATCGTACTTGCCCAGGCCTGAAGATAGCATGCATACCGTGAGGATCTACCAGCTGACCGCGCCTGCCGGTGCGGCTGGAGAAGAACGGCGCCACCAGCAGTCGCCGGCTGACGCGGCTGATAGACAGCGTGGGGAAGTTTTGGTGCGCGGCCTGGTTCACCGAGGGTGTGTCTAGAGAAGAACAGGGCGCCGAAGGAGGTGTCTAGAGAAGAACAAGGTGGGCTGGGTGCTGAGTTAAAGGCGAGCGTTCGAAATATTGGGCGCGCGTTCGAAAGTTTAGGTGCGCGAGGGAGGTGTCTGCTGTGCTGAGTTAAAGGCGAGCGTTCGAAATTTCCCCGTCCTCTTCTTTTTTGGGCTAATCTATCTATACCTCTATTCTATCTACATGTTTTTTATTTTTTTCTATTCTATACATGAGTTTTTGAAATTGAATTTTTTCACTCTGTCAGCCTTCCGGCCAATGCTCATTTGAAGTAATTGAAGCTGTTGATTTGCAGCTTAGAGGTGCTATCTACCGCTCATCATACAAGGACTCTTCAGATCTAACGGCTGTGAATGCACGGATTCGTCACCCATCCTTCCCTTGGACTGGCGATGCTGAAAGCCTGAAACACTGGAACCCTCTAGATACTTCGGGATACCTCACTGCCCCACATTATTAAACAGGCCTTTTCCGACACGGGAAGTCAAAAGTTGGGGGCTCCATGCAGTACATATGAATACTCGCTAGCTGCATGGTCTAGAAGCAGACTAGAGTAAATCATCAATTCGTCAAATCAATTGGTGTATAATTTTTTTTAGGAGCTAAGACGCCGGCATGAACCATTTTATCAACTTGAATGCTTACTACATGACATAAGAAGACTATGTACTTTGGTTTTTCATTTTTCTGATTTTTTAAATTTTGTGCCCATTTGAATCTTGGTCAAATCCTAGGTTTGACCAAGATTAAACAAGTTTAAAACATGAAAATGAAAAGGTAATCATGGATCCTTCTTAGTCACTCTAAAATGAAGCTTTTGGGATGGTCTTGAAATTTCCATGTTTGAAACCCAAAACGACTTCTCTTCATGCTTGACTTCATAAGACAGAGTTTAGGGTTAGGGGGTAGATACATGATTTTTCTAGTTTGCATATGTCTAGACCTTGTTTATCAACTTTAATGCTTACTATATGACATAAGAAGACTATGTGCTTTGGTTTTTCATTTTTCTATTTTTTTGAATTTTATGCCCATATATTTGAATCTTTGTCAAATCCTAGGTTTGACCAGGATTTAAACAAGTTTAAAACATGAAAATGAAAAGGTAAGCCTAGATCCTTCTTAGTCACTCTAAAATGAAGCTTTTGGGAGGTTCTTGAAATTTCCATGTTTGAAACCCAAAACCACTTCTCTTCATGATTGACTTCATAAGACAGAGTTTAGGGTTAGGGGTAGATATATACATGATTTTCGGTTTGAATATGTCTAGACCTTGTTTATCAACTTGAATGCTTACTATATGACATAAGAAAACTATGTGCTTTGGTTTTCATTTTTCTGATTTTATGCCCGTTTGAATCTTTTGGTCAAATCTTAGGTTTGACCAGGATTTAAACAAGTTTAAGACATGAAAATGAAAAGGGGAGCATGCATCCTTCTTAATTAGTCACTCGAAAATGAATTTTGTAAGTGGATTTTGAAATTTCCATGTTTGAAACCCAAAACCACTTCTCTTCATGGTGGACTTCATAAGACAGAGTTTGGGGTTAGGGGGTAGATACATGATTTGTCTAGGTTGAATATGTCTAGACCTTGTTTATCAACTTTAATGCTTACTATATGACATAAGAAGACTATGTGCTTTGGTTTTTCATTTTTCTTTTTTTGAATTTTATACCCATATATTTGAATCTTTGTGAAATCCTAGTTTTGACCAGGATTTAAACAAGTTTAGAACATGAAAATGAAAAGGTAAGCTTGGATCCTTCTTAGTCACACTCTAAAATGAAGCTTTTGGGAGGTTCTTGGAATTCCAATGTTTGAAACCCAAAACCACTTCTCTTCATGATTAACTTCATAAGACAGAGTTTAGGGTTAGGGGTAGATATATACATGATTTTTCTGGATTGAATATGTCTAGACCTTGTTTATCAACTTGAAGCTTACTATGTGACATAAGTAGACTATGTGCTTTGGTTTTCATTTTTCTATTTTTTATATTTTATACACATATATTTGAATCTTTGTGAAATCCTAGGTTTGACCAGGATTTAAACAAGTTTAGTACATGAAAATGAAAAAGGTAAGCCTGGATCCTTCTTAGTCACACTCTAAAATGAAGCTTTTGGGAGGTTCTTGAAATATCCATGTTTGAAACCCAAAACCACTTCTCTTCATGATTGACTTCATAAGACAGAGTTTAGGGTTAGGGGTAGATATATACATGATTTTCTGGTTTGAATATGTCTATACCTTGTTTATCAACTTGAATGCTTACTATATGACACAAGAAGACTATATGCTTTTGTTTTTCATTTTTCTGATTTTTTTTGAATTTTATGCCCGTTTGAATCTTTTGGTCAAATCTTAGGTTTGACCAAGATTTAAACAAGTTTAAGACATGAAAAAGAAAAGGGAAGCTTGCATCCTTCTTAGTCACTCTAAAATGAATTTTTAAGAGGTTTTGAAATTTCCATGTTTGAAACCCAAAACCACTTCTCTTCATGCTTGACTTCATAATACAGAGTTTAGGGGTTAGGGGGAGATACATGATTTGTCTAGTTTGAATATGTCTAGACCTTGTTTATCAACTTTAATGCTTACTATATGACATAAGAAGACTATGTGCTTTCGTTTTTCATTTCTATATTTTTTGTATTTTATACCCATATATTTGAATCTTTGTGAAATCCTAGGTTTGACTAGGATTTAAACAAGTTTAGAACATGAAAGTGAAAAGGTAAGCCTGGATCCTTCTTAGTCACACTCTAAAATGAAGCTTTTGGGAGGTTCTTGAAATTTCCATGTTTGAAACCCAAAACCACTTCTCTTCATAAGACAGAGTTTAGGGTTAGGGGTAGATATATACATGATTTTTCTGGTTTGAATATGTCTAGACCTTGTTTATCAACTTGAATGCATGCTTACTATATGACATAAGAAGACTATATGCTTTTGTTTTTCATTTTTCTGATTTTTTGAATTTTATGCCCGTTTGAATCTTTTGGTCAAATCTTAGGTTTGACCAAGATTTAAACAAGTTTAAGACAAGAAAATGAAAAGGGAAGCCTGCATCATATCCTTCTTAGTCACTCTAAAATGATTTTTAAGAGGTTTTTGAAATTTACATGTTTGAAACCCAAAACCACTTCTCTTCATGCTTGACTTCATAAGACAGAGTTTAGGGTTAGGGGTAGATACATGATTTGTATGGTTTGAATATGTCTAGACCTTGTTTATCAACTTGAATGCTTACTATATGACATAAGAAGACTATGTACTTTGGTTTTTCATTTTTATGATTTTTTTAATTTTCTGCCCATTTGAATCTTGGTCAAATCCTAGGTTTGACCAAGATTTAAACAAGTTTAAAACATGAAAATGAAAAGGTAAGCCTGGATCCTTCTTACTCACTCTAAAATGAAGCTTTTTGGGATGTTCTTGAAATTCCATGTTTGAAACCCAAAACGACTTCTCTATACTACAGTTTGTACATACTCTCAGATAATCTGGACCGTACTTTGCACCTATGTTTAATGGATCATATGTGCCCAGAAATGGCTCATATTAGAATAGTAGACTCATATTAGTGTTCTTGACATTCTGTAAAATTATCAGATTTTTCGAAGTTTGTTTTTTTGGACAAAATTTTACCAATTTCTAGACAGAACAGAAAATGTCAGTCTTTTTATGCAAATCTGCACATAAATGGCTCAAATTAAAACAGTATACTCGTTTCAGTGTTTTTGATTTCCTATAAAAAAATAGATTTTCCTGAGAAGTTCTAATTTTTGCCAGAATTTGAAAATTTTGGATTTCTTGTGTGCCCGAAACACCCAAAAGTCGCTCCAAATCTGAACACAGGATTATTTTGGTCAATACGAAAGTATAAACTGAAATACGACTATTTATTGAACCGTTTTCATGTTGTATTGTTGAAAATGGCATAGAAGGGGGTATTGAGAATTGAGAGTGGCATAAACACAACTTCAGTTTTTGGAATGGCATAAACACAACTTGTGAATTGAGGAGTGGCATAGAACCAATTAATCCTAGAACCAATTAACCCCACCAAAAATGGGTGATGCATGTCTCCTTCACCAAAACAGCAATACCTGTCTGAAACAAGTACATGAACAGAAGTACACCACCATAATAATAATACTAGGTGACTCAACGACTCAACATTGACTCGACTCAGACACAACTACTACATTGACACAAGTACTAATATAATAAAGTAAGAGTACTAGTTTGTTTACATTTCCACAGGCCAATTTTACGAACAAAATTTCGAAAATTAACCTTCAGAAACTCGGAAGCCAGGTGACACAGCAGTCATCAAGGATTGCAGCTAGTGGTACACAGTGACCTGGTCAAGATCTACCTTGAGCCTGCTTGACGCTTCAGCTCGGAGTTGAGAGCCTTCTCCTGTGACAGCTCGGCCTCTAGTTTGTCCGTCCTAACCGTGAGGTTCAGGATCAGTCCGGCGAGTTTGTCCATGGTCTCCGCCTGGCCGAGGCTCCGCCGCTGGATCTCATTACTCGCAGTGAACGATTTCATGGCGATATCGTCGAGAATGCGAATCCGGATCTTCTCAGTGGCGAGCTCAGAATAAAGTCTCATGCACTCATCGGCGAGGGCGCTTCTGTCCGCCGTCTCGACGCAGAAATCGCCCATAACCATTTCTAAAATGGGCCCGATCTCGTAGCGGGGCTTCTATCAGATGGGGATGGAGCACAAAATCAGAAGTGTACCCAGAGAAGTACCAAGAAAGAGAAAATGGGAATCCCAATTTGCACGAATGTCTATACCTCGCTGCTTTGAGAACTTGGCTCCGTGGAAGATGTTTCCGCAGGCAGGAGGGCTGCGGGAAAACTAAGGCCGCCCGACCTGAATATACGATTGAGAGAAGGTAAGAAAAGGAGGGGATGATAAGTTGTGAAAGACATAGAAAGATGCGCAAGAACGGAGGATCGCCTGAAGGTAGCAGTCGCGGGCTGCGACGCCCTTGAAGACTCTTGCGCAGAAGGCACCTCGACAGCAGCACAGGGACGCCATTGCTGGGATTCCCTCAGCTTCGCCGCAGCCGCACGAGCCCTTCTGTGGCGAGACTTGCTCCCGGTCATGGTGGCGAAGTAGTATTCCAAGAGGTAAACAAAGTGGTGAACTGAGGAAGACGGCAAGAGCAAAGGTTAGTCCTTAAATTTGGCCTCCCCGTCTCCTCGGCACCTCGCGAGTAGTAATACTTATCTGGTCAAAGAGCAAACTTCAAGGCAGAGACTTGGTGGGCCATTCATCTCCAACTATACTTCCTCCGATCCGAATGATACCAAATTTTTGAATGACAAATCACCCAAAACAGTATTCCAAGAGTATATGTAAGCTTTCATTTTGGAGTGACTAAGAGCATCCACAACGTGTAGCCAAAAGTGGTTCCATATTTGATTTTTGGCTTTTGGAACTAGTTCCATACATTGTAGAGGTAGTTCCAAAACCAGAAAAACAGGGAACCGGAGCAAGTAGGTGCTCCGATGCCAAATTTCACTTTTGGCATTTGGAACTAGTTCCCTACATTGTGAGAGTAGTTCCATATTGGCTTTATGTGTTGTTTTAGCTTGATGGCGGGACCCACGTTATAAATATTTGGAACCACTACATTGTGGAGCTATTGCTATATTTCACACCAAAGCCAAATTCACCATCGTATCAGATTTGGCAATAGCAACATTGTGGATGCGCTAAGAAGGATGCAGGCTTACCTTTTCATTTTCATGTTATAAACTTGTTTAAATATTGGTTAAACCTAGGATTTGACCAAGATCAAATGGGCATAAAAATTCAGAAAAAATCAAAAAAATGAAAATCAAAGCACATAGTATTATTATGTCATATAGTAAGCATTCAAGTTGATAAACAAGGTCTAAACAACAAACCAGACAAATCATGTATCTACCCCCTAACCCTAAACTTTGTCTTATGAAGTCAAGCATGAAGAGAAGTGGTTTTGGGTTTCAAACATGGAAATTTCAAAAAACTCCCAAAAGCTTCTCATTTTAGAGTGACTAAGAAGGATTCAGGCTCACCTTTTCATTTTCATGTTTTAAACTTGTTCAAATCTTGGTCAAACTTAGGATTTGACCAAGATTCAAATGGGCATAAAAATTGGGAGGAAGGGTATGAATTACAATTCAAAAAAACAAGGTAACTTAAATACTTGGATGACTCATATTAGTGTTCTTGACATTCTGTAAAATTATCAGATTTTTCGAAGAAGTTTGATTTTTTGGACAAAATTTTACCAATTTCTAGACAGAACAGAAAATGTCAGTCTTTTTATGCAAATCTGCACATAAATGGCTCAAATTAAAATAGTATACTCGTTTCAGTGTTTTTGATTTCCTATAAAAAATAGATTTTTCTGAGAAGTTCTAATTTTTGCCAGAATTTGAAAATTTTGGATTTCTTGTGTGCCCGAAACACCCAAAAGTCGCTCCAAATCTGAACACAGGTTTATTTTGGTCAATACGAAAGTATAAACTGAAATACGACTATTTATTGAACCGTTTTCATGTTGTATTGTTGAAAATGGCATAGAAGGGGGTATTGAGAATTGAGAGTGGCATAAACACAACTTCAGTTTTTGGAATGGCATAAACACAACTTGTGAATTGAGGAGTGGCATAGAACCAATTAACCCTAGAACCAATTAACCCCACCAAAAATGGATGATGCATGTCTCCTTCACCAAAACAGCAATACCTGTCTGAAACAAGTACATGAACACAAGTACACCACCATAATAATAATACTAGGTGACTCAACGACTCAACATTGACTCGACTCAGACACAACTTGATATAGTAAGCACTCAAGTTGATAAACAAAGTCTAGACATATTCAAACCAGAAAAATCATGTATCTACCCCTAACCCTAAACTTTGTCTTAATTATGAAGTCAAGCACGAAGAGAAGTCGTTTTGGGTTTCAAACATGGACACAAAAACCCTCCCAAAAGCTTCATTGTGGTGTGACGTACTAAGAAGGATACATGCTTACATTTTCAACAACCCCCCTAAAAGCTTCATTATAGAGTGACTAAGAAGGATCCAGTCTGGCGGGCTTACCTTTTATTTTCTTGTTTTAAACTTGTTCAAATCTCGGTCAAACCTAGGATTTGACCAAGATTCAAAATGTGCATCAAAATTCAAAAAAAATTAAAAACCAAATTAAAGCACATAGTGTTCTTATGTCATATAGTAAGCATTAAAGTTGATAAACAAGGTCTAGACACATATTCAAACAAGACAAATCATGTATCTATACCCCTAACCCCTAAACTCTATCTTATGAAGTCAACAACATGAAGAGAAGTGGTTTTGGGTTTCAAACATGGAAATTTCAAAAACCTCCCAAAAGCTTCATTTTAGAGTGACTAATATATATAAGAAGGATCCATGCCTGCTTACCACCTTTTCATTTTCATATTTTAAACTTGTTTAAATCCGTGTCAAATTAAACCAAGGATTTGACCAAAAGATTCAAATGGGCATAAAATTTAAAAAAATCAGAAAAATGAAAAACAAAAGCATATAGTCTTCTTATGTCATATAGTAAGCATTCAAGTTGATAAACAAGGTTTGGACATGCATATTCAAACCTAGGCAAATCATGTATCTATCCCCTAGCCCCTAAACTCTATCTTATGAAGTCAAGCATGAAGAGAAGTGGTTTTGGTTTCAAACATGAAAATTTCAAGAACATCCCCAAAACTTCATTTTAGAGTGACTAAGAAGGATACATGCTTCTTTTTTTTCTTGTTTTATACTTGTTTAAATCTTGGTCAAACCTAGGATTTGACAAAGATTCAAATGTGCATCAAAAAAAAAATCAGAAAAATTAAAAACCAAAGCACATAGTTTTCTTATGTCATATAGTTAGCATTAAAGTTGATATAAACAAGGTCTAGATATATTCAAACAAGAAAAATCATGTATCTACCCCTAACCCTAAACTCTGTCTTATGTAGTCAAGCATGAAGAGAAGTGGTTTTGGGTTTCAAACTTGGAAATTTCAAGAACCCCCAAAAGCTTCATTTTAGAGTGACTAAAGGATCCAGGTCGGGCTTACCTTTTATTTTCATGTTTTAAAATTGTTCAAATCTTGGTCAAACCGTACCTAGGATTTGATCAAGATTCAAATGGGCATAAAATTTCAAAAAAAAATGAAAAACCAAAGCATATAGCCTTCTTATGTCATATAGTAAGCACTCAAGTTGGTAAACAAGGTCTAGACATATTCAAACCAGAAAAATCATGTTTCTACCCCTAGCCCTAAACTGTCTTATGAAGTCAAGCACGAAGAGAAGTCGTTTTGGATTTCAAACATGGAAATTTCAAAAACCTTCCCAAAAGCTTCATTTTGGAGTGACTAAGAAGGATACATGCTTACCTTTTCATTTTCATGTTTTAAACTTGTTTTAATTATTGGTTAAGCCTAGGATTTGACCAAGATCAAATGGGCATAAAAATTCAGAAAAAATCAAAAAATGAAAACCAAAGCACATAGTATTATTATGTCATATAGTAAGCATTCAAGTTGATAAACAAGGTCTAAACAACAAACTAGACAAATCATGTATCTACCCTAACCCTAAACTCTGTCTTATGAAGTCAAGCATGAAGAGAAGTGGTTTTGGGTTTCAAACATGGAAATTTCAAAAAACTCCCAAAAGCTTCTCATTTTAGAGTGACTAAGAAGGATTCAGGCTTACCTTTTCATTTTCATGTTTTAAACTTGTTCAAATCTTGGTCAAACTTAGGATTTGACCAAGATTCAAATGTGCATAAAAATTGGGAGGAAGGGTATGAATTACAATTCAAAAAAACAAGGTAACTTAAATACTTGGATGCCCCAAAGATGTGTGGAAGCCCAAAACAATGGCAAAACATGTGCGCACGCTGCATCCAATTCAAGTAGAAAACATATAGCATCGATAGTTTGACCTAAATTTGAAATCAAAGAGAAGGTGGTTAGAAAAAATCGAAATTGGCAAAGCAAAGCATGAAATCATAAATTTGTGATGCACTATAGCTATGAAAAGTATCAAACAATGCATACCAAAATGATTTTTTAGAGGAATACTAGTTCAACTTATTTTAATTTTATATTAGTAGCCCAAAATCGAACTAGTAGTTGGATATTTTTGAACTTGATCTGTAGTAGTGGGCAAAACCCTAGTTTAACCTATTTAATCATAGATTCGTAGGTCGATTTTTCTACTTTTTTATTATTACTATGCAGCACATGTGTGTTTGCCCGTCGAGTGAAACTCGGAGGAAGAGGGATCACTCGGAAGGAGAGAAGAAGGAATTTATGGTGTCTCCCCTTTTTAGTGATGATGTTGACTGTTGTGCAGGGTTTGTCGATGAGCAGGGAAGCGAGCAAGCGGCGAGTCGAGCGAGCCGAGAATGAGAGAGATTTGTTTTGGGAGAGGGACAACCGAAGGA
Source organism: Lolium multiflorum (assembly GCA_030979885.1). Classification (NCBI taxonomy): domain Eukaryota; kingdom Viridiplantae; phylum Streptophyta; class Magnoliopsida; order Poales; family Poaceae; genus Lolium; species Lolium multiflorum. The sequence goes on along the minus strand of CM061753.1, from coordinate 211,515,169 downwards.
TCCAGAAGGACCCACATACTTCCAATACGCATCCTGATGCGTCTCTTGACAAAGAAAATGGCTGGGAGTTTGCGTACCTATTGCACGTGACTTGTGCTCACTGAAGTGTGGGACCTCACGCATGGGCACCACACGTAAGTGACAGACCTGTTGATGTAAAAACTCGGTTGATTATTATACTACTACATTTATACAAAGTTTCCTATGGATTCAAGGGTACGAAAGCCAAGTTAAATCATTTACATGACATTATTTTTTCCATGAAGCCAAGTTAACTCATTTATCAATTGGTACATTTTGGAGTGACTAAGAAGGATCCAGGCTTACTTTTTCATTTTCATGTTTTAAACATGTTTAAATCTTGGTCAAACCTATGACTTGACCAAGATTCAAATGGGCATAAAATTTAAAAAATTCAAAAAAAAAGAAAAACAAAAGCACGCCGTCTTCCTATGTCATATAGTAAGCATTCAAGGTGATAAACAAGGTCTGACATATTCAAACCACAAAAATCATGTATCTACCCCCTAACCCTAAACAAGGATCCAGGCTTACCCTTTTCATTTTCATGTTTTCAACTTGTTCAAATCTTGGTCAAACTTAGGATTTGACGAAGATTCAAATGGGCGTAAAAATACTTAGAAAAATCATGTACGTATCTACCCCAAACCCTAAACTCTATCTTACGAAGCCAAGCATGAAGAGAAGTGGTTTTGGGTTTCAAACATGGAAATTTCAAAAACCTCCCAAAAGCTTCATTTTAGAGTGACTAAGAAGGATCCATGCTTACCTTTTATTTTTTTAAACATGTTCAAATCTTGGTCAAACCGTACGTACCTAGGATTTGACCAAGATTCAAATGGGCATAAAAATTCAAAAAAATGAAAAACCAAAGCACATAGCCTAGCTTCTTATATATGCCATATAGTAAGCACTCAAGTTGATAAACAAAGTCTAGACATATTCAAACCAGAAAAATCATGTATCTACCCCTAACCCTAAACTTTGTCTTAATTATGAAGTCAAGCACGAAGAGAAGTCGTTTTGGGTTTCAAACATGGACATTTCAAAAACCCTCCCAAAAGCTTCATTGTGGTGTGACGTACTAAGAAGGATACATGCTTACATTTTCAACAACCCCCCTAAAAGCTTCATTATAGAGTGACTAAGAAGGATCCAGTCTGGCGGGCTTACCTTTTATTTTCTTGTTTTAAACTTGTTCAAATCTCGGTCAAACCTAGGATTTGACCAAGATTCAAAATGTGCATCAAAATTCAAAAAAAATATAAAAATTAAAAACCAAATTAAAGCACATAGTGTTCTTATGTCATATAGTAAGCATTAAAGTTGATAAACAAGGTCTAGACACATATTCAAACAAGACAAATCATGTATCTATACCCCTAACCCCTAAACTCTATCTTATGAAGTCAACAACATGAAGAGAAGTGGTTTTGGGTTTCAAACATGGAAATTTCAAAAACCTCCCAAAAGCTTCATTTTAGAGTGACTAATATATATAAGAAGGATCCATGCCTGCTTACCACCTTTTCATTTTCATATTTTAAACTTGTTTAAATCCGTGTCAAATTAAACCAAGGATTTGACCAAAAGATTCAAATGGGCATAAAATTTAAAAAAAATCAGAAAAATGAAAAACAAAAGCATATAGTCTTCTTATGTCATATAGTAAGCATTCAAGTTGATAAACAAGGTTTGGACATGCATATTCAAACCTAGGCAAATCATGTATCTATCCCCTAGCCCCTAAACTCTATCTTATGAAGTCAAGCATGAAGAGAAGTGGTTTTGGGTTTCAAACATGAAAATTTCAAGAACATCCCAAAAACTTCATTTTAGAGTGACTAAGAAGGATACAGGCTTCCCCTTTTCATTTTCATGTTTTATACTTGTTTAAATCTTGGTCAAACCTAGGATTTGACAAAGATTCAAATGTGCATCAAAATAAAAAATCAGAAAAATTAAAAACCAAAGCACATAGTTTTCTTATGTCATATAGTTAGCATTAAAGTTGATATAAACAAGGTCTAGATATATTCAAACAAGAAAAATCATGTATCTACCCCTAACCCTAAACTCTGTCTTATGTAGTCAAGCATGAAGAGAAGTGGTTTTGGGTTTCAAACTTGGAAATTTCAAGAACCCCCAAAAGCTTCATTTTAGAGTGACTAAAGGATCCAGGTCGGGCTTACCTTTTATTTTCATGTTTTAAAATTGTTCAAATCTTGGTCAAACCGTACCTAGGATTTGATCAAGATTCAAATGGGCATAAAATTTCAAAAAAATGAAAAACCAAAGCATATAGCCTTCTTATGTCATATAGTAAGCACTCAAGTTGGTAAACAAGGTCTAGACATATTCAAACCAGAAAAATCATGTTTCTACCCCTAGCCCTAAACTTTGTCTTATGAAGTCAAGCACGAAGAGAAGTCGTTTTGGATTTCAAACATGGAAATTTCAAAAACCTTCCAAAGCTTCATTTTGGAGTGACTAAGAAGGATACAGGCTTACCTTTTCATTTTCATGTTTTAAACTTGTTTAAATATTGGGTTAAGCCTAGGATTTGACCAAGATCAAATGGGCATAAAAATTCAGAAAAAATCAAAAAAATGAAAACCAAATCACATAGTATTATTATGTCATATAGTAAGCATTCAAGTTGATAAACAAGGTCTAAACAACAAACTAGACAAATCATGTATCTACCCCTAACCCTAAACTCTGTCTTATGAAGTCAAGCATGAAGAGAAGTGGTTTTGGGTTTCAAACATGGAAATTTCAAAAACTCCCAAAAGCTTCTCATTTTAGAGTGACTAAGAAGGATTCAGGCTTACCTTTTCATTTTCATGTTTTAAACTTGTTCAAATCTTGGTCAAACATAGGATTTGACCAAGATTCAAATGGGCATAAAAATTGGGAGGAAGGGTATGAATTACAATTCAAAAAAACAAGGTAACTTAAATACTTGGATGCCCCAAAGATGTGTGGAAGCCCAAAACAATGGCAAAACATGTGCGCACGCTGCATCCAATTCAAGTAGAAAACACATAGTAGGCATCGATAGTTTGACCTAAATTTGAAATCAAAGAGAAGGTGGTTAGAAAAAATCGAAATTGGCAAAGCAAAGCATGAAATCATAAATTTGTGATGCACTATAGCTATGAAAAGTATCAAACAATGCATACCAAAATGATTTTTTAGAGGAATACTAGTTCAACTTATTTTAATTTTATATTAGTAGCCCAAAATCGAACTAGTAGTTGGATATTTTTGAACTTGATCTGTAGTAGTGGGCAAAACCCTAGTTTAACCTATTTAATCATAGATTCGTAGGTCGATTTTTCTACTTTTTTATTATTACTATGCAGCACATGTGTGTTTGCCCGTCGAGTGAAACTCGGAGGAAGAGGGATCACTCGGAAGGAGAGAAGAAGGGAGAGAATTATGGTGTCTCCCATTTTCGGGTGATGATGTTGACTTTTGTGCAGGGTTTGTCAGTGAGCAGGAGCGAGCGAGCGCGAGCGAGTCGAGCGAGGCCGAGAATGAGAGAGATTTGTTTTTTTGTGAGAGAGGACAGAAGGATCCAGAAGGACCCACATACTTCCAATACGCATCCTGATGCGTCTTCTCTTGACAAAGAAAATGGCTGGGAGTTTGCGTACCTATTGCACGTGACTTGTGCTCACTGAAGTGTGGGACCTCACGCATGGGCACCACACGTAAGTGACAGACCTGTTGATGTAAAAACTCGGTTGATTATTATACTACTACATTTATACAAAGTTTCCTATGGATTCAAGGGTACGAAAGCCAAGTTAAATCATTTACATGACATTATTTTTTCCACGAAGCCAAGTTAACTCATTTATCAATTGGTACATTTTGGAGTGACTAAGAAGGATCCAGGCTTACTTTTTCATTTTCATGTTTTAAACATGTTTAAATCTTGGTCAAACCTATGACTTGACCAAGATTCAAATGGGCATAAAAATTCAAAAAAAAAAGAAAAACAAAAGCACACCGTCTTCCTATGTCATATAGTAAGCATTCAAGGTGATAAACAAGGTCTGACATATTCAAACCACAAAAATCATGTATCTACCCCCTAACCCTAAACAAGGATCCAGGCTTACCCTTTTCATTTTCATGTTTTAAACTTGTTCAAATCTTGGTCAAACTTAGGATTTGACGAAGATTCAAATGGGCATAAAAATACTTAGAAAAATCATGTACGTATCTACCCCAAACCCTAAACTCTATCTTACGAAGCCAAGCATGAAGAGAAGTGGTTTTGGGTTTCAAACATGAAAATTTCAAAAACCTCCCAAAAGCTTCATTTTAGAGTGACTAAGAAGGATCCATGCTTACCTTTTATTTTCATGTTTTAAACATGTTCAAATCTTGGTCAAACCGTACGTACCTAGGATTTGACCAAGATTCAAATGGGCATAAAAATTCAAAAAAATGAAAAACCAAAGCACATAGCCTAGCTTCTTATATATGCCATATAGTAAGCACTCAAGTTGATAAACAAAGTCTAGACATATTCAAACCAGAAAAATCATGTATCTACCCCTAACCCTAAACTTTGTCTTAATTATGAAGTCAAGCACGAAGAGAAGTCGTTTTGGGTTTCAAACATGGACATTTCAAAAACCCTCCCAAAAGCTTCATTGTGGTGTGACGTACTAAGAAGGATACATGCTTACATTTTCAACAACCCCCCTAAAAGCTTCATTATAGAGTGACTAAGAAGGATCCAGTCTGGCGGGCTTACCTTTTATTTTCTTGTTTTAAACTTGTTCAAATCTCGGTCAAACCTAGGATTTGACCAAGATTCAAAATGTGCATCAAAATTCAAAAAAAATAAAAATTAAAAACCAAATTAAAGCACATAGTGTTCTTATGTCATATAGTAAGCATTAAAGTTGATAAACAAGGTCTAGACACATATTCAAACAAGACAAATCATGTATCTATACCCCTAACCCCTAAACTCTATCTTATGAAGTCAACAACATGAAGAGAAGTGGTTTTGGGTTTCAAACATGGAAATTTCAAAAACCTCCCAAAAGCTTCATTTTAGAGTGACTAATATATATAAGAAGGATCCATGCCTGCTTACCACCTTTTCATTTTCATATTTTAAACTTGTTTAAATCCGTGTCAAATTAAACCAAGGATTTGACCAAAAGATTCAAATGGGCATAAAATTAAAAAAAAATCAGAAAAATGAAAAACAAAAGCATATAGTCTTGTTATGTCATATACTAAGCATTCAAGTTGATAAACAAGGTTTGGACATGCATATTCAAACCTAGGCAAATCATGTATCGATCTATCCCCTAGCCCCTAAACTCTATCTTATGAAGTCAAGCATGAAGAGAAGTGGTTTTGGGTTTCAAACATGAAAATTTCAAGAACATCCCAAAAACTTCATTTTAGAGTGACTAAGAAGGATACAGGCTTCCCCTTTTCATTTTCATGTTTTATACTTGTTTAAATCTTGGTCAAACCTAGGATTTGACAAAGATTCAAATGTGCATCAAAATAAAAAAATCAGAAAAATTAAAAACCAAAGCACATAGTTTTCTTATGTCATATAGTTAGCATTAAAGTTGATATAAACAAGGTCTAGATATATTCAAACAAGAAAAATCATGTATCTACCCCTAACCCTAAACTCTGTCTTATGTAGTCAAGCATGAAGAGAAGTGGTTTTGGGTTTCAAACTTGGAAATTTCAAGAACCCCCCAAAAGCTTCATTTTAGAGTGACTAAAGGATCCAGGTCGGGCTTACCTTTTATTTTCATGTTTTAAAATTGTTCAAATCTTGGTCAAACTGTACCTAGGATTTGATCAAGATTCAAATGGGCATAAAATTTCAAAAAAAATGAAAAACCAAAGCATATAGCCTTCTTATGTCATATAGTAAGCACTCAAGTTGGTAAACAAGGTCTAGACATATTCAAACCAGAAAAATCATGTTTCTACCCCTAGCCCTAAACTTTGTCTTATGAAGTCAAGCACGAAGAGAAGTCGTTTTGGATTTCAAACATGGAAATTTCAAAAACCTTCCCAAAAGCTTCATTTTGGAGTGACTAAGAAGGATACAGGCTTACCTTTTCATTTTCATGTTTTAAACTTGTTTAAATATTGGTTAAGCCTAGGATTTGACCAAGATCAAATGGGCATAAAAATTCAGAAAAAATCAAAAAAATGAAAACCAAAGCACATAGTATTATTATGTCATATAGTAAGCATTCAAGTTGATAAACAAGGTCTAAACAACAAACTAGACAAATCATGTATCTACCCCTAACCCTAAACTCTGTCTTATGAAGTCAAGCATGAAGAGAAGTGGTTTTGGGTTTCAAACATGGAAATTTCAAAAAACTCCCAAAAGCTTCTCATTTTAGAGTGACTAAGAAGGATTCAGGCTTACCTTTTCATTTTCATGTTTTAAACTTGTTCAAATCTTGGTCAAACTTAGGATTTGACCAAGATTCAAATGGGCATAAAAATTGGGAGGAAGGGTATGAATTACAATTCAAAAAAACAAGGTAACTTAAATACTTGGATGCCCCAAAGATGTGTGGAAGCCCAAAACAATGGCAAAACATGTGCGCACGCTGCATCCAATTCAAGTAGAAAACACATAGTAGGCATCGATAGTTTGACCTAAATTTGAAATCAAAGAGAAGGTGGTTAGAAAAAATCGAAATTGGCAAAGCAAAGCATGAAATCATAAATTTGTGATGCACTATAGCTATGAAAAGTATCAAACAATGCATACCAAAATGATTTTTTAGAGGAATACTAGTTCAACTTATTTTAATTTTATATTAGTAGCCCAAAATCGAACTAGTAGTTGGATATTTTTGAACTTGATCTGTAGTAGTGGGCAAAACCCTAGTTTAACCTATTTAATCATAGATTCGTAGGTCGATTTTTCTACTTTTTTATTATTACTATGCAGCACATGTGTGTTTGCCCGTCGAGTGAAACTCGGAGGAAGAGGGATCACTCGGAAGGAGAGAAGAAGGGAGAGAATTATGGTGTCTCCCCTTTTTCGGGTGATGATGTTGACTTTTGTGCAGGGTTTGTCAGTGAGCAGGAGCGAGCGAGCGAGTTGAGCGAGGCCGAGAATGAGAGATTTTTTTTGTGAGAGGGAAGGATCCAGAAGGACCCACATACTTCCAATACGTCTTCTCTTGACAAAGAAAATGGCTGGGAGTTTGCGTACCTATTGCACGTGACTTGTGCTCACTGAAGTGTGGGACCTCACGCATGGGCACCACACGTAAGTGACAGACCTGTTGATGTAAAAACTCGGTTGATTATTATACTACTACATTTATACAAAGTTTCCTATGGATTCAAGGGTACGAAAGCCAAGTTAAATCATTTACATGACATTATTTTTTCCATGAAGCCAAGTTAACTCATTTATCAATTGGTACATTTTGGAGTGACTAAGAAGGATCCAGGCTTACTTTTTCATTTTCATGTTTTAAACATGTTTAAATCTTGGTCAAACCTATGACTTGACCAAGATTCAAATGGGCATAAAAATTCAAAAAAAAAAAAAAGAAAAAAGCACACCGTCTTCCTATGTCATATATCAAGGTGATAAACAAGGTCTGACATATTCAAACCACAAAAATCATGTATCTACCCCCTAACCCTAAACAAGGATCCAGGCTTACCCTTTTCATTTTCATGTTTTAAACTTGTTCAAATCTTGGTCAAACTTAGGATTTGACGAAGATTCAAATGGGCGTAAAAATACTTAGAAAAATCATGTACGTATCTACCCCAAACCCTAAACTCTATCTTACGAAGCCAAGCATGAAGAGAAGTGGTTTTGGGTTTCAAACATGAAAATTTCAAAAACCTCCCAAAAGCTTCATTTTAGAGTGACTAAGAAGGATCCATGCTTACCTTTTATTTTCATGTTTTAAACATGTTCAAATCTTGGTCAAACCGTACGTACCTAGGATTTGACCAAGATTCAAATGGGCATAAAAATTCAAAAAAAATGAAAAACCAAAGCACATAGCCTAGCTTCTTATATATGCCATATAGTAAGCACTCAAGTTGATAAACAAAGTCTAGACATATTCAAACCAGAAAAATCATGTATCTACCCCTAACCCTAAACTTTGTCTTAATTATGAAGTCAAGCACGAAGAGAAGTCGTTTTGGGTTTCAAACATGGACATTTCAAAAACCCTCCCAAAAGCTTCATTGTGGTGTGACGTACTAAGAAGGATACATGCTTACATTTTCAACAACCCCCCTAAAAGCTTCATTATAGAGTGACTAAGAAGGATCCAGTCTGGCGGGCTTACCTTTTATTTTCTTGTTTTAAACTTGTTCAAATCTCGGTCAAACCTAGGATTTGACCAAGATTCAAAATGTGCATCAAAATTCAAAAAAATATAAAAATTAAAAACCAAATTAAAGCACATAGTGTTCTTATGTCATAATAAGCATTAAAGTTGATAAACAAGGTCTAGACACATATTCAAACAAGACAAATCATGTATCTATACCCCTAACCCCTAAACTCTATCTTATGAAGTCAACAACATGAAGAGAAGTGGTTTTGGGTTTCAAACATGGAAATTTCAAAAACCTCCCAAAAGCTTCATTTTAGAGTGACTAATATAAGAAGGATCCATGCCTGCTTACCACCTTTTCATTTTCATATTTTAAACTTGTTTAAATCCGTGTCAAATTAAACCAAGGATTTGACCAAAAGATTCAAATGGGCATAAAATTTAAAAAAAATCAGAAAAATGAAAAACAAAAGCATATAGTCTTCTTATGTCATATACTAAGCATTCAAGTTGATAAACAAGGTTTGGACATGCATATTCAAACCTAGGAAAATCATGTATCTATCCCCTAGCCCCTAAACTCTATCTTATGAAGTCAAGCATGAAGAGAAGTGGTTATATGCTCATCCAGCAGTCTAACGCAGTCGCTTCAGCTGCGGCATCGTCCACCCCACCGGAGCCGCTTCGCCGGATCCGTCGTCCACCGCATCGGATCTTGCTCACCGACACCGCTGTGCATGAACCGGATCTGCTTCACCGGCGCCGTGCATGATCTAAACTCTTCTACTGTCGCTTTTCTATTGCTTGCCTGCAAGTTCTTGTTTAATCTTGGGGGAACCTGTTTGTGCTAACGACGCGCCGTTACGTTTTTGCAGATGAGATGAGTAACCATGAAGTGTAATGGCCGTCTCTCCAACCCCAAGTAGCACATGTAGCGTACTTCATCACCGGATCTATCAACCCCAGGAAGATCTGCTGTGACTCCCACAGAGTGCTTCTCCTAATGTAAGTCCCTTGTTTTAGCGCCATGTTCTAGGTTCAGATGCTTGTTTGTCTGAAGCTCTTTTAGTTCATTCCTAGCTATGACCGTAACACCTTGCTATTTTCTAGTTCATTGCTAACTTTAAGCGATTGAACATTTTGGTTTGCATTCCCTGCTCTGTAGATGTAGCCATCATAACTTCTATCTTGCTCAGTCGTTGTTACAAAAATTATAGGTATTATAGTAACATCCTGCTATTATTTAGTTCATGGCCAATTTTAAGTAATTGCACATGTTGGTTCGCATTCCCTGCTCTATAGCTTTTGGCATCGTAACTTCTATATTTGGTTTACATTCCCTGCTCTGTAGATCTAGCCATCATAACTTTATCTTGCTCAGTCGTTGTTACAAAAATTATGGCCTGCTACTATGTTGTTTGTGCCAATTTTTTACTCCATGAACATGTTGGCTTGCATTCCCTGTACTACAGGTGATGCCATTGTTTTGTATCTAGTTCATTGTAAGCTAACAAAGTAAGGACTTAGTTTGGCATGCTATCACTCTGCTATCTAGCCTGTAGTACAAATAAACTTGTCATACTACTAGATAATAATTTTGCGTGCCATCTTGTTCTTCAAAAGCTGCATTATTGACTTGTTTCTCTGACTTGGCATGACGCTCACATATGGAAAGCTGAACATATTGGTTTGCATTCCCTCTTATACAAGTTCACAGGTGATCCCACTATATTCTGTATCTGGTCCATCCTAAGCTCCAGCATTAACTATCCTCTATGTGTTGCTCATTACAAGTTTATATCCCGAAACATCTTGATTTGCATCCCCTTCACTATAAGTTCAGGAGTATTATTTAGTTCACGGCCAAAATGAAGTAATTGCACTTGGCACATGTTGGTTCACATTCCCTCCTCTTTAGCTTTTGCCATCGTAACTTCTATTTTTGGTTTACATTCCCTGCTCTGTAGATGTAGCCATCATAACTTCATCTTGCTCAGTCGTTGTTACAAAATTTATAGCCTGCTACTATGTTGTTCATGCCAATTTTGTACTCCCTGAACATGTTGGTTTGCATGGGACTCGACAGTAGTAAGTCTGCTGTTTCATTCTAACATGCTCTGTTATATTGGCTGTTGGTATGCGGCATGCACTCTTTGTTTGCTTATTGTGCGCATTACAATGATCTTGTTATAACGACGAAATGATGAGTTCCAAATTCTTTGGCAAACAATATTGTAGTGTCTTTGCCTTTCCATTGTTGCTGTCTTAACTTGTAATGTCTTTGTTTCGGATATAGGTGCTGCATGGACAACTTAAAAGATTGCCGGATCGCTTCATTGTATTGCTAGGTTTAATTACCATTCAATTTCTCTGGGTTCTGTAATATTTTTTCAATGCCTTGCAGCTGATGTAATATTTAATTAGTTTTTATAGTTCTTTCGCGCATTTTTTCTTTGTTGCTTGTGGTAAGTGAGGCTATCCGACAGAAATCAATGCTGCGTAAATATTCTCATATCTAAATCACGAATTCCCATCCCTTAAACGACCCAATTAAGCGAAATCACATATGTGCCTGCCCGCAAAATCCTAAAGCGCCTATTATGCCGGCATATAAACAGCAACTAAACGGCCTGGCCCACTTACTTATTGGGCCAGCCCATTTGATTCACGGTGGACCCCACACTCTAATTGGGCTGGCCCACTTGCTTTAAGGTGGACCCCACCCTCTACTGGGCCGCCCACTAATTAGTTGGGCCAGCCCAATTGCTTTGTGGTGGACCCCACATACTAAATGGGCCGGCCCTTTAAGAGGAAAGTGGGACCCACCTGTGCTTTTGGCCGGCCCACTATCTTGTTGGGCCAGCCCACTTGCTAGATGGTGGACCCCACATACTACTGGGCCGGCCCTTTAAGAGGAAAGTGGGACCCACATGCTTTTGGCCCGGCCACTATCTTGTTGGGCCGGCCCACTTGCTAGATGGTGGACCCCACATACTAATTGGTCGGCCTTTAACAGGAAAGTGGGACCCACCTATGTTTTGGCCCGGCCCACTATCTTGTTGGGCCAGCCCACTTGCTAGATGGTGGACCCCACATACTAAATGGGCCGGCCCTTTAACAGGAAAGTGGGACCCACCTGTGTTTTTGGCCCGCCCACTATCTTGTTGGGCCAGCCCGTTTGATCTATTGTGGACCCCACATACGAAATGGGCCGGCCCTTTAACAGGAAAGTGGGACCCACTGTGTTTTTGGCCCGGCCCACTTTCTTGTTGGGCCGCCTGTTGGATCTATTGTGGACCCCACGTACTAAATGAGCGGCCGATAGCGGAAAGTGGGACCCACATGTTATTTCGGCCCAATAACTTCTTGGGCCGACCAGTTGTTTTAAGGTGGACCCCACTAGTTAAATTGGCCGGCCCGATAACAGGAAAGTGGGTCCCACATGTCTTGTGGGCCGGCCCTTTTGCCTGTTGACCGGTCAAACGAGTGCATTCGGTCCGGCCCACATGCTTAGTGGGCCGGCCCATTAAAGTTTTGACCAGTCAACCTTAGAGGTTAGGCCCGGCCCACGTAACTAATGGACCAGCCCAGCTGTATAGTTGACCGGTCAAACTAAGTCAGCTGGCCCGGCCCGTAAACTTAATGGGCCGGCCCGCTTAAGACGTGGCAGGCCTCGTGTGGGCCTACCATCTACCACGGGGTTTCAGCCGGTTAACGCCGTTAACTGCCAGTTAACGGCGTCTGCCACGTGTCGTTTGCATGACGTCAGCAGTCAACGGGCTCCCGGAAACACTTGGGCAACGGTCCGATTTTCCGTGGCGGAAGGGCGCCCAAGCGCGACGGACCGAAAAAATCGTCGTTGGACTTTGCCTGACGCAGTTTCCACAACAGAACCCATATCGTCGGGTTAGGCCCATAGGCGACGAAAAATACCCCTTAGTGGACGATTTTGAGACGTTGTCTATCAGAACTTTTCTTGTAGTGAGATAGGTATCACCGGCCACGGTGGTGTCCCGATGGACTCAGCCACTCCCAGAAGCGTAGGGTGCAGCGGCTACGAAGCTTAGAGGAAGCCGAAGCTCAGTACCTATATACGTTAAGGAAAGCACGGCCCGATCTGGCCATGAAAATTCAGCAAACATTGGAGACGAGGCACGGCCACAAAAGAAAGTGTGGCGCCCCAAACAGACAAGAGCCGATGCGGAGGCATCGGCTGATACAAATATGGTGTTCATACTCCGTCAAAATTTTGTGCTCCAAAAGACGAGGAGGTGTCGATGCAGTTTGATTGCGGTCCACGGCGGTCGTCTTTGAGAAACCGCGAGATAGAAGCTACAGGCATTTGAAAGCCCTATACCTGAAAGGTTACATCAATGGGCAGCCTATCGGCAAGATGTTGGTTGATACAGGAGCGGCAGTCAATATAATGCCGTACTCTATGCTACGACGTTTGGGACGTTCCAATGAAGATCTGATCAAAACCAACGTCACATTAAGCGATTTCAACGGCCAAGCGTCAGAAGCAAAGGGTGTTCTGAACGTAGACCTGACTGTAGGCCGAAAAACCATCCCTACATCGTTCTTCATCGTCGACAGCAAAAGCACTTATGCTGTCCTGCTAGGGAGAGATTGGATCCACGCTAACTGTTGCATTCCATCCACAATGCATCAGTGCATCATACAATGGGATGGAGATGAAGTGGAAGTTGTTCATGCAGATGATTCGATCGAGATCTCGCTAGCTGCCATGAACATTTGGGATGCAAACGACCAAGAGCCGCTCTCTGGAATCAATCTGGACGGCTGTGAGCGCATCGAAGCTTCAAAAAACGGGGTGAGGCTGGTCTTATCCACTGGCCTGACAGAGTAGCAAGATCCAAGTCTATGGACGTGCGTGACAAGGCCGATCCCAGCGATCGGCCCCAAAAAATAAAAAGCAAAGGTCTTACCTCAAGATTGTCACGTAGCCATAGTAGAGAACCAAAAAGTTGTAAACCCGCATTGAACGTTGCAATGAAAAAGGAGGCCGATTCTAGCAATCGGCCAAAATTATCCTCAACTTGCCTTTTGCCTGTGTTCAGCATTGATCTAGCAAGCGATGGAAAGCTGGGGTATGGGTTCACATCAGCTGATGAGCTAGAAGAGATTGACATTGGTCCTGGGGATAAGCCACGACCAACTTTTATCAGCAAAAAGTTGGATCCACATCTGAGAGCCGGTTGATAGCCTTGTTGAAGGAGTACCCAGATTGTTTTGCATGGGATTATACAGAGATGCCTGGGTTAGACAGGAGCATCATCGAGCATCGGCTCCCTCTGAAGAAAGGATTTCGGCCGTTCCAGCAGCGAGCACGACAGATGAAGGCCGAAATCTTGGTGGAAGTCAAGAAAGAGATCCAGAAGATGTTGGACGCCGGGTTCATCAGGCCATGCAGGTACGCTGAATGGATTTCCAATGTCGTACCTGTGGAGAAAAAGGATGGCCGATGGCGCGTCGCCATAGATTTTCGGAATCTCAATAGTGCCACTCCAAAGGATGAATATCCGATGCCAGTAGCAGAGACGTTGATCAATGCAGCTGCTGGCCATAAAGTTTTAAGATTCATGGATGGCAATGCCGGGTACAATCAAATATTTATGGCTCAGAAGATATAAACAAGACTGCATTCAGAGTACCAGGCTCGGTAGGCTTGTTTGAATATGTAGTCATGACATTTGGACTGAAGAATGCCGGCGCAACATACCAACGAGCCATGAATTACATCTTTCATGATTTAATCGGCAAATTGGTAGAGATTTACATCGATGACGTGGTGGTCAAGTCTGTTTCGGTGGATGGACACTTGGAAGATTTACGACACGTCCTGGACCGAACTAGGAAGTTCGGACTAAGGATGAATCCAAAGAAGTGTGCCTTTGGCGTGACGGCCGGTCAGTTCCTGAGATTCTTGGTTCATGAACGCGGAATTGAGATCGGCCTGAAAAGTCAAGAAGCAGTGCGAACGATGAAGCCACCCACCACGAAGAAGGAGCTCCAGTGTCTCATCGGCAAAATTAATTTCGTCAGAAGGTTTATCTCCAACTTGTCAGGACGAATTGAGCCGTTCATGGGATTGGTCAAAATCAAGTCTGATGAGGAGTTTCGCTGGGGGGCAGAGCAACAACAAGCATTTGATGATATTAAGGAGTACTTAACGAAGCCACCTGTGTTGGTTCCACCGTAGCAAGACGGCCATTCTACATTTACTTGTCAGTGGCTGACACCTCCATCGCGTCGGTGGTGGTACAGGTCTATGATGGCCTGGAAAAAGTGGTTTTCTACCTCAGCAGAAGGATGTTGGATGCGAAACGAGGTACCACGAAATCGAGAAGTTGTGCCTGCCTGTTTTTCACCTGCACCAAATCAGCACATCTTGCTCAGCGGAGATTATCGTCATATGCAAATCAGATGTCATCAAGCACATGCTGTCGGCTCCTGTATTGAAAGGCCGACTCGGCAAATGGATGTTTGCTTTATCGGAATTTGATATCCGGTATCAGCCTGCGAAAGCAGTCAAGGGACAAGCGTTGGCCGATCTTATTGCTGAACGAATAAACACGGACGTAGCGGCACTATCCGTGCGTGCATGGACCATGTTCTTCGATGGATCGGTCTGTGAAGATGGTTGTGGCATCGGCATGCTACTCGTGTCGCCTCGGGGGGCAACATACTCCTTCTCCATCAGGTTATCTACACCTTGCACTAACAATGTTGCTGAGTATGAAGCGATATGCAAGGGAATGGAGTTGCTATTGGACGCCGGGGCAGAGGCAGTGGAGATCTTTGGGGATTCCAAATTGGTGATTTCTCAACTCACGGAGGAATACAAGTGTGAGAGCGAGTTGCTCTTCCCATTATGGATGCAATGCCGTGAGCTGATGGCCCAGTTCAGGTATATAAACTTCCATTGGATCCCAAGGTCGCAAAATACCGAGGCGAACGACCTCGCACAGACGGCGTCAGGATACAAAGACGTGGTAGAGGAGCCGATTTTCAGGTGCAGCTCATGGAACCCGATGATTGGAGAGCCGATATCTTCAATTACTTGAAAGATCCGGCTCGGGGGGCACCTAAACGGATAAGATACAGGGCCATGAAGTACGTCCTGATTGGTGATGATATGTTCTACAGGACTTTGGAAGGGTTACTTCTCAAGTGTTTGGGACCAGCCGAGTCCAATCGGCTCTTGCATGAGGTACATGAGGGTGCCTGTGGAACTCACCAATCGGCTCATAAGATGAAGTGGCTGATCAGGCGATCGGGATTTTATTGGCCCACCATGCTTGAAGATTGTTTCCAGTACTATAAAGGGTGTCAAGCATGTCAGAAGTTTGGGAGCATTCAGATGGTGCCTGCATCAGCAATGAATCCCATCATCAAGCCGTGGCCGTTCCGAGGGTGGGGCATGGATATGATCGGCAAGATACATCCTCCTTCGAGCAAAGGTCATGTATGGGTTCTGGCCATTACAGATTATTTTACTAAATGGGTAGAGGCCGTCCCTATGAAGGCAGTGGCAGCGTCAGATGTTGTCGATTTTGTGAGGGAGCATGTCATTCACAGATTCGGGATTCCCCAGACTATTACGACCGATGGAGGTTCGGTCTTCGTGTCTAAGGAGTTTAGAAAATTCTGCGAGGATATGGGAATCAAGCTGATCCGATCGTCTCCATACTATGCTCAAGCAAATGGACAGGCTGAAGCGTCCAACAAAAGTCTGATCAAGCTGATTAAGAGGAAGATCGACGAGCATCCTAGACGTTGGCACGAGGTATTGTCAGAAGCTTTGTGGGCTTATCGCATGTCGTGTCATGGAGCAATAAAAACCTCGCCATACCATCTGGTCTATGGACAAGAAGCTGTGTTACCCTGGGAAATCAAGGCTGGGTCGAGAAGGGTTACATTTCAGAATGATCTAACTACTGAAGAATATGCAGCCCTGATGAGTGACAGTATTGAGGATGCAACGGAACTTAGACTTTGGTCACTTGAGAAAATCAAGGAGAATAAAGCCAAGGTGGCTCGCGCATATAATAAGAAAGTGAAGCCAAAGGAGTTCCAGGTTGGTGATCTGGTATGGGAAGCTGTATTGCCGTTGGGGACTAAGGATAAAATGTATGGTAAATGGTCTCCAAATTGGCATGGCCCGTACAAAGTCGACCAAGTTTTAAAGGGTAATGCATACATGCTCGAGCAGTTGGATGGTGTGAAGTTCCCAGTGGCTGTCAATGGCCAGCATCTCAAGAAGTACTTCCCAAGCATGTGGGATGATGAGCAGTAAGATATGGAGGCCGATACATGATGGCCCCAAAACAGGGAAAGCCGATGCACAGGCATCGACTTTAGAATAAAAACAGCCGATGCGCAGACATCGACTTTAGAGGTGCAAAGTATCATGGTCAGGTATCAAGTTATTGTCTAAATCTGAGGATTGTTTGCTTGAACCTGTCTAGTTGGTTATCAGATTGGCTTTATGGGCGTCTGATGGTAAAAAGCCGATACGATGCTATCGGCTCTTGGGGCGTTGACCACCTTTGACAATCGGAAAATGAGGAGATATGAAATCGGAAGATTGGAAATTAAAATTGGAAGAACATTTTCATTGATTCAAAGGGGGATTGTACAACGAAGAGCTAATTGCTCTCAAAAGAGATAATCTAGGGCCTAATGCGCTACTGCTAGCCCTATTCTAGCCCCTAATCTATGGGCCGTCGCTGCCTTCATCGTCACCGTCATAGCTGCTGTGGGCGCTGCTTCCGGCGAAGTCCTCGTCGCTGCTGATGAAGTTGTCGGCGGGAGCTTCATCCTCCTCGTCGTCGTCATCATCATCGTCATCCGACCCAGCGCGGAAGCGCTTGGTCGGTGGGTACCCTGCGGAGGAGGAGTCCTCCTCCTCCGATTCCTCCGCCTCCTCGTCCTCCTCGTCGGAGGAGAAGCTCCCGTCCCAGGGGAAGAGGTCGTCGTCGCTTGCTGCCTCCAGCCTCCCATTGACGAGGAACTGGAGGTCTTCCTCCCCGTCGGTGAGGGGTTCGTCTTCCTCCGATTCGACGGAGAAATCCCAATCCCGCGCGTCCCAATACTTTGGGGCGCGGGCTTCATAGATGGCCATCGGTCGACGTCGGCTCGAGCTCGGAAGAAGAAGATCGGAAGGATAGGCCGGAGGAGATGGAGGAAGAAGAGGAGTCCATGGCGGCTAAGGAGGGTTTTTTGTTTGCCGATGGCTACTGTGGAGCAAGGGGATGAAGAAGCGAACCGTTTGGGCGAGTTTAAATAAAGGGATATAATGGAAAAACGGTTTAATGCTGTGGCAGTTTCGAGGATGTGTTGCCAAAAAACGTGCGATCGGAGAAGTGAGAAGGCAAGGCGTCATGATGAAATGATGCTTGCTTGCAATTATGTCAAATCATGGTGAAGAAAGAAATCATGGTGAAGTTGTTCTCTCTGCCACGACATGACCCTTCGAAGGGAAAACAGAATGGTTTTGAAATTATCATTGCCAAAACCAGGGGGCATGTGTTATCACTAGATTTTGGCCAAATCAGGAGATGGGCCGTAATGGAGATGGGCTTGAAGGATATACACGTGGAGTATCTCTGAAGCGGCCTTGTGCGAAGAGTTTGGGCTAGATTGCCCGTGTATCTGTAAAATATAGTAGATTGCATCTTAGTTTAGAATTAAAAGATAGAGTTTAACCCGTGCACGGTTAGGTGCACGCCCGAATTAGAAAGTCCCTTGGACTATAAATATGTATCTAGGGTTATCGAAAAGAGGACAATCACGTTCACAACAAACACAAACCAGGCGCATCGCCACCCCTTGTTTCGAGGGTTTCTTCCGGGTAAGCATCATGCTGCCTAGATCGCATCTTGCGATCTAGGCAGCGTACGTTTATTCGTTTATCTTGTGTTGCTCGTGCTGAAGCGTTGTTGATGGCGAGTAACACTACTTATCATAGATGTTTTGGGGCTTGCATTGATGCTTTTCTTACGCATATTTGCTTAGCTGTGCCGTCCCTCGATATCTAGCTGCCCTTATATCTATCTAGGTGTAAGGGCAGCACCTTGCACTACTAGGAAAAGGCTTATAGCCGCACTCCTTACCGCCGGCAAATACGAGCTGAAGATGCCGGCGGTAATACCTTCCAGGGGGGCCTAACAGATCGCCGGCGAATTGGGCCCAAAGCGCGGGGTGGCTCTACCGCCGGCGAGACAAACGGAGCGGGGGTGCAATGGGCCGCGGGGTCCCATTTGGGCCTAGCCTTACCGCCGGCGAGTTGGACCCAAAGCGCCAGGGATAGTGGGCTTTACCGCCGGCGAACGCGCAGTAAATGCCGGGGTATCGCCAAGCCGGGGTGGGCCACCCAGCCTTAACGTACCGGCGTTTTCGTCCGCAGATGCCGGCGGTAACGGCCCTATCGCTGGCAATTTTGTTTGCGAGGCGGTAACCTGGGCATGTCCATTTAGGACGACCAGCCACCTACCACCACCCACACACACTCATATGTGATGGCAAATCAACCCAAGCACTAGTTAGCTCATTCCCCCACCCATTTTAGCTATTTCAACCAATAAAATATGATGTATTTGAGCAAATCATGCACTACCTAGCCCCTCTAGCATGATTTGCATAATCTAGATCTAGATCTATCTCCTCCCACCACCTTTTCCACTAGATCTAGCTAGATCTCTCCATTTCTTAGATCTCTAGATCTCTCGAGCATAAAGTCGACGTGTGGCCTCTCTCCGGTGCTTTTGGACGTCGTGTCAACTAATAGGTATATAACTAATTAGTGGAATGTTCATGAGTTGTTGAAAAGTCGCGGTTATGTCACTAGTAAAATTGCAAAAGGCGCGGTTCCATATATGTAAATGCATTGTTTTGCATTTGTTTACGCGTGCAGGAACATTGAGTTGCCAATGTTTTGCCGGAATGTTGATTAACTTCCGTTCCGGCGAATTTTGGAACTCCAGCATGACAATATTTAGCAAAGGTCATGCCGAATTTTTTCCGTGAAAACCGAGACGGCGGTGTAATCAATTATCTTGTCTTGTAGGCGGCGATGGTCATCGAGATGAGGGAAAGCGTCGTGGATAGATACGTGGAACGCGCGACGGCCGACATGTATCGAAAAAAGCGAAAGGATATAATGTGTCCTTGTCGAAGATGCAAGCTAGGATCGTTGTTTGACCCCTTGTCAGGCATAGTGAATCAACACCTGCTCAGGTATAGTTTCATGGAGGGGCATACTCAGTGGATGAGTGATGATGGAGATGATGATATCGATGGTGATGGAGATGATGATGGTGGAGATGATGATAACGAAGGTGATGGAGAGGATGCCCCACACGACAATGGAGACGAGGTTGAAGAGGATGGCGCACACGTTGATGGTGATCAAGAAGGCCGGGAAGAGCATGCGGCCGACGAGGACATGAGTAGAAATACCCCGCTAACCGCGGCCGTGCAGGACCGTCATGTTCAAGAACTTCTTCTCAGCAACACATCGACCGACCCCAAAATCGCTGGTAGACGGAAGGCTAAGCTAGATCAACTCGAGGTAGACTCGAGAACTCCGTTGTACGATGCAGCTCGTGGGACGGAGGAGAGCCGTCTGAGATACGCTCTCGATATTATGGAGATGAAGGCAAAGCACAAATGGACGGACACAAGCGTGGACGAACTCTTCGGATACTTGAAGATCCACTTTCCTAAAGATAACACGTGTGCCGGTAGCCTACAGGAGGCCAAGAAAATCGTGTGCCCTCTCGATTTACCGCACCAGAAATACCACGCATGCATTAGTGATTGCGTAATATATCGGAACGAGCATGCCAATCTCGATACATGCCCACAATGTGGCGAATCTCGATACAAGAGAGGGACAAAAAAATCTCCTCGAAAAGTTGTGTGGTACTTCCCGCTCACGCCCCGTCTGCAGCGGTACTTCGTGGACCCCAAGGAAGCAAAGCTCATGCGCTGGCACGCGGAAAGAAAGGAGGCGGTGATGCGTGATGTAGAACGGGTTGAAAACCCAGTGCTAACACACCCTTCGGATGCAAGCCAGTGGAAAACATTAGACGATGAGTATTACGAAGAATTCGGGAAAGAACCAAGGAACATCAGGTTGGGTGCGAGCACCGACGGACTCAATCCGTTTGGGAACCAAAGCAGCAAGCACAGCACCTGGCCCGTGTTTGTATGGATGTACAACCTCCCTCCATGGCTATGCCTGAAGAAGAAGTACATACACATGAGTATGCTAATCCAAGGGCCGACGCAGCCAGGGAGCGATATCAACCTGTATCTGGAGCTATTGAAGGAGGAGCTAGTCACTCTGTGGGAGGAAGGGATAGAAACTTGGGACGCCTACGGACAAGAAACTTTCCGTATGAAAGCCGCACTGTTGACGACGGTGGATGACTCTACGGGTGCTTCTATTCTTGTAGACAATGTTGGGCCTCCAAGAGCAGAGGTTTGTAGAACAGCAGCAAGTTTCCCTTAAGTGGATCACCCAAGGTTTATCGAACTCAGGGAGGAAGAGGTCAAAGATATCCCTCTCATGCAACCCTGCAACCACAAAGCAAGAAGTCTCTTGTGTCCCCAACACACCTAATAGGTGCACTAGTTCGGCGAAGAGATAGTGAAATACAAGTGGTATGAATGAATATGAGCGTAGTACGGCGCCAGAAAATATCTCGCTGGCGTGCATTGATGGTAGTAATATTGCAGGAAGTAAACATGCGGTAGTAACGCAGCAGTAGTAACGCAGTAAAACAGCAAACAAGCAGCGATAGCAGTATTTAGGAACAAGGCCTAGGGAATAGACTTTCACTAGTGGACACTCTCAACTTTGATCACATAACAGAATAGATAAATGCATACTCTACACTCTCTTGTTGGATGATGAACACATTGCGTAGGATTACACGAACCCTCAATGCCGGAGTTAACAAGCTCCACAATTCAATGTTCATATTTAAATAACCTTAGAGTGCATGAAAGATCGACACGACTAAACCAAGTACTAACATAGCATGCACACTGTCACCTTCACACCATGTAGGAGGAATAGATCACATCAATACCATCATAGCAATAGTTAAATAATCTAGATCATAATCATAGCCTACGCCAAGTACTAACACGGATGCACACACTGTCACCATTACACCGTGCAGGAGGAATAAAACTACTTTAATAACATCACTAGAGTAGCACATAGATAAATTGTGATACAAAACACATTGCAATCATAAAGAGATATAAATAAGCACTTCACTATGCCATTCATAACAGTGAATAAGTATTCTGTGAAATATAGCCTAAGAGACCCACACGGTGCACACTACAAGAAAAGTTGCCATGGCCGACGAAGTTGAAGTCGCGCCGTGGTTGCTGGTGTACCATGGCCGACGATTTTTGGTCCCTCCGTGGTGCATGTCAAAACTTTTTTTTCTCGTTTTTGAGGCCACCTAGCCCGACGAAAGCGGCCAAAACATCGCGTATGGTGGCCCGGGACGTGGTGCATCTCGAAATCTCGGGTTCGCCGGCCGAGTCAACGCAAATCCGCACCGCCGAGGGATGTAGGGCCCAGATGGCAGCCTCTCTGGCATTGTTTTTTTCTAGATCGCGCCATCTCGTTCAACGTTCTCCGATCGAGCCGTTTACGATGCAGGATCATGGGTCCCGCATGTCATCCTCTATGAACCAAAATTCTTTCTATTGGATTTTTTTGACCCCTGATTTCTGGCTACTTCCTTTTTCTTTTGATCCCTTGCCGCCTTGGAAACGTTGAGACCGCTGCTAAATGGACCCGCATGTCATCCTCTATGTGCAATCAACTTTCTTTTCTTGGAGTTTTTTGGCACCTCAAATTTGGTCACTTACCTTTTTCTTTCGATCCCCGCCTCTCAAACGGTGATACCGCTGCTGCTACGGACCATGTCATCCTCTATGTACTATAAAACTTTCTTTTCTTGAATTATTTTTGGCACCTCATATTTGGTCACTTACCTTTTTCTTTCGATCCCCGCCTCTCAAACGGTGATACGCTGTGCTAAATGGGACCCGCATGTCATCCTCTATGTACTATAAAACTTTCTTTTCTTGAATTATTTTTGGCACCTCATATTTGGTCACTTACCTTTTTCTTTCGATCCCTGCCGCCTCTCAAACGGTGATCGCTGCTGCTACTGGGACCCGCATGTCATCCTCTATGTACTATAAAACTTTCTTTTCTTGAATTATTTTTGGCACCTCAAATTTGGTCACTTACCTTTTTCTTTCGATCCGCCTCTCAAGCGGTGATACCGCTGCTAAATGGGACCCGCATGTCATCCTCTATGTACTATAAAACTTTCTTTTCTTGAATTATTTTTGGCACCTCATATTTGGTCACTTACCTTTTTCTTTCGATCCCCTGCCGCCTCTCAAACGGTGATACCCTTGCTAAATGGGACCCGCATGTCATCCTCTATGTACTATAAAACTTTCTTTTCTTGAATTATTTTTGGCACCTCATATTTGGTCACTTACTTTTTCTTTCGATCCCCTGCCGCCTCTCAAACGGTGATACCGCTGCTGCTAACTGGGACCCGCATGTCATCCTCTATGTACTATAAAACTTTCTTTTCTTGAATTATTTTTGGCACCTCAAATTTGGTCACTTACCTTTTTCTTTCGATCCCTGCGCCTCTCAAACGGTGATACCGCTGCTGCTAAATGGGACCCGCATGTCATCCTCTATGTACTATAAAACTTTCTTTTCTTGAATTATTTTTGGCACCTCATATTTGGTCACTTACCTTTTTCTTTCGATCCCCTGCCGCCTCTCAAACGGTGATACCGCTGCTGCTAAATGGGACCCGCATGTCATCCTCTATGTACTATAAAACTTTCTTTTCTTGAATTATTTTTGGCTCCTCATATTTTTTCACTTGCCTTTTTCTTTCGATCCCCTCCGCCTCTCAAACGGTGATACCGCTGCTGCTAAATGGGACCCGCATGTCATCCTCTATGTACTATAAAACTTTCTTTTCTGGATTTTTTTTGGCACCTCATATTTGGTCACTTGCCTTTTCTTTCGATCCCCTGCCGCCTCTCAAACGGTGATACCGCTGCTGCTAAATGGGACCCGCATGTCATCCTCTATGTACTATAAAACTTTCTTTTCTTGGATTTTTTGGCACCTCATATTTGGTCACTTGACTTTTTCTTTCGATCCCCTGCTGCCTCTCAAACAGTGATACGCTGCTGCTAAATGTGACCCGCATGTCATCCTCTATGTACTATAAAACTTTCTTTTCTTGGATTTTTTGGCACCTCATATTTGGTCACTTGACTTTTTCTTTCGATCCCCTGCCACCTCTCAAACGCTGATACCGCTGCTGCTAAATGGGACCCCATGTCATCCTCTATGTACTATAAAACTTTCTTTTCTTGGATTTTTTGGCACCTCATATTTGGTCACTTGACTTTTTCTTTCGATCCCCTGCCTCTCAAACAGTGATACCGCTGCTGCTAAATGGGACCCGCATGTCATCCTCTATGTACTATAAAACTTTCTTTTCTTGGATTTTTTTGGCACCTCATATTTGGTAACTTGACTTTTTCTTTCGATCCCCTGCTGCCTCTCAAACGGTGATACCGCTGCTGCTAAATGGGACCCGCATGTCATCCTCTATGTACTATAAAACTTTCTTTTTTGGATTTTTTTGGCACCTCATATTTGGTCACTTGACTTTTTCTTTCGATCCCCTGCCGCCTCTCAAACGGTGAGACCGCTGCTGCTAAATGGGACCCGCATGTCATCCTCTATGAGCAATCAACTTTCTTTTCTTGGAGTTTTTTTGGCACCTCATATTTGGTCACTTACCTTTTCTTTCGATCCCCTGCCGCCTCTCAAACGGTGATACCGCTGCTGCTAAATGGGACCCGCATGTCATCCTCTATGTACTATAAAACTTTCTTTTCTTGAATTATTTTTGGCACCTCATATTTGGTCACTTACCTTTTTCTTTCGATCCCTGCCGCCTCTCAAACGGTGATACCGCTGCTGCTAAATGGGACCCGCATGTCATCCTCTATGTACTATAAAACTTTCTTTTCTTGAATTATTTTTGGCACCTCATATTTGGTCACTTACCTTTTTCTTTCGATCCCTCGCCTCTCAAACGGTGATACCGCTGCTGCTAAATGGGACCCGCATGTCATCCTCTATGTACTATAAAACTTTCTTTTCTTGAATTATTTTGGCTCCTCATATTTTTTCACTTGCCTTTTTCTTTCGATCCCCTGCCGCCTCTCAAACGGTGATACCGCTGTTGCTAAATGGGACCCGCATGTCATCCTCTATGTGCATCAACTTTCTTTTCTTGGATTTTTTTTGGCACCTCAAATTTGGTCACTTACCTTTTTCTTTCGATCCCGCCGCCTCTCAAACGGTGATACCGCTGCTGCTAACTGGGACCCGCATGTCATCCTCTATGTACTGTAAAACTTTCTTTTCTTGAATTATTTTTGGCACCTCATATTTGGTCACTTACCTTTTTCTTTCGATCCCCTGCCGCCTCTCAAACGGTGATACCGCTGCTGCTAAATGGGACCCGCATGTCATCCTCTATGTACTATAAAACTTTCTTTTCTTGAATTATTTTTGGCTCCTCATATTTTTTCACTTGCCTTTTTCTTTCGATCCCCTGCCGCCTCTCAAACGGTGATACCGCTGCTGCTAAATGGGACCCGCATGTCATCCTCTATTTACTATAAAACTTTCTTTTCCTGGATTATTTTTGGCACCTCATATTTGGTCACTTGCCTTTTCTTTCGATCCCTGCCGCCTCTCAAACGGTGATACCGCTGTTGCTAAATGGGACCCGCATGTCATCCTCTATGTACTATAAAACTTTCTTTTCTTGGATTTTTGGCACCTCATATTTGGTCACTTGACTTTTTCTTTCGATCCCCTGCTGCCTCTCAAACAGTGATACCGCTGCTGCTAAATGTGACCCGCATGTCATCCTCTATGTACTATAAAACTTTCTTTTCTTGGATTTTTGGCACCTCATATTTGGTCACTTGACTTTTTCTTTCGATCTCTACCTCTCAAACAGTGATACCGCTCTTGCTAAATGGGACCCGCATGTCATCCTCTATGTACTATAAAACTTTCTTTTCTTGGATTTTTTTGGCACCTCATATTTGGTCACTTGAATTTTTCTTTCGATCCCCTGCTGCCTCTCAAACAGTGATACCGCTGCTGCTAAATGGGACCCGCATGTCATCCTCTATGTACTATAAAACTTTCTTTTCTTGGATTTTTTTGGCACCTCATATTTGGTAACTTGACTTTTTCTTTCGATCCTTGCTGCCTCTCAAACAGTGATACCGCTGCTAAATGGGACCCTCATGTCATCCTCTATGTACTATAAAACTTTCTTTTTTGGATTTTTTGGCACCTCATATTTGGTCACTTGACTTTTTTTTCGATGCCGCCTCTCAAACGGTGAGACTGCAGCTAAATGGGACCCGCATGTCATCCTCTATGAGCAATCAACTTTCTTTTCTTGGAGTTTTTTGGCACCTCATATTTGGTCACTTACCTTTTCTTTCGATCCCTACGCCTCAAACGATACCGCTGCGCTAATGGGACATGTCATCCTCTATGTACTATAAAACTTTCTTTTCTTGAATTATTTTTGGCACCTCATATTTGGTCACTTACCTTTTTCTTTCGATCCCTGCCGCCTCTCAAACGGTGATACGCTGCTGCTAAATGGGACCCGCATGTCATCCTCTATGTACTATAAAACTTTCTTTTCTTGAATTATTTTTGGCACCTCATATTTGGTCACTTACCTTTTTCTTTCGATCCCCTCTCAAACGGTGATACCGCTGCTGCTAAATGGGACCCGCATGTCATCCTCTATGTACTATAAAACTTTCTTTTCTTGAATTATTTTTGGCTCCTCATATTTTTTCACTTGCCTTTCGATCCCCTGCCGCCTCTCAAACGGTGATACCGCTGCTGCTAAATGGGACCCGCATGTCATCCTCTATGTACAATCAACTTTCTTTTCTTGGAGTTTTTTGGCACCTCAAATTTGGTCACTTACCTTTTCTTTCGATCCCCTGCCGCCTCTCAAACGGTGATACCGCTGCTGCTAAATGGGACCCGCATGTCATCCTCTATGTACTATAAAACTTTCTTTTCTTGAATTATTTTGGCACCTCATATTTGGTCACTTACCTTTTCTTTCGATCCCTAAGCCTCTCAAACGGTGATACCGCTGCTGCTAAATGGGACCCGCATGTCATCCTCAATGTACTATAAAACTTTCTTTTCTTGAATTATTTTTGGCTCCTCATATTTTTTCACTTGCCTTTTTCTTTTTCCCTCTCAAACGGTGATACCGCCGCTAAATGGGACCCGCATGTCATCCTCTATGTACTATAAAACTTTCTTTTCTGGATTATTTTTGGCACCTCATATTTGGTCACTTGCCTTTTTCTTTCGATCCCCTGCCGCCTCTCAAACGGTGTTGCTGCTAAATGGGACCCGCATGTCATCCTCTATGTACTATAAAACTTTCTTTTCTTGGATTTTTTTGGCACCTCATATTTGGTCACTTGACTTTTTCTTTCGATCCCCTGCCTCTCAAGTGATACCGCTGCTGCTAAATGTGACCATGTCATCCTCTATGTACTATAAAACTTTCTTTTCTTGGATTTTTGGCACCTCATATTTGGTCACTTGACTTTTTCTTTCGATCCTGCTACCTCTCAAACGGTGATACCGCTGCTGCTAAATGGGACCCGCATGTCATCCTCTATGTACTATAAAACTTTCTTTTCTTGGATTTTTTGGCACCTCATATTTGGTCACTTGACTTTTTCTTTCGATCCTCTCAAACGGTGATACCGCTGCTGCTAAATGGGACCCGCATGTCATCCTCTATGTACTATAAAACTTTCTTTTCTTGGATTTTTTTGGCACCTCATATTTGGTAACTTGACTTTTTCTTTCGATCCCCTGCTGCCTCTCAAACAGTGATACCGCTGCTGCTAAATGGGACCCGCATGTCATCCTCTATGTACTATAAAACTTTCTTTTTTTGGATTTTTTTTGGCACCTCATATTTGGTCACTTGACTTTTTCTTTCGATCCCCTGCCGCCTCTCAAACGGTGAGACCGCTGCAGCTAAATGGGACCCGCATGTCATCCTCTATGAGCAATCAACTTTCTTTTCTTGGAGTTTTTTTGGCACCTCATATTTGGTCACTTGCCTTTTTCTTTCGATCGCATGCCACGTTTGAAACGTTGAGGTACCTGCTGGCTCATGGGACCCGCATGTCATCCTCTGTGTGCTATAAAAGTTTTCTTTGTTGGATTTTTTTCACCCTCTGATTTTTGGCTTGCCTTTTTCTTTTGATCCCTGCCCCTTTGAAACGTTGAGTAAGCTGTTGGTTCAAGGGACCCGCATGTCATCCTCTATGTCCATCAACTTTCTTTTCTTGGATTTTTTTCACCCCCTAATTACTAGCTACTTTCTTTTTCTTTTGATCTCAAGCCGCATTACAAACATTGAGACCGCTGCTGCAAAATGGGACCCACATGTCATCCTCTATGTACAATAAATCTTGGATTATTTTTGGCTCTGATATTTGGTCACTTGCCTTTTTCTTTCGATCTCATGCCGCCTTTGAAACGTTGAGTAAGCTGCTGGCTCATGGGTCCCGCATGTCATCCTCTACGAACAATAAAAGTTTCCTTTATTGGAGTTATCTTTGACCCCTAATTTCTGGCTATTTGCCTTTTTCTTTTGATCTGCCCCCTTTGAAACGATGAGGACGCTGTTGGCAGGTCGGTCCCACATGTCATCCTCTATGAACAATAAAAGTTTCCTTTGGTGGATTTATTTTTGACCCCTAAGTAATTTCTGGCTATTTCCTTTTTTTCTTTTGATCCCCTCGCCTTGGAAACGTTGAGGATGCTGCTGCCTCATCGGTCCCGCATGTCATCCTCTCGAACGATAAATGTTTTCTTTTCTTGGATTTTTTACCGACTTTTTGTTTTTTTATTTTCGACCCACTGCCTTTGAAACGTTAACGACGCTGCTGGCTCATGGGTCCCTGATGTCAGCCTCCCCGTACAAGAAACATGTGATATCTTGATTATTTTGCAGACAATAAACAGTGTATTTTGCTCTGAGCTATTGCAAACGGATAAATTAAATCTTTATTTTTACAACTTATATCTTGAATCTCCTTGTTTTTTGTTTTTGCGAAGCATAGGACATTCCTGTTTTTTTTGAGAAAAATCCGAACTTCCATGTTCTGGAGTGGGCTGAAATTGTACGAATCAAAAGGCCCAGAAGGATAGTTCGAAGGCCCAGATGTCCAGATGCAGCCCAATTGAAATCTTTCTTTTCTTGGATTTTTTTCACCCCCTGATTTCTGGCTACTTCATTTTTCTTTTGGTCCTGTGCCACCTTGGAAACGTTGAGACCGCTGCTGCAAATGGGACCCGTATGTCATCCTCTATGTACAATAAAGTTTCCTTTCTTGGATTATTTTTGGCTCCTGATATTTGGTCACTTTCCTTTTTCTTTCGATCTCATGCCACGTTTGAAACGTTGAGGAATCTGCTGGCTCATGGGACCCGCATGTCATCCTCTATGTACAATAAAAGTTTGATTTCTTGGATTTTTTTCACCCTCTGATTTTTGGCTATTTCCTTTTTCTTTTGATCCCCTGCCGCCTTTGAAACGTTGAGTAAGCTGCTGGCTCATAGGTCCCACATGTCAGCCTGTATGAACGATAAAGCTTTCCTTTCTTGGAGTTTTTTTGACCCCCTAATTTCTGGCTACTTTCTTTTTCTTTTGATCTCAAGCCGCAATTGAAACGTTGGGACCGCTGCTGCAAAATGGGACCCGCACGTCATCCTCTATGTACAATCAAGTTTCTTTTCTTGGATTATTTTTGGCTCCTGATATTTGGTCACTTGCCTTTTTCTTTCGATCCCATGCCACGTTTGAAACGTTGAGGAACCTGCTGGCTCATGGGACCCGCATGTCATCCTCTATGTACTACAAAAGTTTATTTTCTAGGGTTTTTTTTCACTCTCTGATTTTTGGCTATTTCCTTTTTCTTTTGATCCCCTGCCGGCTTGGAAACGTTGAGTAAGCTGCTAACTCGTGGGTCCCGCATGTCATCCTCTATGTACAATCAACTTTCTTTTCTTCGAGTTTTTTTTATCCCCTAATTTCTGGCTACTTTCTTTTTCTTTTGATCTCAAGCCGCATTTGAAACGTTGGGACCTCTGCTGCAAAATGGGACAGCATGTCATCCTCTATGTACAATAAAAGTTTCTTTTCTTCGATTATTTTTCACCCTCTGATTTTTGGTCACTTGCCTTTTTCTTTCGATCTCATGCCGCCTTTGAAAATGTTGCGGAACCTGCTGGCTCATGGGACCCGCATGTCATCCTCTATGTACTATAAAAGTTTCTTTTCTTGGATTTTTTTCACCCTCTGATCTTTAGCTATTTCCATTTTCTTTTGATCCCCTGCCGCCTTGGAAACGTTGAGTAAGCTGCTGACTGATGGGACCCGCATGTCATCCTCTATGTACAATCAAGTCTCTTTTCTTGGATTTTTTTCCCTCTTATTTTTGGTCACTTGCCTTTTTCTTTCGATCTCATGCAGCCTCTGAAACGTTGAGGAAGCTGCTGGCTCATGGGACCCACATGTCATCCTCTATACTATAAAAGTTTCTTTTCTTGGATTTTTTTCACCCTCTTATTTTTGGCTATTTCCTTTTTCTTTTGATCCCCTGCCGCCTTGGAAACATTGATTAAGCTGCTGACACAAGGGGCCCGCATGTCATCCTCTATGTACAATCAACTTGCAAGATCTTGGAGCGAAAGAGCTTGTATAAGTGGGACCCATATGTCATCCTCTATGTACAATAAAAGTTACTTTTCTTGGATTATTTTTTGCTCCTGATATTTGGTCAGTTTCCTTTTTCTTTTGATCTCATGCCGCCTCTGAAACGTTGAGTAAGGTGCTGGCTCATGGGGCATGTCATCCTCTATGTACAATAAAGTTTCTTTTCTTAGATTTTTTTACCCCCTGATTTTTGCTAACTTGCCTTTTTCTTTTCGATCATATGCCGCCTTTGAAATTGAGGTCGCCGCTGGCTCATGGGTCCCACATGTCAGCCTCTATGAACAACAAACCTTTCCTTTGTTGGATTTATTTTTTACCCCTAATTTCTGGCTATTTGCCTTTTTTTTACACACTGGGACTGTACAATAAAGTTTCATTTCTTAGATTTTTTTTACCCACTGATTTTTGCTAACTTGCCTTTTTCTTTTCGATCATATGCCGCCTTTGAAATTGAGGTCGCCGCTGGCTCATGGGTCCCACATGTCAGCCTCTATGAACAATAAACCTTTCCTTTGTTGGATTTATTTTTTACCCCTAATTTCTGGCTATTTGCCTTTTTCTTTTGATCCCCTGCGGCCTTTGAAACGATGAGGACGCTGCTGGCAGGTCGGTCCCACATGTCATCCTCTATTAAGAATAAAAGTTTCCTTTTTGGATTTATTTTTTACCCCTAATTTCTGGCTATTTGCCTTTTTCTTCTGATCCCTGCCGACTTCGAAATGATGAGGATGCAGCTGGCAGATCGGTCCCACATGTCAGCCTCTATGAACTATAAATGTTTCCTTTGTAGGATTTATTTTTTACCCCTATTTTCGGGCTACTTGCCTTTTTCTTTGAAACGTTGAGGACGCTACTGTCTCATGGGTCCCACATGGCATCCTCTCTGAACGATAAACCTTCATTTCTTGTTAACGACAGGTTTATCAGTATTATTTTCGCAGACTAATACAAGCTCTTTCGCTCCAAGATCTTGCAAGTTAATAGAATAAATCATGGAATTATTAGGATATGTTTTAAATTTCAAATCCACTTTATGAATTTTTGAAAATACCGTGATCTATGTGGGTATGGAGCGATCAAGGATTTTCATATTGGCCATGAGCAGTTTCAAAAATTGCAACCCAATAATTCAAAATAAATACAAACAACTTTTATGTAGAATCTCCGTGTTTTTGTTTTTTGCCAATCATAGGATCTGTGGTTCTTTAGAAAAGGGCCAACATTGCATGAGCAGAAAGGCCCATTTGTAGTTATTGGGCTTCGACAGCCGGAGCAAGTAGGCCTATAGCAAATACCTTGTAGATGGCCGTTGGAACCCAAAAGTATTTGTTGCCTAGACTTAGATGCCAAACTCAGCCTTATTGACATGAACCTTGCTATGCACACGACAATTTCAGTCCGATCCGTGTACGAAACACAAGATCCAACCCTTCGTGTGAGGAAGCAGGTGGCAGCACACCTCCAGATGCTCAATCGTACATACGCATATCATATAGGAGTTGTCGTATGTACATCAGTTCCGTATTGACATGTTTTTTTCTTTGGTTCACATGTGGGGTCCGCACAGTCACCTAGGTCGCACATCTACTTCCTTGCTCGTAGTTGATGCATGTTCGGTTTGGGGATGGGGTGGAACCGAACACACCCCCGTGCCAGTGGATGTACTTTACCCTTTAGCGGCGAAAAAAATAGGAATGGTCCTCTCATGACTATGATCAACAAGAGGTGGCTATATTATAAAGGACGTACACACATTGTAATTATAGTGCTGAAATAAAGTCAATCCTAAAACAGCCATGCATGGGTTATAATATGAAGGCAACACGAAATACAAAAGCAGGGCAGTGTTCAAATAAACTGATTCAAACTAGTACATACTAAAAACAGTGTACTACTTCTCAACACTTCAAGCATAATAAAAAAGTGTCACTGTTTTTTTAAAGGTAACACCGAACGGGCAATGTTTAAAGCAGGCTTAAACCACATAGCCGCTTGTCGGACACTATCCCAACCATCCTTGGGAAGGCTGATAACTCCCACAGTCTCACCTTCATCTGGCTGGAGGTTGCAGCGCAAAATTTTAGGGTATTGATTATAACGAATATTCCGGTATGCTGTGTAGACGCAGTTTTTCCTCATGAATGGAACCAATGTGCCATCAGGAGCTTTGGATTCACGCTTCTTCAGGTTGGCAATGATTGGGTAATTGAGTCCGAGGAACAGAGAGTGGTCGCTGAGGCTGTTAACCTGCCTCCAAAGAAAGTCCCCTGCACGTGCAGTAGATAAGGGATCCAGCTCAAAGACGTAGGTGGCAACAGGAGGATACTGCCGTAGCTGAAGCCCATTAGCAGCATAGGGAATGTCAGGAGGTACTTCAGCATTGGCAATCCCAATCTTGTTTACTGTAAGGATGATCATCAATCGCTTGCCATCAGCAGATGGAGCGAGGAACCACGCGTACTGCTGATCATCCACCACCGGTGGCGGGATTACAAACGGGAGCATCAGGTTTTCTGCAATATTAGAAATGGAGACGAATAGGGTGTTACTGGCAACCATATTCAAACAGCAGCATTGTTCATCGTTCATGCTCACAGTATAAATACGACTATGTAAGCTAAGGACATTGGTCATTCATGTGTTCAAATCAAGTGTCCAATATATCAGTTATACTGCATCCATCCCACGAAACTAGTCTAAACTTCGCCAAAACTAGACACTAGTTAGTGTATACACAGTTATATACTACCTCTGTCCCACCGAAAGTGTCTGAGATTTGTCCAAATTCAGATGTATCTAGACAGTGAAAGCATATAGATACATTCAAATTTTGACAAATATATATCATCTTAAGTTTAAGTCCTGTGCTGTAGTTAATTCCCTTTGTCTTAAGTGATCTATTAGAGAGCTTCCCTGTGACCACCCGAAGGGTAAGAAATGTTTAACTGTATAAGTGGATTGCCTAGACCTTTCCATCAGTTCGGACTTTTGGTTGCGTTGGCTAGTCCATGAAGCTTGACATGGTGTCAGAGCCAGGGTCTCGAGTTCGAGTCCTGGCTTTCGCAATTTATCCTAAAATTGTTGTTGCCCCCTCGGAGTCCACTTATATGCCTCTTGAGCTATACCTCTGAGTCTTTCCACATGTTGACTTGTCTCCCATCACACGTGACGGGGGGTGTTGAATTGTATAAGTGGATTGCCGCCCTTGCGATCAGTTCGGACTTTTGGTTGTGTTGGTAGTGCATGAAGCTTGACAAGAAAGAAATGCTCTTTATAGCTAACCCCAAGTCTGGTAACATTTGCAAAATAGGTATCAGATGCAGCTATCCATTCAGTAGAAGAATTTGCATTTTAGAGTTGAAGGTTCATAATCTCTTCTCTACTATTGATAGTAAAGGGTACACATGGTATTTGTTTACCTCATTTTCGCGTTCTAAAAAAGGTACGCTATATGGTTGTGCTAAGTTAAACTGATTTAAGTCTGTTCAAGTTTATCGAAAATTATACTACCAACATCTAAAACATCAATATAGGTTCATATATTACAAAAGATATTTAGATTTTCTTTTCTCGAACACATGCCTAGTCGTGCATCATTATATATTAGAGCATACAGGGTTGTAGCAAGGCTACGAAAAACTGAGAAAGCAAAAAGAAAGAACTATACAGGGGACTAGAGGCAGCTAACTTTGTTAGGCCTGCAGGTGCTAAATCTTATATATATATGAGGTTGTAGATATTAATCGTAAACTTACTCAAACTTAAATATCATTGAATTAGGAAAAAGATAACCTGAGTTATTTTGAATGAGGGGACGTCACAATCACTAATGAAAGATAATTGTGGGAAACTGAAATCTATTCAAGAAAATGGGAGAAAAAATGTATCAAAAACAAAATTAATTATACCATTCTGCAGATTGTTCACCGATATAAACAAAGAACCGTTTGATCTGCATGTAGGTACATCCAATCAAGGCTTTTTCCCCGATCTCTAGAAAATATAAGCTACGCATGTAATTACAAACGATTTTCTTCTATTTTTCTGTTTCTACGTTAACATTTGAGATACTTGTTAATTACATCCATATTCTGCAGTTGCATAGAGTTACTAATTCAGGAATGCATTCACATACGGAGTATACTATGTTTGCTGATGACTGACTAGTACTAATTCATTGCAAGCAACGGTTCATTCATATTCAGATAAAGGATGTGATCGTTAAGTCATATACTTATGAAAGTCCTTATGCATCTCTCTGATGCAGATGGCGGGGGTCTCCCGTCCTCCTTTTGGAGGCAAAATCAATTAGTTATATATGAAACAATGGGTGTAAAAGGTTATCAAAAAGGGTGCCTTCATAGTGCCACGTTATCTTTTGAGATACTGGTTAATTACACCCATATTCTGCAGTGGCGTAGAGTTACTAATTCAGGAATGCAATCACATACTGAGCATACTATGTTTGTTGGTGACTAATTAGTACTACTAATTCATTGCAAGCAACGGTTCATTCATATTCAGCAAAAGGGGGTGTGATCATTAAGTCATATAAGAAAGGTAAAATATAAACAAGGTAGTTCATGAATAACTTCATTGGTTAAGGCAGTGTATCATGCAATGCAACATAAGGACTGAAAAAATACCATTTGCGGTGTCCCAGAAGTACGTGGAGCCGTCAGTTTCGTCCACCGCAAAAACGTGGCCACGGAGTTCAATGGCATCACAGTAATTTGGATAATCAGGTGCAGGTGTAAGGGCCTCCAGCATTCTCCAGTCGCCACCCCCTTCAAGGTAGAAAATCGTTTTGTCGAACAAGGCGATGAGCTTGTAATCTGCGTACCTCCCACCTTTTGTGGGCACTTGGCAGATTACAATCTTCAACAAATCAATTGCTGGACCCCAGTTAAAAGAGTATGCAGGTTGATATGAAAAACTACTATGATCGATCTTCGAATCAGGTAGGGATGGAAGGGGGATATGTCGCTCGGTGTAGACGTTCACGAGGCACCACTCATGATGATCGGCGGCGGCGATCCAGTCGCCGTTCGCGCCAAGCCATTTTCTGTCGTGCATGAACGGCAGGGCGACAGAACGGCGAGGATGGTCGAGGGGCACCAGGTCGTACACGGTATCATGCAGACGAGATGTTCTCGCCACGTCCCAGTGTTCATCGAACCAATAAGCAGGCGGAGGCATCAGCAGGCAGGGTTCATCCCAATGGTGCATCTTACCTTCATCCTTGCTGATCATGTCGTAGAGCTCCCTGGAACATGCAGCAAGTCGGACGGTGTAGGTAACGTCCAGATGCGCAGCGATGAGGTCGATGTTGTCGCCGGTGAGAGCCTCCAAGTGGCCGTCCCCGCCGCCCCGGCAAAGCCTAGAATAATCCATCACGTGAAGATGGATTTAGGTGGATGGCGGATGCAACTGCGCTTGGGGTTTTCGGAGGAGAGGGCGAGCGCTATGGAAGGAACGATGCGGCGCGCGGCCGGCCGGGGTAAGGAGAGAAAGGTATACGGAGTAGTACTAGTGATGCGGCGTGGTGGGGATCGAGATCCTGCGCGTGCGCGTGATTCTGGGAGGGTGAAGAAGAAGATTTTTTTTTTGTAACGGGGTGAAGAAGAAGATGATAGACATGCAAGGGGCAAAAACTAGGTAGTACTCTAGGCTGCTGCTGCGACTGGGCGCCGATTTGACTGTTGGTAGACTAGCACGCCACCCATCTATAAATTTGCGACGACGTTTGGTGCAGTGATGTCTCGTCACATCAGGTTGACCAGAGAGGGCTTTTTTTTACAGTTTCCATTTCGATATATTTTTCGCCAATAATCGTAGTTCTCTACATGCCAGAGACACGTACCTTAACACGTGGGCAGCATGCAACCGCGCGAGCACCAAAATGGAATGAGAAATGTTTTAGAGCAGAACTTCATTTTCAATGCCTTTCCTAGCTTGGTTTGGAAACCGGACAGAGCTTCAGTGACTTGATGCTTCCAAGATACATTGTGACTGTGTCCCACCATCTACCATCCATTTGAGATCCAACGTTCCAAACTATCTCTTATTTCGAAGCTAAAAAAGAAAAACTATTCAGAAAATTTTGAAAAAAAATCCAGTAATATGTAGATTCCTTGTTTTAAAATCTATGAATATTTCATCCCATTCGGATGACTAGCTTGTGATTAAATAGATTCTTACGTACTCGAGCACTAGTTTAAACTAAATATATATTTGCTCACAAACCTATGATTCAAATCGAATGAAACTTCACCAAAATATAAATCGAAATATGCATGATTTACTGGAAGTTTTTCAAAATTTTCATGGTCCATGGGGTCCTCCAAAGTGCAAGCTTTTTTTTTCTTGGTTGGTACTTCAAAACCGAGTTTGGATGGTGGCAAGACTTGCACAAAGAGGATGTCAAAATTTTGGCCTTTGTGAACTTTGCAATCAACATCAAGTGTCGGACTCTCGAGAAAAAAATATGAGTTGGCGCCCACCTTTCTTTCAACCGTTGGTTCTCAATCCGAGGGTGGTCCAACTAGCTAACAAAATTGGCTTGGTATTCATGGTCTTGAACCAACGATTTGGAATGGCTTTCAATCGGTATGAGAGGTGATGTATGGAGGAGATTCATACGAGAGGGCAATAAAGAAATGTTTTGTCATCCTCGCAAAGCTAGTCTATTTGGAAAGAAATGAATAATTGGTTTTTCGCAACATTGCATGATACTAATTCATGATACTATGCATTGAAGGTGTTGTATCATAGACTAGTATACTTCCCATTGTGACTAGTCTAAGTGCTTTTGCACCATGAACACTAGCTATGCACAGACCTCAAAAAACACTTCTCCATCATTCTACTATTCACACTTTCTTTTTCTAATAGAACTATGTACCATTGTTTTTAATATAATCTTGTGTCGAGAGTATATATTTCTAAAATAGTCATTTATGTTTCGCATAAGCTCAAAGAGGGGTACTTACTTATGAGAGATATCTTTCAACTAATACGTTGTAGGAGTACTTTAATTATGTGAGCTATAGTGTGAAATGCTTACTAGAACGAGTACAAAAGGTGTTTGATAACATTACAGGCCACACGCCCAGTGTAGCGTGCATTGTAGGAGCATTACATCAATTTAACAACTACGGAGGAGTAGCCTAGGTAGAGATAACATGCAAAGGAAATAGTTCAACAGATAGTACAACACAACTACGGAAAGGGAGTAGCCTAGGTAGAGATAAACATGCAAATGAAATAGTTCAACAGATACAAATCTTGCATTACAACACGAGTATTACATAAAGTACATCAGCCCTTCTTTCTGGACCTGTGACGCGAAGGCAGGTTCCATTGCCGGGCGTTGGCGAAGCTTGGGATGAGCCACAACGGAACCTGCCGCCATGTCCATCTAATGTTGGTTTGGAAACCAACAGTACAGTCTTCAGAATTCAAACTGAAGCGGCAAATTTCTGGAGAAGGAGGATATGCAAGGCCTACTGCATGGTGCGATGTGTAAACAGAGTTGCTTCTCGCCATATTTGGACGGTCATGTTCTGCCCCGTCTTCTACTGGAATGATAATCGGATAGTTCACTCCAAGGAAGAGAGAATATGATCCAAGGGAAATAATCCTCCTCCATGGCCTCGGTGGCATCAACTGACTGGTGTCCATGCTGTACACCTCGCAGCCAAGTAAACCCTTACCATACCCGCGAATAGTGCGACCATGACGACCCTCAGAGGTAGCAGCAGCAGGTAAAATCCGAACCAGTCCAGTATAATCCCGCCCGTCAGTAACGCCCCAGGTATGGACCAGAAAAAGTCTAGAACCATCAGGAGATCGTGCTAACCACCAGGAGCCAAGATTGTACCGACCTTGTTCATCAAGTTCTGGCGGAATAGGTGCCGTGCTGATCAACAAAGGACCTTGCAAAGGAAAGCACAGCTTGAAGTCAGTTCAGCAAAACTTGATTAGTTCATTACATACATGAATAATGATGTAGCTAAAATACTGCCTCCGATCCAAATTAATTGACTCAACTGGATGTGTCTAGCTAGATATGCACAAATTAATTGACTCAAGTTTGTCTAGCTAGATGCACTGGCTAGACAAAGCTGAGTCAATTTGATTTGGATCGGAGGGAGTACTTTATTTTGACTCAAAGGCATATCGCTGCTGATTTTGATTGAATATAGAGGGGGAAAGGTACAGGCATGACACGAAAACTGCACAACAAAAAGAAAAAGGCTAAAGCTAAATCTGAAACTAGCAGGTAATAGCGAAAACACATCATATGAGATGAGAAAAATTACCCCAAGAAAGTTGATTCCATGCATAAACTTCGCCTGTCTGAGTTACAGCAAATACAATACCCTTGTGGATGATTGCATCGGAGTAGCCGTACGCTAAGAACTGGTTGTCAAGAACTGTCCATCTGCTAGAAGCACAGTGAAGGACTGCAATTGCCGCGTTGAAGATGGCAAGAACAGAGAAACTAGTATAATTTGAAGCAGCTGTTGGAACTCGGCAAATAGCTATCTTCAGCAGTTGAAGATGTTGATCATTAGACTCGAACACAAGTTTATCCGGGGTGGATTTAAACTCACTTATTGGTGGTAGAGGAATCCGGCGACCAGTGTACACATTGACAAGCTCCCAATTCCAGGGGAAGCCAAGAAGGGCGATCCAATCTCCATTCGCGCCTGCCCACATGCCCGTACCACCATCTGGAATCACGGCATCGGAAGAGATCCTGTCCAGCGGCGTCAGTTGGCACAAGGTACCCTTGCGATCTTTTGCATCATGCTGCTTGTCCTTCTGCGCACCCTGCTGCTTGAACTTGTGGACGCGGGAGAAGGGATTGTGCGCGGGCGGTACCTCAGTTTGGTGAGTATGAAGAACACAGGGCATGCCAAACGGCTGAGATGCAGGCAGAGCTACACTTTGTGTTGCTGAATCATGATAAAACTTGCATGAACCGACGAGGCTCGCGGCGGTGATGACATCGCATCGGGATGCGATTTCTTCAAGGGGGCCATCAGGAAACACCCAAGAACTGCCACTCTCATTGATCGATCTCGCCATTGGAAGGATGCGGTCAAGTGGGTGTGGGGGTGTGGGAGTGGGACGCTGGCGTTTGGGTATGAGGTATTGGAGGACAGTGCGAGCGGCAGCTGGTAGAGCGATATGGATAAAAGTCCACAACTCCTACTAGTACCATCAAACAGGTGGCTCGAGATGATCCGAAAAAGGCATGGCGGCGGTGGTGCAGGGGCTGCTGGTGTAGGCGGGGTCGCCAGAGAAGATGGAGATGAAGAAGACGGAGAAGCAGGCAAAAAAAACAATTTGAATTGAAATCAATAATACGAGTACTACGGGCGTGCCTTCTCTCTCTGGTCTCTGCTGCACTACTGCACCTGTCGTGAAGGCGTGTGACCCGAGAAGAAGCTAATGTACTGTATACTGTCCTTGCACGCCGTGGAGCTGTATTTTGTCTCATCAAATCAGCTCTGGACAGTTTCAGCAGAGAAAAGATCCTTTGCCATCATCATGATATATTACCACGGGCCCACGGCAGTGCACATTCATCTTGGAGGCCTCTTCATCTTGTACTACCATATACTGTACTGCTCTATATGTTGCACAAACCACCACTTGGACATTTTTTTTGCAGTTTCCACCATGTGGTGGTCTAATATGTTGCAAATTTCACCACTTGGTTATCTAATCAGCTAGTTAGTCATGTTGATAGCAAAATCGACAAGTGGGTTCAACATGTCAATGCTCCAATTAATGTTTTAGAAAAAATAAATTTTTCAAAATTCGTACTTCTTTTATTTAGCTATTTAAAAATGCTTATTCATTTATTTCAACAAATATTGTGCGGTCTTGAATTTTTTTCAAACAAATATTATGGCATCGGGTTCGGGACTCCTGAAAAGGACTGGCCGTGGTACGGGAACCCGAAATGATGCCCACAACATGGTCGAAAGTGGCAAGGAACCCATCGAGGTGGATGAACTCGGGAAACCTTGGTAGAGGTAGGGATCTTGAGGAGGCCATTAGGGTTAGCCTACCCCCCAATAAGCGTATGAACGAAAAAAATTCACATAAGTAGTAGCTATTATTAAAATTTCACAAATATTACGCGCTTTTGAATATTTCAAAAGTATTGTGGCGTCACGCTGGCCTTGCCCGAATTTTACCTTTCAGGCTGGATGTCACGAGCATGATCACTCAACCAACCGGGTCCAAACATATATATACAATTGGCCTCCTCGAGCCTACACCGACCAGATTGTCGCTGAAACTGGATCATATAGTTTCTATTGGATTGATGTCCTAAGGAAATATTCCAACAACGGAAGTTGTTTGATTCGTTGTATTATATTCCTTTGGAATCTTGTTGGGCTTGTTTGGTTCGTCTCCAACGTATCGATAATTTCTTATGTTCCATGCTACTTTATTGATGATACCTACATGTTTTATGCACATTATATGTCATATTTATGCATTTTGGAACTAACCTATTAACAAGATGCCGAAGAGCCATTCTGTTTTCTGCTGTTTTGGTTTCAGAAATCCTAGTAAAGAAATATTCTCGGAATTGGACGAAACTTTCGCCCAGGGTCCTATTTTTGCACGAAGCTTCCCGAAGACCGAAGAGATAACGAAGTGGGGCCACGAGGCGGCCAGAGGGGAGGCCGGCGCGGCCCAGGCCCTGGCCGCCGACCTACCCCCTGGGCCCCTCGTGTGGCCCCCGCGTTGACCCTCCGCCTACTTAAAGCTTCCGTCGCGAAACCCCCACCGAGAGCCACGATACGGAAAACCTTCCGAGACGCCGCCGCCGAATCCCATCTCGGGATTCAGGAGATCGCCTCCGGCACCCTGCCGGAGAGGGGATTCATCTCCCGGAGGACTCTACACCGCCATGGTCGCCTCCGGAGTGATGAGTGAGTAGTTCACCCCTGGACCATGGGTCCATAGCAGTAGCTAGATGGTCGTCTTCTCCTTGTTGTGCTTCATTGTTGGATCTTGTGAGCTGCCTAACATGATCAAGATCATCTATCTGTAATACTATATGTTGTGTTTGTCGGGATCCGATGGATAGAGAGTACTATGATTATGGTGATTATCAATCTATTGTTTATGTGTTGTTTATGATCTTGCATGCTCTCCGTTATTAGTAGAGGCTCTGGCCAAGTTTTTGCTCTTAACTCCAAGAGGGGGTATTTATGCTCGATAGTGGGTTCATGCCTTCATTGAATCTGGGATCGTGACAGTAGGTTCTAAGGTTGTGATGTGCTGTTGCCACTAGGGATAAAACATTGATGCTATGTCTAAGGATGTAGTTGTTGATTACATTACGCACCATACTTAATGCAATTGTCTGTTGCTTAGCAACTTAATACTGGAGGGGTTCGGATGATAACCTGAAGGTGGACTTTTTAGGCATAGATGCAGTTGGATGGCGGTCTATGTACTTTGTCGTAATGCCCGGATTAAATCTCACTATATTTATCATATCATGTATATGCATTGTTATGCCTTTCTCTATTTGTCAATTGCCCGACTGTAATTTGTTCACCCAACATGCTTTATCTTATGGGAGAGACACCTCTAGTGAACTGTGGACCCCGGTCCAATTCTCTATACTGAAATACAATCTACTGCAATACTTGTGTTTTACTGTTTTCTTTGCAAACATCTTCCACTCGATACGTTTAATCCTTTGTTACAGCAAGCCGGTGAGATTGACAACCTCACTGTTTCGTTGGGACAAAGTACTTGGGTTGTGTTGTGCAGGTTCCGCGTTGGCGCCGGAATCCCTGGTGTTGCGCCGCATCACATTTCGCGACCATCAACCTTCAACGTGCTTCTTGGCTCCTCTGGTTCGATTAAACCTTGGTTTCTTTCTGAGGAAAACTTGCTACTGTGCGCATCATACCTTCCTCTTGGGGTTCCCAACGAACGTGTGAGTTACACGCCATCAAGCTCTTTTTGGCGCCGTTGCGGGGAGATCAAGACACAAGGGGAGTCTCCACTTCTCAATCTCTTTACTTTGTTTTTGTCTTGCTTTATTTTATTTACTACTTTGTTTGCTGCACCTAAATCAAAATACAAAAAAATTAGTTGCTAGTT
Organism: Lolium multiflorum; assembly: GCA_030979885.1. Taxonomy (NCBI): domain Eukaryota; kingdom Viridiplantae; phylum Streptophyta; class Magnoliopsida; order Poales; family Poaceae; genus Lolium; species Lolium multiflorum. The sequence goes on along the minus strand of CM061753.1, from coordinate 211,472,664 downwards.
TTACTTTATTTACTGTCTTGCTCTCTATATCAAAAACACAAAAAAATTAGTTACTTGCATTTACTTTATCTAGTTTGTTTTATTTACCGTTGCTAAAATGAATACTCCTGAAAATACTAAGTTGTGTGACTTCACAAATGCAAATAATAATGATTTCCTATGCACACCTATTGCTCCACCTGCTACTACAGCAGAATTCTTTGAAATTAAACCTGCTTTACTAAATCTGGTTATGAGAGATCAATTTTCTGGTGCTAGTTCTGATGATGCTGCTGCCCATCTCAATAATTTTGTTGAACTTTGTGAAATGCAAAAGTATAAAGATGTAGATGGTGATATTATTAAATTGAAAGTGTTTCCTTTCTCATTAAGAGGAAGAGCTAAAGATTGGTTGCTATCTTTGCCTAAGAATAGTATTGATTCATGGACTAAATGTAAGGATGCTTTTATTGGTAGATATTATCCTCCCGCTAAAATTATATCTTTGAGAAGTAGCATAATGAATTTTAAGCAATTAGATACTGAACATGTTGCTCAAGCATGGGAGAGAATGAAAACTTTGGTAAAGAATTGCCCAACCCATGGACTGACTACTTGGATGATCATCCAAACCTTCTATGCAGGACTAAATTTTTCTTCGCGGAATTTATTGGATTCAGCTGCTGGAGGTACCTTTATGTCCATCACATTGGGGGCGGCTACAAAACTTCTTGATGATATGATGATAAATTACTCTGAATGGCACACGGAAAGAGCTCCACAAGGTAAGAAGGTAAATTCTGTTGAGGAAACCTCTTCCTTGAGTGATAAGATTGATGTGATTATGTCTATGCTTGTGAATGGTAGATCTAATGTTGATCCAAATAATGTTCCTTTAGCTTCATTGGTTGCTCAAGAAGAAAATGTTGATGTGAATTTCATTAAAAATAATAATTTCAACAACAATGCTTATAGGAACAACTCTGGTAATAACTATAGGCCATATCCTTCTGCTAATGGTAATGGTTATGGTAATTCTTATGGGAATTCTTACAATAATAATAGGAGTGTACCCTCTGGTCTTGAAGCCATGCTTAAAGAATTTATTAGTACACAAACTGCTTTTAACAAATCTGTTGAGGAAAAGCTTGATAAAATTGATACTATTGCTTCTAGAGTTGATAGACTTGCCTCTGATGTAAATCTTTTAAAATTGAAAGTTATGCCTAATAATGATATTGATAATAAGATTACTACTACAGCAAATGCCATCCAAGTTAGAATTAATGAGAATATAAGATTAATGGCTGAACTGCGTGCTAGGTGGGATAGAGAAGAAAATGAAAAACTAGCTAAAGAGAATAATGTAGCTAAAGTTTGGACTATTACCACCACTAGTAATGCTAATTCTTCACATGTTGCTGCACCTCCTACTATCAATGGTAAAATAATTGGTGTTGGCAATGTTTCTACTCCTAGTGCAAAGCGAACAAAACTGCCTGAAATTGCTAAAACTGCTGAAACTGCTTGTGATAAAACTGCTGAAATTTTTTCCAACCTTGGGAACAATGATCCCATTGCTGTAGCTCATAATGATTTAGATTTTGATGATTGCCACATCTCTGAAGTTATAAAGTTCTTACAAAAACTTGCTAAAAGTCCTAATGCTAGTGCTATAAATTTAGCCTTTACAAAACATATTACAAATGCTCTCATAAAAGCTAGAGAAGAGAAACTAAAACTTGAAACTTCTATTCCTAGAAAGTTAGAAGATGGTTGGGAACCCATCATTAAAATGAAATTCAATGACTTTGAATGTAATGCTTTATGTGATCTTGGTGCAAGTATTTCTGTTATGCCTAAAAAGATTTATGATATGTTTGACTTGCCACCATTGAAGAACTGTTATTTGGATGTTAATCTTGCCGATAATGTTAAAAAGAAACCTTTGGGGAGGATTGATAATGTGCATATTACGGTTAACAATAACCTTGTCCCCGTTGATTTTGTTGTCTTGGATATCGAATGCAATGCATCTTGTCCAATTGTGTTGGGAAGACCTTTTCTTCGAACTGTTGGTGCTGTTATTGATATGAGGGAAGGTAATATTAAATATCAATTTCCTCTTAAGAAAGGTATGGAACACTTCCCTAGAAAGAGAATGAAGTTGCCTTTTGATTCTATTATTAGAACAAATTATGATGTTGATGCTTCTACTCTCGATGTTACTTGATTTGCACTTTCTGCGCCTAGCTGAAAGGCGTTAAAGAAAAGCGCTTATGGGAGACAACCCATGTTTTTACCTACAGCAATTTTTTGTTTTGTTGAGTCTTGGAAGTTGTTTACTACTGTAGCAACCTCTCCTTATCATGTTTTTGTGCCAAGTAAAGTTTCTATGTCAAAGTTGATGTTATATTTGGGATCGCTGCGCAGAAACAGCATTGCTGTCTGTCACGAATCTGGGCACAGTTCTCTGTAGAAAATTCGAAAAAATCTGCCAATTTACGAGCATGATCCTCAGATATGTACGCAACTTTCATTAGTTTTGAGTTTTTCCATTTGAGCAAGTCTAGTGCCAGCTTTAAATTCGTCTTTACGGACTGTTCTGTTTTTGACAGATTCTGCCTTTTATTTCGCATTGCCTCTTTTGCTATGTTGGATTTATTTCTTTGATCATTAATGTCCAGTAGCATTATGCAATGTCCAGAAGTGAAAATAATGATTGTGTCACCTCTGAATGAGTGAATTATTAATGATGCACTAACCCTCTAATGAGTTTGCTTGAAGTTTGGTGTGAAGGAAGTTTTCAAGGGTCAAGAGAGGAGAATGATATACTATGATCAAGAGGAGTGAAAGCTCTAAGCTTGGGGATGCCCCGTGGTTCACCCCTGCATATTTTAAGAAGACTCAAGCGTCTAAGCTTGGGGATGCCCAAGGCATCCCCTTCTTCATCGACAAAATCATCAGGTTCCTCCCCTGAAACTATATTTTTATTCAATCACATCTTGTGTTCTTTACTTGGAGCGTCGGTTTGTTTTTGTTTTTGTTTTTGTTTGAATAAGATGGATCCTAGCATTCACTTTGTGGGAGAGAGACACGCTCCGCTGTTGCATATGGACACATGTGTCCTTAGGCTTTACTCATAATGTTCATGGCGAAGTTTCTTCTTCGTTAAATTGTTATATGGTTGGAATTGGAAAATGCTACATGTAGTAATTCTAAAAATGTCTTGGATAATGTGATACTTGGCAATTGTTGTGCTCATGTTTAAGCTCTTGCATCATATGCTTTGCACCCATTAATGAAGAAATACATAGAGCTTGCTAAAATTTGATTTGCATATTTGGTCTCTCTAAGGTCTAGATAATATCTAGTATTGAGTTTTGAACAACAAGGAAGACGGTGTAGAGTCTTATAATGTTTACAATATGTCTTTTATGTGAGTTTTGCTGCACTTGTTCATCCTTGAGTTTGCTTCAAATAACCTTGCTAGCCTAAACCTTGTATCGAGAAGGAATACTTCTCATGCATCCAAAATCCTTGAGCCAACTACTATGCCATTTGTGTCCACCATACCTACCTACTACATGGTATTTCTCCGCCATTCCAAAGTAAATTGCTACTTTTAAAATTCCATCATTTACCTTTGCAATATATAGCTCATGGGACAAAATAGCCTTAAAAACTATCGTAGTATTGAATATGTACTTATGCACTTTATCTTTTATTAAGTTGCTTGTTGTGCGATAACCATGTTCCTGGGGACGCCATCAACTACTCCTTGTTGAATATCATGTGAGTTGCTATGCATGTTCGTCTTGTCTGAAGTAAGGGAGATCTACCACCATATGGTTAAGCATGCATATTGTTAGAGAAGAACATTGGGCCGCTAACTAAAGCCATGAATCATGGTGGAAGTTTCAGTTTTGGACACATATCCTCAATCTCCAGTGAGAATAATAATTGTTGTTACATGCTTATGCATTAAAGAGGAGTCCATTATCTGTTGTTCATGTTGTCCCGGTATGGGTGTCTAAGTTGAAGAATGATCAAAAGCGAGAAATCCAATGCGAACTTTCTCCTTAGACCCTTGTACAGGCGGCATGGAGGTACCCCATTGTGACACTTGGTTGAAACATGTGCATTGTGATGATCCGGTAGTCCAAGCTAAGTAGGACAAGGTGCGGGCACTATTAGTATACTATGCATGAGGCTTGCAACTTGTAAGATATAATTTTCATAACTCATATGCTTTATTACTACCGTTGACAAAATTGTTTCATGTTTTCAAAATAAAAGCTCTAGCACAAATACAGCAATCGATGCTTTCCTCTTTGAAGGACCATTCTTTTACTTTTATTGTTGAGTCAGTTTACCTATCTCCTTCCACCTTAAGAAGCAAACACTTGTGTGAACTGTGCATTGATTCCTACATACTTGCATATTGCACTTATTATATTACTTTATGTTGACAATATCCATGAGATATACATGTTATAAGTTGAAAGCAACCGCTGAAACTTAATCTTCCTATGTGTTGCTTCAACACCTTTACTTTGATTTATTGCTTTATGAGTTAACTCTTATGCAAGACTTATTGATGCTTGTCTTGAAGTACTATTCATGAAAAGTCTTTGCTTTATGATTCAGTTGTTTACTCATGTCATTACTTTTGTTTTGATCGCTGCATTCATTACATATGTTTACAAATAGTATGATCAAGATTATGATGGCATGTCACTTCAGAAATTATCTTTGTTATCGTTTTACTGCTCGGGACGAGCAGAACTAAGCTTGGGGATGCTGATACGTCTCTAACGTATCGATAATTTCTTATGTTCCATGCTACTTTATTGATGATACCTACATGTTTTATGCACATTATATGTCATATTTATGCATTTTCTGGAACTAACCTATTAACAAGATGCCGAAGAGCCGTTCTTTCTGCTGTTTTTGGTTTCAGAAATCCTAGTAAAGAAATATTCTCGGAATTGGACGAAACTTTCGCCAGGGTCCTATTTTTGCACGAAGCTTCCAGACCGAAGAGATAACGAAGTGGGGCCACGAGGCGGCCGGAGGAGGCCGGCGCGGCCCAGGCCCGGCCGCGCCGACCTACCCCTGGCCCCTCGTGTGGCCCCCGCGTTGACCCTCCGCCTACTTAAAGCTTCCGTCGCGAAACCCAGATCGAGAGCCACGATACGGAAAACCTTACGAGACGCCGCCGCGAATCCCATCTCGGGGGATTCAGGAGATCGCCTCCGGCACCTGCCGGAGAGGGGATTCATCTCCCGGAGGACTCTACACCGCCATGGTCGCCTCCGGAGTGATGAGTGAGTAGTTCACCCCTGGACCATGGGTCCATAGCAGTAGCTAGATGGTCGTCTTCTCCTTGTTGTGCTTCATTGTTGGATCTTGTGAGCTGCCTAACATGATCAAGATCATCTATCTGTAATACTATATGTTGTGTTTGTCGGGATCCGATGGATAGAGAGTACTATGATTATGGTGATTATCAATCTATTGTTTATGTGTTGTTTATGATCTTGCATGCTCTCCGTTATTAGTAGAGGCTCTGGCCAAGTTTTTGCTCTTAACTCCAAGAGGGGGTATTTATGCTCGATAGTGGGTTCATGCCTTCATTGAATCTGGGATCGTGACAGTAGGTTCTAAGGTTGTGATGTGCTGTTGCCACTAGGGATAAAACATTGATGCTATGTCTAAGGATGTAGTTGTTGATTACATTACGCACCATACTTAATGCAATTGTCTGTTGTTAGCAACTTAATACCGGAGGGGGTTCGGATGATAACCTGAAGGTGGACTTTTTAGGCATAGATGCAGTTGGATGGCGGTCTATGTACTTTGTCGTAATGCCCGGATTAAATCTCACTATATTTATCATATCATGTATATGCATTGTTATGCCTTTCTCTATTTGTCAATTGCCCGACTGTAATTTGTTCACCCAACATGCTTTATCTTATGGGAGAGACACCTCTAGTGAACTGTGGACCCCGGTCCAATTCTCTTTACTGAAATACAATCTACTGCAATACTTGTGTTTTACTGTTTTCTTTGCAAACATCTTCCACTCGATACGTTTAATCCTTTGTTACAGCAAGCCGGTGAGATTGACAACCTCACTGTTTCGTTGGGACAAAGTACTTGGGTTGTGTTGTGCAGGTTGCTAGTTGGCGCGGAATCCCTGGTGTTGCGCCGCATCACATTTCGCGACCATCAACCTTCAACTGGATCTTAGTTTCTATTGGATTGATGTCCTTGGAAATTTCCAACAACGGAAGTTGTTTGATTCGTTGTATTATATTCCTTTGGAATCTTGTTGGGCTTGTTTGGTTCGAAGAAAATTCATAGAAATTTTGTGGGATTCAAATCTCAGTGGCTCCTTTGATTCTTGAATACATGATAATCTATTATATTATTAAAACAACAAACAACCAACGGTTTTGATTAGCTTAACTTAAACTCATAAAGAACAACGGCCACGATTAACTTCCTAACCCGTTCCCGGTGTGGATTTTCGCATATAAAACCCCACGCCTATCCCGTCTAGGAGACAGACACGAAAACAATTCACATTGCATGATGAAACGATCAGGTTTCAAGTCCGATCTACCGCCGCCTGTCCGCCAGTGCCGCCGTTCCGCATGGCTCTACCGGATCTAAGCAGAACCTCCTCCACACAAACCGCACGACGCGGCGCTCCAGGCCGATGACGCCGTCGCAGCAACAAAGACCGCCGGAAACCGCCGGAAGCCGCCAGGTTCTGGTGGACGTGCAACACATGTGCCGTCGAGTTCGACTCGCTTCAGGAGCAGCACGAGGACTCCAAGTGTGATATCCACCGCCTCAACGAAACTGATTGTCGTCAACACAGGTGGAAGATTTCCGGATTGAGCCGGTTGATGGACATCCGATCCAGAGGAAACACCATGTTTCTATAAATACATGTGGCGGGTCGACTACTGCGTGTCAGTCCGTGAGATCCAAGGTGGCCAGGAGCTTCCAGGAGCAATCCATCCACTTGATCCACATGGCATGGACAAAGGTAAATCATTGCCGCTTGATTGTCTTAACTAAGGCTGTGTCCATCGATCGATGTACACGCTCTTGGTTCTTGAACATCGCTGATGATAGGTTAATCAACTGCAGATGTCTGCGACGCGTAACACCCAGTAGATCGTAGCGGCCGGCTAGAGAAGAGTTGTGGGGCGTCGATGCTTCAAGGGATCCAGGCGTTGGACGCCAGGGGAGGCTAAGAAGTTTGGGTGACGTGTTCCTCTTCCTCTCGGGGCTCCAGGTCTTTTTAATCACCTGGACAAGAGACGATGATGGAGAAGCTATCAGGTCTAACAGCCAGAGTTCGAAGGGCCTAAGGCCGAGCTTCCTAACAGCCAGAGTTGAAACAGCGGACGCTCTGAAGGCAGTCTCAATAAGAGCGCTGCTAATCTTTCCAGGCTTTGGAAGAGTACATGCCTCTTCTGCTAGGACTGCCATTCAAAGAAAGTTGTTTTACTGTAATTTCAAGGAAAGTTCCTATAATATATTACCTCTGTTGTTTTGTTATATAACAATGTTGTAGACTGATTATCATGCCTGATGTTTTCCTAATATTTTGCCACAATGGCGGTCATCTTTTTCCTAGGGTCGTGGTAGGCAATCACTCCCCTGCCAATCAACTACACCAATGAGACAGCGTCTGATATCCGGTTCCAGCCTCAGTACAGGCATCGTACGCCCTGGAACACTCGACCAGGCGATGACTATAGCATATGACCCACAAAGGCATCAGATAATAGTTGTATATGCAGCGGACGACAATACGGCATCGGTTCTTGAGCTCAATTCGCAGATGGTGGTGATCCATTACATATTTGAATTCGTTGTTTTTGATTTAGTGATGTATTGAAACATCACATATTTGTCGTTTATGTTCTAAATTGAGTTGCTAAAATATTTTTTCTTGATTTGGGTTATATAAACAGATCAAATTATTATGAGGTATCTGTCTATGACAGTCAGGTAATGAGGCTTGAGTTGATGCTCTACATTGTTATTGCCGGAATTGGTGGAAACTCGCCGAAGTCATGGAGTGATCGCTAGGTAATATCTGGACTTTAAAGAAAATGATATCATTATTCTTTGGTTATGTATTTATTCTCCTTTTTTTGCTTTGAATTGAATATAAAACAAAAGGAGGGAAGGCCACGGAAATATAATTAGTTTTCTCGAAATATGTATGAACCAATATTTTCCCGGAAGTATAACAGGCCGCACATGTATGACCAAGATATATGCCCAGGATATACGCTCGGTATACAGCCGCGCCGTCCGTCAAGTGCAATTTGGTCGCTTTTTTTGTCGAGCACTCCGTTTTCCAGAGGCCACAGAAAAGGGCCTGATATATATATAACTATATGCCGAGCAGATCTGTGGTGTTTGCGCAGCAAGTGTATGCCAAGAGTATTTTGGCCTTTGCGGAGCGTACTTGGCGCTCGACAAAAAACGGCGTTTCTATGAGCTTACAAAATATTTTAACTTGGTGCACTATCATAGCCTTTTCTTTTGAAGTAGTGAATAGCAATGACCAGCTCTGACCAGAATTTATTTTTTTTATTGGTTTTACAGGAGAGAATAAGCTAAGAAGGTTTCCAGCTACACACGTCAATACAAACATTTTTCTAAAAATTAAGGAAGTTGTCGCATGTATGCTCTCTGTGTTAATGTCGGCTAGAGAAGAGTTGTGGGGCGTCGATGCTTCAAGGGATCCAGGCGTTGGACGCCAGGGGAGGCTAAGAAGTTTGGGTGACGTGTTCCTCTTCCTCTCGGGGCTCCAGGTCTTTTTAATCACCTGGACAAGAGACGATGATGGAGAAGCTATCAGGTCTAACAGCCAGAGTTCGAAGGGCCTAAGGCCGAGCTTCCTAACAGCCGAGTTGAAACAGCGGACGCTCTGAAGGCAGTCTCAATAAGAGCGCTGCTAATCTTTTCCAGGCTTTGGAAGAGTACATGCCTCTTCTGCTAGGACTGCCATTCAAAGAAAGTTGTTTTACTGTAATTTCAAGGAAAGTTCCTATAATATATTACCTCTGTTGTTTTGTTATATAACAATGTTGTAGACTGATTATCATGCCTGATGTTTTCCTAATATTTTGCCACAATGGCGGTCATCTTTTTTCCTAGGGTCGTGGTAGGCAATCACTCCCCTGCCAATCAACTACACCAATGAGACGAAGCGTCTGATATCCGGTTCCAGCCTCAGTACAGGCATCGTACGCCCTGGAACACTCGACCAGGCGATGACTATAGCATATGACCCACAAAGGCATCAGATAATAGTTGTATATGCAGCGGACGACAATACGGCATCGGTTCTTGAGCTCAATTCGCAGATGGTGGTGATCCATTACATATTTGAATTCGTTGTTTTTGATTTAGTGATGTATTGAAACATCACATATTTGTCGTTTATGTTCTAAATTGAGTTGCTAAAATATTTTTTTCTTGATTTGGGTTATATAAACAGATCAAATTATTATGAGGTATCTGTCTATGACAGTCAGGTAATGAGGCTTGAGTTGATGCTCTACATTGTTATTGCCGGAATTGGTGGAAACTCCCCGAAATCATGGAGTGATCGCTAGGTAATATCTGGACTTTAAAGAAAATGATATCATTATTCTTTGGTTATGTATTTATTCTCCTTTTTTTGCTTTGAATTGAATATAAAACAAAAGGAGGGAAGGCCACGGAAATATAATTAGTTTTCTCGAAATATGTATGAACCAATATTTTCCCGGAAGTATAACAGGCCGCACATGTATGACCAAGATATATGCCCAGGATATACGCTCGGTATACAGCCGCGCCGTCCGTCAAGTGCAATTTGGTCGCTTTTTTTGTCGAGCACTCCGTTTTCCAGAGGCCACAGAAAAGGGCCTGATATATATATAACTATATGCCGAGCAGATCTGTGGTGTTTGCGCAGCAAGTGTATGCCAAGAGTATTTTGGCCTTTGCGGAGCGTACTTAGCTCGACAAAAACGGCGTTTCTATGAGCTTACAAAATATTTTAACTTGGTGCACTATCATAGCCTTTTCTTTTGAAGTAGTGAATAGCAATGACCAGCTCTGACCAGAATTTATTTTTTATTGGTTTTACAGGAGAGAATAAGCTAAGAAGGTTTCCAGCTACACACGTCAATACAAACATTTTTCTAAAAATTAAGGAAGTTGTCGCATGTATGCTCTCTGTGTTAATGTTTGCAGATCTGACTATCATCTAGGGAGTATGCTCATCTGGGAGCTAGGACTGTTCCAGCAAATTGGTTACATACGAGCGTAACATTCTTGCTACAGGATTTGTGCTTTAGCGATCTTTAAAAGATTGATAGTTAGGCGGTGACAATGTAATTTTTTATCAGTGAGGTGCGAGGGTATTTGGGAGGTGGTAGTTGGATGCTATTTCCTTTTTCATTTGTATAATTAATTTTCTGCAATATAAATCTCACTTTTGTTTACCTTCCTGGTTCGATGCATTTATCATGCATGCTTTGTTTTCTAAGTCTTGCCCTTTAAGAAAAACACTGATTTTCATTTTCTCATAATGCTGCTCATTTAATCTTCTCGACATGAAGTAAGTGAAAAGTTGAGTTATTTCTCCATTGTCCGTCAATTTAGATTCATGTACTTAAGTAGTAATAACTATCATTCTTTCTCAATGCAATTACCCCTTCATATTTATTCATCAATATCATAGTTTAGCAGATGAATAATTGTAGTTCTCAGAAAAAAATATTATAAAACAGAAACTTTGATGCTATTTACTGAAACTGATAGTATGATAGGCTCAATCATGTTTCTTACACCTTCAAGTGTTTCTATGTGTTAGAAATTACTATATGAATGTTATGGAAAAGCTAAACCTTAAACATTGCATTGATGTTAAAGCATATATAGTTGTTATTTTCCTATGCAAATATTGCAGGTAGCAATGAACTCCATAATAAAACAAGCAGGTAGCTCTATTATAGATACATTATGAGTATTAGTTAACGAGATTTACAGAAAATGGTCACAACTGAATAAAAGGAAAATACATATTTAACTTATTTAATGGCCTAACAAGAATTAATAAATGATCTAACATGTATCAAATATTATCATAAATACATTATATAATTAAACCTATTGATACAAATCTACAAATGAATGGAAACAGTAAGTGAAAAAAAAGAATGAACTGCAAAAATAATTCAATAGTAGTCGCAATCTCAACTCGCCATAAATCTAGCCGCGCAAATGCGCGGGCCACTTCGCTAGTTCATACTAATTCACGTGTTTTTTGTGTAGCACTACAACCAAAGAACATGCAATTCAAATTTGTGTGATTTCTCTCATATAGGATTAATTCAACATGCAATCATATTCAATTCCTACATTATTTCTATTTTAACATTTTGTACACATCATGCATGCGACCCAAACAATGCGTACATGGTGGGGGGGGGGTTGTTTCGTTGCAAAAGCAGTTGGTCACACCACAAACAAACATGCAACAATTAATCTAAATTCACGCGGTTTCCCCGCGATGCAACCAAACAATATTCGATGAAACTAAGCATGGCATAAACATATACAATACACACCATAGATTTTGGCTGCTTTGATTATTCGCAAGATTTTCAAAGTGCGGGAATATGAAAATTGTATGATTAGAGAGTGATGATCATCTCCAAATATATAGGATTGAGAAACAACGGTATTTGGATCCAATAACATTTGATTGCGTGTGAAAACCAAAAGAAATACTAGTAGTAACATACGGTTACACAATGAAGGATTTTTTGTTTTTGTATAAAAATGTATTGTCAATGAATTCTGAAAATTGCAATCCTATGAATTAAACAATCAGAAATCGTGTCAGACTAATTCCTACGTTTCGAGATTCTAGTACGGAGTATGATTTCTTTGAAGGGGCGCAGAGGGACGTGGGTAGCAATGTCTAGTCCCTGTCTTGTCTGTATACACTGTACTTACGTCAGACTAGTGTTGCTCATGAAGTCTTAATCTGACGTACTCTGAAGCTAGATGCATCACCGTTTCCAGTCTCTGTCCTCGTTTTTTCGGCAAAATAGACAGAAATAACCCAAAGTCGAAAAGATTGGGAAAAACAAACTTTCGACATACTAGCAAGATTGGGTTATTTTTGTCCAAATTCTCGTTTTTTTCTCTTGGCTTCCCTACCCTTGAATCCATGTCACTTACGTGTGTTGCCCATGCATGCGTCATGTCCCACACTTCAGTGAGCACAAGTGACGTGATGTACGTACGCAAACTCCCAGCAATCTTCTTTGTCAAGAGAAGACGCATCAAGATTCAAGACCCGATCGCATTTCTTGCTTTCAGCCTGGGGTCCTCCATGTAAAAGTTAGGGATTTAGATGTAATTTCATGTTTATTTTGTGTGCTGTTGTAAACTGTTGATTTTTTATGTCCATTTGAATCTTGGTCAAATCCTAGGTTTGACCTAGATTTAAACAAGTTTAAAATATGAAAATGAAAAAGTAAGCCTGGATCCTCCTTAGTCAATCCAAAATGAAGCTTTTGGGAGGTTTTTGAAATTTCCATGTTTGAAACCCAAAACCACTTCTTTTCATGCTAGACTTCATAAGACATAGTTTAGGGATAGGGGTAGATACATGATTTGTCTGGTTTCAGTATGTCTAGAGCTTGTTTATCCACTTGAATGCTTACTATATGACATAAGAAGACTATGTGCTATGGTTTTTCATTTATCTATTTTTTTGAATTTTATGCCCATTTGAATCTTGGTCAAATCCCAGGTTTGACCAGGTTTTAAACAAGTTTAAAACTTGAAAATGAAAAGGTGTAAGCATGGATCCTTCGTAGTCACTCTAAAATGAAGCTTTATTTTGGGAGGTTCTCGAAATTTCCATGCATGCTTGAAACTCAAAACCACTTTTCTTCATGCTTGACTTCATAAGACAGAGTTTAATTAGGGTTAGGGGTAGATACACGATTTTTCTGGTTTGAATATGTCTAGACCTTGTTTATCAACTTGAATGTTTACTATATGACATAATTAAGAAGGCTATGTACGTGCTTTGGTTTTTCATTCTTTAGATTTTTGTCTGAATTTTTATGCCCATTTGAATCTTGGTCAAATCCTAGGTTTGACCAAGATTTAAATAAGTTTAAAACATGAAAATGAAAAGATAAGCATCGATCCTTCTTACTCGCTCTAAAATGAAGCTTTTGGTTTTTTGAAATTTCCATGTTTGAAACCCAAAACCACTTCTCTTCATGCTTGACTTCATAAGACGAAGTTTAGGGTCGATAGGGGGTAGATACATGATTTGTCTGGTTTGAATATGTCTAGACCTTGTTTATGAACTTGAATGCTTACTATATGACATAAGAAGACTATGTGCTTTGGTTTTTTTTTATTTTTTTATTTTATGCCCATTTTAATATTGGTCAAATCCTAGGTTTGACCAAGATTTAAACAAGTTTAAAACATGAAAATGAAAAGGTAAGCTGGATCCTTCTTAGTCACTCTAAAATGAAGCTTTTGGGAGGTTTTTGAAATTTCCATGTTTGAAACCAAAACCACTTCTCTTCATGCTTGACTTCATAAGACAGAGTTTAGGGTTAGGGGTAGATACATGATTTGTCTTATTTGAATATGTATAGACCTTGTTTGTCAACTTTTGAATGCTCTTACTATATATATATGTGACATAAGAAGACTATGTGCTTTTGTTTTTCATTTTTCTGATTTTTTTAATTTTATGCCCATTTAAATCTTGGTCAAATCCTGGTTTGACAATGATTTAAACAAGTTTAAAATATGAAAATGAAAAGGTAAGCATTGATCATTCTTAGTCACTCTAAAATGAAGCTTTTGGTAGGTTTTTGAAATTTCCATATTTGAAACCCAAAACCACTTCTCTTCATGCTTGACTACATAAGACAAAGTTTAGGGTTAGGGAGTAGATACATGATTTTTCTTGTTTGAATATGTCTAGACCTTGTTTATCAACTTTAATGCTACTATATGACATAAGAAAACTATGTGCTTTGGTTTTTCATTTTTCTGATATTTTTTGGAATTTTGATGCACATTTGAATCTTGGTCAAATCCTAGCTAGGTTTGACCAAGATTTAAACAAGTATATATAGAACATGAAAATGAAAAGGGAAGCATGTATCCTTCTTAATTAGTCACCCTAAAATGAAGTTTTTGGAAGGTTTTTGAAATTTCCATGTTTGAAACCTAAAACCACTTATCTTCATGCTTGACTTCGTCATAAGACAGAGTTTAGGGGTTTTAGGGGGTAGATACATGATTTGTCTAGCTAGTTTGAATATGTCTAGACCTTGTTTATCAACTTTAATGCTTACTATATGACATATAAGAAGACTATGTGCGCTTTGGTTTTTCATTTTTCGGTTTTTTTATTTTATGCCCATTTGAATCTTGGTCAAATCCTAGATTTGACCAAGATTTAAACAAGTTTAAAACATGGAAATGAAAAGGTAAGCATCGATCCTTCTTAGTCGCTCTAAAATGAAGCTGAATTTTGGGAGGTTTTTGAAATTTCCATGTTTGAAACCCAAAACCACTTCTCTTCATGCTTGACTTCATAAGACGAAGTTTAGGGTCGATAGGGGGTAGATACATGATTTGTCTTGTTTGAATATGTCTAGACCTTGTTTATCAACTTGAATGCTTACTAGCTATATGACATAAGAGGACTATGTGCATTGGTATTTCATTTTTTGATTTTTATGCCCATTTGAGAATCTTGGTAAAATCCTAGGTTTGTTGAGCAAGATTTAAACAAGTTTAACATGTGAAAATGATAAGGTAATTAAGTCTGGATCTTTCTCTTAGTAACTCTAAAATGAAGCTTTTGGGAGGTTCTTGAATTTACCATGTTTGAAACCCAAAACCACCGTACTTCTTTTCATGCTTGACTTCATAAGACAGAGTTTAGGGTTAGGGGTAGATACATGATTTTTCTAGTTTGAATATGTCTAGACCATGTTTATCAACTTGAATGCTTACTATATGACATAAGAAGGCTATGTGCTTTGGTTTTTCATTCTTTCGATTTTTTCTGAATTTTTATGCCCATTTGAATCTTGGTCAAATCCTAGGTTCGACCAAGATTTAAACAAGTTTAAAACATGACAATGAAAAGGTAATTAATCATGGATCCTTCTTAATTAACCAGCCAGTCTAATTAAAATGAAGCTTTTTGGGAGGTTTTTGAAATTTCCATGTTTGAAACCCAAAACCACTTCTCTTCATGCTTGACTTCATAAGACATTTAGGGTCGATAGGGGGTAGATACATGATTTGTCTGGTTAATTTGGATATATCTAGACCTTGTTTATCAACTTGAATGCTTACGATATGACATAAGAACACTATGTGCTTTTTTTATTTTTTTGTGCCCATTTGAATCTTGGTCAAATCCTAGGTTTGACCAAGATTTAAACAAGTATAGAACATGAAAATGAAAAGGGAAGCCTGTATCCTTCTTACTCACCCTAAAATGAAGTTTTGGGAGGTTTTTGAAATGTCCATGTTTGAAACCCAAAACCACTTCTCTTCATTCTTGACTTCTTAAGACATAGTTTAGGGGTTAGCGGGTAGATACATGATTAGTCTGGTTTGAATATGTCTAGACCTTGTTTATCAACTTTAATGCTTACTACATGACATAAGAAGACTATGTGCTTTGGTTTTTCATTTTTCTGTTTTTTTTTGAATTTTCTGCCAATTTTGTTTGACCAAGATTTAGACAAGTTTTACACGTGAAAACGAATAAGTAAGCCTGGATCCTTCTTAGTCACTCCAAAATGTACCAATTGATAGGTGCGTTAACTTTGCTTCATGGAAAAAATAATGTCATGTAAATGAGTTAACTTGGATTTCCTACCCTTGAATCCATAGGAAACTTTGTTCTAATGCACTATAATAATCAACCGAGTTTTTACACCAATAGGTCTGTCACTTACGTGTGGTGCCCATGCGTGAGGTCCCACACTTCAGTGAGCACAAGTCACGTGCAATAGGTACGCAAACTCCCAGCCATTTTCTTTGTCAAGAGAAGACGCATCAGGATGCGTATTGGAAGTCTGTGGGTCCTTCTGGATCCTTCGGTCGTCCCTCTCAAAAAAAAACAAATCTCTCTCATTCTCGGCCTCGCTCGACTCGCTCGCTCGCTCGCTCGCACCTCCTGCTCACTGACAAACCCTGCACAAAAGTCAACATCATCACCCGAAAAAGGGGAGACACCATAATTCTCTCCCTTCTTCTCTCCTTCCGAGTGATCCCTCTTCCTCCGAGTTTCACTCGACGGGCAAACACACATGTGCTGCATAGTAATAATAAAAAGGTAGAAAAATCGACCAACGAATCTATAATTAAATAGGTTAAACTAGGGTTTTGCCCAGTACTACAGATCAAGGTTCAAAAAATCCAACTACGGGGTTCGAACAACCCCATTTCTAATCCAAGATTTTTTTCGACCTCATCCAATGGCCTCAAACTATAGGCCGGGTTAGCATCTAGTGCAGTATGTGTGAGAATGTATGCACTATGTGTGCTATAACTTGTGTGTCTTTCAAATTTGAACCAAATTTGAATAAGTTTGAAATATTTGAAATGGGGCTTTTGGCTTAAATGTTTGAAACCCAAAACGACTTCTCCTCATGCTAGACTTCATAAGACCGAGTTTAGGGTTAGGGGTAGATACATGATTTGTCTGGTTTGAATATGTCTAAACCTTGTTTATCAACTTGAATGCTTACTATATGACATAAGAAGACCATGTGCTTTTGTTTTTCATTTTTCTATTTTTTAAGAATTTTATGCACATTTGATTCTGGTCAAATCCTAGGTTCAACCAAGATTTAAACAAGTTTCAAGCATGAAAATGAAAACGTAATCCAAGATCCTTCTTAATTAGTCACTCTAAAATATATGAAGCTTTTGGGACGTACTTGAAATTTCCATGTTTGAAACCCAAAACCAATTCTCTTCATGATTGACTTCATAAGACAGAGTTTAGGGTTAGGGGTAGATATACACATGATTTTTCTGGTTTGAATATGTCTAGACCTTGTTTATCAACTTGAGTGTTTACTATATGACATAATTAAGAAGGCTATGTGCTTTGGTTTTTCATTCTTTAGATTTTTTGTCTGAATTTTTATGCCCATTTGAATCTTGGTCAAATCCTAGGTTTGACCAAGATTTAAATAAGTTTAAAACATGGAAATGAAAAGGTAAAAGCATCGATCCTTCTTAGTCGCTCTAAAATGAAGCTGAATTTTGGGAGGTTTTTGAAATTTCCATGTTTGAAACCTAAAACCACTTATCTTCATGCTTGACTTCGTCATAAGACAGAGTTTAGGGGTTTTAGGGGGTAGATACATGATTTGTCTAGCTAGTTTGAATATGTCTAGACCTTGTTTATCAACTTTAATGCTTACTATATGACATATAAGAAGACTATGTGCGCTTTGGTTTTTCATTTTTCGGTTTTTTTATTTTATGCCCATTTGAATCTTGGTCAAATCCTAGATTTGACCAAGATTTAAACAAGTTTAAAACATGGAAATGAAAAGGTAAGCATCGATCCTTCTTAGTCGCTCTAAAATGAAGCTGAATTTTGGGAGGTTTTTGAAATTTCCATGTTTGAAACCCAAAACCACTTCTCTTCATGCTTGACTTCATAAGACGAAGTTTAGGGTCGATAGGGGGTAGATACATGATTTGTCTTGTTTGAATATGTCTAGACCTTGTTTATCAACTTGAATGCTTACTAGCTATATGACATAAGAGGACTATGTGCATTGGTATTTCATTTTTTGATTTTTATGCCCATTTGAGAATCTTGGTAAAATCCTAGGTTTGTTGAGCAAGATTTAAACAAGTTTAACATGTGAAAATGATAAGGTAATTAAGTCTGGATCTTTCTCTTAGTAACTCTAAAATGAAGCTTTTGGGAGGTTCTTGAATTTACCATGTTTGAAACCCAAAACCACCGTACTTCTTTTCATGCTTGACTTCATAAGACAGAGTTTAGGGTTAGGGGTAGATACATGATTTTTCTGGTTTGAATATGTCTAGACCATGTTTATCAACTTGAATGCTTACTATATGACATAAGAAGGCTATGTTCTTTGGTTTTTCATTCTTTCGATTTTTTCTGAATTTTTATGCCCATTTGAATCTTGGTCAAATCCTAGGTTCGACCAAGATTTAAACAAGTTTAAAACATGACAATGAAAAGGTAATTAATCATGGATCCTTCTTAATTAACCAGCCAGTCTAATTAAAATGAAGCTTTTTGGGAGGTTTTTGAAATTTCCATGTTTGAAACCCAAAACCACACTTCTCTGCTTCATGCTTGACTTCATATATAATTAAGACAAAGTTTAGGGTTAGGGGTACATGATTTGTCTGGTTTGAATATGTCTAGACCTTGTTTATGAACTTTTGAATGCTTACTATATATATGTATGTGACATAAGAAAACTATGTGCTTTGGTTTTTCATTTTTCTGATTTTTTTGTAATTTTGATGCACATTTGAATCTTGGTCAAATCCTAGGTTTGACCAAGATTTAAACAAGTATAGAACATGGAAATGAAAATGGAAGCCTGTATCCTTCTTAGTCACCCTAAAATGATGTTTTTGGGAGGTTTTTGAAATTTCCATGTTTGAAACCCAAAACCACTTATCTTCATGCTTGACTTCGTCATAAGACAGAGTTTAGGGGTTAGGGGGTAGATACATGATTTGTCTAGCTAGTTTGAATATGTCCAGACCTTGTTTATCAACTTTAATGCTTACTATATGACATATAAGAAGACTATGTGCGCTTTGGTTTTTCATTTTTCTGTTTTTTTATTTTATGCCCATTTGAATCTTGGTCAAATCCTAGAGATTGACTTCATAAGACAGAGTTTAGGGTTAGGGGTAGATATACACATGATTTTTCTGGTTTGAATATGTCTAGACCTTGTTTATCAACTTGAGTGTTTGATGACCCACAAGTATAGGGGATCGCAACAGTCTTCGAGGGAAGTAAAACCCAAATTTATTGATTCGACACAAGGGGAGGTAAAGAATACTTATAAGCCTTAACAACTGAGTTGTCAATTCAGCTGCACCTGGAAAAGCACTAGCAACAGGGGTGATGTGAAAGTAGCAGTGATATGAGAGCAATAGTAACAGTAAATAGTTGACATGTAGAACGAGTATATGATGATGAGAGATGGACCGGGGTTCCCAGCTATCTACACTAGTGGTAACTCTCCAATAACAAGTGACAAGTGTTGGGTGAACAAATTACAGTTGGGCAATTGATAGGATTGATAAGGCATTAAGAAAGAACATCAATTCATTAATCATGTAGGCATGTTTTCCATATTTAGTCGTACGTGCTCGCAATGAGAAACTTGCACAACATCTATTGTCCTACCAGCCGGTGGCAGCCGGGCCTCAAGGGAATCTACTGGATATTAAGGTACTCCTTTTAATAGAGCACCGGAGCAAAGCATTAACACTCCGTGAAAACATGTGTCCCTCACATCACCGCCATCCCCTCCGGTTGTCCCGATTTCTGTCACTTCGGGGCCTTTGGTTCCGGACAGTGACATGTGCATACAACTTGTAGATACAATCTAAGCAATAATTATAGAGCTCAAATCTAAGATCATGCCACTCGGGCCCTAGTGACAAGCATTAAACACAACAAGATTGCAGCAACAATAACTTCACAAACTTTATAGATAGACTAATCATAATGTATCATCCATCGGATCCCAACAAACACAACACCGATTACATCAGATGGATCTCAATCATGTAAGGCAGCTCATGAGATCATTGTATTGAAGTACATGGGGGAGAGAATACCAACTAGCTACAGCTAGAACCCGTAGTCCATGGGGGAACTACTCACGGAGCATGATGGAGGCGATGGCGTTGATGGAGATGGCTTCCGGGGGCACTTCCCCGTCCCGGCAGGGTGCCGGACAGAGACTTCTGTCCCCCGAATTGGAGTTTCGCGATGGCGGCGGCGCCCTGGAGTCTTTCTGGAGTTTCGTCAAGTGGTATCGCGTTTTTAGGTCGAAAGAGCTTAAATAGGCGAAGAGGCGGCGCAGGAGGGGCACCAGGGCGCCCTCCTCATAGGCCGGCGCGGCCAGGGGCCTGCCCGCGCGGCCCTATGGTGTGGGGCCCCCTGGCTCTCCTCCGACTCCCCTTCGGTGTTCTGAGCCTTCCGGGAAAAATAAGATCTTTGGCGTTGATTTCGTCGAATTCCGAGAATATTGCCCGAACAGCCTTTCTGGAACCAAAAACAGCAGAAAACAGGAACTGGCACTGTGGCATCTTGTTAATAGGTTAGTTCCGGAAAACGCATAAAAACATCATAAAGTGCAAGCAAAACATGTAAGTATTGTCATAAAACAAGCATGGAACGACAGAAATTATGGATACGTCGGGGACGTATCAGCATCCCCAAGCTTAGTTCCTGCTCGTCCCGAGCAGGTAAACGATAAAAAGAATAATTTCTGTAGTGACATGCTACTTACATAACCTTGATCATACTATTACAAAGCACATGAAATGAATGAAGTGACTCAAGGCAATGATCTATAGTTGCTAACAAATAGGTAACATATAGCAAAACTTTTCATGAAGAGTACTTTCAAGACAAGCATCAAAAGCCTTGCACAAGAGTTAACTCATAAAGCAATAGATTCAAAGTAAAGGCATCGAAGCAACACAAAGGAAGATTTAAGTTTCAGCAGTTGCTTTCAACTTTCAACATGCATATCTCATGGATAATTGTCAACACAAAGTAATATGATGAATGCAAATAAGCAAGTATGTAAGAATCAATGCACAGTTGACACAAGTGTTTGCTTCTAAGATGGAAGGAAGTAGGTAAACTGACTCAACATAAAGTAAAAGAAAGGCCCTTTCAGAGGAAAGCATCGATTGCTATATTTGTGCTAGAGCTTTGGTTTTGAAAACATAAAGAGAGCATAAAAGTAAAGTTTTGAGAGGTGTTTGTTGTTGTCAACGAATGGTAGTGGGTACACTAACTACCTCATCAACCAGACTTTCAAGAGCGGCTCCCATGAAGGACGTTATCTCTACCAGCAAGGTAGATCATCCCTCTTCTCTTTTGTTTACACATGTACTTTAGTTTAGTTTTTATTTATTTATGGATGACACTCCTCCCAACCTTTTGCTTACACAAGCCATGGCTAACCGAATCCTCGGGTGCCTTCCAACATTCACATACCATGGAGGAGTGTCTATTTGCAAAATTAAGTTGCTTACTGATGAATCAGAGCAAAACATGTGAAGAGAATTATTAATGAAAGTTAATTAATTGGGGCTGGGAACCCCATTGCCAGCTCTTTTTGCAAAATTATTGGATAAGCGGATGTGCCACTAGTCCATTGTGAAAGTCTGTCAAAAGTAAATGACAAGGTTGAAAGCTAAACACCACATACTTCCTCATGAGCTATGAAACATTAACACAAATTGAGAAGCATTTTGAATTATTTAAAGGTAGCACTCAAGCAATTTACTTTGGAATGGCAGGAAATACCACATAGTAGGTAGGTATGGTGGACACAAATGGCATAGGTTTTGGCTCAAGGTTTTTGGATGCACGAGAAGTATTCCTCTCAGTACAAGGTTTAGGCTAGCAAGGTTGTTTGAAGCAAACACAAGTATGAACCGGTACAGCAAAACTTACATAAGAACATATTGCAAGCATTATAATACTCTACACTGTCTTCCTTGTTGCTCAAACACTTTTACCAGAAAATATCTAGACCTTAAGAGAGATCAATTATGCAAACCAATTTCAACAAGCTCTACAGTAGTTCTCCACTAATAGGTTTAAACTACATGAAAAAACTTAATCATGATCTACTTGAGAGCTCAAAACAATTGCCAAGTGTCAAATTATCCAAGACATTATGAGGCATTTTCTATTTCCAACCAAATACCAATAAGTATTGTAGCTTCCAACTTTTATCATTGAACATTAAAAGTAAAACGAAGAACACGAGTGTTCATATGAAAAAGCGGAGCGTGTATCTCTCCCACACAAGGATTGCTAGGATCCGAATTTATTCAAACATAAACAAAACGAAAAATAAACACACAGACGCTCCAAGTAAAGCACATATGATGTGACTGAATAAAAATATAGTTTCAGGGGAGGAACCTGATAAGTTGATGAAGAAGGGGATGCCTTGGGCATCCCCAAGCTTAGACGCTTGAGTCTTCTTGAAATATGCAGGGATGAACCACGGGGCATCCCCAAGCTTAGACTTTTCACTCTTCTTGATCATATATCATCCTCCTCTCTTGACCCTTGAAAACTTCCTTCACAACAAACTTCTCATAAACTTCATTAGAGGGGTTAGTACTCAAAAAAATTTGAATCCACCTTGGTCCTGTAGTGGCACATTGCAAGAACTCAATAAAACATTAGCTACAGCTCTCTATGTCTAGAAAAGCTCGCTTAAAGTCCACAAGAGACAATGCAAAAAACAGAGACAGAATCTGCCAAAACAGAACAGCCAGTAAAGACGAATTTTAATAAAATACTTCCGTTGCTCAAATCAGAAAACTCAAAACTAATGAAAGTTGCGTACATATCTGAGGAACACGCACGTAAATTGGCATATTTTTCTGATTTTTCTACAGAGAAAACAGCCCAGATTCGTGACAGATAGAAATCTGTTTCTGCGCAGAAATCCAAATCTAGCATCAACCTTCGATTAGAGGCTTCACTTGGTACAACAAAACACAAAACTAAGATAAGGAGAGGTTGCTACAGTAGTAAACAACTTCCAAGACACAAATATAAAACAAAGTACTGTAGCAAAATAACACATGGGTTATCTCCCAAGAAGTTCTTTCTTTATAGCCATTAAGATGGGCTCAGCAGTTTTAAATGATGCACTCGCAAGAAATAGTATTTGAAGCAAAAGAGAGCATCAAAAAGCAAATTCAAAACACATTTAAGTCTAACATGCTTCCTATGTAAAGGAATCTTGTAAATAAACAAGTTCATGAAAAGCAAAGTAACAAGCATAGGAAGATAAAACAAGTGTAACTTCAAAATTTTAAGCATATAGAGAGGTGTTTTAGTACCATGCAAATTTCTACAACCATATTTTCCTCTCTCATAATAATTTTCAGTAGCTTCATGAATAAACTCAACAATATAACTATCACATGCAGCATACTTTTCATGATTTCCAAACACATAATTTTTATCAAGTTCAAGAATTGTGGAATTAAAACTTTCAAACTTACTTTTATTAATAATATAACAAGGTAGTTGATCAATCTCAATAGATATGGGACTCATAGAATAAGTCAAGAACTCTCCAATCCCATTTTCATTAGTAGTACAATTAATATTATCAAGTAACATAGGACCATCATCAAGAGCTTTATCATAGACATTTGCCAAACAAAATTCTTTAGTACCATGCATTTCGACATCAGGCACAAACAAAGCATTATCATAAGATTTATCAAAGTAGCATGGATTATCATATATAACAGTAGCATAATCATTCTCACAAGTATTACTCATAGGTACTATTTCAAGAGAATCCACAGGAACATAACATTCAACCTCTTCCGGTAAGCATGGAGGACAATCAAATAGTGTAAGAGATAAAGAGTTACTCTCATTAGAAGGTTGACATGGGTAGCTAATCCATTCTTCCTCCTTTTGTTCGTCGCTCTCCTCTTCTTTTTCATCCAATGAGCTTTCAGGTTCATCAATTTCCTCCTCTTTTTCATCCAATGAGCTTTCAGGTTCATCAATTTCTTCTTCCACCGGTTCCTGCAAATTGTGAGTGCATTCTTGTGCATTAATGTGTCTCTCTTTATAATCAAGGATATACGGATTCCTACTGTAGCATTCTATACAAGAATTAAGGATAGTAGAGACATAATCTTTAAGGTCCTTACAAATAGCACAAGTTTCATAATTCTCAACCATGAAGGATTCTATCTCGGAGGCTCCCATAAATAAGACAAATTGTTCTACCTCTTCGAACCCATAATGAATATAGCAATTCCGATTATAGTTCTTAATTAAAAATTCCTCACTAAAGCCACATTGAAATTTAAGATGTTTAGTATCCTGTTGAGAGCAACAGTTTATATCATGGCGTCTAAGCAAGATTTCAGCAATTGTATTCAATTTTTCTATCATAGCACTCATTATTTTACCAGTTCTTGATTCTCTATAATTATTATAACATTCTATAAGCTCCAAGTAGGTTGTTGGTTCTCCCATAACAGCAGTTTTTAATTTTTAGGTTTTTCAAATTTTTATGGATTTTTGGGTATATAGGAAAAGTAAAACAAGACAAAAAGAAACTAAACAAAAGTAAACTAAGCAAAATAAAACTAGACAGAAATAAACTAAGCACAAATAAACTAGACAGAAATAAACTAGCAAGACAAAATAAAATAAAAGCAGAGAGAGAGGTAGAGTGTACTCCCCAGGTGAACTTATGAGTAGAGCTATGCCTCCCCGGCAACGGCGCCAGAAAATAGTCTTGATGACCCACAAGTATAGGGGATCGCAACAGTCTTCGAGGGAAGTAAAACCCAAATTTATTGATTCGACACAAGGGGAGGTAAAGAATACTTATAAGCCTTAACAACTGAGTTGTCAATTCAGCTGCACCTGGAAAAGCACTAGCAACAGGGGTGATGTGAAAGTAGCAGTGATATGAGAGCAATAGTGTTGACATGTAGAACGAGTATATGATGATGAGAGATGGACCGGGGTTCCCAGCTATCTACACTAGTGGTAACTCTCCAATAACAAGTGACAAGTGTTGGGTGAACAAATTACAGTTGGGCAATTGATAGGATTGATAAGGCATTAAGAAAGAACATCAATTCATTAATCATGTAGGCATGTTTTCCATATTTAGTCGTACGTGCTCGCAATGAGAAACTTGCACAACATCTATTGTCCTACCAGCCGGTGGCAGCCGGGCCTCAAGGGAATCTACTGGATATTAAGGTACTCCTTTTAATAGAGCACCGGAGCAAAGCATTAACACTCCGTGAAAACATGTGTCCCTCACATCACCGCCATCCCCTCCGGTTGTCCCGATTTCTGTCACTTCGGGGCCTTTGGTTCCGGACAGTGACATGTGCATACAACTTGTAGATACAATCTAAGCAATAATTATAGAGCTCAAATCTAAGATCATGCCACTCGGGCCCTAGTGACAAGCATTAAACACAACAAGATTGCAGCAACAATAACTTCACAAACTTTATAGATAGACTAATCATAATGTATCATCCATCGGATCCCAACAAACACAACACCGATTACATCAGATGGATCTCAATCATGTAAGGCAGCTCATGTGTTGACGTCAGAAACCCACCGGCGGGCAGCGACTGGCCAACACCGTAGAGCCGGGAATGACTAGGGCTGCGGCTGGCCCCAGTCCCTCAGAGCGACGGCCCGCAAAGCCTCCTGGTCGCGCGCCGATGCGGGTCGCAAGGGCGTGCCACCTGACCTATACCTGGTCAGGAAGGTGTGGATGATGCCTCGCTTAGTTTCCTGCAGGGCACACACGTACACGTTAAATACGAGCCTCGATCGGCTCTCAGGTTGTCCTGTGAATCGGCTCATGGAGCCGATCCACCCATGATTCGTCCAAGGTGGCCGAATATATGGTGGTCCTGCTTGATCAAGATAAAGCGTATGAGATCCACGACGATCTAGGGTTTTCACCGCATAATCGGATCATCCTACTCACGATTGGGCCTCGCGCTCACGCACGGTAAACGTAAGCCAGCCCTAGACAAGGCCTAAAAACCAACACTAGGTTGATCCTCGGAACGTCCTGTCTAGGGGCAGCAAACTACACCCTGCATGCCGCTGGATCCTCCAACCCTTTGTAAGGCCTAACTATTGCAGATATTAAACTAATCCTTGATGAATCAAGGAGCGACCATAACGGATCAGATCTACTAAATAAAGATCAAGCGGGGTGCCGCCCCTGCACCCATGATGAGGCACAAGGACGGCTAGACGCGCAAGGGTTGCACTACGCGAGCATATGATGCTAAGAACGATGCTAACCCTAACGCGTCTACGATAACTACGTTGCTCGCCATCAAAAAGGCTTCAGTACGAGCAACGCATGAACAACTAGGCAGGCTTGTGCTGCCTAGATCGCGAGATGCGATCTAGGCAGCATGATGCTTACCGGAGGAACCCTCGAGACGAAGGAGTTGGCGATGCGCCGAGATTGGTTTGTGTTGAACGTTGGTTGTTGTTTATTCCATAAACCCTAGGTACATATTTATAGTCCAGGGGACTTTCTAATGTGGGCGTGCACTAAACCGTGCACGAGACAAACTCTAATCTCTACGTAACCTACTATATAAAGATACACGGGCTAACTAGCCCAAACTTGATAAACAAGGCCGATTCACACATCTCTCTACGCATATATCTTCAAGTCCATCTTGATCGCGGCCCACCTCTGGCTTGGTCAAATTCTGGTGATAACACATGCCCCCCTGGTTTTGGAAATGACATTTCCAAAATCATTATGCTTTTCTCTCGTAGGGTCATGTCGTGGCAGAGCAGAACCGTCGCAGAGTCCTTCATCATGACAACTTGCCTTCTCAACTTCTCCGCACGATTTGACAGTTTTGGCACCACTTCCTCGGAAACTGCTGTGGCATTGAATTTCTATTATGTCCCCTTTTATTTAACTGCTACGAACAGTTCTCCTCTGCATCTTCTTCGCATTAGCATCTCGAAAAGCCCTCCTGCGCCACAATGTCTTCTTCTTCCTCTGCTCCATCGGATCTTTCCAGCCAGTCCTCCACATCCCGCGAGCCGACGCCGGAGTACAACCCAGCAGAAGTCCACGCGGCCAACATCCGCCGCGCCATTGCGGCCGGGGAGGAGTCAGACCATGACTTCTCCATCTGGTCAGAGGACGACAGGTCCCTGACTGACGGGGAGAGCGATCTCCGCTTCCTTGCCGATAAGGAAGCGGTGGAAGAAAGCGAGGATGATCACTTCCCCTGGGATGGGGCCACCTCCGAGGAGGTGAAGGAGGAGGAAGAGGAGGACGACGACGACGACAGCTCCCCCGACGAGCCGCCGGCCAAGCGCCATTGCCCCTGGCCGGGAAATCTGAGTGACTTCGACAGCGACGACGACGACGACGAGGAGGACGAGGACAATGAAGGTCCTGCCGGCGGCCGCTGGAGCAGTGACGACGAGCCGGCCGGGAGCAGCGCCGACAGCGGCGATGACGGCGACGACGAGGGCAGCAATGGCCCGTAGATAGGGCCCTTAGCATAGGATCCGTAGAAGTAGGCGGGGCAATGTATCCCCTTTCGAGGGCAATCAGCTCTACTATGTAAGAAATCTTTCTTATTAATGAAGAACTTTTCCCCAATTTGATTTGCCGATTTCCTCTCCCACTGACCTTGCCGATTCGTCCCCTTTGCCAATGCGTAATGAGCCGATAGCACCGCATCGGTCCTTTGAAATTCGCCCTTCCCTTCTTCAACTGATGATTTTCTAAATCTGGCAGAAAATGCAGGATCTTCAGGAAAACCTTTAAACTTTTCCAACCAAACTCAATAATCCTCTTCAATACTCATCATTTGTGAAGAAGGTCGTAATGAAAGATCAGCCGATGACGTCCCAATCGGTTCTTTAAACAGAGCAGAACAAAATATCCACCAGGCCTGCTGCCCCCCGAGTCTTGGCCAAGGCAAAAACAGAAACGAGGACGCGTAACTTAGCTGAATTAGCCTGGGCTTGATCATGCAGAGCCAGCCGATTTTAAATCGGCTTGCAGAGAGCCTTCAAGGTGGGCTGCCCCCCGAGTTTCTTCAGTCCGCTCCTAGCGCCCTGCTGGTCAGATCGGCTCCTTTCCTTTGGCGGATCTAATGCGATCCATCCTCGACCTGATCTGCACGTCCAGGCTGCTCTTGAAGAGAGGATCCGAGCCCTTAAATTACTCCATTGAGGAGTTCTTCCATTAACATCCCCCTTCGTGCTTCATTGGTCCTCTGATCGTAACAGTTATTCCTCTTGAGTCGATGGCCCGCATCGGCTGCTTCTCAATTCTAAAGTCGATGTCCTTGCATCGGCTGTAAAATGTTTAAAAATTTTAGGCCGATTTGTGTATCGGCCCCCATACTTAGTATTATCTCATATCCTCATGTTTTATCCATCTAGGTGCCCCCCGAGCCGATTCTGTCAAGAGAATTGATGGTATCGGCTCTTCAGGTAGTCCCTGTTGGGTCAAACGTTGATCCCAGGCAGAATGGATGGTGAGGATAATTTTGGCCGATCGCTGGAATCGGCCTCCACGTTGCTTGCTCGGTGAAGGTTTTGTAATATCCCTTCAACAGTTTCGGAGGGCCGATCGCAAGGATCAGCCTCGCCACGTTGCTTATTGACGTAGTCTTGCTACTCGTCCATGTCGGTGGATAAAACCAGCCCAATCTCTGACCTTAGCACGTTGGTGCGCTTGCTGTTATCCATGTCGGGTGCACTGTGTAATCGTGGAGCACTACACTCCGCCGGACGAATGAACACCATGTTTGTGCCAGCCGATGTGTCATCATCGGCTCTCTTTTGCTTGGGGCGCCACTCTTTTCTTTGCGGCAGTCCCTCCTCATCCAGGGTCCTCTGGACTTTTGCAGCCAGATCAGGTCGTGCCTTCCTCAGCGTATGCAAGTACATCCTTTCGGCTTCCTCCAGACCGCGCAATCGCTGAACCCTGCGTTTTTGTGTATGGCTGAGACCGTCAGGGCACCACCTTGGACGGTGGCACCTGTCTTCTTCGTATTCCCCTTCGTCTTCTGAATCCTCGAGATCTTCCAACGGAGGGGTCTCAGCACGTCTGTTTTGCGGTGGGAGAGGCCCTAGGCGCTCGAACACAGACACGTTGGCTGTCTCCTTCTTTTTCCGGTTGCATTCTGGGCAGTTGCCGATTGTTGGTAATCGGCTCATTCCTGAATCCCAGCAGTGTCTGAAGAAGGGGCAGTGCCAATGCCTGTCCGTATCGTCCTGCTCCCTGCCGTGGCGCTCCTGCCGCTCCTCATCATGATTATGCCGGCGATGTCTTCCGTCGTTTATGGTCATCCGACCTCTTTCATCATTGTTATCGTATCGCCGGCGTTGGTCATATCGACTAACATACTTGTTGAGGAGGTGATCAGAGAGGGGTCGTTGGTATCTTATGTTCTTCACTTCCCCCTCTGTGACGTAGCGCTTGCCATCTTGACGGAGCCGATCGCATGGAGCGGCCCCCTCAGTGTCCTTGCTCTGAGAGCAGCTGTCCTCATCCCCGTCCTTCTCAGAGCGGTGTCCAAGCTCTACCATACTGATGTTGGCTGAGAAATCAGGCTGGCACCCTCCAAGGTGGGTAAACTCCACCATGTTGACGGCGGGGAAGGGGTGTGTGTCGACCTTCATGGCGTACTGGTTAAAAATTAATCGCCCATTTTCTATCGCCACTTGGATCTGCTGACGCCACACCCTGCAGTCGTTGGTGGTGTGGGTGAACGTGTTATGCCACTTGCAGTATGGCTTTCCGTTCAGCTCTTGCACCGTAGGAAACTTGTGGCCTTCGGGTACCTTTATGTGCTTCTCCGCGAGTAAGAGGTCGAAAATCTGCTCGGTTTTCGTCACGTCGAAGTCGAACCCTCTTGGAGGCCCTGGTGGCTTTACCCATTTGCAGGTTACTGGGCCTGCAGCTCGAGTCCACTCAGCTACTGCGACCTCTCGCTCTCCCGTAGGACCTTCATCTTCGCCTGCGTCAACCATGGTAACCACGCGCTTGAATTTATCTTGGTAGATATCCGGGTGGCGTTGCTCATATGCTGACAACTTCTGCACCATGTGTGCTAATGAAGGATAGTCCGCCTGGGAGGCCACTTCCTTGATCGATGATGATAGACCCACCACCGCCAATTCGACTGCTTCCTTTTCGCTTACATGAACCGAATAGCATCGGTTCCTAACGGTCCTGAAGCGCTGAATGTATTCTGACACCGTTTCTCCGCGCTTCTGTCGTACTTGGGCTAGATCGGCAATGCCAGCCTCGGAAGCCTCTGAGTGATATTGCTCATGGAACCGTTCTTCCAGCTGCTTCCAGGTCTGGATTGAGTTCGGTGGCAGCGACGTGTACCATCCGAAAGCCGATCCTGTGAGGGACTGTGAGAAGTACCTCACGCGCAGCTCGTCTGACGCTGAGATCATGCCCAGCTGTGCCAAATATCGGCTCACATGCTCGATGGAGCTGGAGCCATCTGATCCGCTGAACTTTGTGAAGTCCGGGAGCCGATATTTGGGTGGTAGCGGGATCAATTCGTACTCATTGGGGTACGGCTTGGTATAGCCGATCGCCTTTCTCTTCGGCATCATGCCGAACTGATCTTTCAGGATCGTACAAATTTGATCCGCGGTGATGGCTGCAGGTGCCGAACCCTGAAGATTCGTCGGAGTGGCGTACTTAACCAGCCATGCCTGTTTCTCTGGTTCTGAGCCAACTGCAGGAGCTGGGCTCGGGAGTTTCGTCGGGGTGGCGTATTTAGCTAGCCACGTTTGCTTCTCAGGGTCTGCCTCCGACGTTCCTCCTGTTGCCCCAGAAGTCCCTGCTATAGCAACCTGGTTCGAGGGTGCCCAGGTGCTGCAGTCTGGCACGTATGCACATGCGTATCCGTGCGGGATCTCCTTGGGCGCGTCCTGTAGGAACTGGTAGTCACTGGGGTCACCACCAATCTTGTAGACGACAAAAGCCGATGAGTTCGGCGCTTCGGGCGCTGCCAACGCGAATGGCAGCGGGGGACGGGAATGGAGCAGCGCTTCCCCTTGGTGAGTCCCTAGGGCTGGTCCTGACGGAGAGTACTGATGGCTCATGATCTCCTGGATCACGCGCAGCGCGACGCGCTCCAACGTATTCACCAGGCTCTCAGAATGGCGGTGCAGCGAATGAGCCACCATGAAGTTGATCTCCTGACGCAGCGACCTGGTGCGTTCTTCGGACGGGGTGGACAGGTCCACTCCATCAAGCGCGCCTTCAGGTGTGAACCCCTTCCATCTGATGCCATGGGAGCGGGTCCTGTGGAAAGAGCCGATTAGGTCGGCTTCGAGGGCAGACTTGATCTCGTCGTACTTCTTCTTGAGCTCGCCAGTGAGATCCCCGTACGTGACCGGAGTTTCTTCTGCCACTTCTGATGAAGATGGTATGGTGTCTTTCGCCATCTCTGATGTGGATGGCGAGATGGTTGTCGTTGAAGATGTGTCCCACCGGGCGTGCCAGAATGTGTTGACGTCAGAAACCCACCGGGCAGCGACTGGCCAACACCGTAGAGCCGGGAATGACTAGGGCTGCGGCTGGCCCCAGTCCCTCAGAGCGACGGCCCGCAAAGCCTCCTGGTCGCGCGCCGATGCGGGTCGCAAGGGCGTGCCACCTGACCTATACCTGGTCAGGAAGGTGTGGATGATGCCTCGCTTAGTTTCCTGCAGGGCACACACGTACACGTTAAATACGAGCCTCGATCGGCTCTCAGGTTGTCCTGTGAATCGGCTCATGGAGCCGATCCACCCATGATTCGTCCAAGGTGGCCGAATATATGGTGGTCCTGCTTGATCAAGATAAAGCGTATGAGATCTACGACGATCTAGGGTTTTCACCGCATAATCGGATCATCCTACTCACGATTGGGCCTCGCGCTCACGCACGGTAAACGTAAGCCAGCCCTAGACAAGGCCTAAAAACCAACACTAGGTTGATCCTCGGAACGTCCTGTCTAGGGGCAGCAAACTACACCCTGCATGCCGCTGGATCCTCCAACCCTTTGTAAGGCCTAACTATTGCAGATATTAAACTAATCCTTGATGAATCAAGGAGCGACCATAACGGATCAGATCTACTAAATAAAGATCAAGCGGGGTGCCGCCCCTGCACCCATGATGAGGCACAAGGACGGCTAGACGCGCAAGGGTTGCACTACGCGAGCATATGATGCTAAGAACGATGCTAACCCTAACGCGTCTACGATAACTACGTTGCTCGCCATCAAAAAGGCTTCAGTACGAGCAACGCATGAACAACTAGGCAGGCTTGTGCTGCCTAGATCGCGAGATGCGATCTAGGCAGCATGATGCTTACCGGAGGAACCCTCGAGACGAAGGAGTTGGCGATGCGCCGAGATTGGTTTGTGTTGAACGTTGGTTGTTGTTTATTCCATAAACCCTAGGTACATATTTATAGTCCAGGGGACTTTCTAATGTGGGCGTGCACTAAACCGTGCACGAGACAAACTCTAATCTCTACGTAACCTACTATATAAAGATACACGGGCTAACTAGCCCAAACTTGATAAACAAGGCCGATTCACACATCTCTCTACGCATATATCTTCAAGTCCATCTTGATCGCGGCCCACCTCTGGCAGCTCATGAGATCATTGTATTGAAGTACATGGGGGAGAGAATACCAACTAGCTACAGCTAGAACCCGTAGTCCATGGGGGAACTACTCACGGAGCATGATGGAGGCGATGGCGTTGATGGAGATGGCTTCCGGGGGCACTTCCCCGTCCCGGCAGGGTGCCGGGACAGAGACTTCTGTCCCCCGAATTGGAGTTTCGCGATGGCGGCGGCGCCCCTGGAGTCTTTTTGGAGTTTCGTCAAGTGGTATCGCGTTTTTAGGTCGAAAGAGCTTAAATAGGCGAAGAGGCGGAGGGGCACCAGGGCGCCCTCCTCATAGGCCGGCGCGGCCGGGGCCGCCCGCGCGGCCCTATGGTGTGGGGCCCCTGGCTCTCCTCCGACTCCCCTTCGGTGTTCTGGAGCCTCCCGGGAAAAATAAGATCTTTGGCGTTGATTTCGTCGAATTCCGAGAATATTGCCCGAACAGCCTTTCTGGAACCAAAAACAGCAGAAAACAGGAACTGGCACTGTGGCATCTTGTTAATAGGTTAGTTCCGGAAAACGCATAAAAACATCATAAAGTGCAAGCAAAACATGTAAGTATTGTCATAAAACAAGCATGGAACGACAGAAATTATGGATACGTCGGGGACGTATCAGTGTTTACTATATGACATAATTAAGAAGGCTATGTGCTTTGGTTTTTCATTATTTAGATTTTTTGTCTGAATTTTTATGCCCATTTGAATCTTGGTCTTAGTCGCTCTAAAATGAAGCTGAATTTTGGGAGGTTTTTGAAATTTCCATGTTTGAAACCCAAAACCACTTCTCTTCATGCTTGACTTCATAAGACGAAGTTCAGGGTCGATAGGGGGTAGATACATGATTTGTCTGGTTAATTTGGATATATCTAGACCTTGTTTATCAACTTGAATGCTTACGATATGACATAAGAACACTATGTGCTTTTATTTATTTTTTTGTGCCCATTTGAATCTTGGTCAAATCCTAGGTTTGACCAAGATTTAAACAAGTATAGAACATGAAAATGAAAAGGGAAGCCTGTATCCTTCTTACTCACCCTAAAATGAAGTTTTGGGAGGTTTTTGAAATGTCCATGTTTGAAACCCAAAACCACTTCTCTTCATTCTTGACTTCTTAAGACATAGTTTAGGGGTTAGCGGGTAGATACATGATTAGTCTGGTTTGAATATGTCTAGACCTTGTTTATCAACTTTAATGCTTACTACATGACATAAGAAGACTATGTGCTTTGGTTTTTCATTTTTCTGTTTTTTTTTGAATTTTCTGCCAATTTTGTTTGACCAAGATTTAGACAAGTTTTACACGTGAAAACGAATAAGTAAGCCTGGATCCTTCTTAGTCACTCCAAAATGTACCAATTGATAGGTGCGTTAACTTTGCTTCATGGAAAAAATAATGTCATGTAAATGAGTTAACTTGGATTTCCTACCCTTGAATCCATAGGAAACTTTGTTCTAATGCACTATAATAATCAACCGAGTTTTTACACCAACAGGTCTGTCACTTACGTGTGGTGCCCATGCGTGAGGTCCCACACTTCAGTGAGCACAAGTCATGTGCAATAGGTACGCAAACTCCCAGCCATTTTCTTTGTCAAGAGAAGACGCATCAGATGCGTATTGGAAGTCTGTGGGTCCTTCTGGATCCTTCGGTCGTCCCTCTCAAAAAAAAACAAATCTCTCTCATTCTCGGCCTCGCTCGACTCGCTCGCTCGCTCGCACCTCCTGCTCACTGACAAACCCTGCACAAAAGTCAACATCATCACCCGAAAAAGGGGAGACACCATAATTCTCTCCCTTCTTCTCTCCTTCCGAGTGATCCCTCTTCCTCCGAGTTTCACTCGACGGGCAAACACACATGTGCTGCATAGTAATAATAAAAAGGTAGAAAAATCGACCAACGAATCTATAATTAAATAGGTTAAACTAGGGTTTTGCCCAGTACTACAGATCAAGGTTCAAAAAATCCAACTACGGGGTTCGAACAACCCCATTTCTAATCCAAGATTTTTTTCGACCTCATCCAATGGCCTCAAACTATAGGCCGGGTTAGCATCTAGTGCAGTATGTGTGAGAATGTATGCACTATGTGTGCTATAACTTGTGTGTCTTTCAAATTTGAACCAAATTTGAATAAGTTTGAAATATTTGAAATGGGGCTTTTGGCTTAAACGTTTGAAACCCAAAACGACTTCTCCTCATGCTAGACTTCATAAGACCGAGTTTAGGGTTAGGGGTAGATACATGATTTGTCTGGTTTGAATATGTCTAAACCTTGTTTATCAACTTGAATGCTTACTATATGACATAAGAAGACCATGTGCTTTTGTTTTTCATTTTTCTATTTTTTTAAGAATTTTATGCACATTTGATTCTGGTCAAATCCTAGGTTCAACCAAGATTTAAACAAGTTTCAAGCATGAAAATGAAAACGTAATCCAAGATCCTTCTTAATTAGTCACTCTAAAATATATGAAGCTTTTGGGACGTACTTGAAATTTCCATGTTTGAAACCCAAAACCAATTCTCTTCATGATTGACTTCATAAGACAGAGTTTAGGGTTAGGGGTAGATATACACATGATTTTTCTGGTTTGAATATGTCTAGACCTTGTTTATCAACTTGAGTGTTTACTATATGACATAATTAAGAAGGCTATGTGCTTTGGTTTTTCATTCTTTAGATTTTTTGTCTGAATTTTTATGCCCATTTGAATCTTGGTCAAATCCTAGGTTTGACCAAGATTTAAATAAGTTTAAAACATGGAAATGAAAAGGTAAAAGCATCGATCCTTCTTAGTCGCTCTAAAATGAAGCTGAATTTTGGGAGGTTTTTGAAATTTCCATGTTTGAAACCTAAAACCACTTATCTTCATGCTTGACTTCGTCATAAGACAGAGTTTAGGGGTTTTAGGGGGTAGATACATGATTTGTCTAGCTAGTTTGAATATGTCTAGACCTTGTTTATCAACTTTAATGCTTACTATATGACATATAAGAAGACTATGTGCGCTTTGGTTTTTCATTTTTCGGTTTTTTTATTTTATGCCCATTTGAATCTTGGTCAAATCCTAGATTTGACCAAGATTTAAACAAGTTTAAAACATGGAAATGAAAAGGTAAGCATCGATCCTTCTTAGTCGCTCTAAAATGAAGCTGAATTTTGGGAGGTTTTTGAAATTTCCATGTTTGAAACCCAAAACCACTTCTCTTCATGCTTGACTTCATAAGACGAAGTTTAGGGTCGATAGGGGGTAGATACATGATTTGTCTTGTTTGAATATGTCTAGACCTTGTTTATCAACTTGAATGCTTACTAGCTATATGACATAAGAGGACTATGTGCATTGGTATTTCATTTTTTGATTTTTATGCCCATTTGAGAATCTTGGTAAAATCCTAGGTTTGTTGAGCAAGATTTAAACAAGTTTAACATGTGAAAATGATAAGGTAATTAAGTCTGGATCTTTCTCTTAGTAACTCTAAAATGAAGCTTTTGGGAGGTTCTTGAATTTACCATGTTTGAAACCCAAAACCACCGTACTTCTTTTCATGCTTGACTTCATAAGACAGAGTTTAGGGTTAGGGGTAGATACATGATTTTTCTGGTTTGAATATGTCTAGACCATGTTTATCAACTTGAATGCTTACTATATGACATAAGAAGGCTATGTGCTTTGGTTTTTCATTCTTTCGATTTTTTCTGAATTTTTATGCCCATTTGAATCTTGGTCAAATCCTAGGTTCGACCAAGATTTAAACAAGTTTAAAACATGACAATGAAAAGGTAATTAATCATGGATCCTTCTTAATTAACCAGCCAGTCTAATTAAAATGAAGCTTTTTGGGAGGTTTTTGAAATTTCCATGTTTGAAACCCAAAACCACACTTCTCTGCTTCATGCTTGACTTCATATATAATTAAGACAAAGTTTAGGGTTAGGGGGTACATGATTTGTCTGGTTTGAATATGTCTAGACCTTGTTTATGAACTTTTGAATGCTTACTATATATATGTATGTGACATAAGAAAACTATGTGCTTTGGTTTTTCATTTTTCTGATTTTTTTGGAATTTTGATGCACATTTGAATCTTGGTCAAATCCTAGGTTTGACCAAGATTTAAACAAGTATAGAACATGGAAATGAAAATGGAAGCATGTATCCTTCTTAGTCACCCTAAAATGAAGTTTTTGGGAGGTTTTTGAAATTTCCATGTTTGAAACCCAAAACCACTTATCTTCATGCTTGACTTCGTCATAAGACAGAGTTTAGGGGTTAGGGGGTAGATACATGATTTGTCTAGCTAGTTTGAATATGTCCAGACCTTGTTTATCAACTTTAATGCTTACTATATGACATATAAGAAGACTATGTGCGCTTTGGTTTTTCATTTTTCTGTTTTTTTTTTGAATTTTCTGCCAATTTTGTTTGACCAAGATTTAGACAAGTTTTACACGTGAAAACGAATAAGTAAGCCTGGATCCTTCTTAGTCACTCCAAAATGTACCAATTGATAGGTGCGTTAACTTTGCTTCATGGAAAAAATAATGTCATGTAAATGAGTTAACTTGGATTTCCTACCCTTGAATCCATAGGAAACTTTGTTCTAATGCACTATAATAATCAACCGAGTTTTTACACCAACATGTCTGTCACTTACGTGTGGTGCCCATGCGTGAGGTCCCACACTTCAGTGAGCACAAGTCACGTGCAATAGGTACGCAAACTCCCAGCCATTTTCTTTGTCAAGAGAAGACGCATCAGGATGCGTATTGGAAGTCTGTGGGTCCTTCTGGATCCTTCGGTCGTCCCTCTCAAAAAAAACAAATCTCTCTCATTCTCGGCCTCGCTCGACTCGCTCGCTCGCTCGCTCGCACCTCCTGCTCACTGACAAACCCTGCACAAAAGTCAACATCATCACCCGAAAAAGGGGAGACACCATAATTCTCTCCCTTCTTCTCTCCTTCCGAGTGATCCCTCTTCCTCCGAGTTTCACTCGACGGGCAAACACACATGTGCTGCATAGTAATAATAAAAAGGTAGAAAAATCGACCAACGAATCTATAATTAAATAGGTTAAACTAGGGTTTTGCCCAGTACTACAGATCAAGGTTCAAAAAATCCAACTACGGGGTTCGAACAACCCCATTTCTAATCCAAGATTTTTTCGACCTCATCCAATGGCCTCAAACTATAGGCCGGGTTAGCATCTAGTGCAGTATGTGTGAGAATGTATGCACTATGTGTGCTATAACTTGTGTGTCTTTCAAATTTGAACCAAATTTGAATAAGTTTGAAATATTTGAAATGGGGCTTTTGGCTTAAACGTTTGAAACCCAAAACGACTTCTCCTCATGCTAGACTTCATAAGACCGAGTTTAGGGTTAGGGGTAGATACATGATTTGTCTGGTTTGAATATGTCTAAACCTTGTTTATCAACTTGAATGCTTACTATATGACATAAGAAGACCATGTGCTTTTGTTTTTCATTTTTCTATTTTTTAAGAATTTTATGCACATTTGATTCTGGTCAAATCCTAGGTTCAACCAAGATTTAAACAAGTTTCAAGCATGAAAATGAAAACGTAATCCAAGATCCTTCTTAATTAGTCACTCTAAAATATATGAAGCTTTTGGGACGTACTTGAAATTTCCATGTTTGAAACCCAAAACCAATTCTCTTCATGATTGACTTCATAAGACAGAGTTTAGGGTTAGGGGTAGATATACACATGATTTTTCTGGTTTGAATATGTCTAGACCTTGTTTATCAACTTGAGTGTTTACTATATGACATAATTAAGAAGGCTATGTGCTTTGGTTTTTCATTCTTTAGATTTTTTGTCTGAATTTTTATGCCCATTTGAATCTTGGTCAAATCCTAGGTTTGACCAAGATTTAAATAAGTTTAAAACATGGAAATGAAAAGGTAAAAGCATCGATCCTTCTTAGTCGCTCTAAAATGAAGCTGAATTTTGGGAGGTTTTTGAAATTTCCATGTTTGAAACCTAAAACCACTTATCTTCATGCTTGACTTCGTCATAAGACAGAGTTTAGGGGTTTTAGGGGGTAGATACATGATTTGTCTAGCTAGTTTGAATATGTCTAGACCTTGTTTATCAACTTTAATGCTTACTATATGACATATAAGAAGACTATGTGCGCTTTGGTTTTTCATTTTTCGGTTTTTTTATTTTATGCCCATTTGAATCTTGGTCAAATCCTAGATTTGACCAAGATTTAAACAAGTTTAAAACATGGAAATGAAAAGGTAAGCATCGATCCTTCTTAGTCGCTCTAAAATGAAGCTGAATTTTGGGAGGTTTTTGAAATTTCCATGTTTGAAACCCAAAACCACTTCTCTTCATGCTTGACTTCATAAGACGAAGTTTAGGGTCGATAGGGGGTAGATACATGATTTGTCTTGTTTGAATATGTCTAGACCTTGTTTATCAACTTGAATGCTTACTAGCTATATGACATAAGAGGACTATGTGCATTGGTATTTCATTTTTTGATTTTTATGCCCATTTGAGAATCTTGGTAAAATCCTAGGTTTGTTGAGCAAGATTTAAACAAGTTTAACATGTGAAAATGATAAGGTAATTAAGTCTGGATCTTTCTCTTAGTAACTCTAAAATGAAGCTTTTGGGAGGTTCTTGAATTTACCATGTTTGAAACCCAAAACCACCGTACTTCTTTTCATGCTTGACTTCATAAGACAGAGTTTAGGGTTAGGGGTAGATACATGATTTTTCTGGTTTGAATATGTCTAGACCATGTTTATCAACTTGAATGCTTACTATATGACATAAGAAGGCTATGTGCTTTGGTTTTTCATTCTTTCGATTTTTTTGTATTTTTATGCCCATTTGAATCTTGGTCAAATCCTAGGTTCGACCAAGATTTAAACAAGTTTAAAACATGACAATGAAAAGGTAATTAATCATGGATCCTTCTTAATTAACCAGCCAGTCTAATTAAAATGAAGCTTTTTGGGAGGTTTTTGAAATTTCCATGTTTGAAACCCAAAACCACACTTCTCTGCTTCATGCTTGACTTCATATATAATTAAGACAAAGTTTAGGGTTAGGGGGTACATGATTTGTCTGGTTTGAATATGTCTAGACCTTGTTTATGAACTTTTGAATGCTTACTATATATATGTATGTGACATAAGAAAACTATGTGCTTTGGTTTTTCATTTTTCTGATTTTTTTGGAATTTTGATGCACATTTGAATCTTGGTCAAATCCTAGGTTTGACCAAGATTTAAACAAGTATAGAACATGGAAATGAAAATGGAAGCCTGTATCCTTCTTAGTCACCCTAAAATGAAGTTTTTGGGAGGTTTTTGAAATTTCCATGTTTGAAACCCAAAACCACTTATCTTCATGCTTGACTTCGTCATAAGACAGAGTTTAGGGGTTAGGGGGTAGATACATGATTTGTCTAGCTAGTTTGAATATGTCCAGACCTTGTTTATCAACTTTAATGCTTACTATATGACATATAAGAAGACTATGTGCGCTTTGGTTTTTCATTTTTCTGTTTTTTTATTTTATGCCCATTTGAATCTTGGTCAAATCCTAGAGATTGACTTCATAAGACAGAGTTTAGGGTTAGGGGTAGATATACACATGATTTTTCTGGTTTGAATATGTCTAGACCTTGTTTATCAACTTGAGTGTTTACTATATGACATAATTAAGAAGGCTATGTGCTTTGGTTTTTCATTCTTTAGATTTTTTGTCTGAATTTTTATGCCCATTTGAATCTTGGTCAAATCCTAGGTTTGACCAAGATTTAAATAAGTTTAAAACATGGAAATGAAAAGGTAAAGCATCGATCCTTCTTAGTCGCTCTAAAATGAAGCTGAATTTTGGGAGGTTTTTGAAATTTCCATGTTTGAAACCCAAAACCACTTCTCTTCATGCTTGACTTCATAAGACGAAGTTTAGGGTCGATAGGGGGTAGATACATGATTTGTCTGGTTAATTTGGATATATCTAGACCTTGTTTATCAACTTGAATGCTTACGATATGACATAAGAACACTATGTGCTTTTTTTTATTTTTGTGCCCATTTGAATCTTGGTCAAATCCTAGGTTTGACCAAGATTTAAACAAGTATAGAACATGAAAATGAAAAGGGAAGCCTGTATCCTTCTTACTCACCCTAAAATGAAGTTTTGGGAGGTTTTTGAAATGTCCATGTTTGAAACCCAAAACCACTTCTCTTCATTCTTGACTTCTTAAGACATAGTTTAGGGGTTAGCGGGTAGATACATGATTAGTATGGTTTGAATATGTCTAGACCTTGTTTATCAACTTTAATGCTTACTACATGACATAAGAAGACTATGTGCTTTGGTTTTTCATTTTTCTGTTTTTTTTTGAATTTTCTGCCAATTTTGTTTGACCAAGATTTAGACAAGTTTTACACGTGAAAACGAATAAGTAAGCCTGGATCCTTCTTAGTCACTCCAAAATGTACCAATTGATAGGTGCGTTAACTTTGCTTCATGGAAAAAATAATGTCATGTAAATGAGTTAACTTGGATTTCCTACCCTTGAATCCATAGGAAACTTTGTTCTAATGCACTATAA
The DNA here is from genome assembly GCA_030979885.1 of Lolium multiflorum. Taxonomy (NCBI): domain Eukaryota; kingdom Viridiplantae; phylum Streptophyta; class Magnoliopsida; order Poales; family Poaceae; genus Lolium; species Lolium multiflorum. Next base: position 211,431,450 of record CM061753.1, on the reverse strand, counting down.
TAATCAACCGAGTTTTTACACCAACAGGTCTGTCACTTACGTGTGGTGCCCATGCGTGAGGTCCCACACTTCAGTGAGCACAAGTCACGTGCAATAGGTACGCAAACTCCCAGCCATTTTCTTTGTCAAGAGAAGACGCATCAGGATGCGTATTGGAAGTCTGTGGGTCCTTCTGGATCCTTCGGCCGTCCCTCTCAAAAAATAAAAAATAAATCTATCTCATTCTCGGCCTCGCTCGACTCGCTCGCTCGCTCGCTCGCTTGCACCTCCTGCTCACTGACAAACCCTGCACAAAAGTCAACATCATCACCCGAAAAAGGGGAGACACCATAATTCTCTCCCTTCTTCTCTCCTTCCGAGTGATCCCTCTTCCTCCGAGTTTCACTCGACGGGCAAACACACATGTGCTGCATAGTAATAATAAAAAGGTAGAAAAATCGACCAACGAATCTATAATTAAATAGGTTAAACTAGGGTTTTGCCCAGTACTACAGATCAAGGTTCAAAAAATCCAACTACGGGGTTCGAACAACCCCATTTCTAATCCAAGATTTTTTTCGACCTCATCCAATGGCCTCAAACTATAGGCCGGGTTAGCATCTAGTGCAGTATGTGTGAGAATGTATGCACTATGTGTGCTATAACTTGTGTGTCTTTCAAATTTGAACCAAATTTGAATAAGTTTGAAATATTTGAAATGGGGCTTTTGGCTTAAACGTTTGAAACCCAAAACGACTTCTCCTCATGCTAGACTTCATAAGACCGAGTTTAGGGTTAGGGGGTAGATACATGATTTGTCTGGTTTGAATATGTCTAAACCTTGTTTATCAACTTGAATGCTTACTATATGACATAAGAAGACCATGTGCTTTTGTTTTTCATTTTTCTATTTTTTAAGAATTTTATGCACATTTGATTCTGGTCAAATCCTAGGTTCAACCAAGATTTAAACAAGTTTCAAGCATGAAAATGAAAACGTAATCCAAGATCCTTCTTAATTAGTCACTCTAAAATATATGAAGCTTTTGGGACGTACTTGAAATTTCCATGTTTGAAACCCAAAACCAATTCTCTTCATGATTGACTTCATAAGACAGAGTTTAGGGGTAGGGGTAGATATACACATGATTTTTCTGGTTTGAATATGTCTAGACCTTGTTTATCAACTTGAGTGTTTACTATATGACATAATTAAGAAGGCTATGTGCTTTGGTTTTTCATTCTTTAGATTTTTTGTCTGAATTTTTATGCCCATTTGAATCTTGGTCAAATCCTAGGTTTGACCAAGATTTAAATAAGTTTAAAACATGGAAATGAAAAGGTAAAAGCATCGATCCTTCTTAGTCGCTCTAAAATGAAGCTGAATTTTGGGAGGTTTTTGAAATTTCCATGTTTGAAACCTAAAACCACTTATCTTCATGCTTGACTTCGTCATAAGACAGAGTTTAGGGGTTTTAGGGGGTAGATACATGATTTGTCTAGCTAGTTTGAATATGTCTAGACCTTGTTTATCAACTTTAATGCTTACTATATGACATATAAGAAGACTATGTGCGCTTTGGTTTTTCATTTTTCGGTTTTTTTATTTTATGCCCATTTGAATCTTGGTCAAATCCTAGATTTGACCAAGATTTAAACAAGTTTAAAACATGGAAATGAAAAGGTAAGCATCGATCCTTCTTAGTCGCTCTAAAATGAAGCTGAATTTTGGGAGGTTTTTGAAATTTCCATGTTTGAAACCCAAAACCACTTCTCTTCATGCTTGACTTCATAAGACGAAGTTTAGGGTCGATAGGGGGTAGATACATGATTTGTCTTGTTTGAATATGTCTAGACCTTGTTTATCAACTTGAATGCTTACTAGCTATATGACATAAGAGGACTATGTGCATTGGTATTTCATTTTTTGATTTTTATGCCCATTTGAGAATCTTGGTAAAATCCTAGGTTTGTTGAGCAAGATTTAAACAAGTTTAACATGTGAAAATGATAAGGTAATTAAGTCTGGATCTTTCTCTTAGTAACTCTAAAATGAAGCTTTTGGGAGGTTCTTGAATTTACCATGTTTGAAACCCAAAACCACCGTACTTCTTTTCATGCTTGACTTCATAAGACAGAGTTTAGGGTTAGGGGTAGATACATGATTTTTCTGGTTTGAATATGTCTAGACCATGTTTATCAACTTGAATGCTTACTATATGACATAAGAAGGCTATGTGCTTTGGTTTTTCATTCTTTCGATTTTTTCTGAATTTTTATGCCCATTTGAATCTTGGTCAAATCCTAGGTTCGACCAAGATTTAAACAAGTTTAAAACATGACAATGAAAAGGTAATTAATCATGGATCCTTCTTAATTAACCAGCCAGTCTAATTAAAATGAAGCTTTTTGGGAGGTTTTTGAAATTTCCATGTTTGAAACCCAAAACCACACTTCTCTGCTTCATGCTTGACTTCATATATAATTAAGACAAAGTTTAGGGTTAGGGGGTACATGATTTGTCTGGTTTGAATATGTCTAGACCTTGTTTATGAACTTTTGAATGCTTACTATATATATGTATGTGACATAAGAAAACTATGTGCTTTGGTTTTTCATTTTTCTGATTTTTTTGGAATTTTGATGCACATTTGAATCTTGGTCAAATCCTAGGTTTGACCAAGATTTAAACAAGTATAGAACATGGAAATGAAAATGGAAGCCTGTATCCTTCTTAGTCACCCTAAAATGAAGTTTTTGGGAGGTTTTTGAAATTTCCATGTTTGAAACCCAAAACCACTTATCTTCATGCTTGACTTCGTCATAAGACAGAGTTTAGGGGTTAGGGGGTAGATACATGATTTGTCTAGCTAGTTTGAATATGTCCAGACCTTGTTTATCAACTTTAATGCTTACTATATGACATATAAGAAGACTATGTGCGCTTTGGTTTTTCATTTTTCTGTTTTTTTATTTTATGCCCATTTGAATCTTGGTCAAATCCTAGAGATTGACTTCATAAGACAGAGTTTAGGGTTAGGGGTAGATATACACATGATTTTTCTGGTTTGAATATGTCTAGACCTTGTTTATCAACTTGAGTGTTTACTATATGACATAATTAAGAAGGCTAGCTATGTGCTTTGGTTTTTCATTCTTTAGATTTTTTGTCTGAATTTTTATGCCCATTTGAATCTTGGTCAAATCCTAGGTTTGACCAAGATTTAAATAAGTTTAAAACATGGAAATGAAAAGGTAAAGCATCGATCCTTCTTAGTCGCTCTAAAATGAAGCTGAATTTTGGGAGGTTTTTGAAATTTCCATGTTTGAAACCCAAAACCACTTCTCTTCATGCTTGACTTCATAAGACGAAGTTTAGGGTCGATAGGGGGTAGATACATGATTTGTCTGGTTAATTTGGATATATCTAGACCTTGTTTATCAACTTGAATGCTTACGATATGACATAAGAACACTATGTGCTTTTTTTTATTTTTTTGTGCCCATTTGAATCTTGGTCAAATCCTAGGTTTGACCAAGATTTAAACAAGTATAGAACATGAAAATGAAAAGGGAAGCCTGTATCCTTCTTACTCACCCTAAAATGAAGTTTTGGGAGGTTTTTGAAATGTCCATGTTTGAAACCCAAAACCACTTCTCTTCATTCTTGACTTCTTAAGACATAGTTTAGGGGTTAGCGGGTAGATACATGATTAGTCTGGTTTGAATATGTCTAGACCTTGTTTATCAACTTTAATGCTTACTACATGACATAAGAAGACTATGTGCTTTGGTTTTTCATTTTTCTGTTTTTTTTTGAATTTTCTGCCAATTTTGTTTGACCAAGATTTAGACAAGTTTTACACGTGAAAACGAATAAGTAAGCCTGGATCCTTCTTAGTCACTCCAAAATGTACCAATTGATAGGTGCGTTAACTTTGCTTCATGGAAAAAATAATGTCATGTAAATGAGTTAACTTGGATTTCCTACCCTTGAATCCATAGGAAACTTTGTTCTAATGCACTATAATAATCAACCGAGTTTTTACACCAACAGGTCTGTCACTTACGTGTGGTGCCCATGCGTGAGGTCCCACACTTCAGTGAGCACAAGTCACGTGCAATAGGTACGCAAACTCCCAGCCATTTTCTTTGTCAAGAGAAGACGCATCAGGATGCGTATTGGAAGTCTGTGGGTCCTTCTGGATCCTTCGGGTCCGTCCTCTCAAAAAAACAAATCTCTCTCATTCTCGGCCTCGCTCGACTCGCTCGCTCGCTCGCTCGCACCTCCTGCTCACTGACAAACCCTGCACAAAAGTCAACATCATCACCCGAAAAAGGGGAGACACCATAATTCTCTCCCTTCTTCTCTCCTTCCGAGTGATCCCTCTTCCTCCGAGTTTCACTCGACGGGCAAACACACATGTGCTGCATAGTAATAATAAAAAGGTAGAAAAATCGACCAACGAATCTATAATTAAATAGGTTAAACTAGGGTTTTGCCCAGTACTACAGATCAAGGTTCAAAAAATCCAACTACGGGGTTCGAACAACCCCATTTCTAATCCAAGATTTTTTTCGACCTCATCCAATGGCCTCAAACTATAGGCCGGGTTAGCATCTAGTGCAGTATGTGTGAGAATGTATGCACTATGTGTGCTATAACTTGTGTGTCTTTCAAATTTGAACCAAATTTGAATAAGTTTGAAATATTTGAAATGGGGCTTTTGGCTTAAACGTTTGAAACCCAAAACGACTTCTCCTCATGCTAGACTTCATAAGACCGAGTTTAGGGTTAGGGGTAGATACATGATTTGTCTGGTTTGAATATGTCTAAACCTTGTTTATCAACTTGAATGCTTACTATATGACATAAGAAGACCATGTGCTTTTGTTTTTCATTTTTCTATTTTTTTAAGAATTTTATGCACATTTGATTCTGGTCAAATCCTAGGTTCAACCAAGATTTAAACAAGTTTCAAGCATGAAAATGAAAACGTAATCCAAGATCCTTCTTAATTAGTCACTCTAAAATATATGAAGCTTTTGGGACGTACTTGAAATTTCCATGTTTGAAACCTAAAACCACTTATCTTCATGCTTGACTTCGTCATAAGACAGAGTTTAGGGGTTTTAGGGGGTAGATACATGATTTGTCTAGCTAGTTTGAATATGTCTAGACCATGTTTATCAACTTGAATGCTTACTATATGACATAAGAAGGCTATGTGCTTTGGTTTTTCATTCTTTCGATTTTTTCTGAATTTTTATGCCCATTTGAATCTTGGTCAAATCCTAGGTTCGACCAAGATTTAAACAAGTTTAAAACATGACAATGAAAAGGTAATTAATCATGGATCCTTCTTAATTAACCAGCCAGTCTAATTAAAATGAAGCTTTTTGGGAGGTTTTTGAAATTTCCATGTTTGAAACCCAAAACCACACTTCTCTGCTTCATGCTTGACTTCATATATAATTAAGACAAAGTTTAGGGTTAGGGGTACATGATTTGTCTGGTTTGAATATGTCTAGACCTTGTTTATGAACTTGAATGCTTACTATATGACATAAGAAGACTATGTGCTTTGGTTTTTTATTTTATTTATTTTTTATTTTATGCCCATTTGAATATTGGTCAAATCCTAGGTTTGAACAAGATTTAAACAAGTTTAAAACATGAAAATGAAAAGGTAAGCCTGGATCCTTCTTAACTAGTCACTCTAAAATGAAGCTTTAATTTTGGGAGGTTTTTGAAATTTCCATGTTTGAAACCCAAAACCACTTCTCTTCATGCTTGACTTCATAAGACGAAGTTTAGGGTCGATAGGGGGTAGATACATGATTTGTCTGGTTTGAATATGTCTAGACCATGTTTATCAAATCCTAGGTTTGACCAAGATTTAAACAAGTTTAAAACATGAAAATGAAAAGGGAAGCATGTGTCCTTCTTAGTCACTCTAAAATGAAGTTTTTGGGCGGTTTTTGAAATTTCCATGTTTGAAACCCAAAACCACTTCTCTTCATGCTTGACTTCATAAGACATAGTTTAGGGGTTAGGGGTAGATACATGATTTGTATGGTTTGAATATGTCTAGACCATGTTTATCAACTTTAATGCTTACTATATGACATAAGAAGACTATGTGCTTTGGTTTTTCATTTTTCTGATTTTTTTAGAATTTTGATGCACATTTGAATCTTGGTCAAATCCTAGGTTTGACCAAGATTTAAACAAGTATATATAGAACATGAAAATGAAAAGGGAAGCCTGTATCCTTCTTAGTCACCCTAAAATGAAGTTTTTGGGAGGTTTTTGAAATTTCCATGTTTGAAACCCAAAACCACTTATCTTCATGCTTGAGCAAGATTTGACCAAGATTTAAACAAGTTTAAATCATGAAAATGGAAAGGTAAGCCTGGATCCTTCTTAGTCGCTCTAAAATGAAGCTTTTGGGATGTTCTTGAAATTTCCATGTTTGAAACCCGGCCAAAACGACTTTTCTTCATGCTAGACTTCATAAGATCGACACGGGGTACATACATGATTTGTCTGGTTTGGATATATCTAGACCTTGTTTATCAACTTGAATGCTTACGATATGACATAAGAACACTATGTGCTTTTTGTTTTTCATTTTTTGTGCCTATTTGTATCTTGGTCAAATCCTAGGTTTGACCAAGATTTAAACAAGTTTAAAACATGAAAATGAAAAGGGAAACATGTATCCTTCTTAGTCACTCTAAAATGAAGTTTTTGGGAGGTTTTTGAAATTTCCATGTTTGAAACCTAAAACCACTTCTCTTCATGCTTGACTTCATAAGACAGAGTTTAGGGTTAGAGGGGTAGATACATGATTTGTCTTATTTGAATATGTCTAGCTAGACCTTGTTTATCAACTTTTGAATGCTTACTATATATATATGTGACATAAGAAGACTATGTGCTTTTGTTTTTCATTTTTCCGATTTTTTAATTTTATGCCCATTTAAATCTTGGTCAAATCCTAGGTTTGACAATGATTTAAACAAGTTTCAAATATGAAAATGAAAAGGCAAGCATGGATCCTTCTTAGTCACTCTAAAATGAAGCTTTTGATAGGTTTTTGAAATTTCCATATTTGAAACCCAAAACCACTTCTCTTCATGCTTGACTACATAAGACAAAGTTTAGGGTTAGGGGGTAGATACATGATTTTTCTTGTTTGAATATGTCTAGACCCTTGTTTATCAACTTTAATGCTTACTATATGACATAAGAAAACTATGTGCTTTGGTTTTTCATTTTTCTGATTTTTTTGGAATTTTGATGCACATTTGAATCTTGGTCAAATCCTAGGTTTGACCAAGATTTAAACAAGTATAGAACATGAAAATGAAAAGGGAAGCCTGTATCCTTCTTAGTCACCCTAAAATGAAGTTTTTGGGAGGTTTTTGAAATTTCCATGTTTGAAACCCAAAACCACTTAATCTTCATGCTTGACTTCGTCATAAGATAGAGTTTAGGGGTTAGGGGGTAGATACATGATTTGTCTAGTTTGAATATGTCTAGACCTTGTTTACCAACTTTAATGCTTACTATATGACATATAAGAAGACTATGTGCGCTTTGGTTTTTCATTTTTCTGTTTTTTTATTTTATGCCCATTTGAATCTTGGTCAAATCCTAGATTTGACCAAGATTTAAACAAGTTTAAAACATGAAAATGGAAAGGTAAGCCTGGATCCTTCTTAGTCGCTCTAAAATGAAGCTTTTGGGATGATTTTGAAATTTCCATGTTTGAAACCCAAAACCAATTCTCTTCATGCATGCTTGACTTCATAAGACAGAGTTTAGGGTTAGGGGGTTAGATACATTATTTGTCTAGTTTGAATATGTCTAGACTTTGTATATCAACTTGAATATATTATTGTACCATGTCTCCACACAGCCCAAAATGCACATATTTTCAAAAGTTTTCATGCATGAGTACTTGTAACTAGTAAAAATAGAAAGTAAAAATAGGAACCCCATGTATGAAGGATACTAAAAAGAACTCTTTCACATTTTTTTGGTATAGATTATGAGTTTGCTTGGCTTCATACACAAGTGAGTACATGTCATGCAAAAATTAACACGAAATTTAGTTATCATGACCCATTTTTGGCAGGCATTGTGCATATCGCCTTGAGAAACATCTTTGCGAGCTAGTGTATTAAACGTTTATTCACATATAATGGATTTTTTACTTTATTAGTGCACACAATGACAGAATCGGCCAAATGTGTATGATTTTTGTGAAGGTGCTAGAAAAACAAGATGCACTACGATGAAGCATGAAAGGAGGCAAGGGGAGGGATAGTGAAGAGGTGGGAGAGACCGAGAGATGAACCGCAAGGTAATTAAAAAATTGGGGCCAAAACGATTCCAACTTCCTAGGCATTGACCAACTTTGCCCCTCTTAACCCAACGTGGCAGTGAACCCGTATAAGCAACAACTTCCTCTTACTCCGCTTCTCCGAAATGGTAAGAGAACCTCTCCAGCTTAAGTGACCAAAAATTTTCCTACCGCGAACACGCAATCCAAGCCAAGATGCAATCTAGAAGACGGTAGCAACGAGGGGGTATCGAGTCTCACCCTTGAAGAGATTCCAAAGCCTACAAGAGGAGGCTCTTGTTGCTGCGGTAGACGATCACTTGCCGCTTGCAAAAGCGCGTAGAAGATCTTGATCACGATCGGTTCCGGCGCCACGAACGGGCAGCACCTCCGTACTCGGTCACACGTTCGGTTGTTGATGAAGACGACGTCCACCTCCCCGTTCCAGCGGGCAGCGGAAGTAGTAGCTCCTCTTGAATCCGACAGCACGACGGCGTGGTGTCGGTGGCGGTGTAGAAGTCCGGCGGAGCTTCGCTAAGCTATGCGGGATGTGGAGGAGCGGGCGGCTAGGGTTTGGGGAGAGGGGGGCGCCGGCCACTATAGGGGTGCGGCCACCTTGGTGGTGTTTGAGGTGGCCGGCCCCCTCCCCCTTGGCCCTCATTATATAGGTGGAACCCCAAGAGGTGGTGTCCAAGTCTTCGAATAAGACCCGAACCAAAAACCTTCCATAGGAGGGGGAAACCTAGCCCAACTAGGACTCCCACCCAAAGGTGGGATTTCCACCTCCCATGTGGGGGGTGGCCGGCCCCCTATGGTGGAGTCCACTTGGGACTCCACCCCCACTAGGGCTGGCCGGCCATGGAGGTGGAGTCCCTTGTGGACTCCACCTTCCTTGGTGGTTTCTTCCGGACTTTTCTAGAACCTTCTAGAACCTTCCATAGAACCTTCCGCGACATTTTATTCACATAAAATGACATCCTATATATGAATCTTATTCTCCGGACCATTCCGGAACTCCTCGTGATGTCCGGGATCACATCCGGGACTCCGAACAAATATTCGAACTACATTCCATAATTCAAGTACTACCATTTCAACATCCAACTTTAAGTGTGTCACCCTACGGTTCGAGAACTATGCGGACATGGTTGAGTACTCACTCCGACCAATAACCAATAGCGGGATCTGGAGATCCATAATGGCTCCCACATATTCAACGATGACTTTAGTGATCGAATGAACCATTCACATACATTACCAATTCCCTTTGTCTCGCGATATTTTACTTGTCCGAGGTTTGATCTTCGGTATCACTCTATACCTTGTTCAACCTCGTCTCCTGACAAGTACTCTTTACTCGTACCGTGGTATGTGGTCTCTTATGAACTCATTCATATGCTTGCAAGACATTAGACGACATTCCACCGAGAGGGCCCAGAGTATATCTATCCGTCATCGGGATGGACAAATCCCACTGTTGATCCATATGCCTCAACTCATACTTTCCGGATACTTAATCCCACCTTTATAGCCACCCATTTACGCAGTGGTGTTTGGTGTAATCAAAGTACCTTTCCGGTATAAGTGATTTGTATGATCTCATGGTCATAAGGACTAGGTAACTATGTATCGAAAGCTTATAGCAAATAACTTAATGACGAGATCTTATGCTACGCTTAATTGGGTGTGTCCATTATATCATTCACACAATGACATAACCTTGTTATTAATAACATCCAATGTTCATGATTATGAAACTAATCATCCATTAATCAACAAGCTAGTTTAAGAGGCATACTAGGGACTTCTTGTTTGTCTACATATCACACATGTACTAATGTTTCGGTTAATACAATTCTAGCATGATATATAAACATTTATCATAAACATAAAGATATAAATAATAACCACTTTATTATTGCCTCTAGGGCATATCTCCTTCAGTCTCCCACTTGCACTAGAGTCAATAATCTAGATTACATTGTAATATACCTAACACCCATGGCATTCTGGTGTTGGTCATGCTTTGCCCTAGGGAGAGCTTTAGTCAACGGATCTGCTACATTCAGATCAGTGTGTACTTTGCAAATCTTTACTTCTCCATCTTCGATGTACTCGCGAATCGAGTGGTAACGCAGCTTGATATGCTTCAGCCTCTTGTGTGACCTTGGCTCTTGTGCATTGGCGATGGCACCCATGTTATCACAGTAAATGATTAATGGGTCCAATGCACTAGGAACCACACCGAGCTCTACAATGAACCTCTTCATCCATACCGCTTCTGATGAAGCCTCTGAAGCCGCTATGTACTCTGATTCTGTTGAAGACTTCGCCACCGTGCACTGCTTCGAGCTTGCCCAGCTTACTGCAGCACCATTCAATATAAACACGTACCCAGATTGTGACTTAGAGTCATCAGGATCAGTGTTCCAACTTGCATCGGTGTAACCGTTTACAACGAGCTCTTGGTCACCTCCATAACAAAGAAACATATCCTTAGTTCTTTTCAAGTACTTCAGGATATTCTTGACCGCTGTCCAGTGTTCCATTCCTGGATCACTTTGATATCTGCTAGTCAAACTAACAGCATGTGCTATATCCGGTCTAGTACATAGCATGGCATACATGATAGATCCTACTGCCGAGGCATAGGGGATGTTACACATCCTTTCTCTTTCTTCTGCCGTAGCCGGTCCTTGAGTTTTACTCAATACCTTGCCTGGTAACATAGGTAAGAACCCTTTCTTACTTTCGTCCATTCTAAACTTCTTTAGAATCTTGTCCAGATATGTACTCTGTGATAGCCCTATTAGGCGTCTTGATCTATCTCTATAAATCTTGATGCCTAATATATACGATGCTTCACCAAGGTCTTTCATTGAAAAACTATTATTCAAATAACCCTTAACACTGCTTAATAGTTCTATATCATTCCCGATCAATAATATGTCATCTACATATAATATCAGGAATGCTACAGAGCTCCCACTCACTTTCTTGTAAATACAGGCCTCTCCATGACACTGTATAAACCCGAAGTCTTTGATCACCTTATCAAAACGTCGGTTCCAACTTCTTGATGCTTGCTTCAGTCCATAGATTGAACGCTGAAGTTTGCATACTTTGTCAGCATTTTTAGGATCGACAAAACCTTTGGGTTGTACCATATACAACTCTTCCTCAATGTCTCCATTAAGGAACGCCGTTTTGACATCCATCTGCCAAATCTCATAATCGAAAAATGCAGCTATTGCTAACAAAATCCTCACAGATTTTAGCTTCGCTACAGGTGAGAAAGTCTCATCGTAGTCAACTCCTTGAATTTGTCGGAAACCCTTTGCGACAAGTCGAGCTTTATAGACAGTAATATTACCATCAGCATCTGTTTTTCTCTTGAAGATCCATTTATTCTCGACAGCCTTTCGGCTATCAGGTAAGTCTACCAAAGTCCATACTTTGTTATCATACATGGATCCCATTTCGGATTTCATGGCTTCTTGCCATTTGTTGGAATCTGGGCTCATCATCGCTTCTTCATACGTCGCAGGGTCCTCATCATTGTTATCTACAATCATGACATTTAGACAAGGATCATACCAATCAGGAGTGGCACGTTCCCTTGTCGATCTGCGAGGTTCAGTAGTTTCCTCGTTCGAAGTTTCATGATCATTATCATTAGCTTCCTCTGTTGCCGGTGTAGGCGGTACAGGTACAACTTCCGGTACTGCGCTACTCTGATCAACGAGTATAGATTCATTAATCTCATCGAGTTCTACTTTTCTTCCAGTCACTTCTTTAGTGAGAAATTCTTTCTCAAGAAAGGTTCCGTTCTTAGCAACAAAGATTTTGCCTTCGGATCTGTGATAGAAAGTGTACCCTATAGTTTCCTTAGGGTATCCTATGAAGACGCATTTCTCCGCTTTGGGTTCTAGCTTGTCCGGTTGTAACTTCTTTACATAGGCTTCGCAACCCCAAACTTTCAGGAACGACAGCTTAGGTTTCTTATTAAACCATAATTCATACGGTGTCGTTTCTACGGATTTTGATGGTGCTCTATTTAAAGTGAATGCGGCTGTCTCTAATGCATAACTCCAAAATGATAACGGCAAATCAGTAAGAGACATCATACTACGAACCATATCTAAGAGAGTTCGATTACGACGTTCGGACACACCGTTTCGTTGTGGTGTTCCCGGCGGTGTCAATTGTGAAAGTATTCCGCATTTCTTTAAATGCATGCCAAACTCATAACTCAGATATTCACCTCCACGATCAGATCGTAGAAATTTGATCTTCTTGTTACGTTGATTTTCTACTTCACTTTGAAATTCCTTAAACTTCTCGAAAGTTTCGGATTTATGTTTCATGAAATAGATATACCCATATCTACTCAGATCATCTGTGAAGGTTAGAACATAACGATAACCACCGCGCGATGCTACGCTCATTGGTCCACATACATCGGTATGTATGATTTCCAATAAGTCAGTAGCTCGCTCCATCATACCAGAAAATGGAGTCTTTGTCATTTTTCCCATTAGACATGCTTCGCATCTATCAAGTGACTCAAAGTCAAGTGATTCAAGTAATCCATCGGTATGGAGTTTCTTCATGCGTTTCACTCCAATATGACCAAGACGACAGTGCCACATATAAGTAGAATTATCATTAAGTTTAATTCGCTTAGCATCAATGTTATGTATATGCGTATCACTACTATCGAGATCTAATAGAAATAAGCCATTCTTTTGTGGTGCTCGACCATAAAAGATATTATTCATAAAAATAGAACAACCATTATTCTCAGACTTGAATGAATAACCGTCTTGCATTAAACAAGATCCAGATATAATGTTCATGCTCAACGCAGGTACATAATAACAATTATTTAGGCTTAAAACTAATCCCGAAGGTAGATGTAGAGGAAGTGTGCCGACTGCGATCACATTGACCTTGGATCCGTTTCCAACGCGCATCGTCACTTCATCTTTCAGCAGTTGTCGTTTATTCTTTAGTTCCTGTTTCGAGTTACAAATATGAGCAACCGAACCAGTATCAAATACCCAGGTACTAGAACGAGAACCAGTGAAATGAACATCTATAACATGTATATCAAATATACCTTCTTTCTTCTTCTTGACAAGGCCGCTCTTCAGATCAGCCAGATACTTGGAGCAATTACGCTTCCAGTGTCCCTTCTCCTTGCAGTAATAGCACTCAGCATCAGGCTTAGGGCCGTTCTTAGGTTTCATAGGAGGCGTGGCAGCTTTCTTGCCACCCTTCTTGAATTTTCCCTTAGACTTGCCCTGTTTCTTGAAACTGGTGGTCTTGTTGACCATCAACACTTGGTGCTCTTTCTTGATCTCAATCTCAGCAGCTTTTAGCATGCCAAAGAGTTCAGGTAACTCCTTGTTCATGTTCTGCATATTGTAGTTCATCACAAAGTTCTTGTAACTTGGTGGCAGTGATTGAAGGACACGATTAATCCCCAGTCTGTTAGGAATCACTATTCCCAAGTCACTGAGTTTCTTCGCATGCCCGGTCATGGCGAGCATGTGCTCACTAACGGAGCTGCCTTCTTCCATCATACAGCTGAAGAAATGTTTCGATGCTTCATAGCATTCCACGGCCGCATGAGTCTCGAATATAGCTTTCAGCTCATTCATCAACTCATGAGGATCATGGTGCTCAAAACGTTTTTGAAGATCGGATTCCAGACTGCACAGGATGGCACACTGAACTTGAGAGTACCGAGTTTTCCGAGTCGCGTAAACAGCTTTTACTTCATCGGATTCATCTTCTGCAGGAGGGTCACCTAGCGGTGCATCAAGCACAAATTGCAGATTTCCGCCAGAGAGGAAGATCCTCACATGACGGAACCAGTCGGTGAAGTTGCTACCGTTGCTCTTAAGTTTCTCTTTCTCTAGGAACTGATTAAAATTGATTGGGGACGCCATCTCTACAACATATATTTGCAATAGTTTAGACTAAGTTTATGACAAATTGAGTTCAAATTTTAATTCAACATAATTAAAAACCTAAGTGAACTCCCACTCAAAACAATATCCCTCGCATTGTCTTAGTGATCACACGAACCAAATCCACCGCACCTAAACCCGATCATCACGAGAAAAGGTGTGATTTCAATGGCGAACACTCAAAGTGTTCATCATATCAACCATATGATTCATGCTCTACCTTTCGGTATCACGTGTTCCGAGACCATGTCTGTACATGCTAGGCTCGTCAAGGCCACCTTAGTATCCGCATGTGCAAAACTGTCTTGCACCCGTCATATGTACTTATTGAATCTATCACACCCGATCATCACGAGGTGCTTCGAAACGACAAGACTTGGCAACGGTGCTACTAAGGATGAACACTTTATTATCTTGAGATTTTAGTGAGGGATCATCTTATAATGCTACCGTCGCGATCTAAGCAAAATAAGATGCATAAAAAGGATTAACATCACATGCAGTTCATATGTGATATGATATGGCCCTTTTGTTCTTGCGCCTTTGATCTTCATCTCCAAAGCACGGATATGATCTCCATCATCTTCGGGCATGATCTCCATCATCGTCGGCGTAGCACCAAGGTCAATGGCGCCGTCTTCATGATTGTCCTCCATGTAGCAACTATTACAACTACTTTGAAATACTACTCAACATGAAATTTAAAGACAACCATAAGGCTCCTGCCGGTTGCCACAATACAATAATGATCATCTCATACATATTCATCATCACATTATGGCCATATCACATCACCAAACCCTGCAAAAACAAGTTAGACGTCTCTAATTTGGTTTGCATATTTTACGTGGTTTAGGGTTTTCGAGAGAGATCTAATCTACCTACGAACATGAACCACAACGTTGATACTAATGTTTTCAATAGAAGAGTAAATTGAATCTTTACTATAGTAGGAGAGACAGACACCCGCAAAGCCTCTTATGCAATACAAGTTGCATGTCGAACGAGGAACAAGTCTCATGAACGCGGTCATGTAAAGTTAGTCCGAGCCGCTTCATCCCACTATGCCATAAAGATGCAAAGTACTCAAACTAAAGATAACAAGAGCATCAACGCCCACAAACCATTGTGTTCTACTCGTGCAACCATCTATGCATAGACACGGCTCTGATACCACTGTAGGATAACGTTGCATAGAAAACAAAAATTTTCCTACCGCGAACACGCAATCCAAGCCAAGATGCAATCTAGAAGACGGTAGCAACGAGGGGGTATCGAGTCTCACCCTTGAAGAGATTCCAAAGCCTACAAGAGGAGGCTCTTGTTGCTGCGGTAGACGATCACTTGCCGCTTGCAAAAGCGCGTAGAAGATCTTGATCACGATCGGTTCCGGCGCCACGAACGGGCAGCACCTCCGTACTCGGTCACACGTTCGGTTGTTGATGAAGACGACGTCCACCTCCCCGTTCCAGCGGGCAGCGGAAGTAGTAGCTCCTCTTGAATCCGACAGCACGACGGCGTGGTGTCGGTGGCGGTGTAGAAGTCCGGCGGAGCTTCGCTAAGCTATGCGGGATGTGGAGGAGCGGGCGGCTAGGGTTTGGGGAGAGGGGGGCGCCGGCCACTATAGGGGTGCGGCCACCTTGGTGGTGTTTGAGGTGGCCGGCCCCCTCCCCCTTGGCCCTCATTATATAGGTGGAACCCCAAGAGGTGGTGTCCAAGTCTTCGAATAAGACCCGAACCAAAAACCTTCCATAGGAGGGGGAAACCTAGCCCAACTAGGACTCCCACCCAAAGGTGGGATTTCCACCTCCCATGTGGGGGGTGGCCGGCCCCCTATGGTGGAGTCCACTTGGGACTCCACCCCCACTAGGGCTGGCCGGCCATGGAGGTGGAGTCCCTTGTGGACTCCACCTTCCTTGGTGGTTTCTTCCGGACTTTTCTAGAACCTTCTAGAACCTTCCATAGAACCTTCCGCGACATTTTATTCACATAAAATGACATCCTATATATGAATCTTATTCTCCGGACCATTCCGGAACTCCTCGTGATGTCCGGGATCACATCCGGGACTCCGAACAAATATTCGAACTACATTCCATAATTCAAGTACTACCATTTCAACATCCAACTTTAAGTGTGTCACCCTACGGTTCGAGAACTATGCGGACATGGTTGAGTACTCACTCCGACCAATAACCAATAGCGGGATCTGGAGATCCATAATGGCTCCCACATATTCAACGATGACTTTAGTGATCGAATGAACCATTCACATACATTACCAATTCCCTTTGTCTCGCGATATTTTACTTGTCCGAGGTTTGATCTTCGGTATCACTCTATACCTTGTTCAACCTCGTCTCCTGACAAGTACTCTTTACTCGTACCGTGGTATGTGGTCTCTTATGAACTCATTCATATGCTTGCAAGACATTAGACGACATTCCACCGAGAGGGCCCAGAGTATATCTATCCGTCATCGGGATGGACAAATCCCACTGTTGATCCATATGCCTCAACTCATACTTTCCGGATACTTAATCCCACCTTTATAGCCACCCATTTACGCAGTGGTGTTTGGTGTAATCAAAGTACCTTTCCGGTATAAGTGATTTGTATGATCTCATGGTCATAAGGACTAGGTAACTATGTATCGAAAGCTTATAGCAAATAACTTAATGACGAGATCTTATGCTACGCTTAATTGGGTGTGTCCATTATATCATTCACACAATGACATAACCTTGTTATTAATAACATCCAATGTTCATGATTATGAAACTAATCATCCATTAATCAACAAGCTAGTTTAAGAGGCATACTAGGGACTTCTTGTTTGTCTACATATCACACATGTACTAATGTTTCGGTTAATACAATTCTAGCATGATATATAAACATTTATCATAAACATAAAGATATAAATAATAACCACTTTATTATTGCCTCTAGGGCATATCTCCTTCAAACCTCTCCAGCTTAAGTGACCAATCGACATATCTATGGCCTTCCGACTTGGCTCTGGTCGCCGCGCGCGTAGTCCTACCACCGACGAGGAAGCGGAGCATCAGCGCCGCCTTCGCTTCGTCCATCGCGCACCAAGGCATAACCCGCCCGCTCTGCACTGGCCGGTTGTTCAGCCCGCGGCGGCGGCGCTGGCCGTGGAGCCCCTCGCCAGCCGCTTCCCGTGCGGGCCGATGGATGCAGAGGCAGGGATCTCCCACGCAACCCCGCATGCGACGCCCGCTCGGCCCTGGCCGGCTTTTCCGCCCGCGCATGCCGCATGGTTTTCTTTGCCAGCAGGTGAGATCCCCTTCCCGGCCGGCGCGAACGATGCGGAGGCAGGGAGCTCCCGTGGCCAGCCGCCTAATCCGACCGCACTTCAGGCGGTGCCGGCCGTGGAGCCAGGCCGTTCTTTCGAAGCGCATCACGGCGACGCCCTTTGCAGGAGCAACACCGCCAAGGAGCTCGTATATAACGTGATGTTCCCGGCACTCTATAGATGCCGGGATGCTCTGCAAGCTTTCGTGCAGGCTAAGAATGCGGCGGCTGCAAATCCCAGGGACGCAGCATTGCAGCGGCGCGCCGATGAGGCTAAGGTGGCGCACGCTTTCCACCAGGCGTGCCTCGACAGGCTTAACATCCAGCACGGCTTCGTGCAACCGCCAAACGCCGCTCCAGCTAAGATCCAAAAATACTCCGGTGAGCATATCACTCCGGAGTAGAACAATCCAATTTCTAGTACTGTAGGAGTACTTTATTAGTGCACAAACCTGGCGAAATTAAAGGTGTGTTCTTTGTGTGTGATGTAAATCTAAAAATTTGAAGGTTCTAGCAAAAACATTTCTTCACAAATATTCGATGTGTTTGCTTGGCCTTATCTATATATCCGGTGAGCATATATGGATGCCAAATCCTTTACAAACTTTATATTTTTTAAGTGATCGATGTGCATGCATCTATCTCGCCATGGTAAATTAATGAAACAAGTTGCATATTTGCCAGAATTCCAAACTTCGTGAGCAGTATAGAGATCGAGACCTTAATTAATTATTATGAGTAGGATGCATGCATGCATGTCCATTTTCTAGGGTTTTAAAGGATACTAGAGCTTTTCTAGGTTAATTTGCAACTATATGTATATTTGTTTTCTAGTTCTGGGCTGATCATTAAACTCAACATTGAGTTGTAGATTATGTGAAATTAGTACATGCCATAAAATATAGTAAATTTTTATGTACCCTACGAGGCAGTACGTGTGGTGTACCCTTAATTATTAATTGGTAGACATGTACCGTTGGCATGTTTGAAGAAAATTTGAATTTGGAAGAAGTTTTTAAAGTAAAATTAACGCAAGCACAAAATCATGTGTGATGGTGAAATTTCTAGAACAAATTAATACAAACCTAGTAATATGAGTTTGTTTGGCTTTCTGCCCACAAGTGAGTATTGTGCGCATGTACTTTGATGCAAAATCCCGCCATACAAAACTTTTTAGTTATCATATGACCTCAAGTTTGGAAGAGATCGTATTTTAAGCAACTTCACAAACAAGAGATTCTAACAATTATATGCATGCATGAAAGAATGATTTCCCTTTTTTATTACTGTACAAAAATGGCTAGATGTGTGTTAATTGTGAAGGAGGGCTACCAAATTTTAACAGTTGCACATTATTGTCATAATTCCACCTTTTGGAAGCAGTAGGGTAGACATGCTTTCCGCTTGGTAGGATGTGTTAGTGCCATCAATTTTGTAGATATAGGTTCAAGGATTTGTTCATCTTAATCTGCAACTATATATGGATTTTTAAGCTTTTGCCTAGTAATTAAACTCATAATTGAAATAATGTAGGTTATTTAACTACATACATGCCATAAATTCTGACAGGAAATACTTGGACGTGCCTTGCGAGGGTGGTAACAAACAAGAACACAATGACCAAACTTCAAATGCCAATCCACCCACCAAGCTATACGATTGGCATGTACAATCGATCGACTCCTTCTAATCAAATTTGAATACAATAGAAGAAGTTTTAAAAAAATTCAAAATGAGATCAACTTGTGCATTGAGTCATCCTTTGTTATTTATTTGCTTGTAAAAATAGAAACATAGGCATATGAATGTATTCGAAACACTTCACTTTTCAACGGGGAAGGGACCCGAAGGTCCCAGAAAAACAAAAAAAAGATTACAATAGTAGTACTCCTTTGAGAAGGCAGTAGAAGAAGGATCCTCGAAGAGCCAAATGCTTTTATTATCCACAGCTGTTCGGCTCTTTTCCTTCTCGTGTAAGCTATCGCGCAATGATTATACTAATGGTCGGATGGTAGTACAACCATTTTCGCAAACTTCTGCGCCCTTCGTCATGTCAGCATCGTATCCCAGTGTGCAAGCAGTCTGCTCGAATGAAATACTCCTAAGTACGTACGGTATTCCCTCCAAAGACACACCACACGGTATTCCCTCCAAAGACGCACCGTCGCCCCGATCTGCTCGAATGAAATACTCCAAAATACTTCTGCGCCCTTCGTCATGTCAGCATCGTATCCCAGTGTGCAAGCAGTCTCCTATGAAATGGAGACGACATTTTGTTGAAAAGTGTCGGTGCATGCTATATACCACACTAGTATGAGAGTTTTTACAGCATTATTCCGATTTCCACAGAATGCATTAAATTTGGACGCGATGCCACACTGACAAGAGTGGTTTAAACAAGGCCATTATTTTTATTATGTTATAGTATTACTACAATACTCCAAGGTAGCACTAGTAGCCTTCGGTTGTACTCTGCCGGTCGCGCTGCCTCATTCGACCAGACTTTATTCTTCTTCTCATATATATATACAAAATACTGTCTGCCGAGGTTCGATGACCGCACCGTCGCCCCTCTCCGCGCCGCCGTCTTGGGCCGCGCCACCATTCTCCCCGCCGAGTTCTCCCCCGTCCCCGACGCACCACCGTCAAGCACCACCGGACCGATCTTCGCAGGTATGTACATCTCCAACCTCCGGCGAGTACAGAGGTTCATCGGTCATTGTGTTCGATATAACCTTAATTTGGGGATTGCAATGTGAGTAACTTACTGGGTTTTCTAGGAAATGAAAACGGCGTCGCTCGATGCCTACACTGCGTCGGCGGATACATGGAAAGCGGAGACGGATGCTCTGCATGCATCGGCGGAGACATGTAAAGCGGATGCGGATGCGGATGCGGAGGCAAAGGCGAAGGCGGTGGCTAGGACGGGCCCGGGCGCTGTGGCGCTGGCAAATGCTCGTATCGAAGCTGCATTTTGTTGGAAAGTCTTGGCGCGTGCTTCGAGAGTTTTGGCGGCGCAGCCGGGAGAACCGTCGGAGGCTTCGAAGCTGGCTGCTTTGAACGCGTCGAGAGCTTGGATGGTGACTTCATCTAAGGCGGCGCTTGTTGCATTTGATCGTGACTCGTCAACCCCTTTGTAAGTTCTACCTTCCCCAACTGCAATGAGGTTAGATCTGGTGGATTGGGTTTTTTGCCCAAACCAGACGTGATGATGCATTGAGATGTTTTTGTATTTTTGATGATGCATTCTGCTTCTTTTGTAATTTGGGTGATTCATTATGCTTTTTAGGTAGTAATTTTTCTGATGCACTCACCTCTTCAGGAATTTTTCATGGTTTTTTTTGTTTTTTTTTTCTGTCAACCTAGCTAATGCTCTCTGCTGTTTAGCCAAAAGTTGGATGATGCATTGTACCGTTTACATATATTTTACTCTGATGATGCATTTTGCTCTTTTAGCCTTTTAGGTAATTTTTTTGATTCCTTGAACAGTGTGGGAAATTTCGATGAAGAATTTTGCTGTCAACTTAGATGATGTATTGTGCTGTTTTACATTTCTATACCTAATAATAAAGAAAATAGAGGCTTCTTGTTGGTCCGTTTTTTGTTGCCCTTAATTTTCATTAAAATTGCAGCCCACTGCCACCGCCAAGTCACGTAACGGTTCGTTTTGCCCTGATTTTGGTTTAAATTACAGCACTGCCACCGGCAAGTCATAAAAAACGGTTCGGCCCCGTTTTCTTCCGTACACACAAGCGGAAGAAGGCCTCGGTGACTCACGGACACGCGGACGCCCGGTGAAGCACGGGCACGCGGCGGACGGCACTTCGGAAGATAGCTCCAGCCTCAGGAAGCCGGGAAGAGGGCGCGCTCGGACCTGGTGGCACCTGGACCTAGGGTCGCGGGGAAATACACCGGAGACCACAGGAGTGGCGGTTCGCGGCGTCCCTGGACGAGCTGGCAACCTACGGTCCGGGCGGCGTGAAACCAGGGCGAGGCGGCGCTCGTGGAGCTCGGCAAGGAGGCGACGCTGGGTGGAGCAAAGATTGGACGGAAGGCCGTGAGGAACAACACGGCAGCGATGCACGGGGTCGAGCAGGCGCGGCTAGAGGCAAGCCGGGTGGGGCGGACGCTGTGCGAGGAAGCGGCGCTTGGCGGGTGGAGGCAAAGCTCTGGCGGATGGACGCCGCAAGGTCGGTAGAGGCCGACGGCCGGCAGGCGGGGATTGGCGCTTTGCTGGGCGGTTGGAGATTGGAGATGATAACGCCTGTGAAAAAAATTACTCTACTAAAGAAAAAGGAAGAGGCAAGAGGATTCGTCTGAGCTGGCTAGGCTGGGCCGCAATTTGGCCGAACGGCCGCTGTCGCTCGGCGCAAAAGAACTGGCTGCGCCAGTTAAGATAGGTTCGGCTGATTTAATTCTTTTTTTTGTGCGAAGCGTACGATCGCACATCAATGGACTTCTAATTTTTTTTCCAACGTGTTTGGACTACCTAAGTGCATGTATGCAATCAATCCTATTTTTTTTTTTGGTAATTTCGTGATTAAATCTAGATTATAGATCATCTCCAAGGAATTAACACTGAACCGTACGCATGAAGGACTAGACAGAGTCCATGAAAATCTGATCCGGGTGCTAGCGTGCACCAAGAACTAATAGCTATTGGCATAATATCATCTCAGTCTTCAGAAAATCTAACCTAACCTGCAGCCAAAATAAATTGCATATGTCAGCCTGGTTTGCAAGAACGTGGCTGGCAAGCACGGTAACCCGGAGGATGCGTCGCATGCATCTCGTCATCAAGATCTTAGCTCCAAACGGGGAATTCAGAAGGCGCCTTGGACGCCTCCCTCTCTCCCGCTACAGTACCAGAGGGGCGATTTCTGGAACTCCTCCGTCGTCCCACCTCGCTCGCCTTTGATCTGCGGATTCCTCCTCCTCCGGTGGTCGCCTCGGCTACGGGAGGGTGGGGAATCCGTAGATCGAGGCTTGTACATAGTGTAGGGTTCGGTGGTATCTCAGCCGGCGTCGTCCTGGAGGTAGTGATGGCGGCGGTGCGGTGTCAGGTGGCGGCTGCTCTCCCCTCTCGCGTGGGTGGTCTTCGGAGCTCCTTCGCGCGGTGGCCGTCTTCATCGAGGTCGCTGGTCTTCGGAGTGGCAGGGCTCGGTGTGCCTCGGCCGGATCCGGTGCGGCGGATCCATAGGATTAAAGTGGTGGAGATGGTGTTGAAGTCCAGCGGCGATGGTGGCGGCGTTCCGACGAGTAGGATCTCGATCGCGATCGGCGATGGCTGACTCTATCAAGGCGTGAAGCGGAGGAGCGGCAGCGACGCGCCACCGACGGCTTCCGTGTGGCGTCCCTATCGAGATCTAGAAAAAGGGCCTTGTTGTAATTTTCAGTTTCTTCTGGGTTTATCTGTAAGATAATCAATTACCATAGGAGCCGGTGGCGGCCACTTGTTGATAGGGCAGTATCGTCCTCTGTCAGACTGTCAAAGAAATCGGGCTTGCAGCCCGGTTAGGTCCGGAGAAGAAAATAAAACATGCTTTGATTAAGTTGCCTACCAATTATGTTACTATTTTTGCAGGTGCTCAATTAAGCAGATATTCTAAACCCTCAAAGGCATGGTTTGGAGAGCTTTTAGGGACAATAATGACATACTAATCAACACATTGGTTTTAGATGCTACGGTACACTGCTAGAGTAGAAGAATTGCGGACCAAACGGAGAACTGATGGACACACGAGGACGATGAAGTTCGAGAGAAATATAGGACATGGGAGGGTGGTGCTAGCGTGCATGAAAATGGGCCCAAACCACGGAGCAAGAACAGGGGGCGTGCCGACGAAAAGCAGGAGGTCATGCATGGGTGGAAGATTGATGGCAGGACGAAGGAAACGAGTGAAAGGAGTTTTTCTTCAGGTGAGTGGGATAGTACGGCTCGAGCGGATTAGGTGTCAGGATTGTTGGTTTTGCATATAAGAATTATAAATATCTGTTTATCCGTGACCAGCATCAACGATTGTAAAAAATGTGCTAGCAGATTATTTTTCCAGTGCAACGCACGGGCACTTTTACTAGTTATTACCTATATCAAAGCTAACCCCATCTGATGTTACCACAGCGTTTTGGGTCCTGTAGAGGTCTCTTTTTCCTCCAATCGTGTTGACACGTTAGCAATTATTACTGTATATGCGAGATTGCCTTCCGTTGGTGCGTCCTATTTTTGTGGTGTTTTTTTTTTGCAAATTAAGGGCTTCATTGATTATGCAACAGGATTACAATTGCATTGTCCTGTTTACAATATTTTGATTTTGCTGATGCATTGTGCTGTTCACATTATTTTGATTTTGCTGATGCATTGTCCTGTTTACATTATTTTGATTTTGCTGATGCATTGTGCTGTTTACACTATTTTGATTTTGCTGATGCACCATGCAGTTTAGGAAACTTTGATGATGAATTAGATGATGCATTTTGCTGCTTAGTCAAATTAGATGTTGCATTTTGTTTTAAAAAATAGATGATGCAGTGTGCTGTTTACATAATTTTGACGATGCATCGTGCGATTTGCATAATCCTACCAGCTTCAGTCGAAGGACACCCACAACAATCAACGATCTGCCTGGAGATGTAGTCTCTCAGATTCTTGTCAGGCTTCCTCCCCATCCAACCTGCTTACTAGCTGCATCAGGCACCAAGAAAGCATGGAGGCAATGTATGGGAAGCAATTATTTCAGAAAGCTAACTGTGTCACACAACGGAGGAAACCCGTTGCTAGGGTTTTTCACCAACAACTCCGAGGACAATCGATTCATCACAGAGCATGATCTTCACCCGGCCATCTTGAAGATGCTGGCAATCCCGTCTCAAGTGAACGGTCCCAAAATCTATGTCCTGGGATGCCGCGATGGTATGGTGCTACTCCATTCTAATGTATCCAGAGGGTATATATCAGTCTGGGATCCAATTAGGCAAGTTCTCACAGCGATACCAGAACCACCATTGTGGCGCAATCACACAATTGAAAGCAGCGGCTCAATTCTCTGTTCGAGAAACAACTCTGAACCGTTTACACATTGTGGCAAGTTCTCGGTTGTTTGGATAACAACTAAACGTTACGATGCACAGGCTCATATCTACTCACCAGATTCAAAAGAATGGGAGTTTCTAGCTCGATCAACTCCGATGCTGTCAGAGATTGACCGTAGACCGGCAACTCTCATAGGGGGTATTTTGTACTGGCCAACGAAGTCTAGATATATCATTGAGCTTGACCATGCAAAGAAGGCTCTGAAATATATTCAGTGCCCTCATGAGACGCATGATATATTCATGCTTAACATTCACATCTTCAAGGGACATAATGGAGATGTTGCCCTTGCTGTTATAAGAGACTTCACCCTACAAACATGGGCCAGTACAAGATCATCAACAGGCGATCACGAGTCATGGACATGTCATATAAATTTTGAATTGGATACTTTTTTTGGCCTTGACACATCATTTCCATACAATTGGAAACATGCAGTAAGGTTACTCTGCGTATTTGAGGACAAAAATGAGCTGGTTGTACGGGCAAAGGAGGGAGTATTCCAATTAGATATGAGCAACTGGCAGTGGAGAAAGTACAATTCTGCTAGACGTTGGTGCACTTTACATCCCTACTCAGTTAGACCGGGTTAGTCATTCATATGTAACCTTTGCATTCATTTACATATGACTTTTGCTGATCAATTTGTTCATTTCCTGACAGTAACCGACCTGATCCAGAGTGCAACATCAAGGACACGAAAAAGAACGCGCTGTCAGGAACCCATCTAATTCAAAGTTCAACATCCATAAGAGAAAAGGAAGTCGCATATGAAGGAGCAAGGCTTGTTTGGGCAAGAAGTGATAGCCCAGCTTTTGTTTGGTCTGATGTCTTTTAGTTTTCGTTCTGGTGGAAATGTCGCTGCACCATTTGTTTGTACTGCAGCTCCATAGTGCTAGCTGCTAGTACGTTGGCGCTGTCCTACGTCTGCTTGTTTTGGGGGCATAAATATGCCACGAAACCTTTGTTTTATGTGATCAAACGGTCATCTCTGCATGTATATGTTCGGGTTCTGATGAAACCTTTTTTGTGATCTGTACATATATTTGAGTCAGTCTGTGTTTTGTTTTATGATGGGCAGGAGTATTTGTTTTACTACACCATTGTTTATCCGAATTGTATTACTCACTCTATTCAAAAAGTTAGCGGCTCACCTTTTTCCTTCAAGATACGGATGTATCTACACACTAAAAACATATATAGATGAAACCATCTTCAGACAAAGTTTAGTCACTTATGTATGGACGGGGGTAGTATTATTTATGTTGTGCTCCCAAACAAGCAGACATCGGACAGCGCCTGTTTAAAGTTCATATGTGTAATCTTATTCCCTTTGGAAGTTAAGCATTAAACTCTACTAGTACAACCGTGGTGGTCTTGTGATGTAGTACTCTTTTGATGCATTTGTGATGTAGTAGTACAGTACTTTTTTTTGAACTGGTATAGTACTATCTAAGAAGAGTACTCCCTCCGATTCACATTCATTTTACACCAAGAAATATGGATCGGAGCGAGGGAGTAAATTAAACATGGCATCTCGTGCATGAAGCTTGACAGATCGATCAGGTTGGCTAGAATGGCAATACAATGCTCCTCATTAGGCAAATGCATGCCATGTACGATAGTATATACATCCAGTAAAGAAGTCTATACTGACATAAAAAAGACTACATTGGGGATGAGAGTCAATTGGGGAATCTACAATACATAAAATCTTGCTCGTAGCTGATTTTGGCTAAGAGGGTTTTACTCACATTACACGTGCCACTTTCCTTGTCTGCAAAACAAGTTCCAATAAAGGAAGAGGAAAGAAGAGGACATTGTGGGCGAGATTGAACACCTTTTTATGTGTTAAGCTGAGGCCTTGTTTAGCTGAGGATTTCGACTTAGGCCTAACAGCTCAGCACACCCAGAAATAAATTTCCTTGCGTGCACCACTGTCAGCAAAAATAACAAAATTAGCACGCAAGATTAAGAACGAAGTGAATTTAAGTAACTTGGTTAGCTTTTCAAGCAATATATTCAGAGAAAGAGCACACATGTCCGGCTAGAAATAATCGTAAGAGAAGAACAATAAATCTAAGGCATCCCACTTCATATGCAGAAGGGACGCGACAGCGCATGGATTCATACCTTGAGTCGACTCTGGCTCGTAGAAGGGCGGTCGCGCCTCGAGGATGCCGGCGACGTCTCCACCTCGATCTCACATGTGACTGCTTCTCGGTGGGCGGTGCGCCACGCCATGTAGAAGATCTATCAAAAGAGGAGAGCCCGATGACGCTACCGACGCCTCAACCTTGATAGCACCGGCTTGTTGCTCCGCACCGAGATGCGCCACGTGCAAGATTTAGCGGATGCGCCAATTTTAGAGATATGTCATGATCGTTGTAACAAATTTCAACATGATGATGATTTGATCCTGCACTCGGCCTTGAACATAAGTACTAGTACAGTCTCACAATTTTTTTTATCATTATACTTTGCGAGATTTAGCGGATGCGCCAAATTCAGAGATAGATCATGATCATGGTAACACAATTTTCAATGTAATGATGATTTGATGTTGCACTAGACCTTGAACATAAGTACTAGTACGGTCTCACAATTTTGTATCATTATACTTTGCAAGTTTTAGCGGATGCGCCCATTTTCAGAGGATCATGGTAACAAATTTTCAACGTGATGATGATTTGATGTTGCACTCGACCTTGAACAGAAGTACTACTACTGTCTTACAATTTCTTTATCATTATACTTTGCAAGATTTAGCAGATGCGCCAAATTCAGAGATAGATCATGATCATGGTAACAAATTTTCAACGTGATGATGATTTGATGTTGCACTCGAACTTGAACAGAAGTACTAGTACAGTCTCACAATTTTTTTATCATTATACTTTGCGAGATTTAGCGGATGCGCCAAATTCAGAGATAGATCATGATCATGGTAACACACTTTTCAATGTAATGATGATTTGATGTTGCACTCGACCTTGAACATAAGTACTAGTACGGTCTCACAATTTTGTATCATTATACTTTGCAAGTTTTAGCGGATGCGCCCATTTTCAGAGGTAGATCATGATCATGGTAACAAATTTTCAACGTGATGATGATTTGATGTTGCACTCGAACTTGAACAGAAGTACTAGTATTGTCTCACAATTTTTATTATCATTATACTTTGAAAGATATAGCGGATGCGCCAATTTCAGAGATAGATCATGATCATGGTAACAAATTTTCAACGTGATGATGATTTGATGTTGCACTCGGCCTAGAATAGAAGTACTAGTACGGTCTCACAATTTTTTTTATCATTATACTTTGATATAGCGGATACGCTAATTTCAGAGATAGATCATGACCATGGTAGTGACCAATATTCAAGGTGATGATGATTTGATTTTGCACTCGGCCTTGAACAGAGGTACTAGTACGGTCTCACAATTTTTTATCATTATACTTGGACCTTAGCGAAATTCAAAATCTCATAGCGGCAAAACTTCCCGCCTACAAAATACAAAAATTTCACACGCTTCCAAATTCCCATTCTACCCCTGTGGAGATGACAGCAAAGTCGGTTGGTGGGGGGGTCTGCCCGTCATTTTTTGGATCACCACCTCCCTAGCCCGGAAACCCTCCCAAAAAAATTCATTTCCCTCAGACCACCCACCGGAACTTCCCAAGTCCCTCTCTCCCACCTCCACGACCACCGCACCGGAACATCCCCGCCGGACTTCCCTGGCCTACCCGAGGCCTCGCGATCCTCGTCATCCGGCTGCCTGCCGGAGCCGCTTCATCGACGCCGTCATCAACCGGACCGGATCATCCCCGCCGAACCTCGAAACCATATGCTCATCCAGCAGTCTACCGCAGTCGCTTCAGCTGCGGCATCGTCCACCCCACCGGAGCCGCTTCGCCGGATCCGTCGTCCACCGCATCGGATCTTGCTCACCGACACCGCTGTGCATGAACCGGATCTGCTTCACCGGCGCCGTGCATGATCTAAACTCTTCTACTGTCGCTTTTCTATTGCTTGCCTGCAAGTTCTTGTTTAATCTTGGGGGAACCTGTTTGTGCTAACGACGCGCCGTTACGTTTTTGCAGACGAGATGAGTAACCATGAAGTGTAATGGCCGTCTCTCCAACCCCAAGTAGCACATGTAGCGTACTTCATCACCGGATCTATCAACCCCAGGAAGATCTGTTGTGACTCCCACAGAGTGCTTCTCCTAATGTAAGTCCCTTGTTTTAGCGCCATGTTCTGGGTTCAGATGCTTGTTTGTCTGAAGCTCTTTTAGTTCATTCCTAGCTATGACCGTAACACGTTGCTATTTTCTACTTCATTGCTAACTTTAAGCGATTGAACATTTTGGTTTGCATTCCCTGCTCTGTAGATGTAGCCATCATAACTTCTATCTTGCTCAGTCGTTGTTACAAAAATTATAGGTATTATAGTAACATCCTGCTATTATTTAGTTCATGGCCAATTTTAAGTAATTGCACATGTTGGTTCGCATTCCCTGCTCTATAGCTTTTGGCATCGTAACTTCTATATTTGGTTTACATTCCCTGCTCTGTAGATCTAGCCATCATAACTTTATCTTGCTCAGTCGTTGTTACAAAAATTATGGCCTGCTACTATGTTGTTTGTGCCAATTTTTTACTCCATGAACATGTTGGCTTGCATTCCCTGTACTACAGGTGATGCCATTGTTTTGTATCTAGTTCATTGTAAGCTAACAAAGTAAGGACTTAGTTTGGCATGCTATCACTCTGCTATCTAGCCTGTAGTACAAATAAACTTGTCATACTACTAGATAATAATTTTGCGTGCCATCTTGTTCTTCAAAAGCTGCATTATTGACTTGTTTCTCTGACTTGGCATGACGCTCACATATGGAAAGCTGAACATATTGGTTTGCATTCCCTCTTATACAAGTTCACAGGTGATCCCACTATATTCTGTATCTGGTCCATCCTAAGCTCCAGCATTAACTATCCTCTATGTGTTGCTCATTACAAGTTTATATCCCGAAACATCTTGATTTGCATCCCCTTCACTATAAGTTCAGGAGTATTATTTAGTTCACGGCCAAAATGAAGTAATTGCACTTGGCACATGTTGGTTCACATTCCCTCCTCTTTAGCTTTTGCCATCGTAACTTCTATTTTTGGTTTACATTCCCTGCTCTGTAGATGTAGCCATCATAACTTCATCTTGCTCAGTCGTTGTTACAAAATTTATAGCCTGCTACTATGTTGTTCATGCCAATTTTGTACTCCCTGAACATGTTGGTTTGCATGGGACTCGACAGTAGTAAGTCTGCTGTTTCATTCTAACATGCTCTGTTATATTGGCTGTTGGTATGCGGCATGCACTCTTTGTTTGCTTATTGTGCGCATTACAATGATCTTGTTATAACGACGAAATGATGAGTTCCAAATTCTTTGGCAAACAATATTGTAGTGTCTTTGCCTTTCCATTGTTGTTGTCTTAACTTGTAATGTCTTTGTTTCGGATATAGGTGCTGCATGGACAACTTAAAAGATTGCCGGATCGCTTCATTGTATTGCTAGGTTTAATTACCATTCAATTTCTCTGGGTTCTGTAATATTTTTTCAATGCCTTGCAGCTGATGTAATATTTAGTTAGTTTTTATAGTTCTTTCGCGCATTTTTTCTTTGGTGCTTGTGGTAAGTGAGGCTATCCGACAGAAATCAATGCTGCGTAAATATTCTCAGTATCTAAATCACGAATTCCCATCCCTTAAACGGCCCAATTAAGCGATATCACATATGTGCCTGCCCGCAAATTCCTATAGCGCCTATTATGCCGGCATATGAACAGCAACTAAACGGGCTGGCCCACTTACTTATTGGGCCAGCCCATTTGATTGAAGGTGGACCCCACACTCTAATTGGGCTGGCCCACTTGCTTTAAGGTGGACCCCT
This sequence comes from Lolium multiflorum, assembly GCA_030979885.1. Lineage (NCBI taxonomy): Eukaryota > Viridiplantae > Streptophyta > Magnoliopsida > Poales > Poaceae > Lolium > Lolium multiflorum. The sequence continues at coordinate 211,400,770 of CM061753.1, read as the reverse complement.
CCCACTACTTAGTTGGGCAGCCCAATTGCTTTTGTGGTGGACCCCACATACTAAATGGGCCGGCCCTTTAAGAGGAAAGTGGGACCCTGTTTTTGGCCCGGCCCACTATCTTGTTGGGCCGGCCCACTTGCTATATGGTGGACCCCACACACTTGGGGCGGCCCTTAACAGAAAGTGGGACCCACGTGCTTTTGGCCCCCACTATCTTGTTGGGCCAGCACTTGCTATATGGTGGTCCCACATGGTAAATGGGCGGCCTTTAATAGGAAGGTGGGATCCACCTGTTTTTGGCCCGCCCACTATCTTGTTGGGCCGCCACTTCTATATGGTGGACCCACATACCAAATGGCCGGCCCATTAACAGAATGTGGGACCCACTGTTTTTGGCCCACTATCTTGGTGGGCCATACCACTTGCTATATGGTGGACCACATACTAAATGGGCGGCCCTTTAACCGGAAGGTGGGACCCACTTGTGTTTTGGCCCGGCCCATATCTTGTTGGCCGGCCCACTTGCTATATGGTGGACCCCACGTACTAAATGGGCCGACCCTTTAAGAAAGCGGGACCACCGGTGTTTTTGGCCCGGCCCACTAGCTTGTTGGGCCGGCCCACTTGCTACGGTGGACCCACACACTAAATGGGCCGCCTTTAACAGAAAGTGGGACCCACCTGTTTTGGCCGGCCCACTTGCTTCTTGGGCGGCCCTGCTGTAAGGTGGACCCACATGTTAAATGGGCGGCCCATTTAAGTTTTGACCAGTCAACATTAGAGGTTAGGTCCGGCCCACGTAACTAATGGACCAGCCCAGCTATATAGTTGACCGGTCAAACTATGTCATCTGGCCCGGCCCGCTTAAGACGTGGCAGGCCTCGTGTGGGCCTACCATCTACCACGGGGTTTCACGGTTAACGCCGTTAACTGCCGTTAACGGCGTGCCACGTCGGTTTGCATGACGTCGCAGTCAACGGGCTCGAAAACACTTCCGCAACGGTCCGATTTTCCGTGGGGGCGCCCAAGCGCGACGGACCGAAAAATCGTCGTTGGACTTTGCCTGACGCAGTTTCGACAACAGAACCCATATCGTCGGGTTAGGCCCATAGGCGACGAAAAATGCCCCTTAGTTGACGATTTTGGGACGTTGTCTATCAGAACTTTTCTTGTAGTGGCACACACTGTCACCTTTACACACGTGGGACAAGAAGTCTCCGGAGATCACATAAGTAAAACCCACTTGACTAGCATAATGACATCTAGATTACAAGCATCATCATATGAATCTCAATCATGTAAGGCAGCTCATGAGATTATTGTATTGAAGTACATAGGAGAGAGATGAACCACATAGCTACCGGTACAGCCCCGAGCCTCGATGAAGAACTACTCCCTCCTCATGGGAGCAGCCGGTGATGAAGATGGCGGAGATGGCAGCGGTGTCGATGGAGAAGCCTTCCGGGCACTTCCCCATCCGGCGTGCCGAACAGACTCCTGTCCCCGATCTTGGCTTCGCGATGGCGGCGGCTGCGGAAGGTTTCGCGTACCGTGGCTTTTTCGTATCGTGTTTTAGGTCGGGACCTTTTATAGGCGAAGAGGCGTCGGAAGGTCGAAGGGGCGACGGCACAATAGGGTGGCGCGGCCCAGCCCGGCCGCGCCACCACCATGTGTGGGCCCTGTGGCCCCTCTCGACGGTTTCGGGTGTTGGATGCTTCGCGCAAAATAGGAACCTAGGCGTTGATTTCGTCCAATTCCGAGAACATTTCGTTACTAGGATTTCTGAAACCAAAAGAAAAACGGAACTGGCACTTCGGCATCTTGTTAATAGGTTAGTTCCGGAAAACGCATAAATATGACATATAATGTGTATAAAACATGTAGGTATCATCAATAAAGTAGCATGGAACATAAGAAATTATCGATACGTCGGAGACGTATCAGCATCCCCAAGCTTAGTTCTGCTCGTCCCGAGCAGGTAAAACGATAACAAAGATAATTTCTGAAGTGACATGCCATCATAACCTTGATCATACTATTTGTAAACATATGTAATGAATGCAGCGATCAAAAACAATGGTAATGACATGAGTAAACAAATGAATCATAAAGCAAAGACTTTTCATGAATAGTACTTTCAAGACAAGCATCAATAAGTCTTGCATAAGAGTTAACTCATAAAGCAATAAATCAAAGTAAAGGTATTGAAGCAACACAAAGGAAGATTAAGTTTCAGCGGTTGCTTTCAACTTATAACATGTATATCTCATGGATAGTTGTCGATGCAAAGTAATATAACAAGTGCAATATGCAAGTATGTAGGAATCAATGCACAGTTCACAAGTGTTTGCTTCTTGAGGTGGAGAGAGATAGGTAAACTGACTCAACATAAAATTAAAAGAAAGGTCCTTCAAAGAGGAAAGCATCGATTGTTGTATTTGTGCTAGAGCTTTTATTTTGAAAACATGAAACAATTTTGTCAACGGTAGTAATAAAGCATATGAGTTATGTAAATTATATCTTACAAGTTGCAAGCCTCATGCATAGTATACTAATAGTGCCCGCACCTTGTCCTACTTAGCTTGGACTACCGGATCATCGCAATACACATGTTTCAACCAAGTGTCACAAAGGGGTACCTCCATGCCGCCTGTACAAAGGTCTAAGGAGAAAGCTCGCATTTTGGATTCTCGCTTTTGATTATTCTCAACTTAGACATCCATACCGGGACAACATGGACAACAGATAATGGACTCCTCTTTAATGCATAAGCATGTAGCAACAATTATTATTCTCATATGAGATTGAGGATATATGTCCAAAACTGAAACTTCCACCATGATTCATGGCTTTAGTTAGCGGCCCAATGTTCTTCTCTAACAATATGCATGCTCCAACCATTAAGGTGGTAGATCTCTCTTACTTCAGACAAGACGGACATGCATAGCAACTCACATGATATTCAACAAAGAATAGTTGATGGCGTCCCCAGAAGCATGGTTATCGCACAACAAACAACTTAATAAGAGATAAAGTGCATAAGTACATATTCAATACTACAATAGTTTTTAAGGCTATTTTGTCCCATGAGCTATATATTGCAAAGGTGAATGATGGAATTTTAAAGGTAGCACTCAAGCAATTTACTTTGGAATGGCGGAGAAATACCATGTAGTAGGTAGGTATGGTGGACACAAATGGCATAGTGGTTGGCTCAAAGATTTTGGATGCATGAGAAGTATTCCCTCTCGATACAAGGTTTAGGCTAGCAAGGTTATTTGAAACAAACACAAGGATGAACCGGTGCAGCAAAACTCACATAAAAGACATATTGTAAACATTATAAAACTCTACACCGTCCTCCTTGTTGTTCAAAACTCAATACTAGAAATTATCTAGACCTTAGAGAGACGAAATATGCAAACCAAATTTTAGCAAGCTCTATGTATTTCTTCATTAATGGGTGCAAAGTATATGATGCAAGAGCTTAAACATGAGCACAACAATTGCCAAGTATCAAATTATCCAAGACATTTTACCAATTACTACATGTAGCATTTTCCAATTCCAACCATATAACAATTTAACGAAGAGGAAACTTCGCCATGAATATTATAAGCTAAGAACACATGTGTTCATACGAACCAGCGGAGCGTGTCTCTCTCCCACACAAGGATGAACTTATTCAGAGAACTAAGATAACAAAACAAAACTAAAAGCACACATACGCTCCAAGTAAAATACATAAGGTGTGACTGAATAAAAATATAGTTTCAGGGGAGGAACCTGATGATGTTGTCGATGAAGAAGGGGATGCCTTGGGCATCCCCAAGCTTAGACGCTTGAGTCTTCTTAAAATATGCAGGGATGAACCACGGGGCATCCCCAAGCTTAGAGCTTTCACTCCTCTTGATCATAGTATATCATACTCCTCTCTTGACCCTTGAAAACTTCCTTCACACCAAACTTCAAGCAAACTCATTAGAGGGTTAGTGCACAATAAAAGTTTACATGTTCAGAGGTGACACAATCATTCTTTACACTTCTGAACATTGCATAAAGCTACTGGACATTAATGGATGAAAGAAATTCATCCAACATAGCAAAAGAGGCAATGCGAAATAAAAGGCAGAATCTGTCAAAACAGAACAGTTCATAAAGACGAATTTTAAAATGGCACCAGACTTGCTCAAATGGAAAAACTCAAAACTAATGAAAGTTGCGTACATATCTTAGGATCACTCACGTAAATTGGCATAATTTTCTGAGTTACGTACATAGAATTAGTCCCAGATTCGTGACAGACAGCAATGCTGTTTCTGCGCAGCAATCCAAATCTAGCATCAACTTTACCATAGAGACTTTACTTGGCACAACAATGCAACAAAACTAAGATAAGGAGAGGTTTCTACAGTAGTAAACAACTTCCAAGACACAAATATAAAACAAAGTACTGTAGTAAAAAAAAACACATGGGTTATCTCCCAAGAAGTTCTTTCTTTATAGCCATTAAGATGGGCTCAGCAGTTTTAATGATGCACTCGCAAGAAATAAGAGTTGAAGCAAAAGAGAGCATCAAGAGGCAAATTCAAAACACATTTAAGTCTAACATGCTTCCTATGCATAGGAATCTTGTAAATAAACAAGTTCATGAAGAGCAAAGTAACAAGCATAGGAAGATAAAACAAGTGTAGCTTCAAAAATTTCAGCACATAGAGAGGTGTTTTAGTAACATGAAAATTTTTACAACCATATTTTCCTCTCTCATAATAACTTTCAGTACCAACATGAGCAAACTCAACAATATAACTATCACATAAAGCATTCTTATCATGAGTCTCATGCATAAAATTATTACTCTCCACATAAGCATAATCAATTTAATTAGTTGTAGTGGGAGCAAATTCAACAAAGTAGCTATCATTATTATTCTCATCAAGTGTAGGAGGCATAGTATAATCATAATAAAATTTACTCTCCATAGTAGGCGGCACCAAAAGACCACTATCATTATAATCATCATAAATAGGAGGCAAAGTATCATCAAAGAAAATTTTCTCCTCAATGCTTGGGGGACTAAAAATATCATGCTCATCAAAGCCAGCTTCCCCAAGCTTAGAATTTTCCATAGCATTAGCAACAATGGTGTTCAAAGCATTCATAGTAATAACATTCCCATTAGCATGCATATAAAGTTCCATGGGTTTCTTAATTCTTTCTTCAAACACATCATGTCCTAATTCAAGATAAAGTTCATAAAGATCTCTCATATTTTTGTTGTTTTCCATTATGCCTAACTAGTGTAAACAAGAAACAAAAAGATGCAATTGCAGGATCTAAAGGAAATAGCTTACAACGGCGCCGGAAAATAGCTTAGTAGCCGAGATCCGGAGTGTGAGTACCTTTTACCTTGGGGATGCTGATACGTCTCCAACGTATCGATAATTTCTTATGTTCCATGCCACTTTATTGATGATACCTACATGTTTTATGCACATTTTATGTCGTATTTACGCATTTTATGGAACTAACCTATTAACAAGATGCCGAAGTGCCAGTTCTGTTTCGCTGTTTTTGGTTTCAGAAATCCTAGTAACGAAATATTCTCGGAATTGGACGAAATCAACGCCTGGGTTCCTATTTTGCCCGGAAGCATCCAGAACACCCGAGAGCCGCCAGAGGGGGCCCCTGGTGGGCCCAGATGACATGGTGGCGCGGCCCGGCTGGCGCGCCACCTATGGTCTCGTCGCCTCGTTGACCCTCCTGCGCCGCCTCTTCGCCTATATAAAGCCCCCGTCGAAAACCCTTACGAGAGGAAGCCACGATACGAGAAAAGTTCCGAGCCGCCGTCATCGCGAAGCCAAGATCTGGGGGACAGAGTCTCTGTTCCGCACCCGCCGAGCGGGGAAGTGCCCCCGAAGGCTTCTCCATCGACACCGCTGCCATCTCCACCGCCATCTTCATCACCGCTGCTGCTCCCATGAGGAGGGAGTAGTTCTCCATCGAGGCTCGGGGCTGTACCGGTAGCTATGTGGTTCATCTCTCTCCTATGTAGTTCAATACAATAATCTCATGAGCTGCCTTACATGATTGAGATTCATATGATGATGCTTGTAATCTAGATGTCATTATGCTAGTCAAGTGGGTTTTACTTATGTGATCTCCGGAGACTCCTTGTCCCACGTGTGTAAAGGTGACAGTGTGTGCACCGTGTGGGTCTCTTAGGCTATATTTCACGAAGTACTTATTCACTGTTGAAGAGCGTAGTGAAGTGCTTATTTATATCTCTTTATGATTGCAATGTGCATCGTATCACAATTTATCTATGTGCTACTCTAGTGATGTGTTATTAAAGTAGTTTTATTCCTCCTGCATGTGTGCAAAGGTGACAGTGCGTGCACCGTGTTAGTACTTGGTTTATGCTATGATCATGATCTTTTGTAGATTGCGAAGTTAACTATTGCTATGATAATATTGATGTGATCTATTCCTCCTACATATGCATGAAGGTGACAGTGTGCATGCTATGCTAGTACTTGGTTTAGTCTTTTGATCTATCTTATACTTAAGGTTACTTAAACATGAGCATTATTGTGGAGCTTGTTAACTCCGGCATTGAGGGTTCGTGTAATCCTACGCAATGTGTTCATCATCCAACAAAAGTGTAGAGTATGCATTTATCTATTCTGTTATGTGATCAATGTTGAGAGTGTCCACTAGTGAAAGTGTAATCCCTAGGCCTTGTTCCTAAATACTGCTGAGTTACTACTGCTTGTTTCTGTTTTCTTGCGTTACTGCTGCAATACTACCACCATCAACTACACGCCAGCAAGCTATTTTCTGGCACCGTTGCTACTGCTCATATATATTCATACCACCTGTATTTCACTATCTCTTCGCCGAACTAGTGCACCTATTTGGTGTGTTGGGGACACAAGAGACTTCTTGCTTTGTGGTTGCAGGGTTGCATGAGAGGGATATCTTTGACCTCTTCCTCCCTGAGTTCGATAAACCTTGGGTGATCCACTTAAGGGAAAACTTGCTGCTGTTCTACAAACCTCTGCACTTGGAGGCCCAACACTGTCTACAGGAAAGGAGGGGAACGTAGACATCAAGCTATTTTTGGCGCCGTTGCCGGGGAGGAAAGGTAAAAGGTACTCACACTCCGGATCTTGGCTACTAAGCTATTTCCCGGCGCCGTTGTAAGTACTCGAAGCTATTTGCAATTGCGACATTTGGTTTCTTGTTTACACTAGTTAGGCATAATGGAAAACAACAAAAATATGAGAGATCTTTATGAACTTTATCTTGAATTAGGACATGATGTGTTTGAAGAGAAAATTAAAAAACCCATGGAACTTTATATGCATGATAATGGGAATGTTATTAGTATGAATGCTTTGAACACCATTGTTGCTAATGCTATGGAAAATTCTAAGCTTGGGGAAGCTGGCTTTGATGAGCATGATATTTTTAGTCCCCCAAGCATTGAGGAGAAAATTTACTTTGATGATACCTTGCCTCCTATTTATGATGATTATAATGATAGTAGTCTTTTGTTACCACCTGTTATGGAGGATAAATTTGATTATGATTACAATATACCTCCTATATTTGATAGCTACTTTGTTGAATTTGCTCCCACTACAACTAATAAAATTGATTATGCTTATGTGGAGAGTAATAATTTTATGCATGTGGCTCATGACAAGAATGTTTTATGTGATAGTTATATTGTTGAATTTGTTCATGATGCTACTGAAAGTTATTATGAGAGAGGGAAACATGGTTATATGCATCTTAATAATATTAAGTTTCCCCTCTTTATGTTGAAAATCTTGAAATTGCGCTTGTGTTGCTTATCTATGCTTGCCACTTTGTTCTTCATGAATATATTTGTGTACAAGATTCCTTTTCATAGGAAGTGGGTTAGGCTTAAATGTATTTTGAATTTGCTTCTTGATGCTCTCTTTTGCTTCAACTCTCATCCTTATGAGAGCATTATCATTAAAACTGCTGAGCCCATCTTAATGGCTATAAAGAAAGAACTTCTTGGGAGATAACCCATGTGTTTATTTTACTACAGCAATTTTTGTTTTGTTGAGTCTTGGAAGTTGTTTACTACTGTAGCAACCTCTCCTTATCATGTTTTTGTGCCAAGTAAAGTTTCTATGTCAAAGTTATGTTATATTTGGGATCGCTGCGCAGAAACAGCATTGCTGTCTGTCACGAATCTGGGCACAGTCCTCTGTAGAAAATTCGAAAAAATCTGCCAATTTACGAGCGTGATCCTCAGATATGTACGCAACTTTCATTAGTTTTGAGTTTTTCCATTTGAGCAAGTCTGGTGCCATCTTTAAATTCGTCTTTACGGACTGTTCTGTTTTTGACAGATTCTGCCTTTTATTTGCATTGCCGCTTTTGCTTTGTTGAATGGGTTTCTTTGTTCCATTAACTTTCAGAAGTTTTGTGCAATGTCCAGAAGTGTTAAGAATGATTGTGTCACCTCTGAACATGTGAATTTTTGATTATGCACTAACCCTCTAATGAGTTTGCTTGAAGTTTGGTGTGAAGGAAGTTTTCAAGGGTCAATAGAAGAGGGTGATATAATGTGATCGAGAAGAGTGAAAGGTCTAAGCTTGGGGATGCCCCGTGGTTCATCCCTGCATATTTTAAGAAGACTCAAGCATCTAAGCTTGGGGATGCCCAAGGCATCCCTTCTTCATCGACAACTTATCAGGTTTCTTCTAGTGAAACTATATTTTTATTCCAGTCACATCCTATGTATTTTACTTGGAGCGTCTGTGTGCTTTTATTTTTGTTTTTGTTTTGTTATCTTAGTTCTCTGAATAAGTTCATCCTTGTGTGGGAGAGACACGCTCCGCTGGTTCGTATGAACACATGTGTTCTTAGCTCATAATATTCATGGCGAAGTTTCCTCTTCGTTAAATTGTTATATGGTTGGAATTGGAAAATGCTACATGTAGTAATTGGTAAAATGTCTTGGATAATTTGATACTTGGAAATTGTTGTGCTCATGTTTAAGCTCTTGCATCATATACTTTGCACCCATTAATGAAGAAATACTTAGAGCTTGCTAATTTGGTTTGCATATTTGGTTTCTCTAGAGTCTAGATAATATCTAGTATTGAGTTTTGAACAACAAGGAAGACGGTGTAAAGTCTTATAATGTTTACAATATGTCTTTTATGTGAGTTTTGCTGCACCGGTTCATCCTTGTGTTTGTTTCAAATAACCTTGCTAGCCTAAACCTTGTATCGAGAGGAATACTTCTCATGCATCCAAATCCTTGAGCCAACCACTATGCCATTTGTGTCCACCATACCTACCTACTACATGGTATTTCTCCGCCATTCCAAAGTAAATTGCTTGAGTGCTACCTTTAAACAATTCAAAAGTTATTACCTCTTATTTGTGTCAATGTTTTATAGCTCATGAGGAAGTATGTGGTGTTTATCTTTCAATCTTGTTGGGCAACTTTCACCAATGGACTAGTGGCTTCATCCGCTTATCCAATAATTTTGCAAAAAGAGCTGGCAATGGGATTCCCAGTCCCAAATTAATTAACAAAAATAGACACTCCTCCATGGTATGTGATTGTTGGAAGGCACCCGAAGGATTCGGTTAGCCATGGCTTGAGAAAGCAAAGGTGGGGAGGAGTGTCATCATAATAAAATTAAAATAAAAAGGCACTCCTTCATGGTATGAGATTGTTGGGCACCCGAGGATTCGGTTAGCCATGGTTTGTGAAAGAAAGGTTGGAAGGAGTGCCACCCAAAAATAAAATAAAATGGGAGCCGCTCTTTGAAGGTTTGTCAAGGGGGTTAGAGTACCGCTACCATTCGTTGACAACAACAAACACCTCTCAAAATTTTACTTTTATGCTCTCTTTATGTTTTCAAAACCAAAGCTCTAGCACAAATATAGCAATCGATGCTTTCCTCTTTGAAGGACCTTTCTTTTACTTTTATGTTGAGCCAGTTCACCTATTTCTCTCCACCTCAAGAAGCAAACACTTGTGAACTGTGCATTGATTCCTACATACTTGCATATTGCACTTATTATATTACTTTGCATTGACAACTATCCATGAGATATACATGTTATAAGTTGAAAGCAACCGCTGAAACTTAATCTTCCTTTGTGTTGTTTCAACGTCTTTACTTTAAATTATTGCTTTATGAGTTAACTCTTATGCAAGACTTATTGATGCCTGTCTTGAAAGTGTTATTCATGAAAAGTCATTGCTTATTGATTCATTTGTTTACTCATGTCATTTACCATTGTTTTGATCGCTGCATTCATTACATGTGTTTATAGTATGATCAAGGTTATGATGGCATGTCACTTAAGAAATTATCTTTGTTATCGTTTTACCTGCTCGGGACGAGCAGAACTAAGCTTGGGGATGCTGATACGTCTCCAACGTATCGATAATTTCTTATGTTCCATGCCACTTTATTGATGATACCTACATGTTTTATGCATTTTATGTCGTATTTACGCATTTTATGGAACTAACCTATAACAAGATGCGAAGTGCAGCCCTGTTTTCTGCTGTTTTTGGTTTCAGAAATCCTAGTAACGAAATATTCTCGGAATTGGACGAACGTCAGGTTCCTATTTTGCCCGGAAGCATCCGGCACAGAGAGCCGCGAGGGGGCCCCGTGGGGCCAGATGACATGGTGGCGCGGCCAGGCCCTGGCCGCGCCACCCTATGGTCTCGTCGCCGTTGACCCTCCTGCGCCGCCTCTTCGCCTATATAAAGCCCCTCGTATCGAAACCCTCAGAGGAAGCCACGATACGAAAAGTTCCCAGAGCCGCCGTCATCGCGAAGCCAAGATTCGGGGACAGAGTCTCTGTTCCGGCACCCGCCGGACGGGGAAGTGCCCCGGCTTCTCCATCGACACCGTTGCCATCTCCACCGCCATCTTCATCACGCCTCTTTGCTCCCATGAGGAGGGAGTAGTTCTCCATCGAGGCTCGGGCTGTACCGTAGCTATGTGGTTCATCTCTCTCCTATGTAGTTCAATACAATAATCTCATGAGCTGCCTTACATGATTGAGATTCATATGATGATGCTTGTAATCTAGATGTCATTATGCTAGTCAAGTGGGTTTTACTTATGTGATCTCCGGAGACTCCTTGTCCCACGTGTGTAAAGGTGACATGTGTGCACCGTGTGGGTCTCTTAGGCTATATTTCACGAAGTACTTATTCACTATTGAAGAGCGTAGTGAAGTGCTTATTTATATCTCTTTATGATTGCAATGTGCATCGTATCACTATGTGCTACTCTAGTGATGTGTTATTAAAGTAGTTTTATTCCTCCTGCATGTGTGCAAAGGTGACAGTGCGTGCACCGTGTTAGTACTTGGTTTATGCTATGATCATGATCTCTTGTAGATTGCGAAGTTAACTATTGCTATGATAATATTGATGTGATCTATTCCTCCTACATATGCATGAAGGTGACGGTGTGCATGCTATGCTAGTACTTGGTTTAGTCTTTTGATCTATCTTATACTTAAGGTTACTTAAACATGAGCATTATTGTGGAGCTTGTTAACTCCGGCATTGAGGGTTCGTGTAATCCCATCATCCAACAAAAGTGTAGAGTATGCATTTATCTATTCGTTATGTGATCAATGTTGAGAGTGTCCACTAGTGAAAGTGTAATCCTAGGCCTTGTTCCTAAATGCTGTAGTTACTGCTTGTTGTTTCTGTTCTTACTTACCGTGCAATACACCATCAACACGCCGCAAGCTATTTTCTCGCACCGTTGCTACTGCTCATATATATTCATACCACCTGTATTTCACTATCTCTTCGCCGAACTAGTGCACCTATTTGGTGTGTTGGGGACACAAGAACTTCTTGCTTTGTGGTTGCAGGGGTTGCATGAGAGGGATATCTTTGACCTCTTCCTCCCTGAGTTCGATAAACCTTGGGTGATCCACTTAAGGAAAACTTGCTGCTGTTCTACAAACCTCGCACTTGGAGGCCCAACACTCTACAGGAAAGGAGGGGGCGTAGACATCACCCCGGCAACGGCGCTGGAAAAGTGCTTGATGTCTACGGGTGCTTCTATTCTTGTAGAGAGTGTTGGGCCTCCAAGAGAAGAGGTTTGTAGAAGAAAGTTTCCCTTAAGTGGATCACCAAGGTTTATCGAACTCAGGGAGGAAGAGGTCAAAGATATCCCTCTCATGCAACCCTGCAACCACAAAACAAGAAGTCTCTTGTGTCCCCAACACACCTAATAGGTGCACTAGTTCGCGAAGAGATAGTGAAATACAAGTGGTATGAATGAATATGAGCAGAGTACGCAGAAAATGCTGGCGTGCGATTGATGGTAGTAATATTGCAGGAGGTAAACATGCATTAGTAACACGAAGTAGTAACGCATGATAAAACGGCAAACAAGCAACGATAGCATATTTAGGAACAAGGCCTAGGGAATAGACTTTCACTAGTGGACACTCTCAACTTTGATCACATAACAGAATAGATAAATGCATACTCTACACTCTCTTGTTGGATGATGAACACATTGCGTAGGATTACACGAACCCTCAATGCCGGAGTTAACAAGCTCCACAATTCAATGTTCATATTTAAATAACCTTAGAGTGCATGAAAGATCGACACGACTAAACCAAGTACTAACATAGCATGCACACTGTCACCTTCACACCATGTAGGAGGAATAGATCACATCAATACCATCATAGCAATAGTTAACTTCATAATCTCGAGAGATCATAATCATAGCCTACGCCAAGTACTAACACGGATGCACACACTGTCACCATTACACCGTGCGGGAGGAATAAAACTACTTTAATAACATCACTAGAGTAGCACATAGATAAATTGTGATACAAAACACATTGCAATCATAAAGAGATATAAATAAGCACTTCACTATGCCATTCATAACCGTGAATAAGTATTCTGTGAAATATAGCCTAAGAGACCCACACGTGCACACACTGTCACCTTTACACACGTGGGACAAGGAGTCTCCGGAGATCACATAAGTAAAACCCACTTGACTAGCATAATGACATCTAGATTACAAGCATCATCATATGAATCTCAATCATGTAAGGCAGCTCATGAGATTATTGTATTGAAGTACATAGGAGAGATGAACCACATAGCTACCGGTACAGCCCGAGCCTCGATGAAGAACTACTACCTCCTCATGGGAGCAGCATGGTGATGAAGATGGCGGTGGAGATGGCTGTGTCGATGGAGAAGCCTTCCGGCACTCCGTCGGCGTGCGGAAGATACTCTGTCCCCGATCTTGGGTTCGCGATGGCGGCGGCTCGGAAGGTTTCGCGCACCGTGGCTTTTCGTATCGTGTTTTAGGTCGGGACCTTTTATAGGCGGCGGCGTCGAAGGTCGAAGGGCGACGACACACAGGTGGCGCGGCCCAGCCGCCGCGCCACCACCATGTGTGGGCCCCCTGTGGCCCCTCTCCGGCGGTTCTCGGGTGTTGGATGCTTCCGGGCAAAATAGGAACTCGGGCGTTGATTTCGTCCAATTCCGAGAACATTTCGTTACTAGGATTTCTGAAACCAAAACAGCAAACAGGAACTGGCACTTCCGCATCTTGTTAATAGGTTAGTTCCAAAACGCATAAATATGACATATAATGTGTATAAAACATGTAGGTATCATCAATAAAGTAGCATGGAACATAAGAAATTATCGATACGTCGGAGACGTATCACAGGACTATCTTGGATACGGATATATCGCGTGCCAGGTGTGCCACGGACACAAGGCATGTGTGAGATGCATGGAAAAGACGCCGTTTTTACAGCTGGGTAAGGATCCCGGGTCTTCAAAAACCGTCTACATGAGGCATCGAATGTGGCTTCCCAAGAATGACCCGTGGAGGAAGCGTGGAGACCTGTTCAATGGGAAGGATGAGGTCGAGGGACCTCCACCTAGGCGAAGCGGCGAAGAGATAGATACTCTGTTGAAAAACTGGAAAGACTGCCCTCCGGCGGGTAAGATAAAGATCCAGAAGCGGAAGAAAGGAGACAAGAGAAAGAAAAAGGAACCCGGGCCGCTCTTGGGGGTATGGAAAAGGAGGTCCGTGTTTTGGGACTTGCCGTACTGGAAGATCCTCGGTACGCCTCATAGCCTTGATGTCATGCATATCACGAAGAACGTGTGCGAGAGCTTGCTTGGCACTGTGCTCAACATGCCGGAGAGGACCAAAGACGGATCGAAAGCAAGACACGACCTGATGGCCCTTCATATCAGAAAAGAGCTTCATTTTGCGCAGGTTGACCAGGAAACTGAGGAGGAGGAGACGGATGGTCGCAAACGCAAAAGGGTGGCCAGGCAGCGCGAAACTCCTCGCCCCTCCTGCTTCACTCTAAATCCCGATGAGCTCGAACAATTCTTCAAGTGCCTACTAGAAGTCAAATTTCCTCTAGGCTACGCGGGGCTGATACGCAGATGGCTGGACCCGACGAAAAAAATCTTCAGCGGGATGAAGTCTCATGACTGTCATGTCATGATGACGCAGATACTTCCGGTTGCTATCCGAGGGATAATGGAACCGCACGTTCGTGCGACGCTGACTGACCTGTGTAACGTCTTTGACGTCATCACTCGAAAGTCGATAACCGTCAAGAAACTCGGGAGGCTGCAGGAAGAGATCGTCACCATCCTATGCGAGATGGAGATGTACTTCCCGCCCGCATTCTTTGACATCATGGTCCATCTGCTGGTGCATATAGTGGACGATATCGAGGATCTTGGGCCCGCGTTCCTTCACAACATGATGGCGTTAGAAAGAATGAACGGCTTCATCAAAGGATATGTTCGTAACAGGGCACATCCGGATGGAAGCATCGTCCAGGGCTTTCTCACCGAGGAGTGCATCTCTTTCTGCAAGAATTATTTAAACGAGGACGACCCACGTCCGGTTGGATTGCCCGCCAACAAGCACCTCGGCAGATTCGAGGGAGTAGGCCACAACGCTGGCAGGAGGGAACTCGATGCCGATCAAGATGATAGGAGAACAGACTTTAACAGGGCCCACTTAGTAGCACTACAACACATGAACGAGGTAGAGCCTTGGGTGGATCAGCACATAAACATGATCAAGAGCAGGGCTGACAAGCCGATGACGGAAGAAGAGGTATTTAGAGCGCACAACTCCTCTTTCGCGAGCTGGTTCAAAGACCAGATTGATGCCAATCCCCCACCAATGGCAAGCGACGTAGACAAAATGATATTGGCCTTGTCTTATGGGCCCGCCCCCAACCTCATGACTTATCAGAAGTACGACATCAACGGTTACACATTCTCCACAGAGGAGAGAGACAAAAAAAGCGACTACCAGAACTCGGGTGTGACGATGGAATCGTACACGGGTGAAGAGAAGAAAAGGTACTACGGAAGGATCGAGGAAATCTGGGAGCTCGACTACGTCGGGGAGAAGCTACCGATGTTTCGTGTCAGATGGGCTACGGACGTCACAAAAGAAGATGCGTATGTCACCACCATGCGACTGCCCCCCAAATCCAAGACCAAGAACCCCACCGCGCAAAATGAGCCTTGGGTATTGGCTAAGCACGTCGAGCAATGCTTCTTCATAACTGACCCGTCAAGGCCCAGCCGTGTTGTCGTAAGGAGAGGAAAAAGGGCCCTCGTCGGAATGGATGGAGTGGCCGACGAGCAAGACTTCGACGGCCTCGTCGGAGACCCAATGATGGAAGAACCCGATGAAGACGATAGAACCTACACACTAAGAAGAAGAAGGACGACGCTACCTAGGTCAAGTGTTCCTCCGTACACAAGGAGTCGCGACGATACCGGTGGGGTCACAAGGACCAAGCGGAAGGGACTTTGAAGTCATTTGTGTATTTATAATAATTATCTCTCGAACAACCATTTGTCCGTCTCAAGTGTATCCTGAATTTATGTCTCGGTTTTTTATCGGATATCCTCGAAAGGACTTTGAAGTCATTCAAGAATTAAAATCATCAATTTATGTCTTGCAATTTATCCTTCATTGATTTATTTTATCGGATGTTGCCAAAGGACAATTTATCTAAATAACTAGAAACAATAAAAAAAGATCTTAAGAAAAGAAAAAAAGGGTGCCTTTTTTGCACCCACAGGGATTCGAACCCTGGGTGCTTCGGCTGTGCAGAACAGACTGCAACCACTGCAGTAGCGAATCGGTTTTGTATAATGAACCTGGTTTACAGTATTAATGGTGCACATGTTATCCCCGGCGAATTGGTCGGTTTCGCCGGTGGTAAATGCACGTGGGCCCACCTGTTAGTGGCTCAAATGTTACCGCCGGCGTTTACGGCAAAACGCCGGGGGTAAAGCGTGCACGACTTAGTCGTCTGGTGGCGCGCGCGTTCTCCTCCCCAAATCGACCTGCCGCCGTCCGCCTCCCCCAAATCCCTGCGCCGTCGTCGATCCGCCGCCGCGCGCCTCCCCAAATCCCCCACCGCACGCATCTCCTTCCTGCCGCCGTCGTCGTTCCATCGCCATCGCCTCCCCCAAATCCCCCACCGCACGCATCTCCTGCCTGCCACCGTCGTCGTTCCATCGCCATCGCCGTCGCCCTCGATCCGTCGCCATCGTCGTCGCCTCCCGCCTCAGCAACAAGGTGACTTCCTCGAGCGCATGCGCCAGCCCTCCGCCTCCGAGTTCGTTAAGGCCATCAAGGGATCAGCTCCTCTCCCCTCCCCTCCCCCCCGCCCCCGTTTCCCTCAATTTCCTTTCTAGGGTCTCTGGATTTGTTGGGTACCTCGACGGCATCCTGTATGTGATGGTTTTCCACTTCATTAGCAAATTTAGCATCAAAATGTTTGCGGATTGTCTAGCTTTTTTCTTAACATTTTTCTGTGTACCTCCTTCTGTTTGCGTACGTAAATTATATGTAAGGCCAGGAATTTATTGGTACATAATTGTTGATGTTATTGCTGTAATTTCATGAAGAATAAAATCTAAAGGCTCAGATTTTTTTCATAAATACTTGTTGGTTCTCTTGTAGTGCTGGTGTTGTGTTATGGCTCACGAGCAGCTATAGAAATTGGTAACGAGTACTTGGTCAGCTCATTAAACAAGGGGATATAATTATATATACATGGAGAAGTGAAATCAGTATGTTACTATGTTAGTGCTTAATAGATGGAGCAACATCATCCGCCTTCGGGAAATGAAGATACAATGACAGGCAGATGGTGTAGTTATAGTTTCTTAGTTAGTAGATGGAGCAACAGCAGCTGCCTTTGGGAATGAGTTCTAACAGCAGGCAGTAGACCACCTAGTCCTCAAGAATCAGACAATAAGAAAAGAGTATGTCATGAACAATGCCATGGTTACTACATTTACTACTTTAATTAGTTCATCTATCCTACTACATTACCTCAGTATGTGTCCTACTACTACTTGCAGAATGACTATACCTAGATGAAGAATGTAACCATTTTTTAACTCAATGCTAGAATAGGGAATACAGTACATGTGTGCAAGCAGATCAAGCTATAAGCATTTTCTATATTCAGACAGTTGAAATCATGACCCCATGTTTGTCATGTCCAATAATATTCCTGTTTGCTTATATTGGAATATGGTTGTATTTTCGTATCAGTAAGTCAAGTATACTGATAGCTTGTGTTTTTGTATGTGAGGTTAATGCTGTACCTGGATTTGCTTAGAGGAAGGAGTTGTTTGCTTAAAATCCTTATAATGCTGTTTGCTTAAAATGCTTATAATGTTGTACCTGTTTTTGTGCATAGCTTGTGTTTCTAGTCAGTTAAAGGAAGTACCTGGATTTGCTTAGAGCGTAGACTGCAATATTTATTTTGCAATTCTGGACTGATGAATAGCCTTCTTTGCTATGTGCAGCTCCTCCCGTCGCAGCAGCTCACGCCCGCCTCTCCAGCCCGCCGACCAGGTGCCAACCGCCGCAGGAACAAGCTGCCCGCCTCTCCGACCTCGTCTTCACCGCTCACTCCTCCAGAAGCTCAAGGTAATTAGAATGGGGATGAATGTGAAATGGCTAGACCTGAGCATATGCTGGACCTGATGTGGTGGTGCTAGACCTGAGCATATGTTTTGCCGGAATGTCGATTAACTTCCGTTCCGGCGAATTTCTGGCACTCCGGCATGACCTTTTTAGCAAAGGTCATGCCGAATTTTCGCCGTGGATTTCCACCTAGTAGTGTTAACAGAATATACTTGGCAATTTTTAACAGTATTTGACATTCTTGATAATAACCGTGGGTTATAGCACCATATATAATAACCAATTATTTATGTGTACATTAACTTGATAACATTTCATGGATTAACCGATGAAGTTTGATGCCATCATGGTAGCACAGTTTTATTCAGAACATGGTAGCACATTAACTTGATACATATGCTTGTGTTTTTGTTAACTTGTAACCCATTTGGTGAATCTGTACATATAGTGTGTTGTCTTTCAACAAAGCACCCCATTTGGTGAATCTAATATTTCAAGAAAACATGATCTTGTTTTACTTTTTCTAGCCACAATATATGAATTTCTGAATTTGTCAAGTGATAGTTACAGTATATGAATTTCTGAATTTGTAAAGTGATAGTTACAGTATATGAATTACTGAGTATATTTTTAATATGAACACTTACAGTAGCTTTTGCACTTACAATAGCTTGTGCACTTACAGTAGCTTATGCACTTACAGAAGGTATAGCTAGCGATGTCGTCTTCTGCAGACCCCAACGAAGACGTTGACGGGTCTTCTCAGCGGAAGTTGGATGAGCACTACAGGCTCATGGTCTCGGATCAGCTGGAGGACCTTCCAAGGGGCAGCGATGACGAGTCCTCGGAGGAGGGGGATGATGAGATGGACAACGATGGTGAGGATGAGAGGGCCGCTGCCGACGAGACCACCGACAGTGGCGTTGCCGGGGGTAGCTCGGATACTACTACCGAGGCCAAGAGGAAACGGAAGCAGCGGCGCCCAAACAGGGTCGGCACCACTCGCGAGATAATCACCGCGGTGGACGCCAAGACCGGTCTTCCTACTGAGCCCAAGCACCTGGCGAAGGGGTACGGCCTCCAACTGGGAGCAATCCTTCGGGACGTCGTCGACGTCAACGAGACGAAACTCCGAACCAAGAAGAAGCAGCATCTGCAGGCCCAACTCCTTGCGCGGCTGCACGCACGGTATGAGTTCCCTGTGGAATACAGGAACGAGGATCCCAAGGATAACATCGTGAATAGACGAGCCCTCTCTAAGTTCTCCAAGAACCTCAGCGGTTATAAAACCATGCTGAGGGGGATGCTTGGTAACAATGAGACTTGGGAAGAGATCCAGCGCCACTTCCCGCGGATGACGCTGGAGCAGTATAATAAATTCTTGGAAAACGAGGAGCTCGAGTACACCAAAAGACAATCGACCTGGGGGAAGGAGCTGGCGGATAAGAACATCGGTCACCACAATCTCGGTTGCCGTGGCTTCGAAGGCAAGCAGCCGGTATGGGACAAGGAGGACCAGGCCTACATAAATGCTGGCCTCGAGCCCCCTTTTGCCAAGTACAAAGACCCACTCTTCAGGGCATATCTCAGGTCCCGATACCATAGAGAATTGGCTGGGAAACGTGTCACGAAACCTGATGTGGTGGTGGGAGTTGAGTTGGTCGCCGACGCGAAGGTGATGGCACTTGAGAAAGCAGTGGTAAGCAATTTACCAGCTTATTAATTTGATACTGCTCACCAAGTCCATTACATTCTAAAATTGTTCATGTTACTTCTGGCAGTTGACGGAACAAGCAGCCGCCGAATCAGCTGGCTCCTCGTCCCAGACGTCGACTGGCAAAGTCCCGTGGGACACGCCTTTTATCAGGGGTCTGAACACCGTGAAGGCGCGGCCGCTTTTGGACAAGCCCCACCGTGTCCCCGGCGCCGGAGGAGGTCGCAAGCTTGCCGACTATGGCTTGGACGTGCCCGCAAGCACTAGGGAGTCGCGGCAGGCGCAGAAGGACCGGGAGCACGAGGCTCTTCTGAAAAAGGTGGCCGACTTGGAAACAACCATGGAGCAACGCGTCAGTGCCGAGGTTCAGCAACGAGTCAGTGCCGAGGTTCAGCAACGCGTCAGTGCCGAGGTTGCTAGCAAGGTCGATGACGCGCTGGCCAACAGGGTCAATGAAATCATCCCTGATCTTGTGCTGTCGATGAAGAATTACTTCGACGCCGGCGGTAAGGGACCGATGCCGGTTATCAGCCTAGGCGCCAGCAACTCGGACAACCGGCCTCCAACTAGACACGCTCAATGCACACCCAACTTGGTGACTCCACCCGCCGGCAATGTCGGCGCTAGAGAGGATTCGCCGGACCTGGGGGGCCCCAGTACTAGCCCCTCAGTCACCTGCACGCCTGGCCTCGGTCCTTCAACGCGAGCCGAGCTCGACGCCCTCACGGTAATTAATTTAGTCTCTCAAGCTCTACAAATTAGTTACTTTGTCGTCGCCCCTCTCTGACCTACACATGTTTTCACAGGCGAACGCGACTCCTTGCACCTTGCTACTGAATGTGGACAACAAGTTGAAGGCTGTAGCGAGCGGCAGTGTCATCCTGCCAACACAGCGGATTTTCCACTGCGTCAGGATGGATGATAGCGTGAGCCGGGTTCGCGTGAACCGGTCGTTACCGGGATGCCAAGACCTCCATCCTCCTTATCAACCCCCGGAAACGGAAACCCCGCTCACTCTCGGGGACCTCAAGAATCACATCCTTCTATGGCCGAAAGCCCTAATTCGGCTGAACACCGCCGCCTCAGGTTCGGAGGCAAGCTATGGCATGGTCACTCCTCAGGATGCGACGGATGCCCCGAGCCAAGCCAAGGTCCCAGCTCCAACGACTGCTTTGACGGCAGGCAAAGGCAGGGCCAGTCCTCCACCGGCTTATGATCATTTTGAGCCCGATAGTCAGCCCGATAGTCAGCACGAGAGTCAGCACGACAAGGCGTTGGACATCGATCAAGCTCCCATTGATACGTTCATCGCCGAGCTCGACGCCGACGCGGTTTCTCCTTACAAGCCACCCGCCGGTCATATCCTAAAGAAGAAGTTGTTCCTTTCACAAGAAACGCCCGAGCAGGAGGACACTACCGCCTTCACCGCTCCGCCCCGAGTTGGGCTTACCCCGAGGACACTCCTTGGTGCGACCACGGAGGGTATGAAACAAAACGCCACTCCCAGTTGCAGTAAGAAGAAGGGCAGGAAGCGGAAGAAGTCGGGAGATGTTGCCAAAAGCAAGAAAGTGGTTAATGCAATTGCCGCGGAAGGAAAACATCACATAGAAGTTTCACTTGACCTTGGTGGAATTGAAGTAGCTCATCAAGTCAAGCGTTATAAACCTCAATGTGACCTTTGTTAAAACCTTGTTTTGGGTAGAGATGATTAGATCTAAGGAGTTAGATCAAATGGAACTAAAACCAACACAATAACACATTAATCAAGGATCAATTACTTGATCTTTTAAAAGATCATAATATGGTAATCCTTGCCATAACATCTGAACATCTATTCAATTGCAAAACAAGTAGCAATAAAATGGAGAGAACATTCTTCACTTATCTTTTACATATCTTTAACAAATAAATATTTCTACCATGAACCTCATGGTATTTCTGGAACAAAACTTGTGAATTTAACACCAACACAAGCTTATCATTAAACCCTAGAGATGGGAGAGGTCTATACCCATCAAAGAGATAAGAAACAAACTCTAAATTGTTAACACTTTAAAGTTGAGCAACTACCTTGGGGTATAATTGAATTCACTTTAAAACTAATTACCAAATATGGTAAAACACAAGGACCTAAGTGCATAAAAGCCACACATTCTGATTTTAATCATAACTTATTAAATATGTGGAATATCACAAAACTAAATTCGTTTACATTACGAATTATAGTTCAAACTATTTGAATAAAATAAAATATGAGTATTCTGAAACTCATATGATCATGCCTTGGTGAAATCAAACATAACCATTCAAAATTGGGGTATAATACTTGTCTTTGACATTTTGATCCCAATTACAATATAAATTCAATCATATATGATATAGTGATTCACCTACAAGCATAAAATCATTCACAAGATATTTAGTAACAAAAGCCACTTGGCCATCCACAAACAAATCAAATGAGAGGATAATACCCATGCCACATAGGATGGAAATATCTACATAGCTTGAATCCTAAGCTATTCCACCTCATGCTTAAAGGATTGCTATGGATAAGAGTATGACAACCAAGCACCTTACTCATCAAATTAAAACAAGAGTCACCCACCTATGTGTCATGATACTAGAGCATGCCCAAGACTATAAAAGGAACCCTCTACCTCATTCATTCCATCATCTTGTACCATGATACAAGCAAACCAAAGAGTTGGGCCACTCCATAATTTAGATAGGACCAAGATGAAGCAGCTAGGAGGTGGAGGCATACCACAAGAAGCAGGTTTATCAGATTTCCTGAAGAACAAGCTACAGAAGATAGCAAGGTAGAATTCTTAGGCAAACAACATGTTTAGATAATCACATCATCATTCCTTGAGTAGAACCTTAGATTATAATCCAAGTCCTTGTGGAGTGAGAGAGGTAATAGGTATAACCCTAGCCAAATATATCTAGTGATACTTTGTGAAGCCATACCATGCATGATCATCACCATTGGGTAATGATCATAAACCCTAAGAACTTTAAGTAAGGAGCTATTAAGAATAAGTTGATCATGATGATGCCATGATCTTGCTTTGGATAAATAGGAGAATAAGCCATAAGTTAAACCTTAATATGATAAGCACATATCAGCCTCACATAAAATCATAGGGAGGTAACCAGTAAGCAACCCTAGGCTTATATCCCAACCTTAAACTTGTGAATCACTTGATGATCATAAGTAGAATCCTACCACATCTATATTCCATTTATTCCTCAATTAAAGAACCTAAGAAAAACCTTAGAGTCAAACTCTATACTTTATATGGTGAGAAACCATCCATCCATATGACCAAAGTTAACTATAAAAAGAACTATAACCACTGTAGTTACTTTAATGATTAATTGAGGATAATAATAGAAGTTAATTGGTAGAAGATAAAACCAATTCTCAGATCCTTAGTAACTAAAGGAGCACATGAAATATTAAGCAAGTAACCATTTTATCATGCATTGGGGAGAGTAAACCTAGCTAATGCAATATGATGTCATATCATCTCTACAACCTAGAATTGCTCATTAGTTAAACCTTATGCTTCCATAATTGAACATAAGAAACACCTAGTGCTAAAACCATAACTAAAACCATATATGTAGTGATCAACCACTTATCCTTATGATTAAGATTAACCATGATGGAACAATACCTACCTTAGATACTTTCAAAGATAATGATAGTGTTAACCTTAAAAAGGGGGATTATAATAGAAGTTATAAAACCCTAATAAGTTGGTGCTCACATAAAATCATATGTAAGTCATCCACTTCTCAAATGGAAACCAAGACCTAATTCAACCTCTGAAATACTTTAAGTTGAAATTATCAACTCTAATAAATCATAACAGAATTGATTCACAAGAAAAAGGAAATTAAAAATAAGAATATAAACTCATACCTATTTGCTATTTTGAATAAACCCACAAGTATGAAATATAATCAAATATAAAATGTTTGTTTAAAATAAAGAATAGTGTAATAGTCATTGCACTATGTCTTAATTCAGTTAACATAACAAGAAACCTGCAAATAAAATTTGAATTCAAATCAGATTCAAATAGAAAATAGAAAACAGAAAATAGAAAACAGAAAAGAGGAGAAAAAGCATACCTGGACCTTACCTGGTCAGCAGCCCAGCAGCAGCCACAAGAACTAGCCCAGCACGGCCCAGCCTGGCCCGAGATACCCTCCGTCTAAATATCCCGGGGCGAAGTCGTCCTCATCCCTTCCTCGCGCATGGAGGACACCACGACGCCGTGGTCAGCTTCTCCTCGTCGCTGGCGGCACCTCCTCGACCGAAGGCATGACGAGGCGCACCCTGGCACCGTATAAAAGCCTACGACGAACCCTAGACCCGAGTTCTTCCTCCTCTACTTCATTTCGCCCCAAACCGAAACCCTAACCCACCTCGGTCACCATTACCGCCGACGACTGGAGCCTTCCCAAGCCTCGCCGTGACCACCGTTGGGACCACCGTCCTCGACATGGTCACCGTGCGCGAGGAATCGAGCTGACGCGCTTCAATCGACCGCGCCAGGTCATCTTCTCCGACGCGCAGCAATACCGGCGCGATCTTCCCTCGCCTCGCCGACAAGCCCGTCGTGCTCGCGGTGAGCCACTGAATCTCCTGAGCAACTTAGCTCCCTCTAATTCATCCTAAATCATGCCCGAGCCGTATACCTGTGAGCTCCACCGCGGTACCTCGTCGACGGCCACACTCTGGTGACCTAATCAGAGCGGCGCCACCACAATATTGTTCACCGCGACGTGTTGAGTCGAACAAGCCCGGTGCGTCCGGGGTAGCCCAACGCGCGTCACGCGCCGCGGTGAGCTTCCCTGGCCACATCACCTTGTCAAGGCCATGGTGGCAACTGACGTGGACCTCTGGCCCACTGGTCAGTGCCTCTGCGGGTAGATTTAGCCGGGTGCATTTAGTCATTTCATTTAAATTCAAATTCCATTAATATCTGAAACTTCAAATAATTATAGAAAATTCTTTGTAACTCAGAAAAATATAAATAAGACATCAAAATTCTTAGAAAAGTAAACTCTATCCAATAAAAATATAATATGAAATTTTTATTTTTAATAAAAATATAATTGTTTTAACTTAATAAATAAGCCTTTTCAAATAATTCTTAATTGAATTTAAAAATTCAATAATTAGGAAGATTTTCCAAATTAAATAAAAACCAGTAAATAAATAAAGAAAACATTAAAACTAATTTTCTTTATTAATTTGTTAAATCCTTATTAGAGGGATTTAAACACTAAATAATAATTACCTTATTTATTAATTCTTTAAAAATTAATAAAATGCCAAACCCAATATTATTTTATTTCAAAGTAATTAATAACTTCAAATTTATAATGAAGTTATTAACCTAAGAAATATATGGTATTTAGGAAACCCTAATTCCTTATTGAATGAAATTACAACCTTATCATTCCATGTGAAACCCTAAAACCCTAAATTTATTAGGAACCCTAGGTTCATTACTTCATGTGAACCCTAAATTGTCTCTAAACCTAAACCCTAGGTTAAACATGTGATCATGATATTTTATCTCATTCATAGGTTCTTAATGAGCAACATAGTGCTTGATCATATTCACATAAAATGTAGAAGTCCTACCACTAATAAATTAGTATTCCATGTATGCATACCATCAGACCCAGATGATCAAGTAGGGTCAACCAAGTATAAAACCTAGCTCCTCTCCTTAGAGACATCAACCTTAATCATTCCTATTTAGTATCACACCATTGTGATGAACCAACCTTGATAGAAACCATATATAAACAATTGCTTAGGATGCCTAGGCTTAACTCAACCTCACAAGCCCTTGGTGTTGATGCATCCAACTAAGTTGTGATCCATCTAATCATTACTCTAGAAGCTTATCGAAACCATAGTAAACCATAGAACCCCACAAACCTAATTATCATACTTGTTCTTTATCAAAGAACATGTTCTTCAAAAGTTATTCTTTTGAAGTATATGATAAGCAATCATTAACCATGCCATATAGCACTAAAACTGACAACTGTTCTTTACATATGAACATTATGCCAATGATAATTACTTGTGTGCTCAATTGATTATTATGTTGTATTATATAACCTGTTTATGATACCAAGTAATCACACCTGAATAAAAACCTTGTTTGTGAATCACTCTAAAAGTGCAACACACCCTAAACAAATCACTACAACTCACTAATCCTAAATCATCGGGGTTAGGTCACGTTTAGAACGATTGCATCTCATACTTATGCATTATTGCATCCTTGCCAATCTTTTAAACATCGTCCTTACCGGACGATGATGCTATTTCAGAATTTGGAGTTATTGCGTATCGAAGACCTTGCCTGCATAATCTTGCAGTCAAGAAAGGCAAGTTCATCGCTTGCTCATGTCATTTGAGTATTTTTACCAAATTACTTGCAAAGTACTATGTTTATCACTATTGCATAAAAAGCAAAACCACTATTTTCATAACTATGAATATGACTATGTGGTGGGCAATGGAACCATGGATTGTGTTGACATGGTGGAGGTTCCATTGCAAGGGTTATATCCATCTAGGATTAAACAACAAATGTCGTCCAGTGATTCTTGTGCCGTAATACCCGTGTTAACCATAAGATCTGGAGTGGGACAAAAGTGTTTCCACCTCTCGTTCATCAACGGACGCGCTTTACCGTAGTACACTTGTGATCCGAGGGGGCAAGCTGGTGAGGCTGGGGAGTCCTAAGTCCCCACGGCATAGTCCGTAGTACACTTGTCGCCCGAAGGAGCAAGATGGTGAGGCTGGGGAGTCCTAAGTCCCCACGGTATTGCGGTCTATGATGGGTTGCAGCTACCGGCGAAGGAGTTTGGTTCGATCCCAAACTGTCGTCGTGGTCGGGGTCCACCCGTGAGGGAAATAATGGGACCGACGAGGACCCAGGGTCGGGGTATGCAACAAAGGGTGGGTGTTCGAGGTAGCGGAGGAACATGATTGACTAGGACCTTATACCGGGCCTCACACCAAAGGAAGTGTGGACGAGCTCGCGGCCGGTTGGCACCAAGGTTAAGATCTCTTATGGGTAAAGCAACACGCCTCTGCAGAGTGTAACGAATCAGACCACTCCCTGTTCCGGGATATGGAATCGAACGCCCGGAAAGGAACTCCATGAAGTTCTAGTCAACCGGTGAAGACGGACATAGCTTCTGAATAAAAGCAACATTTTGAAGAAATGATTACAAAAACTTGCATTGCCTATGACTTTCTGGTCTATGGCTGTAGCTAGTGCATTAAACACCTCTTTCCTAAAATGAACTTGTTGAGTACGCTCGTACTCATCCCACTCTTAAATCCCCTTCTTAGGTATGGAGGCATCAAAGGAGGATCTACAGTGCAACTCGAAGACCGAGAAGTCAACAACTACTTCAAGGGACAGGACCATGTCAGGAGAGTCAGATATCACATTCAACAAGGAGAAAACCTAGATTGGCAATAGAAAGGAACTAGCTTCCTAAACCTAGCTCCTATTTAGCTAGAATCTATTCTTAGCCTCTATAGCTAGTTAAATACTCTACAAATAGAGTTCGTGATAGGATTAGACTACGAGTCGTTCTTCTGGAGTTTATTTGCAGTTTTACCTCATTGTAAAGTAGGAGGCTGTGCTGATCTTCTGTAACAGAGTCGGAGTTGTAATTCTATAGACATGCCTTGGACCCGCATATGTTTCTGTTGTACCACTCGAGCGATATAATACTAGTGGAACGGTGTTTCATTGGTGTTATATCGACTTGCATACTACACCATGCAGTGGTATGCCGGGTCATCACAGTTGGTATCAGAGCAAATGCTTTGACGTAGGATTAAAACCCTTTAAAGGATACCTATAGGATTGGTAGTGTCTATAGGAAGTGGTCTTAGCTAAACCAAATTCTCTTATGACTTGAGATGGATATTCACTTGAGAATAATCCTGACACACTTGAGTCAACCTTTCTTACCTATCTTTCCTAAGTGAAGTAGTTAGCTAATCCCAAGTAGGTAGCATACCATTAAGACCCTAAAATAATATATGAGTAGACCACAGTTGGTATACAATACATGGTAGTCCAAAGAGAGGATACAACCATAAGGAAGATATCCTATTGGAAGATGTGTACCAACAACTGTTATGGTTAAATAAGAATTACCCAGACCTGTAATAGGAGTGATATCAAGTAATGAAGATATGTATATAAGAAAGAGATTCTACTAGAAGGGTATACCAAGACAAGTAATGGGTAAGTAAAATCTACCCAAACTTGAGAAACAACTGATAGTAAGGGATGAATATGAGTTATATGAGGTCATATAGACCATGATGAGTCAATCATGGGAGGTAAGGAAGAGAGATAGGAATAAAATATGTCTACTTATATAGTAGAGATAGTAATCTTATATGAATCACCTGAGAATCATTATGTGATGAATTAGAACATCATACATATTTAGGAGGAGAACAATAAGAAGCCAGTTGTTCAACAATAGTATAAGATTGTGTTTCAAAACCATGGGAAGTGTGCCAAGCACATCATGACCATAGTCTTAACTTAGAAATGCTTGGAAGTATAGGAGCTACATCCCAATAGTTATGTGTTTAGAATAACCATGTTAGAAACCAGAGATATTATGTGAAGTAGTCCTCAACCAAATGGAAGTAAGTTAGTACTTCCAAAGGAAATTAGGTTAACCTTAACTATCCTAGACCACTTTGTTTCAAGTTTATCTCATTGCAATTGTGCAATTCAGGTAAATGTCAAGACAAATAGTAGAATGCCAAATATATGTGCTAAGTATCACGATATAAACCATTCTCATGTGGTGTTATATACTACACATCAGAGCCTGATGTTTAGAGATGTCTTACTCAACTATTATATTCAGGCTTATGATGGTGTGTATTATATGCACAAAGCTGAATCTTCTTGGATTTAATTGGATTTTTATTGTTTGACTAGATCCATACATGAAGTTTGACTTTGATATACACGTGCATGTTGCAATATCAAGCTCTTACTTGATGTTACAGATCTAGAGGGTAATGGTATTCGTGTGAGGAAGTGACGAATTCTAAAGATTTTGAAGACAAGATAAAGGTTCATCAGAAGAAGGAAGCAAAATTGTGGAAAGCAACCACAAAACTCCGAAGGAAGTATCAACCAAAACTCATGCTTTGCCTCAACAGAGGAGTACTTTAGTACAGGAGAAGCATGAAGGTGAGAAATATGGTGATTATGGAGAAGTAGAAGTAGAACCATAGTCATTATGGAAGAGGGAATGCATGGGAAATCACTTTGGATACTATACTCATAGTGGTTTTCTTGCAAAATAAACCCTGAAGGAAGGAAGATGATATGTGAAATCATAGCAGATATAAGAAGACCATAGTTGATATCAGAAGACCATAGTTGATATAGGATCAATACTGCGAGATAAAGTAGAAGATGTCTCGTCCAGTTGATCAGAACCTATAATAGAATCCATTTTTAGATAACAAATAGCCACAATTGGTACCCAGTAGTCCACCATTGGATTATTCATACCAAGAAGTTGTGAACAAATAAAATTTTGTCAACCAAATAGCAATGACCTATAATCATTTAGTCGAAGAATTAACATTGGATGTCCACAATTGAGTGGATACACCACAAAGATTCTTCACAAGACCTTAGAAGAATATAAACCATAAGCTACACCTAGACCAATATTCTAACCATCAATCCAATGGTTGGAAGAAAAGGAGTTGAAGACCATAAGAAAACTCAAAGGGGTAGAGTAAAGATTGAGATGGATGTACAATAACTCAATATTTGGAGTAGGATAGAAGAAGAAGGTCTGAACTAAGAGGAAGATCGATCTTATTTTTATAAGATTGTTGAACACTACCTTCAGAAGGATGTCAGACCAGAAGCCGAGGTTTATACCTCGAGGAAGTAAGAAGTAGACTATAACTTGAGAAAGTGAGTAGTATTTACTCAGAAGTACGAAAGCTCAAGTAAGTTAAGCATAAAGAAGTTGGACGAAGAAAATACCATAGACCAAATACAGCTCAAGAAGGCCAAAGACCGAAGGAAATTGACCATACCAGAACCACAGACTAATAGAATGATTCCTTTCATGGAACCTAAATAACCCAAAATAGTTATAGGTATCAACTATAAACCATGATTGGATAGGCTAAATGAGTCTAACCTTCTTAGTAAAAGAAACCGTCAAAATCATTTCCATGGTAAGTACCTTACTAAGTACCATTATTGCACTTTTGGTAGTAAGGGAAAACAAAGACCTATTTAGCAATTAGGAGTTTATTATCAAATTAGTCTTCAAATTAGACCAACAACACCAGAAGAAGTCTCAATCATTGAATCTTCAATGAGAAAGGAAACAAGCTTATAGAGTTGGAAGAAATCATGGAATTGAACTAAGAAACCATGATTCAGAGACAAACTCTAATGGATTCCAGGAAGAATCTGGACAAGGGATATATCCAACAAGATCAATACGGAGTTCGAGAAAAGTCGTAGTCTGCACAAGTCAGATCCACACTCCGGAAACGTGAGAGAGTTCAAACTTCGAGGACGAAGTTTAGTTTAAGGGGTAGAGACTGTAATATCCCAGGTATTGGGGTTACAAAAATAGAGGAAACAGATGTGTGCATTGCATTCATGCATAGAAATGCGGGGAATTTTCGCGCTTTAAAGTAAAACAGTCACAGTAACTGAAGTTTCACTTGACCTTGGTGGAATTGAAGTAGCTCATCAAGTCAAGCGTTATAAACCTCAATGTGACCTTTGTTAAAACCTTGTTTTGGGTATAGATGATTAGATCTAAGGAGTTAGATCAAATGGAACTAAAACCAACACAATAACACATTAATCAAGGATCAATTACTTGATCTTTTAAAAGATCATAATATGGTAATCCTTGCCATAACATCTGAACATCTATTCAATTGCAAAACAAGTAACAATAAAATGGAGAAACCATTCTTCACTTATCTTTTCCATATCTTTAACAAATAAATATTTCTACCATGAACCTCATGGTATTTCTTGAACAAAACTTGTGAATTTAACACCAACACAAGCTTATCATTAAACCCTAGAGATGGGAGAGGTCTATACCCATCAAAGAGATAAGAAACAAACTCTAAATTGTTAACACTTTAAAGTTGAGCAACTACCTTGGGGTATAATTAAATTCACTTTAAAATTAATTACCAAATATGGTAAAACACAAGGACCTAAGTGCATAAAAGCCACACATTCTGATTTTAATCATAACTTATTAAATATGTGGAATATCACAAAACTAAATTCGTTTACATTACGAATTATAGTTCAAACTATTTGAATAAAATAAAATATGAGTATTCTGAAACTCATATGATCATGCCTTGGTGAAATCAAACATAACCATTCAAAATTGGGGTATAATACTTGTCTTTGACATTTTGATCCCAATTACAATATAAATTCAATCATATATGATATAGTGATTCACCTACAAGCATAAAATCATTCACAAGATATTTAGTAACAAAAGCCACTTGGCCATCCACAAACAAATCAAATGAGAGGATAATACCCATGCCACATAGGATGGAAATATCTACATAGCTTGAATCCTAAGCTATTCCACCTCATGCTTAAAGGATTGCTATGGATAAGAGTATGACAACCAAGCACCTTACTCATCAAATTAAAACAAGAGTCACCACCTATGTGTCATGATACTAGAGCATGCCCAAGACTATAAAAGGAACCCTCTACCTCATTCATTCCATCATCTTGTACCATGATACAAGCAAACCAAAGAGTTGGGCCACTCCATAATTTAGATAGGACCAAGATGAAGCAGCTAGGAGGTGGAGGCATACCACAAGAAGCAGGTTTATCAGATTTCCTGAAGAACAAGCTACAGAAGATAGCAAGGTAGAATTCTTAGGCAAACAACATGTTTAGATAATCACATCATCATTCCTTGAGTAGAACCTTAGATTATAATCCAAGTCCTTGTGGAGTGAGAGAGGTAATAGTTATAACCCTAGCCAAATATATCTAGTGATACTTTGTGAAACCATACCATGCATGATCATCACCATTGGGTAATGATCATAAACCCTAAGAACTTTAAGTAAGGAGCTATTAAGAATAAGTTGATCATGATGATGCCATGATCTTGCTTTGGATAAATAGGAGAATAAGCCATAAGTTAAACCTTAATATGATAAGCACATATCAGCCTCACATAAAATCATAGGGAGGTAACCAGTAAGCAACCCTAGGCTTATATCCCAACCTTAAACTTGTGAATCACTTGATGATCATAAGTAGAATCCTACCACATCTATATTCCATTTATTCCTCAATTAAAGAACCTAAGAAAAACCTTAGAGTCAAACTCTATACTTTATATGGTGAGAAACCATCCATCCATATGACCAAAGTTAACTATAAAAAGAACTATAACCACTGTAGTTACTTTAATGATTAATTGAGGATAGTAATAAGAGACAATTGGTAGAAGATAAAACTAAGTCTCAAATCCTTAGTAACTATAGGAGCACATGAAATATTAAGCAAGTAACCATTTTATCATGCATTGGGGAGAGTAAACCTAGCTAATGCAATATGATGTCATATCATCTCTACAACCTAGAATTGCTCATTAGTTAAACCTTATGCTTCCATAATTGAACATAAGAAACACCTAGTGCTAAAACCATAACTAAAACCATATATGTAGTGATCAACCATTTATCTTTGTAACCAAGATCAACCATGATGGAACAATACCTACCTTAGATACTTTCAAAGATAATGATAGTGTTAACCTTAAAAAGGGGGATTATAATAGAAGTTATAAAACCCTAATAAGTTGGTGCTCACATAAAATCATATGTAAGTCATCCACTTCTCAAATGGAAACCAAGTCTTAATAATAACCTCTGAAATATTTTGAGTTGAAATTATCAACTCTAATAAATCATAACAGAATTGATTCACAAGAAAAAGGAAATTAAAAATAAGAATATAAACTCATACCTATTTGCTATTTTGAATAAACCCACAAGTATGAAATATAATCAAATATAAAATGTTTGTTTAAAATAAAGAATAGTGTAATAGTCATTGCACTATGTCTTAATTCAGTTAACATAACAAGAAACCTGCAAATAAAATTTGAATTCAAATCAGATTCAAATAGAAAATAGAAAACAGAAAATAGAAAACAGAAAAGAGGAGAAAAAGCATACCTGGACCTTACCTGGTCGTGGCAGCCCACCAGCAGCCCGACAAGAACTAGCCAAGCACGGCCCAGCCTGGCCCGAGATACCCCTCCGTCTAAATATCCCGGGGCGAAGTCGTCCTCATCCCTTCCTCGCGCATGGAGGACACCACGACGCCGTGGTCAGCTTCTCCTCGTCGCTGGCGGCACCTCCTCGACCGAAGGCATGACGAGGCGCGCCCTGGCACCGTATAAAAGCCTACGACGAACCCTAGACCCGAGTTCTTCCTCCTCTGCTTCATTTCGCCCCAAACCGAAACCCTAACCCACCTCGGTCACTATTACCGCCGACGACTGGAGCCTTCCCAAGCCTCGCCGTGACCATCGTTGGGACCACCGCCCTCGACATGGTCACCGTGCGCGAGGAATCGAGCTGACGCGCCTTCAATCGACCGTGCAGGTCATCTTCTCCGACGCCGGCATCGAGCAATACCGGCGACTGCGACCTTCCTCGCCTCGCCGACAAGCCCGTCGTGCTCGCAGTGAGCCACTGAATCTCCTGAGCATCTTAGCTCCCTCTAATTCATCCTAAATCATGCCCGAGCCGTATACCTGTGAGCTCCGCCGCGGTACCTCATCGACGGCCACACTCCGGTGACCTAATCAGAGCGGCGCCACCACAATATTGTTCACCGCGACGTGTTGAGTCGAACAAGCCCAGTAGTGCGTCTGCGGGGGTAGCCCAACGCCGGTGCCATCGCCGTCTGATCGCCGGCGGTGAGCTTCCCTGGCCACATCACCTTGTCAAGGCCATGGTGGCAACTGACGTGGACCTCTGGCCCACTGGTCAGTGCCTCTGCGGGTAGATTTAGCCGGGTGCATTTAGTCATTTCATTTAAATTCAAATTCCATTAATATCTGAAACTTCAAATAATTATAGAAAATTCTTTGTAACTCAGAAAAATATAAATAAGACATCAAAATTCTTAGAAAAGTAAACTCTATCCAATAAAAATATAATATGAAATTTTTATTTTTAATAAAAATATAATTGTTTTAACTTAATAAATAAGCCTTTTCAAATAATTCTTAATTGAATTTAAAAATTCAATAATTAGGAAGATTTTCCAAATTAAATAAAAACCAGTAAATAAATAAAGAAAACATTAAAACTAATTTTCTTTATTAATTTGTTAAATCCTTATTAGAGGGATTTAAACCCTAAATAATAATTACCTTATTTATTAATTCTTTAAAAATTAATAAAATGCCAAACCCAATATTATTTTATTTCAAAGTAATTAATAACTTCAAATGTATAATGAAGTTATTAACCTAAGAAATATATGGTATTTAGGAAACCCTAATTCCTTATTGAATGAAATTACAACCTTATCATTCCATGTGAAACCCTAAAACCCTAAATTTATTAGGAACCCTAGCTTCATTACTTCATGTGAACCCTAAATTGTCTCTAAACCTAAACCCTAGGTTAAACATGTGATCATGATATTTTATCTCATTCATAGGTTCTTAATGAGCAACATAGTGCTTGATCATATTCACATAAAATGTAAACCCTATCACTAATAAATTAGTATTCCATGTATGCATACCATCAGACCTAGATGATCAAGTAGGGTCAACCAAGTATAAAACCCTCCTCTCCTTAGAGACATCAACCTTAATCATTCCTATTTAGTATCACACCATTGTGATGAACCAACCTTGATAGAAACCATATATAAACAATTGCTTAGGATGCCTAGGCTTAACTCAACCTCACAAGCCCTTGGTGTTGATGCATCCAACTAAGTTGTGATCCATCTAATCATTACTCTAGAAGCTTATCGAAACCATAGTAAACCATAGAACCCCACAAACCTAATTATCATACTTGTTCTTTATCAAAGAACATGTTCTTCAAAAGTTATTCTTTTGAAGTATATGATAAGCAATCATTAACCATGCCATATAGCACTAAAACTGACAACTGTTCTTTACATATGAACATTATGCCAATTATAATTCCTTGTGTGCTCAATTGATTATTATGCTGTATTATATAACCTGTTTATGATACCAAGTAATCACACCTGAATAAGAACCTTGTTTGTGAATCACTCTAAAAGTGCAACACACCCTAAACAAATCACTACAACTCACTAATCCTAAATCATCGGGGTTAGGTCACGTTTAGAACGATTGCATCTCATACTTATGCATTAATGCATCCTTGCCAATCTTTTAAACATCGTCCTTACCGGACGATGATGCTAATTCAGAATTTGGAGTTATTACGCACCGAAGACCTTGCCTGCATAATCTTGCAGTCAAGAAAGGCAAGTTCATCGCTTGCTCATGTCATTTGAGTATTTTTACCAAATTACTTGCAAAGTACTATGTTTATCACTATTGCATAAAAAGCAAAACCACTATTTTCATAACTATGAATATGACTATGTGGTGGGCAATGGAACCATGGATTGTGTTGACATGGTGGAGGTGTGGGGACCCCGGACTAGCTGTCCAAAATCCCTGTTATGTATACAGTTCACGATCCCATGATCAGTGCACCGTGAACACATAACCGAACTGATATCAAATTACACCATCCATTACAAAGCGGAATAAGAAAATTACAACATGGTCACATGACCAATACTTACATAATAGCCTCGAAGGGCCTAACTAAACATCAGAGTAGCAACATCACTTCAGCAGCGTAGTACCCAAGTCATCTGCCATAACCCTACAGGCAACTGGGAAGACGTTCCTAGCTCGCATAGACGTCGTCAACTCCTTCTTCATCTGTCGAAGTCCTCCAGGTCTGGCCAAGTAAATAGCCAGGGACAAAGCCGTGAGTACATTTGAATTGTACTCGCAAAGCATCAAGAAGGTGATAACAATTCTAACTAAAGAAAACAAGAGAGGAAGAATAGTTTCTCTGGTGGATATAGCATGTGAAAGAGAATCAGTTTCTCTTGTGGATATAGCATGTGAAAGAGAATCAGTTTCTCTTGTGGATATAGCATCCCACATCACAGTTGAAGGGGACACTAAGAAAGTCCTATGACATCTCTATATCTTTGTTAAAGAAGAGTTCCTCTACATGAAACACTAGGAAGGGAGCAACCCAATTTATTTGTCCTTCCCGACCATCTCCATATGGTCGACACAACCTTTCCCGTACCCTTCCGGTACTTCAAAACAAGTTCTTTCCTTTCATTTGCCAAACCATTTTGTAAACCAAAACTCATCAGGCTAAGCAACAGCCATTCCAACCGTCCATGACCGCGGACGCGGCTATTCGAATAGATTTAACTCTGCAGAGTGTGCGCACTTTCCCCACAAGATCCGATAAATCCGCCGGGATCATCCCCGGTCCATCATACGAAAGCATGTGGGTATCGGATAATCAGTCGAAGCCCTTCGCCCATTCAAATTAGCAAGAGGTCCTACCCTATGGAGTATGTACCTCCCCGGCACCGTGGCAGCTCACCTCCTTTTGAGCGTGGCTCCACCGCCAAGCCAGGAGACCCATAGTGTCTTCCGGACGGGTCAGCCCCGAAGGCCTCCCGTTATACTATTGTCTCAACTAGACAACCCGGACTCGGGGGTAACCGTACCCTTGTATAGTTATGCGGTGCCTCATGCTAAAAAGAACAAACGTCAAGCTAAGCCCCGTGCCCACGTTGGAGTAATGTGGTTGCGCTAGTTAATTGTCATGGGTGAGTACTTAGGCGCCAAAGTTTTCA
Source organism: Lolium multiflorum (assembly GCA_030979885.1). Classification (NCBI taxonomy): domain Eukaryota; kingdom Viridiplantae; phylum Streptophyta; class Magnoliopsida; order Poales; family Poaceae; genus Lolium; species Lolium multiflorum. The sequence goes on along the minus strand of CM061753.1, from coordinate 211,363,955 downwards.
TAAACCCAACCACCATCTTATCCTCATCATTTTTACCAAATCCTTTCCTTTCATAAATTCTCACTTGGGGAAAACATCATACCCAAGGTTTTATCAAAAACTTTTACAACAAGGTAAAACCTTGAGGGTTTTCCCAACCTAAAGTTTCATGAGCTGAACTACTATTGCACTACGGCCGAGATGAGAGTCATCACGCCATAGAGGGGTATAAAGGTGTAGTGGAGTGAATCATACTTGCTTATGGTAAGCATGTATTATGACAACACAAGGAGGAATATACTCTCAGATTTGTGGTGGTAACTATACAACTTAGATAGTGGAGTATTACTATCCAACATACTCTCCAATAGGGTACACGGCATACTCCTCTCAATTGGAGAATACACCAAGATCATGACATAGACACCTCTATACTACAAAGGGGGTGGGTGTGATGTAAGTTATTTTCTTGAGATTATGCATGCTCAAGTTGGCATACATGATAACCAATGGGAGTAGCACGGCCATGATGCCATGTATCCCATAATCACAAGACAAAGGTGGAGTATCACCACTAGGGAGTACCCCACTTGGAAACACACATAGATGACATAAATAGAGAGAATAACACACATAGAATTCAAGGTGCTTTGGACATCAACAAATGACATCCAACTAGACACCAAAACAGAGATCAAAAGATGGCTTGCCTTGGCTTATTTGTCCCTGGACTTCTTCAACTTCATCAATATAAGAATCCCGTCAATATAAATAAAATCCTTGTCCGAACCACTTCTTCTTCTTCTCTGGAATTGTTCGCATCTATCGTCGGAAAATATAAAAGGAACACAATCAAACATATTGCACCAACAAAACAACAAGCAACAAGCATCAATCAAAGACTAACCACTCTTATACGGCTAACATATTAAAGACTTATAGATACTACAAAGCAACTAAAAGAGAACCCATTTTATTTACCAAGTAAAGGTATGAGAGTATCACCACTTAGCAATTGCCTCTCTCGGTTATCACCATGGTATGAACCAAACATCCCCTGGTAGATAACATCATAAAGAGGACAAGAGCATTAGTTTGACATCAAATACATTCACATTATATTTTGAAACATTTTTGGAAAAGCGGGAAATCATTCTCTCTATTTTGTAAAGCTTACACAACACTACACAAGAATAGGAAGCAAATGATATGCCCCACCATTTGAAAACTTAAGCAAAACAAAAGAGATAATGTTAAATTGCAGAGGTTTTGTTTTGCAATCATAAAACAAAGGTTGCCCATTTCTAATAAAAAGAGTTGGTCATGGGTTCTAAATAAACCGAAAAGTTTTGCTTCAACAATGCATGTCACACATATACATTACTAACAGTAACAAATATGCATGAACAGAGACTAATACTATTTTTCCTAGATGGCCAGTACTAATACAAGACTAACCCAATTGGAATCACCCCAAAATATTAAACCTACAATTTTAGGAATTTCTTTGAATCTGACTATACAGAAAACAAGATCTGTAAGCCATAAATCGTAGAAAAATCCTAAAAATATGAGACCACTGTCATTTGAAAGATATTTAACCATAGATGCACACACAATTGGATTTGGGTTCAAAATGTTTCTGAAACTCTCACAAATGGATTGACAAGATTACTGCATGTCTATACCATTTGCTTTACCTCTGGAGTTACAGAACAGATAAATGTTTGAAACTTGTTTGAGAAGATTAAGAAAACAATCAGTAGTCCTACAGAATTGGAATCACTCAATTAGGTTCAAAAATGAATTTTTGGGGATTTAAAAGCTAACAGCCATGTCTGCAGAGCACCCAGAACAAGTTTAATTCACCACAAATCGTACATAAATCATAAAAATATGAGGTCAGTTGCATCTGAAAGGTATTGAAAAGCTGGTTCTTACCCAATTTGTTTCATTCAAAAATTCGTTCCCAAGCTCCTGGTTTAATTCGACAAAGCCAGATCTGTCCAGATCTTGATCTGTGAACCATTTCAGTTTTAGGAGGTCATTCAATGTGAAACCAACGCCAAAATGAAGGTACTGAAGAGGGCTTTCACCCACAGTTGAGTTTGCTCAAAAAGATTTGGTAAAACGGAACAAATCTAACAAACAGTGAATCTGCATGTTTCTAGCACTTTATTTACCAGGGAGAATCGGTAACGAATTTGAGGATGAGACCAACGCCAAGTTGTAGATCTTTTCGATATCTATCTGTGGAACTTTGAATCACTCGATTTGGATCTGCACACGAGATTTGGTTGATTTTACAAGTTCGTACCAGAATCTGAAACAGCAAGATTACAGAAATTACTGCAAGGATTTGGACGAACTTGGATCAAGAGCTTCAGATCTGAGGATTGCTCAACCTTCTCCATGCTTGAACCAACATGCACCTGCATCAAGATCCAACCTTAGCAATGGAGGAAGAAGAAGAGGTGATAAAACCATCTAGGGTTGGGGAGAAGAAGGAGAGGGAGGCTCTCATGGTGAGGTGAAGCTTGAGGGAGAAGGGGAGCTTCCTCTTGGTGGATTTCCATGGCCATGGCTGGTCATGGTAGCTAGAAGGAGCACCATTTTCGTGGGAGAGAGGTAGGAGAGGGATGGGAGGGAGTGGAGGAAGGAGTGGAGAGTGAAAAGTGAGAGCAAGTGAGGAGGGGGTGGGCTGCCAAGCCCCTTTATATAGAGGGAGAGGGGGTGGGCTGCCTCCTCATTGATTGGGTTGGTTGGGAGGTAGCCTCTTCATTGATTGGGGTAGTTGGGAGGCTGGCTTGTGGGGGAAGAATTTGACCCAAGCTGAAATTATTAGTGGCATGGGGAAGGGACAAAAAGTGAGAGGCTTCCCAAGGTGGAATAATTATGAGAGAGAGGGAAATAGAGAGGCATGATGCATGTGTGCCATAGCATGGCCGGCCACATATTTTTGGCCATGCACAAGTGATCAACAAGAGAGCATTGCTACACATGCATGACACCCAAGGTTGAGTGCCTCACAAATTACTAAAATGGTGGCCTAAAAAGATATAGAATTTTAGGCATAGAGATACTAATGCACAAGGGTGCTAAAGTAGATGGTGGTGGCATTTCTGACCTGATAAAAGATGTGTCCATGAGATGATGGTGGTGATGGTGATTTAGACAATGGTAGAGCAAGGCTAGGAGAGATGGTGAGTGAAGTACCCATATACTCACAAGGATGAATATGGTGACATGAATCATCAATTCATGAGGTCAAGGTGATGATGGAAAGGAATGGAGGAGTGAGATATGTATGATGAAATATAAGTTGCTCTTCAAATAAGAGGTCAATTGGGGAGTGATTTGAAATACTCCTAGAGTTTGAAGGGAGTTCATTTGAAAGTATCAAATGATCATCCATACGATCAAGAATTGGATGATGGGGGATACAATGTGGTGGATCAGAGATGTGCATAAGATGTGCAAGTGTTGCCATTTGAAATAGAATTCAGTTGAAAGGTATTCGAAACACCTCAATTGTGTAGGGACAATTGGGAATGAACTCAAGTGGAATGGAATTTGAAAATATTGAGAGAGAACTAGTTGGAACATAGGAGTTCAAAATGTTCTACTTACTTTCTCAAGTAAAGTAGAGTTTTCTCAATCTTAAAATAAACAAGAAATGGTATAAATACCATAACAAGCCTTTTTGTAAAAAGGAAAGCAAAATAGAGAGTAATGTTTTAGAAATCAGTACTTGGTAGGAATGGGATGAAAAACAAAACTCATTTCAGTTCCTTGTTTTCCTTGAAGAAATATTTTGAAAAGATTTAATAAAACTAGAAGTAGTTTTGTGATCCAAACTTGAGAAGAAAAACAATAGGTTTTTGAGAAAGAGAACTATTTTAGGAAGGAGTGTTCTCAAGGATAGATGGTGGCTACAAAATGTATCCATCATTCCCACTCTTGGTTTTGTGAAGATTAAGCTTGAATAAAAACAAGAGGTAAAAGAGGAAGAAGTGATCTGGTGCTGGAACATGGGATAGGATACCAGATCAAGTTGAATATATGAGTTGCAAGGATTGACTGAGACATGCAGGACGTGGAGGTTGAAGAGGGTGTTGCATAGATAAGATCCATGTATGGAGGCCACCTATAACAGTTGTGGTTGTTTAGATATCAACTGCCAAAGTCGGAAATTTTTAAGTAGGCATACTCATGTTGTCATCAGGAGAAGGGTTTGATGTAGTAAGAAGGAAAACAATTCTTCCTAAGCCACACATGTGTTTTATTTGGTGAGTTGCTTGTTTAACCACTAGGGGTGTTGTTCTATGAGGTAGCTCAAGACAAAACTCAACAAGCAAATCAAGACAATACATCTACCAACAGATCAAAGCAATCCATCTTAATAGACAGATCAAGGCAATTAATCTTAATTAGTCTATAGAAAAAGTTTTTGTGCCCCCCGATTTTTGAAATAAGGACAACTAATCAAGGTTGCAAAAGTTGGGGTGTTACAGATCTTCCACCCTTAAAATAATCTCGTCCCGAGATTACTGAGCGTAGAACTAGAGGGGTTATAAAGTTTAACCAAAGTTAGACTCCATTCTTCTGTAGACGTGCCCGTTGTATGGGCCTATGGCGAGCTTCATGAAGAGGTAGAATACTCCATGCAGGTGTGGGATCTTTAGCTTCTTAACGATCCTAGGGGAGGTTCAAGACTGTGGGAGGGTTAGTGCACCCAACGGTGCTTGAGCAGGGTTGAAAACGTATTAGAGTTAGCTTTAAATTTTAGTGGAAGACGAAGTCTTCCACCCTTAAAATTGTTCATTGAGGGGGTTTAAAAACTCTAAGCTTCGGCCACGGGTCTTGTCGGTGCTTTCGAAGAAGTGATCTTTCTCTCGTCTTGAGTTGAACAGCTTCAGGGGGCAATGTGTAGTCCACAGCTTCAAGGGGGTTATGCATCCCAAGTTCTCAACAGTGTTTTTAGAAAGGTTAAAAATGTTAGGGTTAGCTCCAATTTATAGTGGAAGACGAAGTCTTCCACCCTTAAGATTTTTCATCGGGTTCTCGGAAAAACTCAGAGCTTCTGCCTTGTAGTTCTGTCTGGGGCTTCTGAAGAAGTCATCGGTCTTCCTTGTTCAGCTGAAGAATCTTCGGGGGCGACGTGCAGACCACCACTTCAAGAGACACTCACGGTGTTAACTAAACCATATGACGCGCAGTAAGTTAGTAAGTTGATGAACTCCTGGGGGGGTATCCATATGAAGCAGCAACAAGGTCGTCGAAGACAATCTTCAGCTTGCGGGTCGGTGCTGACTTATACCAGTTGGGAAGTGAGCGGGTAAGTTGCACTTAATCTTGAGTCTTGAGGTATCTTCAGGAGCTTCACTTGATGAGGACCAGATGAACCATGCGATGTAGCTTGGCTTTGACGCTATTGTTCAGCTTGTTAGACGGTGTGTTAGAGGGTAGTTTTCAAGAAGATATCCTCGAGGTTAGTGCGGTTATGCTCTAAGGTTAGACCAAATTAGTAAGACTTCTCGCAGAGGTGCAGTCACTCTTGAAGGTAGGGGTTTCTTCTTTGTTGGCGTAGTAGATATGCTTCGGCTGATCTTGAAAGTAGTAAGCGGAGGTAGGGGTCTGAGTTAGTTTTTCTGAGGTTTGAAAAACAACTTCTAACGGGGCTAGAGTTAGAGTCTTTCGTTGATTTACCCAATTAACTAGATGTTAGCAATCCATCGGCGAGGTAGATGAGGGTGAAAACATCCTGGGGAGGCTTCCTACGCTAGGTCATCACACTAGGAGTATTTTTCAGGCCGAAAGACTAGAAAAACATACACACAACAAACAAATAAAAGACACTCAAGGCAGCACACTAGTGAACTACAAGCAATCAGCACACCAAACAAGGCACTCTAAGTATCTAGGGATACCTAATACGTGGGGGTAGCTCAATCGAAGCGATTGAGTTTGTCCTATCCATCCTATAGTTTTGGGGCTGGTCACATATGTTGGCGTCTTCATCTTGTTGACATCGTCTTCAACAAGGATTTCTCGAAGCAGTTGGTGGTGAAGCGGCTTAGTGTTGAGTCGTCGATGTCGAGGTGAAGGCGAGATTTGCGTAGAACTTCCAGTCTCAACATCCCGGGGACGTGAGGTCTTCAGAGGGGTAGATGTCGAGGTACTTCCAAAGTTGACAACTTCTGGTGGCTGGCCTAAAAATTACTAGTCAAGAACTGAGGACTTGATCCCAGACGACTGCGAAAAGGTGCAAGTCCACGGAGGAACAAGGTCAGCTCATCGACAGACTTTGGTGACAACCAAAGGCATGATCTTATTATCCCTTTATCTGCACACTAAGTCGGCTTCCAATCTTCAATAACTGTTGTTTGGAGATACACGAGTCTTCCTGAGGGATTGATCCATAATTGAGGTCGAGTCTCCGGTCTGAGTTGGGACATCGTCCAGTATGTAGGTTTTGAAGTGGATGAGACAATAGAGTAAGAAATTTCAAACATTTTAATAAAGCGGAGAGATAAGAATTTAGAAGCTTTGAAGAAATAAGAGGAGCAGAAGCTATGCTTCCGACTAAAGAAAGAATTTGTTTCTTAAATAGTTTTTCCCAAGTACTTGTTTCCTAACTAACGTCCATGCTAACTAAGGTCTCCTACAGTCAGGATAGCTCTGATACCAGCTCTGTGGGGACCCCGGACTAGCTGTCCAAAATCCCTGTTATGTATACAGTTCACGATCCCATGATCAGTGCACCGTGAACACATAACCGAACTGATATCAAATTACACCATCCATTACAAAGCGGAATAAGAAAATTACAACATGGTCACATGACCAATACTTACATAATAGCCTCGAAGGGCCTAACTAAACATCAGAGTAGCAACATCACTTCAGCAGCGCAGTACCCAAGTCATCTGCCATAACCCTACAGGCAACTGACTGGGAAGACGTTCCTAGCTCGCATAGACGTCGTCAACTCCTTCTTCATCTGTCGAAGTCCTCCAAGTCTGGCCAAGTAAATAGCCAGGGACAAAGCCGTGAGTACATTTGAATTGTACTCGCAAACCATCAAGAAGGTGATAACAATTCTAACTAAAGAAAACAAGAGAGGAAGAATAGTTTCTCTGGTGGATATAGCATGTGAAAGAGAATCGGTTTCTCTTGTGGATATAGCATGTGAAAGAGAATCAGTTTCTCTTGTGGATATAGCATCCCACATCACAGTTGAAGGGGACACTAAGAAAGTCCTATGACATCTCTATATCTTTGTTAAAGAAGAGTTCCTCTACATGAAACACTAGGAAGGGAGCAACCCAATTTATTTGTCCTTCCCGACCATCTCCATATGGTCGACACAACCTTTCCCGTACCCTTCCGGTACTTCAAAACAAGTTCTTTCCTTTCATTTGCCAAACCATTTTGTAAACCAAAACTCATCAGGCTAAGCAACAGCCATTCCAACCGTCCATGACCGCGGACGCGGCTATTCGAATAGATTTAACTCTGCAGAGTGTGCGCACTTTCCCCACAAGATCCGATAAATCCGCCGGGATCATCCCCGGTCCATCATACGAAAGCATGTGGGTATCGGATAATCAGTCGAAGCCCTTCGCCCATTCAAATTAGCAAGAGGTCCTACCCTATGGAGTATGTACCTCCCCGGCACCGTGGCAGCTCACCTCCCTTTGAGCGTGGCTCCACCGCCAAGCCAGGAGACCCATAGTGTCTTCCGGACGGGTCAGCCCCGAAGGCCTCCCGTTATACTATTGTCTCAACTAGACAACCCGGACTCGGGGGTAACCGTACCCTTGTATAGTTATGCGGTGCCTCATGCTAAAAAGAACAAACGTCAAGCTAAGCCCCGTGCCCACGTTGGAGTAATGTGGTTGCGCTAGTTAATTGTCATGGGTGAGTACTTAGGCGCCAAAGTTTTCATAAACCCAACCACCATCTTATCCTCATCATTTTTACCAAATCCTTTCCTTTCATAAATTCTCACTTGGGGAAAACATCATACCCAAGGTTTTATCAAAAACTTTTACAACAAGGTAAAACCTTGAGGGTTTTCCCAACCTAAAGTTTCATGAGCTGAACTACTATTGCACTACGGCCGAGATGAGAGTCATCACGCCATAGAGGGGTATAAAGGTGTAGTGGAGTGAATCATACTTGCTTATGGTAAGCATGTATTATGACAACACAAGGAGGAATATACTCTCAGATTTGTGGTGGTAACTATACAACTTAGATAGTGGAGTATTACTATCCAACATACTCTCCAATAGGGTACACGGCATACTCCTCTCAATTGGAGAATACACCAAGATCATGACATAGACACCTCTATACTACAAAGGGGGTGGGTGTGATGTAAGTTATTTTCTTGAGATTATGCATGCTCAAGTTGGGCATACATGATAACCAATGGGAGTAGCACGGCCATGATGCCATGTATCCCATAATCACAAGACAAAGGTGGAGTATCACCACTAGGGAGTACCCCACTTGGAAACACACATAGATGACATAAATAGAGAGAATAACACACATAGAATTCAAGGTGCTTTGGACATCAACAAATGACATCCAACTAGACACCAAAACAGAGATCAAAAGATGGCTTGCCTTGGCTTATTTGTCCCTGGACTTCTTCAACTTCATCAATATAAGAATCCCGTCAATATAAATAAAATCCTTGTCCGAACCACTTCTTCTTCTTCTCCGGAATTGTTCGCATCTATCGTCGGAAAATATAAAAGGAACACAATCAAACATATTGCACCAACAAAACAACAAGCAACAAGCATCAATCAAAGACTAACCACTCTTATACGGCTAACATATTAAAGACTTATAGATACTACAAAGCAACTAAAAGAGAACCCATTTTATTTACCAAGTAAAGGTATGAGAGTATCACCACTTAGCAATTGCCTCTCTCGGTTATCACCATGGTATGAACCAAACATCCCCTGGTAGATAACATCATAAAGAGGACAAGAGCATTAGTTTGACATCAAATACATTCACATTATATTTTGAAACATTTTTGGAAAAGCGGGAAATCATTCTCTCTATTTTGTAAAGCTTACACAACACTACACAAGAATAGGAAGCAAATGATATGCCCCACCATTTGAAAACTTAAGCAAAACAAAAGAGATAATGTTAAATTGCAGAGGTTTTGTTTTGCAATCATAAAACAAAGGTTGCCCATTTCTAATAAAAAGAGTTGGTCATGGGTTCTAAATAAACCGAAAAGTTTTGCTTCAACAATGCATGTCACACATATACATTACTAACAGTAACAAATATGCATGAACAGAGACTAATACTATTTTTCCTAGATGGCCAGTACTAATACAAGACTAACCCAATTGGAATCACCCCAAAATATTAAACCTACAATTTTAGGAATTTCTTTGAATCTGACTATACAGAAAACAAGATCTGTAAGCCATAAATCGTAGAAAAATCCTAAAAATATGAGACCACTGTCATTTGAAAGATATTTAACCATAGATGCACACACAATTGGATTTGGGTTCAAAATGTTTCTGAAACTCTCACAAATGGATTGACAAGATTACTGCATGTCTATACCATTTGCTTTACCTCTGGAGTTACAGAACAGATAAATGTTTGAAACTTGTTTGAGAAGATTAAGAAAACAATCAGTAGTCCTACAGAATTGGAATCACTCAATTAGGTTCAAAAATGAATTTTTGGGGATTTAAAAGCTAACAGCCATGTCTGCAGAGCACCCAGAACAAGTTTAATTCACCACAAATCGTACATAAATCATAAAAATATGAGGTCAGTTGCATCTGAAAGATATTGAAAAGCTGGTTCTTACCCAATTTGTTTCATTCAAAAATTCGTTCCCAAGCTCCTGGTTTAATTCGACAAAGCCAGATCTGTCCAGATCTTGATCTGTGAACCATTTCAGTTTTAGGAGGTCATTCGATGTGAAACCAACGCCAAAATGAAGGTACTGAAGAGGGCTTTCACCCACAGTTGAGTTTGCTCAAAAAGGTTTTGTAAAACGGAACAAATCTAACAAACAGTGAATCTGCATGTTTCCAGAACTTTATTTACCAGGGAGAATCGGTAACGAATTTGAGGATGAGACCAACGCCAAGTTGTAGATCTTTTCGATATCTATCTGTGGAACTTTGAATCACTCGATTTGGATCTGCACACGAGATTTGGTTGATTTTACAAGTTCGTACCAGAATCTGAAACAGCAAGATTACAGAAATTACTGCAAGGATTTGGACGAACTTGGATCAAGAGCTTCAGATCTGAGGATTGCTCAACCTTCTCCATGCTTGAACCAACATGCACCTGCATCAAGATCCAACCTTAGCAATGGAGGAAGAAGAAGAGGTGATAAAACCATCTAGGGTTGGGGAGAAGAAGGAGAGGGAGGCTCTCATGGTGAGGTGAAGCTTGAGGGAGAAGGGGAGCTTCCTCTTGGTGGATTTCCATGGCCATGGCTGGTCATGGTAGCTAGAAGGAGCACCATTTTCGTGGGAGAGAGGTAGGAGAGGGATGGGAGGGAGTGGAGGAAGGAGTGGAGAGTGAAAAGTGAGAGCAAGTGAGGAGGGGGTGGGCTGCCAAGCCCCTTTATATAGAGGGAGAGGGGGTGGGCTGCCTCCTCATTGATTGGGTTGGTTGGGAGGTAGCCTCTTCATTGATTGGGGTAGTTGGGAGGCTGGCTTGTGGGGGAAGAATTTGACCCAAGCTGAAATTATTAGTGGCATGGGGAAGGGACAAAAAGTGAGAGGCTTCCCAAGGTGGAATAATTATGAGAGAGAGGGAAATAGAGAGGCATGATGCATGTGTGCCATAGCATGGCCGGCCACATATTTTTGGCCATGCACAAGTGATCAACAAGAGAGCATTGCTACACATGCATGACACCCAAGGTTGAGTGCCTCACAAATTACTAAAATGGTGGCCTAAAAAGATATAGAATTTTAGGCATAGAGATACTAATGCACAAGGGTGCTAAAGTAGATGGTGGTGGCATTTCTGACCTGATAAAAGATGTGTCCATGAGATGATGGTGGTGATGGTGATTTAGACAATGGTAGAGCAAGGCTAGGAGAGATGGTGAGTGAAGTACCCATATACTCACAAGGATGAATATGGTGACATGAATCATCAATTCATGAGGTCAAGGTGATGATGGAAAGGAATGGAGGAGTGAGATATGTATGATGAAATATAAGTTGCTCTTCAAATAAGAGGTCAATTGGGGAGTGATTTGAAATACTCCTAGAGTTTGAAGGGAGTTCATTTGAAAGTATCAAATGATCATCCATACGATCAAGAATTGGATGATGGGGGATACAATGTGGTGGATCAGAGATGTGCATAAGATGTGCAAGTGTTGCCATTTGAAATAGAATTCAGTTGAAAGGTATTCGAAACACCTCAATTGTGTAGGGACAATTGGGAATGAACTCAAGTGGAATGGAATTTGAAAATATTGAGAGAGAACTAGTTGGAACATAGGAGTTCAAAATGTTCTACTTACTTTCTCAAGTAAAGTAGAGTTTTCTCAATCTTAAAATAAACAAGAAATGGTATAAATACCATAACAAGCCTTTTTGTAAAAAGGAAAGCAAAATAGAGAGTAATGTTTTAGAAATCAGTACTTGGTAGGAATGGGATGAAAAACAAAACTCATTTCAGTTCCTTGTTTTCCTTGAAGAAATATTTTGAAAAGATTTAATAAAACTAGAAGTAGTTTTGTGATCCAAACTTGAGAAGAAAAACAATAGGTTTTTGAGAAAGAGAACTATTTTAGGAAGGAGTGTTCTCAAGGATAGATGGTGGCTACAAAATGTATCCATCATTCCCACTCTTGGTTTTGTGAAGATTAAGCTTGAATAAAAACAAGAGGTAAAAGAGGAAGAAGTGATCTGGTGCTGGAACATGGGATAGGATACCAGATCAAGTTGAATATATGAGTTGCAAGGATTGACTGAGACATGCAGGACGTGGAGGTTGAAGAGGGTGTTGCATAGATAAGATCCATGTATGGAGGCCACCTATAACAGTTGTGGTTGTTTAGATATCAACTGCCAAAGTCGGAAATTTTTAAGTAGGCATACTCATGTTGTCATCAGGAGAAGGGTTTGATGTAGTAAGAAGGAAAACAATTCTTCCTAAGCCACACATGTGTTTTATTTGGTGAGTTGCTTGTTTAACCACTAGGGGTGTTGTTCTATGAGGTAGCTCAAGACAAAACTCAACAAGCAAATCAAGACAATACATCTACCAACAGATCAAAGCAATTCATCTTAACAGACAGATCAAGGCAATTCATCTTAATTAGTCTATAGAAAAAGTTTTTGTTCCCCCCGATTTTTGAAATAAGGACAACTAATCAAGGTTGCAAAAGTTGGGGTGTTACAGATCTTCCACCCTTAAAATAATCCATCTAGGATTAAACAACAAATGTCTGATTCTTGTGCCGTAATACCCGTGTTAACCATAAGATCCGGAGTGGGACGGAGTAGTCAAAAGTGTTTCCACCTCTCGTTCATCAACGGACGCGCTTTACCGTAGTACACTTGTGATCCGAGGGGGCAAGCTGGTGAGGCTGGGGAGTCCTAAGTCCCCACGGCATAGTCCGTAGTACACTTGTCGCCCGAAGGAGCAAGATGGTGAGGCTGGGGAGTCCTAAGTCCCCACGGTATTGCGGTCTATGATGGGTTGCAGCTACCGGCGAAGGAGTTTGGTTCGATCCCAAACCGTCGTCGTGGTCGGGGTCCACCCGTGAGTGGGAATAATGGGACCGACGAGGACCAGGGTCGGGTATGCAACAAAGGGTGGGTGTTCGAGGTAGCGGAGGAACATGATTGACTAGGACCTTATACCGGGCCTCACACCAAAGGAAGTGTGGACGAGTCATGCTCGGTTGGCACCAAGGTTAAGATCTCTTATGGGTAAAGCAACACACCTCTCGCAGAGTGTAACGAATCAGACTGTCATTCCCGTTCCGGGATATGGAACTGAACGCCGTCGGAAAGGAACTCCATGAAGTTCTAGTCAACCTGTGAAGGCTGACGGACATTCTTCTGAATAAAAGCAACATTTTGAAGAAATGATTACAAAAACTTGCATTGCCCATGACTTTCTGGTCTATGGCTGTAGCTAGTGCATTAAACACCTCTTTCCTAAAATGAACTTGTTGAGTACGCTCGTACTCATCCCACTCTTAAATCCCCTGCTTAGGTATGGAGGCATCAAAGGAGGATCTACAGTGCAACTCGAAGACCGAGAAGTCAACAACTACTTCAAGGGACAGGACCATGTCAGGAGAGTCAGATATCACATTCAACAAGGAGAAAACCTAGATTGGCAATAGAAAGGAACTAGCTTCCTAAACCTAGCTCCTATTTAGCTAGAATCTATTCTTAGCCTCTATAGCTAGTTAAATACTCTACAAATAGAGTTCGTGATAGGATTAGACTACGAGTCGTTCTTCTGGAGTTTATTTGCAGTTTTACCTCATTGTAAAGTAGGAGGCTGTGCTGATCTTCTGTAACAGAGTCGGAGTTGTAATTCTATAGACATGCCTTGGACCCGCATATGTTTCTGTTGTACCACTCTGAGCGATATAATACTAGTGGAACGGTGTTTCATTGGTGTTATATCAAAACGCCACTCCCAGTTGCAGTAAGAAGAAGGGCAGGAAGCGGAAGAAGTCGGGAGATGTTGCCAAAAGCAAGATAGTGGTTAATGACAAGTTGCCGACCCCGTGGAGGAAGTTGCATCACATAGGCCAGCCGATGCTGCCGGCACACGTTGTAGACAAGTTGACGCCGGATATGAGGAACGTGCATGATACTATTCTAATGAAGGAGAAGCTACTTCTTAAAGAAAGAAATCCCTCGTACCCGATTGTGATAGCCAAGGTGCCCACTGGCTTTGGCTTTGTCAACACATACCCTGCGGACTTGATGTTCATTCGGTACGAAGACATCTTCAGGCTCTTGCACATGCAACAGCTAGACCGAAACTTGGTCCGCCTCGTATCGCTCAGCATGGCGCACGATATCGCCATGGAGAACACAGCGCACATCGCTATCATGGACCCCTTCTACATGACTCCAGCTACCACCCAGAACGAACAAGCGTTTCTCGCGAAGTATATCAAGGATTTCTTGGTGTTAAACAAGGATAAAAAATGCTTTGTCATACCATATTTCCGCGAGTAAGTATTTGGTTACTAAAGTACCCTATATTACATTCTTTCATGAATTTCCTTAATAGCTGAGTATGATGGTTTATTTCCATTTTGCGCAGACTCAAGTACTGCACCCTCCTCCTCTTTCACCCGTATCATTCCCATGTCACTTATCTCGACTCCGGGCTTGATAAGGAGAAAGACTTCACCGACGTTAAGTCTACACTTGATAAAGCCCTCAGCGGCTTCATAGCTGAGATTGGCGTCGACAAACTCAGGCATGAGAAGAAAGTTAAAGGTTGCCATGTGTGCAACCACATAACCAAGTTCCCCTGCCTCAAGCAATCGGCGGATGACAATGGGATGGAGGCATGGTTTGCCATCCTACAGATGAGGGCGGTTGTAAGGTCTCAGAACGATCTCTTGTTGCCATCTGGTCTTCAAGGGAATTTCGTCAACATGTCGGACACCACCGATGAAAACGTGAGAGCCGAGTTCCGTGCCATCCAGCGGACCATTTGCACAATACTATGGAGGGATGTCGTCATGAATGGTGGCTTGTTCAACTATGGCCCCGCACTTTCTAATTTCGAGATAGAAGGCCGATTAGAAGATGGATGTGACGAGAGAACATTCAACACGCTCGAGGGCATCCTTCCCTTCCCGCCGAAGCCGACTTGACTCAAAAACTTTTGTCCTTTGCAAATGTTAGTCATAAAATTACTTAAGTATTTTTTATGTTTGTTCTTTTGCACACCTATATGTTATATCTCTCTCTATGGATGTACTAACAACTTACATTTCTTTGTTGTGTGTTTGCATAGATGACGTACTATGTCGTCTACCACGGCAGGGTTCCTGGAGTCTACGAGGACTGGGAAGACTGTAGGAGGCAGGTCCACCGTTTCAGCGGCAACAGCTACAAGGGGTACACCACTTTGGAGGAGGCGGAAACTCGATACGCCAACTTTCGAGCGGGACAGAGGAGGGAGATGTGGAGGACCCCTTTCATCGTGATGATGCTTGCCGCCACCGCCTCTCTAGTTTATTATGTCATTGTTGTTTAGCTAGGTCGTCGAGTGGACTTATATGTATTTGTGTATCTTGTGCTACTTCGAGTCGTGATGTTTGAACCATATGGTGAACTATCTACTATCTAAACTTGTGTTATTAATGCATGCATGTTATGAACATTTGGGACTTTCTATATAACTGTGTATTCTGTGTATTCTATGTATTCTGGTGTATACTGTGTATTCTGTGTGTATTCTGGTGTATACTGTGTATTCTGCTGTATATTTCGAGTTTTATTTTTTTAATCCTGTAATCAATACCACCGGCGCCCCGAAACTGTACCCCTGGCGAAATTCAAATCGCCAGCGCTGCAGCAGATTACCCCCGGCGAATTTGCAAACCGCCAGGGGTAAGTCCTTACCGCCGGCGACTCGGGGAAAGCGCCGGGGATAACGGCAATTACCACCAGCGATTTGGAAAACGCCGGCGATAAGACATTACCACCGGCGAGGTGGTCGCCGGCGAATGCGAAAACGCCGGCGGTAAGGCATTTTTGGACGCCGGCGGTAAGGCATTTCCTAGTAGTGTTGCTTGTTCGTCGTTTAGTAGATCCAATCCGTTATAGTTGCTCCTTGTCTTTCAAGGATTAGTTTAATATCCGTATGGTTAGGCCTTGCAAACGTGTTGAACGATCCGGTAGTGCTTAAGGTGTAGTTTGATAACTCTAAGAGGGATTGTTCCGGGAATTAACTTAATGTTGGTTTTTAGGCCTCTTTTAGGGTTAGCTTTCTATCATCTTTTGTATCTATTAGGCTCAACCACGCGTAGGATGTTCCGATCATACGGTGAAAACCCTAAACTGTCGTGGATTGGTTTAACTTTGTGCTGATCAAGCAGGAGCCCCATGTCATCGTTAACCCAACGTGGTGGGGCGATCGGCTCATCCACCCATTGTGGCAACCCGAGAGCCGATCGGGCTCGTATTTAATGTTTACGTGTCTACCATGCAGGCAACTAATCGGCAATCCAACACCTTCCTGACCAGGTATAGTCAGGTGGCACGCCTTGCAACCGCTAGGACGTGTGCCGGAACATTGCGGATCATCGTCGAGGGACCAGGCCCACCCAGCAGTCTTGGCAGCCTCCCGGCTCTTCGTGTTGCTTAACCACTACTCGCCGGTGGGTTTTGGCAGGTAACAATTGTTGAGTTTGTTCATGATGCTACTGAAAGTTATTATGAGATAGGGAAACATGGTTATATGCATCTTAATAATATTAAGTTTCCCCTCTTTATGTTGAGAATTTTGAAGTTACTCGTGTTTTATCTTCCTAAGCTTGTCACTTTGTTCTTCATGAATTTATTTGTGTACAAGATTCCTATGCATAGGAAGTGGGTTAGACTTAAAAGTGTTTCTTATTTTCTTTTGATGCTCTCTTTTTCTTCAACTCTTATTTCTTGCGCGAGCATCATTAAAATTACTGAGTCCATCTTAATGGCTATAAAGAAAGCACTTCTTGGGAGATAACCATGTGTTTATTTTGCTACTGTTTTGTTGTGTCTTGGAAGTTATTACTACTGTAGCAACCTCTCCTTATCTTTATTTTATCGCATTGTTGTGCCAAGTAAAGTCTCTAATAGAAAGTTGATGCTAGATTTGGATTTCTGCGCAGAAACAAATTTCTTTGATGTCACGAATTCGCGTTTTTCTCTCTGTAGGAAACTCATAAAATCTTGAAAAAAATCATGCGTGATCCTCAGATATTTACGCAACTTTCATTAGTTTTGAGTTTTCTGATCTGAGCAAGTTAAGTGCCTCGAAAAAAATCGTCTTTACGGACTGTTTTGTTTTGACAGATTCTGCCTTTTATTTCGCATTGTCTCTTTTACTGTGTTGAGTGGATTTCTTTGCTCCATTAACTTTCAGTAGCCCTGGGTAATGTCTAGAAGTGTTGGGAATGATTGTGTCCTTGCTGAACATGTGAATTTTTGATTATGCACTAACCCTCTAATGAGATTGCTTTGAGTTTGGTGTGAAGGAAGTTTTCAAGGGTCAAGAGAGAAGGGTGATATAATGTGATCAAGAAGAGTGAAGAGCCTAAGCTTGGGGATGCCCCGTGGTTCATCCCTGCATATTTCAAGAAGACTCAAGCTCTTTGCTTGGGATGCCCAAGGCATCCCTTCTTCATCGACAACTTATCGTGTCACCTCTAGTGAAACTATTTATTCCATCACATCTTATGATCTTTACTTGGAGCGTCTGTTTGTTTTTGTTCTTGTTTATGTTTGAATAAAATCGGATCCTAGCATCCTTGTGTTGGAGAAAGACACGCTCCGCTTTTTCATATGAACACGGTGTTCTTAGCTTTACTTTAATGTTCATGGCGGTTGAAAGCCGTTGATTGCTATTTGGTTGGAAACAGAAAATGCTCCATGTGGTAAATGGTATATGGTCTTGAATAATTTTATACTTGGCAATTGTTTTGAGCTCTCATAGATCATGTTTAAAGCTTTTGCATCATGTAGTTTAAACCTATTAGTGGAGAACTACCGTAGAGCTTGTTAAAATTTGGATTGCATGATTGATCTCTCTAAGGTCTAGATATTTTCTGGTAAAAGTGTTTGAGCAACAAGGAGACAGTGTAGAGTCTTATAAAGCTTGCAATATGTTCTTATGTAAGTTTTGCTGTACCGGTTCATACTTGTGTTTTCTTCAAACAACCTTGCTAGCCCAAGCCTTGTACGAGAGGGAATACTTCTGCATCCAAAAACCTTGAGCCAAAACCTATGCCATTTGTGTCCACCATAACTACCTATATGTGGTATTTTTCTGCCATTCCAAAGTAAATTGCTTGCGTGCTACCTTTAAAATTTCATTCCTTGTCTTTGCAATACATAGCTCATGGGAAAGTAGCCTAAAAAACTATTGTGGTAATGAATATGTTGCTATGTATCTTAGTTCTTATAAGTTGCTTGTTGTGCGGTAACCATGTTTCTGAGACGCCACCAACTTTTTACACCTTTGTTGAATATCATGTGAGTTGCTATGCATGTTCGTCTTGTCTGAAGTAAGGGAGATTTCTCATGATTAAATGGTTTGATATGCATATTGTTAGAGAAGAACATTGGGTCGCCAACCAAAGCCATGTATCATGGTGGAAGTTTCAGCTTGGAGATTAATCCTCAATCTCTTATGAGAATATTATCTGTTGTTGAATGCTTAAAGAATTAAAGAGGAGTCCATTATCTGTATTCTATGTTGTCTCGGTATGGATGTCCTAAGTTGAGATCTATCAAAATTGAGAAATCAAATGCGATCTATCTCCTTGGATATTTGTACAGGTGGCATAGAGGTACCCCTTTGTGACACTTGGTTGAAACATATTGATACGTCTCAAACGTATCTATAATTTCTTATGTTCCATGCTAGTTTTATGACAATACCTACATGTTTTGTTCACACTTTATATCGTTTTGATGCATTTTCGGAACTAACCTATTAAAGAGATGCCGAATGCCAAGTGTCAAGCTTTTGTATTTGGTTCCAGAAAGGCTGTTCGGGCAATATTCTCGGAATTCGACGAAACGAATACCCAACATCTTATTTTTCCAGGAACCTTCCAGAAAGTCAAAGGGGGACCAGAGGGGAGCCCTGGGGGACCCACACGCTAGGCCGGCGCGACCCAGGGGGGCGCCCCCCTATTGTGGGGAGGCCTCGTGGCCCCTCCGACTCCGACTCTTCGCCTATTAAAGCCGTGTTATCACCGGATTTTGGCCAAATCAGGAGATGGGCCGTAAGTGAAGATGGGCTTGAAAGATACACGCGTGGAGCATCTTTGAAGCGGCCTTGCAAAGAGTTTGGGCTTAATTGCCTGTGTATTCTTAATATAGTAGATTGCATCTTAGTTTAGATTAAAAGATAGAGTTTGACCCGTGCACGGTTAGGTGCACGTCGAATTAGAAAGTCCCTTGGACTATAAATATGTATCTAGGGTTATCGGAAAGGAGGACAATCACGTTCACAACAAACACAAATCAGGCGCATCGCCACCCCTTCTTTCGAGGGTTTCTCCCGGTAAGCATCATGTTGCCTAGATCGCATCTTGCGATCTAGGCAGACAACGTTTATTCGTTTACCTTGTGTTGCTCGTACTGAAGCGTTGTTGATGGCGAGTAGCACTATTTATCGTAGATGTTTTGGGGCTTGCATAGATGCTTTTCTTGCGCATATCTGCTTAGTGTGCCGCCCTCACATTCTAGCTGCCCTTACACCTAGGTGTAAGGGCAGCATCTTGCTTGTTCGTTACTTAGTAGATCCGATCTGTTATGGTTGCTCCTGTTCTTCAAGGATTAGTTTAATATCCGCATGGTTAGGCCTTGCAAACGGTTTGAACGATCCGGTAGTGCGTTAGGTATGGTTTGTTAGTCCTAAGAGGGATGTTCCTGAATTAACTTAATGTTGGTTTTTAGGCCTCTTTTAGGTTAGTTTTCCATTATCTTTCGTTCTGTTAGGCTCAACTACGCGTAGGATGTTCCGATCATACGGTGAAAACCCTAAACTGTCGTAGATTGGTTTAGCTTTGTTGTGATCAAGCAGGATCCCCATGTCATTGAAAATCCAACGTGAACCATGGGGCGATCGACTCTTTGAGCCGATCCACAGGGCAACCGAGAGCCGATAGTCTGTATTTAATGTTTATGTGTCTGCCAAGGGAACTAATCGAAGCAATCCAACACCTTCCGGCTGTAGGTCAGGTGGCACGCCTTGCAGCCGCCGGCCGTGTGCGGAGCATTTATGGACGACGTCGAGGGACCAGGCCCGCCGCCGCCTTGACGCCCGGCTCTTCGTGTTGCTTAACCACCGCCGCCGGTGGGTTTTGGCAAACACATTTCGCACGATGGGACACGGGACAATCTTCCAAAGAACAACCATCTGCGTCTCTGATGGCGGGAGAGCCGCCAATGAGGATCTCCCGAGCACAAGAAGAGGTATGATGAGCTCAAGGCCATCCTGGGCCGATCTCACTGCTTTGAGAAAACCCGTTCGCACGGATCAAGTTCAAAGGGTTCCAACCCGGCGCTAGATGGACTAGATCTATCTCTCCCTTCGGACGAACGTACAGAGCCCTGCGACAGGAAGTCAACTATGCCATTGCTCACTCTCTTCATCGGCATGCTGAGCTTGGTGAATACTCTGGAGCGTGTCGCGCTCAATGTGGTGCAAGAAGTCACGCACAAGTACTCTCCGTCGGGTCCTGCTCTAGGAACTCACCAAGGGAGGTACCGCTCTACACAAGGCCACCACCGCAACACACGTTTGCAGCTCCACAGCAACAAGGTTCACCGGCGTACGTCGTCTACAAGGTTGGAGGTGATCCAGGCGACTACCAATTCCTGTATGATCCGCCCAAGGAAATTCCACATGGATACGTGTGCACCTACGTGCCGGACTGCAACAACCGGATGACCCAGCGCAGCAGGAAGGACTGCCACGAGGAGGAGTCGCTGGAGCAGAAGTGCCTGGAGCAGAGTTGAGAAACAAGCGTGGCTAACTAAATATGCCACCAGTACAAGTCATGAACGATCGCTTCTGCAGCTCCTATGGATGAGATCACCGCAATCATGAGAGACCAGTTCGGCATCCTGCCGAAGAAGAGAATGATCGGCTATTCCAAGCCGTATCCCAACGACTACGACCTGATCCCGCTGCCACCTAAGTATCGGCTCCCCGACTTCACAAAATTTAGTGGATCAGAAGGAACCAGCCGATCGAGCACGTGAGCCGATACTTGGCACAGCTTGGGCATGGTCTCGCTTCGACGAGCTACTGTGAGGTTCTTCAGCCTCTCACGGGTCCAGCCTTTGGGTGGTACACCTCGCAGCCACGAGTTCATCGAAGTAGCCTGGAAGAGCAGTTCCATGTACATACCATTCAGAAACTACGGAAGCTAGCCTTGCCGATCTGACCCAAGTTCGGCAGAGACGAGGAGAGACGGATCGAGTACATCCGAGGTTCAGACCGTCAGAACCGATGTTATTCGGTTCGCTTATCTGAGAAGGAAGCAGTCGAGCTGGCGGAAGCAGGATTATCAGCGCCGCTCGTAGATGTGACCTTCCAGCAGAAAGTACAACCACTGGCGCACATGGTTCTAGTTGACAGATATGAACAGCCATCCGTAATTGTACCAGACAAGCATAAGCGCGTCGCCCGATCGAGATGACGAAGATGAAGATTCTCAGAGATCAGGAGGTCGTTAGCTGAGTGGACTCAAAACCCGTGTCCCGCAAGTGGGTGAAGCAACCAGGCCTGTGAAGGGGTTCGACTTCGATTTGAGCAAAACGGAGCAAATTTTTGATTTGCCTGAAGGAGAAACAGCTGAAGTTACCCGAAGGCCACAAAATCCCCACGCCACAAGAGATGAACGGCAAGCCATACTGCAAATGGCATCACACGTTCACCCATACCACCAACGACTGCAAAGTCCTGCGCGGACAGATTCAGATGGCGATAGAACAAGGCCGATTGCTCTTCGGTCAGTTTGCCATGAGAGTTGACACGCAGCCGTTTCCGGAAGTCAACATGGTCGATCTCAGCCAGTGCATAGGACGCGAGCCAGGTTTCTCGTTTGATATCAATATGGCAGGGCTTGCAGATCGCCATGGCGATAAGCCGAGAACTCCCGTGGCAAGGATAAGAAGGAGGCCGATCCACGCGACCGGCCCAGCATGATGACAGACGGTATTTGACCGAGGAAGAGGTGATCAGCCGGTACCAACGACCACTTTCCGCGCACCTCCTTAACAAATATGAATAGCAGACGACCGACGACGCTACGACGTAGATGAGGATAGATATCGTCGGTCCCATGCACAACAGAAATACCGTCGATACGAAGGGTATGAGCGTCACGCTGAGGGAGGTCAAGAGCAAGAGGACGTGGACAGCATTGGAATTGTCCTTTCTTCAAACACTGCTGGAACTCAGGAATGAGCCGATTGCCTACAATCGAGAACTGCCCAATGTAGCTAAGAGGAAGGGAACAAATGAAGTTTCAGTGTTCAAGCGTCTAGGACCTCTCCCACCTCGAACAAACGAGCTGAGTCATCCCAAGATGAAGACTTTGAGGAGTCGGAAGAAGATAGATATCACCGACCAAGGTGGGTCCGATGGACTCAGCCACCCCCAAAAGCGCAGAAAGTGCAACTACGAAACATGGAAGAAGCCGAGGCGGTACTGCACACGTTGAGGTGCACGGCCCGATCTGGCCGTAAAATTCAGCAAACACGGAGACAAGCTCGCCCACCAAAGAGAGTGGCGTCCTAAACACGAGAGCCGATGCGCAGATCGGCGATGCCGGGCGCAGGCATCGGCTGGGACAAACATAGTTTCCATGATCCCGTCGAAATTTGTGGTCCAAGACATGGAGCATACCTCGAGCAAGTCACGAGCCATGGAGAGGACCAAGAAGTTGTGGACCTTCACAAGCCACAATGAAAAGGGAGGCCGACTCTAGCGATCGGCCAATATTATCCTCAACATACGCTTTGCCTGTGTTCAGCATTGACCTAGCAGGCGATGGAAAGCTGGGGTATGGGTTTACATCAGCTGACGAGCTAGAAGAGATTGAGAAGTCAAGAAGGAGATCAAGAAGTTGTTGGACGCCGGGTTCATCAGGCCATGCAGGTACGCTGAATGGATTTCCAATGTAATACCTGTGGAGAAAAAGGATGGCCGATGGCGCGTCGCCATAGATTTTCGGAATCTCAACAGTGCCACCCCAAAGGACGAATATCCAATGCCAGTAGAGACTTTGATCAATGCAGCGGCTGGTCATAAAGTTTTAAGCTTCATGGATGGTAATGCCGGCTACAACCAAATCTTTATGGCTCCAGAAGATATAAACAAGACTGCGTTCAGAGTGCCAGGCTCGGTGGGCTTGTTTGAATATGTAGTCATGACATTTGGACTGAAGAATGCTGGCGCAACATACCAAAGGGCCATGAATTACATCTTTCACGATTTGATCGGCAAATTGGTCGAGATTTACATCGATGACGTGGTGGTTAAGTCTGTTTCAGTGGACGGGCACTTGGGAGATTTACGGCGCGTCCTCGACCGAACTAGGAAGTTCGGACTAAGAATGAATCCAAAAAAGTGTGCCTTTGGTGTGACGGCCGGTCAGTTCTTGGGTTTCCTAGTCCATGAGCGTGGAATTGAGATCGGCCTGAAAAGTCAAGAGGCGGTGCGGACAATGAAGCCACCCACCACGAAGAAGGAGCTCCAGTGTCTCATTGGCAAAATCAATTTCGTCAGAAGGTTTATCTCTAACCTGTCAGGACGAATCGAGCCATTCATGGGACTGGTCAAAATTAAGTCTGACTGGGGGGCAGAGCAACAGAAAGCATTTGACGATATCAAGGAGTACTTAACGAAGCCACCTGTGTTGGTTCCACCACAGCAAGACCGACCCTTCTACATTTACTTGTCAGTAGCTGACACCTCCATCGCGTCAGTGGTGGTGCAGGTTTATGATGGAAAAGGTGGTGTTCTACTCAGCGAAGGATGTTGGATGTAAACAAGGTATCTCGAGATCGAGAAGTTATGCCTTGCCTGTTCTTTACCTGCACCAAGATTCAGCACATCTTATTGAAAGCAGAAATCATCGTCATCTGCAAATCGGATGTCATCAAGCACATGCTGTCGGCTCCTGTATTGAAAGGCCAACTCGGTAAATGGATGTTTGCTCTATCGGAATTTGATATTCGGTATCAACCTAAGCAGTCAAGGGACAAGCACTGGCTGATCTTATTGCTGAGCGAATAAACACGGACGTAGCGGCACTATCCGTGCGTGCATGGACCATGTTCTTCGATGGATCGGTCTGTGAAGATGGCTGTGGCATCGGCATGCTACTCGTGTCGCCTCGGGGGGCAACATACTCCTTCTCCATCAGGTTATCTACACCTTGCACTAACAATGTTGCTGAATATGAAGCGATATGCAAGGGAATGGAGTTGCTATTGGACGCTGGAGCGGAGGCAGTGGAGATCTTTGGGGATTCCAAATTGGTGATTTCTCAACTCACGGAGGAGTACAAGTGTGAAAGTGGGTCACTTTTCCCATTATGGATGCAATGCCGTGAGCTGATGGCCCAGTTCAGGTATATCAACTTCCATTGGATCCCAAGGACGCAAAATACCGAGGCAAACGACCTTGCACAGACGGCGTCAGGATACAAAGACGTGGTTGAGGAAGCCGATTTTCAGGTGCAACTCATGGAGCCCGATGATTGGAGAGCCGATATCTTCAATTACTTGAAGGATCCGGCTCGGGGGGCACCTAAACGGATAAGATACAGGGCCATGAAGTACGTCCTGATTGGGGATGACATGTTCTACAGGACCTTGGAAGGGTTACTTCTCAAGTGTTTGGGGCCAGCCGAGTCCAATCGGCTCTTGCATGAGGTACATGAAGGTGCTTGTGGAACTCACCAATCGGCTCATAAGATGAAGTGGCTGATCAGGCGATCGGGATTTTACTGGCCCACTATGCTTGAAGATTGTTTCCAATACTATAAAGGGTGTCAGGCATGTCAGAGATTTGGGAGCATTCAGATGGTGCCTGCATCAGCAATGAATCCTATCATCAAGCCGTGGCCATTCCGAGGATGGGGCATGGATATGATCGGCAAGATACATCCTCCTTCGAGCAAAGGTCATGTATGGGTTCTGGCCATTACAGATTATTTCACCAAATGGGTAGAGGCCGTCCCTATGAAGGCAGTGAACGCGTCAGATGTTGTCGATTTTGTGAAGGAGCATGTCATCCACAGATTCGGAATTCCCCAGACTATCACGACCGATGGAGGTTCGGTTTTCGTTTCGAAGGAGTTTAGGAAATTCTGTGATGATATGGGAATCAAGTCGATCCGATCGTCGCCATACTACGCTCAAGCAAATGGACAGGCTGAAGCGTCCAACAAAAGTTTGATCAAGCTGATTAAGAGAAAGATCGACGAGAATCCTAGACGTTGGCACGAGATATTGTCAGAAGCTTTGTGGGCTTATCGCATGTCGTGTCATGGAGCAATAAAAACCTCGCCATACCATCTGGTCTATGGACAAGAAGCCGTGTTACCTTGGGAAATCCAAGCCGGGTCGAGAAGGGTTACATTTCAGAATGATCTAACTACTGAAGAATATGCAGCCCTGATGAGCGACAGTATTGAGGATGCAACGGAACTTAGACTTTGGTCACTTGAGAAGATCAAGGAGAATAAAGCCAAGGTGGCTCGGGCATATAATAAGAAATTGAAGCCAAAGGAGTTCCAGGTGGGTGATCTGGTATGGGAAGCTGTATTGCCGTTGGGGACTAAGGATAAAATGTATGGAAAGTGGTCTCCAAATTGGCACGGCCCGTACAAAGTCGACCAAGTTTTAAAGGGTAATGCATATATGCTCGAGCAGTTGGACGGCCGGAAGTTCCCAGTGGCTGTCAATGGCCAGCATCTCAAGAAATACTTCCCAAGCATGTGGGATGATGAGCAGAGATATGGAGCCGATACCCGAAATCGGCCAGATGTCCCAAGCATGTGGGATGATGAGCAGTAAGATATGGAGGCCGATACCTAAATCGGCCAGCAGAAAATTTTAAATTTTTTTGGGAAACAGCCTGACATCGACTTTAGAATAGAAATAGCCGATGCGCGGTCATCGACTTCAGAGGTGCAAAGTATCATAGTCAGGTGTCAAGTTATTGTCTGAATGAGGATTGTTTGCTTGAACCTGTCCAGTTGCTTATCAGATTGCTTTTTTGGGCGTCTGATGATGACAAGCCGATATGATACAAGCGGCTCTTGATGGCGTCGACCACCTTTGACGATCAGAAGATGAAGAAGATATGAAATCGGGCGATTAGAAGATAAATTGGAAGAACCTTTTCATTGATTCAAAGGGGGCACTACTAGGAATTAGCTTACCGCCGGCGTCCCAAAATGCATTACCGCCGGCGTTTACGCATTCCACCTCGCCGGTGGTAATGTCGTATCGCCGGCGTTTTCCAAATCGCCGGTGGTAACTGCTGTTATCCCCGGCGCTTTACCCGAATCGCCGGCGGTAGCGACTTAGCACTGGCGGTTTGCAAACTCGCCGGGGGTAATACGCTGTAGCGCTGGCGTTTACAATTTCGCCAGGGG
This sequence comes from Lolium multiflorum, assembly GCA_030979885.1. Taxonomy (NCBI): domain Eukaryota; kingdom Viridiplantae; phylum Streptophyta; class Magnoliopsida; order Poales; family Poaceae; genus Lolium; species Lolium multiflorum. The sequence goes on along the minus strand of CM061753.1, from coordinate 211,337,548 downwards.
TACAGGTTTGGGGGCGCCGGTGGTATTGTTTACAGGATTAAAAAAATAAAACTCGAAATATACACCAGAATACACACAGAATACATAGTATACCAGAATACACAGAATACACAGTATACCAGAATACACAGTATACCAGAATACACAGAATACACAGTTATATAGAAAGTCCCAAATGTTCACAACATGCATGCATTAATAAGACAAGTTTAGATAGTAGATAGTTGACCATAACATCACGACTCGAAGTAGCACATGTTACAGAAATACATATAAGTCCAGTGTCGATGACCTAGCTAAACAACAATGACATAATAAACTAGAGAGGCGGTGGCGGCAAGCATCATCACGATGAAAGGGGTCCTCCACATCTCCCTCCTCATTTTTCATTTATATATAAGCAAGAGTCAATATATAAGGAGCATATATTGTTGTTCTAACACAACAAAACTTTTCTCTTTAGTGCAAGCATCTAATAGTAGTACTGGCTACATAAACTAAAACCAGGACAGACCACTGAATAATTATCATGTTGAGAGAGAAGAGTGAGTGTTTGGTAATACACATTATGACAGGTAAGGCTGTAGTTATACTTTTGCTCCAAGGATTGTTGTTGACAGTTTGTGCTTCAATAGATTAATTTCCTTTAATGCTTGTTTCCTTAACGAGCAACAACAAAGATGTCACTCTTGGAGTTCCTCGCATCAAGGAAATCATCAATGCTGCTAAAAAGATAAGCACACCTATTATCACTGCAGAACTTTTGTCTGGGCAGTATGAGTAAGTTTGGCTCTTGCATTTTGGTTTTGGTTTTGTTAAACATGTTTTATTAATGTAGTGCATTTATAGAGGCAAACATTAAATTGTTTGACATTCTATGCAGATTCTGCAAGAGATTCAGTTAAAAAATTCAGGAAATTCTTAGGTTACTAGTGGGTTTTGTTATCGCGAAAAATCTCCTACTTTTGTTTGCCTGTGTTTATGATACTACATAGCAACCGTTTTTTTTCTTTTGTACAGGTGTTCTTATCTATATAGCATTCGAACAAGAAACCATCCCTCTCTCAGCTAAATGCAAGTCATTTCATCGATATTCAAGTAGGCAATGATAACAATATGTTAACATAGAAGTCGGGGAGAAGGGGGTTAGGGGGTGGGGAGGGAGCGAGACGAACCTAGCTCGGAGGTGACGGCCGAGCGACCTCCTGCACGACGCGGACGAGCTCGATTGTGAGCAGGCGAGGCAGCCGAGCTCCTAGGTGAGGAAGACGATCCGAGGAGCGGTGGATGCGGAGGCGGAGCTGCTAGTGGCCGACGATGGCGGCCTCCTTCCTCCTGCTGGTGGCCGACGAACTGGTGGCACGGCGGCGGAGGTCTGGGGGAGGCGGCGACGGTGAGGAAGGAGGAGAGGGGAACGACGGTAAGGGAGAGAGGGAGGCAGGGGAGAGGGGCGCACCTGCGGTGGAGGGATCGACGGCGGCAGGGGCAACGACGGCGGCGGATCGACTGCGGCAGGGGCAACGACGGCGGCGGATCGACTGCGGCAGGGGCAACGACGGCGGCGGATCGACTGCGCGCGTGGTTGATTTGGCCGTGGGGAACGACGGCCACACGCCTAAGTCCTGGAACGCGTACCCCCGGCGTTTTGCGAAACCGCCGGCGGTAAAGTTTGAGCCACTAACAGGTGGGCCCAAGTGCATTTACCACCGGCGAAATCGACCAATTCGCCGGGGATAACAGGTGACACCGTATTAATTCCGTAAACCCTGTTAGTTATACAAAACCGATTCGCTAGCGCAGTGGTTCCAGTCGCTTCTGCACAGCTGAAGCACCCAGGGTTCGAATCCCTGTGGGTGCAAAAAAGGCACCCTTTTTTTTCTTTTCTTAACACCTTTTTTTATTGTTTCTAGTTATTTAGATAAATTGTAAAGTTCTTTGGCAACTTTTTTTTCTTTTCTTAAGACCTTTTTTTATTGTTTCTAGTTATTTAGATAAATTGTAAAGTCCTTTGGCAACATCCGATAAAATAAAGCAATGAAGGATAAATTGCGAGACATAAATTGATGATTTTAATTCTTGAATGACTTCAAAGTCCTTTCGAGGATATCCGATAAAAAACCAAGACATAAATTTAGGATACACTTGAGAAGGACAAATGGTTGTTCGAGAGATAATTATTATAAATACACAAATGACTTCAAAGTCCCTTCCGCTTGGTCCTTGTGACCCCACCGGTATCGTCGCGACTCCTTGTGTACGGAGGAACACTTGACCTAGGTAGCGTCGTCCTTCTTCTTCTTAGTGTGTAGGTTCTATCGTCTTCATCGGGTTCTTCCATCATTGGGTCTCCGACGAGGCCGTCGAAGTCTTGCTCGTCGGCCACTCCATCCATTCCGACGAGGGCCCTTTTTCCTCTCCTTACGACAACACGGCTGGGCCTTGACGGGTCAGTTATGAAGAAGCATTGCTCGACGTGCTTAGCCAATACCCAAGGCTCATTTTGCGCGGTGGGGTTCTTGGTCTTGGATTTGGGGGGCAGTCGCATAGTGGTGACATACGCATCTTCTTTTGTGACGTCCGTAGCCCATCTGACACGAAACATCGGTAGCTTCTCCCCGACGTAGTCGAGCTCCCAGATTTCCTCGATCCTTCCGTAGTACCTTTTCTTCTCTTCACCCGTGTACGATTCCATCGTCACACCCGAGTTCTGGTAGTCGCTTTTTTTGTCTCTCTCCTCTGTGGAGAATGTGTAACCGTTGATGTCGTACTTCTGATAAGTCATGAGGTTGGGGGCGGGCCCATAAGACAAGGCCAATATCATTTTGTCTACGTCGCTTGCCATTGGTGGGGGATTGGCATCAATCTGGTCTTTGAACCAGCTCGCGAAAGAGGAGTTGTGCGCTCTAAATACCTCTTGTTCCGTCATCGGCTTGTCAGCCCTGCTTTTGATCATGTTTATGTGCTGATCCACCCAAGGCTCTACCTCGTTCATGTGCTGTAGTGCTACTAAGTGGGCCCTGTTAAAGTCTGTTCTCCTATCATCTTGATCGGCGTCGAGTTCCCTCCTGCCAGCGTTGTGGCCTACTCCCTCGAATCTGCCGAGGTGCTTGTTGGCGGGCAATCCAACCGGACGTGGGTCGTCCTCGTTTAAATAATTCTTGCAGAAAGAGATGCACTCCTCGGTGAGAAAGCCCTGGACGATGCTTCCATCCGGATGTGCCCTGTTACGAACGTATCCTTTGATGAAGCCGTTCATTCTTTCTAACGCCATCATGTTGTGAAGGAACGCGGGCCCGAGATCCTCGATATCGTCCACTATATGCACCAGCAGATGGACCATGATGTCAAAGAATGCGGGCGGGAAGTACATCTCCATCTCGCATAGGATGGTGACGATCTCTTCCTGCAGCCTCCCGAGTTTCTTGACGGTTATCGACTTTCGAGTGATGACGTCGAAGACGTTACACAGGTCAGTCAGCGTCGCACGAACGTGCGGTTCCATTATCCCTCGGATAGCAACCGGAAGTATCTGCGTCATCATGACATGACAGTCATGAGACTTCATCCCGCTGAAGATTTTTTTCGTCGGGTCCAGCCATCTGCGTATCAGCCCCGCGTAGCCTAGGGGAAATTTGACTTCTAGTAGGCACTTGAAGAATTGTTCGAGCTCATCGGGATTTAGAGTGAAGCAGGAGGGGCGAGGAGTTTCGCGCTGCTTGGCCACCCTTTTGCGTTTGCGACCATCCGTCTCCTCCTCCTCGGTTTCCTGGTCAACCTGGGCGAAATGAAGCTCTTTTCTGATATCAAGGGCCATCAGGTCGTGTCTTGCTTTCGACCCGTCTTTGGTCCTCTCCGGCATGTTGAGCACAGTGCCAAGCAAGCTCTCGCACACGTTCTTCGTGATATGCATGACATCAAGGCTATGAGGCGTACCGAGGATCTTCCAGTACGGCAAGTCCCAAAACACGGACCTCCTTTTCCATACCCCCAAGAGCGGCCCGGGTTCCTTTTTCTTTTTCTTTCTCTTGTCTCCTTTCTTCCGCTTCTGGATCTTTATCTTACCCGCCGGAGGGCAGTCTTTCCAGTTTTTCAACAGAGTATCTATCTCTTCGCCGCTTCGCCTAGGTGGAGGTCCCTCGACCTCATCCTTCCCATTGAACAGGTCTCCACGCTTCCTCCACGGGTCATTCTTGGGAAGCCACATTCGATGCCTCATGTAGACGGTTTTTGAAGACCCGGGATCCTTACCCAGCTGTAAAAATGGCGTCTTTTCCATGCACCTCACACATGCCTTGTGTCCGTGGCACACCTGGCACGCGATATATCCGTATCCAAGATAGTCCTGCACCGTCGTCAACAGTGCGGCTTTCATACGGAAAGTTTCTTGTCCGTAGGCGTCCCAAGTTTCTATCCCTTCCTCCCACAGAGTGACTAGCTCCTCCTTCAATAGCTCCAGATACAGGTTGATATCGCTCCCTGGCTGCGTCGGCCCTTGGATTAGCATACTCATGTGTATGTACTTCTTCTTCAGGCATAGCCATGGAGGGAGGTTGTACATCCATACAAACACGGGCCAGGTGCTGTGCTTGCTGCTTTGGTTCCCAAACGGATTGAGTCCGTCGGTGCTCGCACCCAACCTGATGTTCCTTGGTTCTTTCCCGAATTCTTCGTAATACTCATCGTCTAATGTTTTCCACTGGCTTGCATCCGAAGGGTGTGTTAGCACTGGGTTTTCAACCCGTTCTACATCACGCATCACCGCCTCCTTTCTTTCCGCGTGCCAGCGCATGAGCTTTGCTTCCTTGGGGTCCACGAAGTACCGCTGCAGACGGGGCGTGAGCGGGAAGTACCACACAACTTTTCGAGGAGATTTTTTTGTCCCTCTCTTATATCGAGATTCGCCACACTGTGGGCATGTATCGAGATTGGCATGCTCGTTCCGATATATTACGCAGTCACTGATGCATGCGTGGTATTTCTGGTGCGGTAAATCGAGAGGGCACACGATTTTCTTGGCCTCCTGTAGGCTACCGGCACACGTGTTATCTTTAGGAAAGTGGATCTTCAAGTATCCGAAGAGTTCGTCCACGCTTGTGTCCGTCCATTTGTGCTTTGCCTTCATCTCCATAATATCGAGAGCGTATCTCAGACGGCTCTCCTCCGTCCCACGAGCTGCATCGTACAACGGAGTTCTCGAGTCTACCTCGAGTTGATCTAGCTTAGCCTTCCGTCTACCAGCGATTTTGGGGTCGGTCGATGTGTTGCTGAGAAGAAGTTCTTGAACATGACGGTCCTGCACGGCCGCGGTTAGCGGGGTATTTCTACTCATGTCCTCGTCGGCCGCATGCTCTTCCCGGCCTTCTTGATCACCATCAACGTGTGCGCCATCCTCTTCAACCTCGTCTCCATTGTCGTGTGGGGCATCCTCTCCATCACCTTCGTTATCATCATCTCCACCATCATCATCTCCATCACCATCGATATCATCATCTCCATCATCACTCATCCACTGAGTATGCCCCTCCATGAAACTATACCTGAGCAGGTGTTGATTCACTATGCCTGAGAAGGGGTCAAACAACGATCCTAGCTTGCATCTTCGACAAGGACACATTATATCCTTTCGCTTTTTTCGATACATGTCGGCCGTCGCGCGTTCCACGTATCTATCCACGACGCTTTCCCTCATCGCGATGACCATCGCCGCCTACAAGACAAGATAATTGATTACACCGCCGTCTCGGTTTTCACGGAAAAAATTCGGCATGACCTTTGCTAAATATTGTCATGCTGGAGTTCCAAAATTCGCCGGAACGGAAGTTAATCAACATTCCGGCAAAACATTGGCAACTCAATGTTCCTTCACGCGTAAACAAATGCAAAACAATGCATTTACATATATGGAACCGCGCCTTTTGCCACACCACTAGTACTAGTGATATAACCGCGCAATGTCGCCAACACATGAACATTCCACTCATTTAGTTATGTACCTATTAGTTGACGCGACGTCCAAAAGCACCGGAGAGACGCCACACGTCGACTTTAATGCTTGAGAGATCTAGAGATCTAAGAAATGGAGAGATCTAGCTAGATCTAGTGCAAAAGGTGGTGGGAGGAGATAGATCTAGATCTAGATTATGCAAATCATGCAAGAGGGGCTAGGTAGTGCATGATTTGCTCAAATACATCATATTTTAGTGGTTGAAATAGCTAAAATGGGTGGGGGAATGAGCTAACTAGTGCTTGGGTTGATTTGCCATCACATATGAGTGTGTGTGGGTGGTGGTAGGTGGCTGGTCGTCCTAAATGGACATGCCCAGGTTACCGCCGGCGCCTATAACATAAAATGCCAGCGGTAGGGCACGTTACCGCCGGCATCTGCTGGCCGAAAACGCCGGCGGTAACTTAAGGCCAGGTGGCCCACCCTGGCTTGGCTATACCGCCGGCATCTACTGCGCGCGTTCGCCGGCGGTAGAGCCCACTATCCCTGGCGCTTCGGCCCGAAGACGCCGGCGGTAAGGCTAGGCCCAATTGGGACCCCGGGGCCCATTGCACCCCCGGCGCCTCGATTTTATTTTCGCCGGCGGTAAAGGAGCTACCCCCGGCGCCGTCCTACCTATTCGCCGGCGGTACTGTTAGCCCCCCCTGGAAGGTATTACCGCCGGCATCTTCAGCTCGTATATGCCGGCGGTAAGGAGTGCGGCTATAAGCCTTTCCCTAGTAGTGGGGATTTTACAACGAAGAGCTAATTGCTCTCAAAGGGGGTCATCTGAGTGCTATTGCACTACTATTAGCCCTATACTACTTCCTAATCTAAGGGCTGTCACTGCCCTCGTCGTCGCCGTCGGCGCTGCTACCGGCGAGCTCTTCGTCGCTGCTGATGAAGCCGCCAGTAGCATCTTCATCCTCCTCGTCGTCGTCATCATCATCTGACCAAGCCCAGCCTCGAAGGCGCTTGGCCGGTGGGTACCCGGTGTCGGAGGAGTCTTCTTCTTCAGACTCCTCCGCTTCTTCTTCCTCTTCGTCGGAGGAAGGATCCATCTCCCATGAGAGGAGGTCGTCTTCGCACGCCGCTTCCAGCTCCCGTCAACGAGGAACCGGAGGTCTTCCTCCCCGACGGTGCGGGGTTCGTCGGCTTCCGACTCGATAGAGAAGTCCCATTCTCTCGCGTCCCAATGCTCAGGCGCGAGAGCATCGTAGATGGCCATCTGATTGACCTCTGGCTCCAGCTCACTCGAGGAAGAGGATTGGGAGGAGGAAGAGGAGGACATGGCTACAGAGGGAGAGGGTTTTTTGACGGACGGCTGGTTTGGAGCAGGGGGATGAAGAGGTGAACTGTTCGATGTGGTTAAATAAAAGAAAATATAGTAGAGATTTAATGCTCGGACAATTTCCAAGGATGTGGTGCCAAAGTTGTCAAATCGTGCAGAGAAGTTGAGAAGGCAAGATGTCATGATGAAGAATACTGCGACGGTTCTGCTCTGCCACGACATGACCCCTCGAAGAAAAAACAGAGTGGTTTTGAAATTATCATTACCAAAACCAGGGGGCATGTGTTATCACCGGATTTTGGCCAAATCAGGAGATGGGCCGTAAGTGAAGATGGGCTTGAAAGATACACGCGTGGAGCATCTTTGAAGCGGCCTTGCGCAAAGAGTTTGGGCTTAATTGCCTGTGTATCTGTAATATAGTAGATTGCATCTTAGTTTAGATTAAAAGATAGAGTTTGACCCGTGCATGGTTAGGTGCACGCCCGAATTAGAAAGTCCCTTGGACTATAAATATATATCTAGGGTTATCGGAAAAGGAGGACAATCACGTTCACAACAAACACAAATCAGGCGCATCGCCACCCCTTCTTTCGAGGGTTTCTCCCGGGTAAGCATCATGCTGCCTAGATCGCATCTTGCGATCTAGGCAGCACAACGTTTATTCGTTTACCTTGTGTTGCTCGTACTGAAGCGTTGTTGATGGCGAGTAGCACTATTTATCGTAGATGTTTTGGGGCTTGCATAGATGCTTTTCTTGCGCATATCTGCTTAGCTGTGCCGTCCCTCAATATCTAGCTGCCCTTACACCTATCTAGGTGTAAGGGCAGCATCTTGCTTGTTCGTTACTTAGTAGATCCGATCTGTTATGGTTGCTCCTTGTTCTTCAAGGATTAGTTTAATATCCGTATGGTTAGGCCTTGCAAATGGGTTGAACGATCCGGTAGTGCGTTAGGTATGGTTTGTTAGTCCTAAGAGGGATGTTCCGGGAATTAACTTAATGTTGGTTTTTAGGCCTCTTTTAGGGTTAGTTTTCCATTATCTTTCGTGTCTGTTAGGCTCAACTACGCGTAGGATGTTCCGATCATACGGTGAAAACCCTAAACTCTCGTAGATTGGTTTAGCTTTGTTGTGATCAAGCAGGATCCCCATGTCATTGAAAATCCAACGTGAACCATGGGGCGATCGGCTCTTTGAGCCGATCCGCAGGGCAACCCGAGAGCCGATAGGGCTCGTATTTAATGTTTACGTGTCCCATGCAGGGAACTAATCGAAGCAATCCAACACCTTCTCGGCCGTATAGGTCAGGCACGCCTCGCAGCCGCAAGGTCGTGTGCCTGAGCATTTGCGGGACGACGTCGAGGGACCAGGCCCCCCTGCCGCCTTGGAAGCCTCCCGGCTCTTCGTGTTGCTTAACCACCGCCGCGGTGGTTTGGCAACAAGCCGTCCTGACCTAAAACATCGACACCGATTGACGAAACCCAGAAAGACTCCGTGGACGCCGCGCCATCGCGAAACTCCGTCGGGGACAGAAGTCTCTGTTCAAGACGCCGGGACGGGGAATTGCCCCCGGAGTCATCTCCATCGCCACCACCGCGATCTTCATCGCCATCGCTGTCTCCCATGATGAGGAGGGAGTAGTTCTCCCCTGGGGCTTGATACGTCCATTTTGCATCACTATTTTATATCATAATTTGCTGTTATTCATTGATATATTTCCTATTTAGAGATGATACTTATGTTATTTCATCTATTTTGCATGTTTCATGATCGTTGGAGAATTATTCACCGGAGTCAGGATTCTGCTGGAAAAAGCACCGTCAGGACACCATATTTCTGAAGATCAACAATTGACGAAATTTATACGAAAATTCCTATTTTTCCAGAAGACGAAGGGAGCCAAAAGGAGGGGCCGAGAGGGGCCACCATGGGCCCCCATAGGCCGCGCGGCCCAGGCCTGGCCGCGCCGCCTTGTGGGGAGGGGGCCCACAGCCCCTCTCGGCCGCCTCTCCTTCGCGTACTTCTTCGTCCCGAAAACCTAAGCCCTGGGAGTGACGGAGAATTGACAGAGCCACCTCGCGGGGCGGAGAAACACCAGAGAGAAAAGAGCTCTCCAGCGGGCTGGGAAATTCCTCCGGAGGGGGAAATCGACGCCATCGCCATCGTCATCGAGCTGGACATCATCTCCATCATCATCACCATCATCTCCACCATCTACACCGCCATCTCCACCGCTGCATCTCGTCACCGCTGTAACGATTTGGGTTGGATCTTGATTGTTTGATAGGGGAAACTCTCCCGGTGTTGATTACTACTTGTTGTTGATGCTATTGAGTGAAACCATTGAACCAAGGTTTATGTTCAGATTGTTATTCATCATTATATCACCTCTGATCATGTTCCATATGATGTCTCGTGAGTAGTTCGTTTAGTTCTTGAGGACATGGGTGAAGTCTAGATGTTAGTAGTGAATTATTGTTGAGTAGTATTCAATGTTATGATATTTAAGTTGTGGTGTTACTCTTCTAGTGGTGTCATGTGAACGTCGACTACATGATACTTCACCTTTATGGGCCTAGGGGAGTGCATCTTGTATTCGTTTGCTAATTGTGGGGTTGCCGGAGTGACAGCAACCTAAACCCCCGTTAGTATATCGGTGCAGGAGGGATAACAGGATCTCAGAGTTTAAGGCTGTGGTTAGATTTATCTTAATTACTTTCTTGTATTTGCGGATGCTTGCAAGGGGTATAATCACAAGTATGTATTAGTCCTAGGAAGGGCGGTGCATTAGCATAGGTTCACCCACACAACAATTATCAAAACAATGAAGATTAATCAGCCGTATGAAGTGAAAGCACTAGACTAAAATCCCCGTGTGTCCTCAAGAACGTTTGGTCATTATAAGTAAACAAATCGGCTTGTCCTTTGTGCTAAAAAGGATTGGGCCACTCTGCAATTATTTCTCTCGCATTTTATTTACTTGTACTTTATTTATCTATATCAAAACCCCAATACTTGTCTGTGAGCATTTACAGTGAATCCTTCATCGAAACTGCTTGTCAACACCTTCTGCTCCTCGTTGGGTTCGACACTCTTATTTATCGAAAGTACTACGATACACCCCCTATACTTGTGGGTCATCAGGGCTGAGGGCTAGCTCTACCGGTAGCTATGTGATGGTTAATCTCTCTCTCTGTACCCCAATACGATGATCTCATGAATTGCCTTGCATGATTGAGATCCATATGATGAGCTTTGTATCGCTACTAGTCTATGTGCTACTCATGTGATGTTATTGAAGTAGTCTATTCCTCCTGCATGGTGTAATGGTGACAGTGTGTGCATCGTGTGGTTCTTGTCGTAGATTATGATCATAATCTCTTGTAGGTTATGGAGTTAATTATTACTATGATAGTATTGATGTGATCTATTCCCCCTTCATAGTGTAAAGGTGACAGTGTGTATGCTATGTTAGTACTCGGTTTAGATTGCAAAGATCTATTATGCTCTAAAGGTTAATTAAACATGAATATCGAATGTTGTGGAGCTTGTTAACTCCGGCATTGAGGTGCTCTTGTAGCCCTACACAACGAATGGTGTTCATTATCAAACAAGAGTATATGTAGCACAAAGGAAGAGAACTTATTTATTTATGTGATCAATGTTGAGAGTGTCCACTAGTGAAAGTATGATCCCTAGGCCTTGTTTCAAATACTGCAAACACCGCTTATTTACTGTTCTGTTGCATGTTTACTCGCTGCCATATTTTATTCAGATTGCTATTACCACTCATATACATCCATATTACTTGTATTTCACTATCTCTTCCGAACTAGTGCACCTATACATCCGACAAGTGTATTAGGTGTGTTGGGGACACAAGAGACTTCTTGTATCGTGATTGCAGGGTTGCTTGAGAGGGATATCTTTGACCTCTTCCTCCCTGAGTTCGATAAACCTTGGGTGATCCACTTAAGGGAAACTTGCTGATGTTCTACAAACCTCTGCTCTTGGAGGCCCAACAATGTCTACAAGATTAGAAGCACACGTAGACATCAAGCACTTTTCTGGCGCCGTTGCCGGGGAGGTAAGGTAAAAGGTATTCACATCCTCCGACTACTAAGCTATTTCCTAGCACTGTTGCCGGTGTGGAAGCTATTTCCTTTAGATCCTGCAATTGCATCTTTTTGTTTCTTGTCTACACTAGTTAGGCATAATGGAAAGAACGTGAGCTTTTAATCTTTTCCCTGAGATAGAATTGTTTGCTGCGAAAATTAAAAAACCTATGGAATCTTATTTGCATGCTAGTAGCAATGTTATTAGTATGAACACCATTGTTGATAGGGATTTCTATTTTCGTGCCCTCGGGTCGTTAGTTGTACTCAGTTTTCCCCAGCCCCTTAGTTTTTCCTCAGTTTTCCCCAAGCCTATGTCTGAAACCCGCAGAAGGAGCTCAGACGGAAGGAATCCGTTTATTTGGACGTTCGTGCTGGCGTGTTGCGCCGCGTCGTCTGTGGGGCCGCGTCGTGTGGGCCGCGTCGCGTGGGGAAAGGGACCGCGTGGGACAGGACGAGAAGCGTTTGGTTGCACGTGAGCAGGAGCTGGGTTTTGTCTCTCTCGGCCCAAATTGGCATTTTTAAGAGCACCTTTTCCCCTCTTTCTCTCTCTGTCTTTTTCACCAAATTAGTATCAAATCTAGAGAAGCTTCTATTTCTGTCTTTCTTCAATATGGCAGCAAATCTAGTAGCAAATCTAGTAGCAAATCTCTGGGGTTATTTATGCCTTTTGGCCCTCGTTTTTTGCCCAATATGGCAGCAAATCTAGTAGCAAATCTAGAAGCTAGTATATGATAAATTGACAACTGCATAATCAGAAAACTAAGTATAATACATAGGGAAACTGCATACAGCAGCCAAAAGCAGCCAATAACGTTGTAATATACAAGACGCACGCAATGTATGGACAACAAGAAGATTAGGATGAATGAATTTGTTCTTCATTCCTCCTCATATATTTCGTCGTCGCTCCAATCGTGCATTACCCGAAGGAAATATTCATTGAACTCCTTCCGTCTGCAGTGTGCGGCCAATACATCCTCCAAACGGTATGGCTTGTGTTCATTTCTCATACCGTAGCTTCCTATTCTATCCACACGTACTGCCCACTCATCCCAGGCCTTTGTATCATGAGAGTACTCTCTGATATAACCCAAATCCGTGTAGTAGATGCAGCCAGGTCGAAGTGTCGGGTACACTCTGGTGTCGACGGAGATACACCGGATATAATGCACGAAGAAGGCATTACTGCCAATGTTACTGACCGGATGGAGAGAGCGGCTCTGAGTGTCCACACGGTACACCAATGGTCTGCCCGCCAAAGCCACGCTGACCAACAACACAAGCAGCAGATCACCATCCGACTTCACAAGGTAGAACTTCTGATGTCCAAGTTCTGGAAATGAAATTAGTGTCTCCATCTTGACAGTGCTCGCGCGCTGCTGCAACTGTACATTGGTGCACACTATTCTTCCGTTCTCAAAATTGTCCACAGCTAGTGCATACAGTTCACCATTGAACGGGGTAATGCAACGCAGACAATGGTTCTTGATCGAAAATCTTTTTTCCCAATCTTTATCTATATCCTTAGTTGGAGTGCTCTCATCGACCCAACCAATTTCCGACGGGTAATGTGCGGCAACGAAGACCATAGTCGGGGATTTGATCACAGCGACTGATTTCAGGAAAACAGATGGCATCTGCGCCTCAAACATAGTGTTCGATTTCTTTGTGAGTGGGTTCAGAAGCCGTATCTTGTGCGGCGGGTTCTTCTGGGCAAGCACGATGACGCCACGGCAAAATCCGACGAAGTAGTATCTGGGCAAGCACGATAACATTCAGCACTAAGATGTTTAAGATTGAAAATAAAGAGGTAGATATGGAGGAAGTTGAACCTTGTTTGAACTTCCGATAGATCTATGGTGACGTAGCGTGATGTGCCGAGTTGGAGGAAGGTGAACTCAGCGACGTGTGGAAGGGCGTGGTCTAGCATGATCCATTCGTCCAGGTGCACGTCGGGCTCAGGCAAACCTGAGCGCCAATTTCTACAGACTTGCCTCATGGCAGAGTAGGTGTCGGCGTACTCCTCGTTCGCCAGCAAGCATTCGCCGATCTTGTGAAGTGGTCCATCAGCCGAGAGAGAGGCCCAGTTCACGGAGGAGCCGCGCTTGGATGCGCCGCCCTCGGAGGCGACGCGCTCGGCGGCGACTGGCTCGGCGGCGACGGGCTCGGCGGCGACTGGCTCGGCGGCGACGGGCTCGGCGGCGACTGGCTCGGCGGCGACGGGCGCGGAGGCGACGGGCTCGGAGGCGACGGCCGCCGGCGCATTCTTCTTCTCCATCGCCGGCAGGGTAGCGTGCGTACGGCGGTTGGGGTTTTTTCGATTTGGAGAAGTTGATGGGACGTGAGAGGGGTGGTTTCGTGCGTGAGCGAGAATGAGACGACTGTGTGCAGGAGGGAGGGAGGGGCTTACGCGTCCTAAATGCGACCCGCGTCCTACGCGTCCACTATTTGCACGTCTGCACCGCGACACGCGTCAACAATGGCACGTCTTCCACTTCTGCACCGCAACACGCGTCCTCGAGTCTAACCCTGGAAATTTAGATATACTCAGGTATACCCTCGAGTCATATACTAGCATTTTTTGTGTGCTCAGTTTTCTCCTTGAGTGCTAATACTGGCTAGTGCAATATACTCAGTTTTACCCTCAAGTGGCTGGTCAACAGAGAGTCAACAAATGGGATTAACTAGTTAAATGAGTTATTTAATGTGCAAAAAAATCCGAAAAAGAGTGGCACTTACTCATGGAGTCTTTACCACAAATTGCCACTTCTCAAATCATAGATAAATCAAGTTTCACCACAAATTGCCACTTCTCAAATCACCTAGTAGCTATGAAGGTGCATGGTTTTCCATAATAAGCCCTACCCAAAACAGCTTTCCCCAAAACATACTTTGTCTGAATGAGGCCATAATTTTCACACTCGTGTAGATTTGTATTGCAAATAGTTTGAGGTAGGCCAAGATGGGTTTCATTGTACAAAACACGCATTTTCCAATTTTTAAATCTCATATTTCAATCCCTTAGTCTGTTTACTACTCACTTGCCCTTGGTTTCTTGATACTACTCAGTTTTGCCCTCTCCCTTCACACACTCTCACAGACGCCCAACATTGCCCTGATTGGTCTAGCCCATGTCACGCGGATCGTGCCCGACGACCGTTGATCGTATGATCTAACGGGCAGGATAACCCCTATCTCTCTCTCTGGTCGGGGCCACCACCCTCTCTCTCTCTCTCGTCGGTTAGCTTCCACCCTCTATGTATGCGAAAGGGCGGTTACCCAGTACGCTAAAGTTTGGTTTTCTGCATTATTTTTCACGAGCTAAATTATAAACTCTTTTAGGCATTACTTTTCACGCAAAAAACGATAAACCATCACCGATTTGTTGTAGCCATTACTTTCCACGCAAAAAAAAATGATAAACCATCACCGATTTGTTGTAGCCAATACTTTTCACGCAAAAAATGATAAACCATCACCGATTTGTTGTAGCCATTACTTTTCACGCAAAAAATGATACACCATCACCCATTTCTTGTAGCCATTACTTTCCACGCAAAAAATGATAAACCATCACCGATTTTGTTGTAGCCATTACTTTTCACGCAAAAATGATACACCATCACCCATTTCTTGTACCCATTACTTTTCACGCAAAAAAGGATAAACCATCACCGATTTTGTTGTAGCCATTACTTTTCACGCAAAAATATGATACACCATCACCCATTTCTTGTACCCATTACTTTCAACGCAAAAAACGATAAACCATCACCGATTTTGTTGTAGCCATTACTTTTCACGCAAAAATATGATACACCATCACCCATTTCTTGTACCCATTACTTTCCACGCAAAAAACGATAAACCATCACCGATTTTGTTGTAGCCATTACTTTTCACGCAAAAAATGATAAACTATATCACGAAGTTCCATTTCCGTCAACATAGTCCGCATTAGTTTTTTTGTTGAGATATATACCCCCACAACGGTCGTCTCCTCCTTAATTTATTGTGTATAAACCCCCACAACGGTCATCTCCTCCTTATTTTATTGTGTAAACCCCTACAACGGTCATCTCTCCCTTATAAACACCCACACGGCCATCCCTTGTGTCAATAGGTTCTGCCTCTCTCTTCTTCGTTCACATACACTTTATCCATTGCCATGGCTTCCACGTCTCGGACGCGGACCGGAAGGGGAAGGGGAAGGGGAAGGGGAAGGGGAAGTGGATCATCATCATTGCCACCACCACCGTCAACACTGCCATTGATCATAGAGGAGTTCTTCATCGTCGTCTATGAAGACCCTTTGGTCAAGAAGGTACGTACGCGTTCCCACATATATGATGCATGTGATTAATTATGGGCATGTTCTAAAAAACCTTTAATTTCAAGGGTTCCCTAATTTCAAACGATCGGCGCTCGATCTCTTTGCAGGAACTCCCAAAAAAATTTGCGGACTATCTTGACGGCAAGGAGCCAGCTAAGGTGTATCTGCGAGCAGCTGACTGCGGTCCTCGTCTCTGGACCGTGGAGGTCCTATTTGACGGACAAGGCCGGATGTACCTCGACAAGGGCTGGGAGAAATTCGCCATCGCGCACGGTGTGGATTTCGGCTGGTTCGTACACTTCAAATATGAAGGCGATGATGTGCTCACAGTGAAGGTGTTCGACGGAACAATGTGCAGGAGGTACTACTACTCAGACGACGAAGATACTGACGATGAAAGCGACGACGACGTGAAGCCATGCATCCATCCCCTTTAGATAATTAAGGGGATTATGACCAAGAATATATATGTAGCTTCATATGCATCGATTTAGAGATCTAGCTATTTTCTATATATTATGCATGTAAAAAATAATATCGCATTTCCACTATTATTCGAGCACCACATCCTCCAAACGATGCCGATGCCGATGCCGATATCGGCATGGTCAGAACGGCTATGCTCGCCGCCACTGCTAGGTCAACGTCGGGATGCACAATGTTTAGCATAAGAGTCACTTTAGATTAAGCTGCGAAAATAGTCACCTGCCATGGGCTGAGGCGGCCCCTACAGAGCGGCTCTATATTATATTCTCTAAATAAAATAGACGACCACAGCGGTCATTGGCTGCGGAGGCCCCACAGAGCGGCAATATATAATTTTCTATAAATAAATAGACGACCCACTGGTCATTGGCTGCGGCAGCCCCATAGAGCGGCCCCATTTGTCATTGGCAGCACCGCGTATACAATCAGGAAATAAAACGGCCCACGCGTCAGCGGTAGATGGATCCACCCGTCAGCACGAGACGGTCAGCGAGGAACTGACCTCACGGTAATGGTAAGGCCTCTGACCTGACGGCAACCCGCGTCTTCGAGGGGTTTCAAACTAGAGGGAGGGGAAAACTGAGGAAAAACTAACGAGTTGGGGAAAACTGAGTACAACTAACGAAGCAGGGGCACGAAAATAGAAATCCCTTGTTGATAATGCTATGGAAGAATTTAAGCTTGGGGATGTCGGTTTTTATGAAAATGATCTCTTTAGTCCTCCGGGTATTGAGGAGAAAGTTTATGTTGATTATGATATGCCTCCTATTTATGATGATTATAATGATAGTGGTCTTTTGGTGCCGCCTACTATGGAGAGTGAATTTTATTATGATTATAATATGCCTCCTACACTTGATGAGAATAATAATGATAGCTACTTTGTTGAATTTGCTCCCACTACAACTAATAAAATTGATTATGCTTATGTGGAGAGTAATAATTTTATGCATGTGGCTCATGACAAGAATGTTTCATGTGATAGTTATATTGTTGAGTTTGTTCATGATGCTACTGAAAGTTATTATGAGAGAGGGAAACATGGTTATATGCATCTTAATAATATTAAGTTTCCCCTCTTTATGTTGAGAATCTTGAAATTGCGCTTGTGTTGCCTTCCTATGCTTGTCACTTTGTTCTTCATGAATTTATTTGTGTACAAGATTCCTTTTCATAGGAAGTGGGTTAGGCTTAAATGTATTTTGAATTCGCTTCTTGATGCTCTCTTTTGCTTCAACTCTTATTTCTTGCGAGTGCATCATTAAAATTACTGAGCCCATCTTAATGGCTATATAGAAAGAACTTCTTGGGAGATAACCCATGTTTATTTTACTACAGTACTTTTGTTTTATATTTGAGTCTTGGAAGTTGTTACTACTGTAGCAACCTCTCCTTATCATGTTTTTGTGCCAAGTAAAGTCTCTATGGTAAAGTTGGTGCTAGATTTGGATTGCTGCAGAAACAGAATTGCTGTCTGTCACGAATTTGCGCAGAACTCTCTGTAAAAAAATAAAAAAAATCTGCCAATTTACGTGCGTGATCCTCAGATATGTACGCAACTTTCATTAGTTTTGAGATTTTTCATCTAAGCAAGTTAAGTGCCTCTGTAAAATTCGTCTTTATGGACTGTTCTGTTTTGACAGATTCTGCCTTTTATTTCGCATTGCCTCTTTTGCTATGTTTGATGGATTTCTTTGTTCCATTAATTTCCAGTAGCTTTGGGCAATGTCCAGAAGTGTTAAGAATGAGTGTGTCACCTCTGAACATGTGAATTTTTGATTATGCACTAACCCTCTAATGAGTTTGTTTTGAGTTTGGTGTGGAGGAAGTTTTCAAGGGTCAAGAGAGGAGGATGATATACTATGATCAAGAAGAGTGAAAAGTCTAAGATTGGGGATGCCCCCGTGGTTCATCCCTGCATATTTCAAGAAGACTCAAGCATCTGGGGATGCCCAAGGCATCCCTTCTTCATCGACAACTTATCAGGGTTCCTTCTCTTGAAATTATATTTTTATTCCTCACATCTTATGTACTTTACTTGGAGCTCTCTTGTTTTTGTTTTGTTTGAATAAGTTCATCCTTGTGTGGGAGAGAGACACGCTCCGCTGGTTCATATGAACACATGTGTTCTTAGCTTTTAGTGTTCATGGCGAAGGTTGAAACCGCTTCGTTCATTGTTATTTTGTTGGAAACAGAAAATGCTTCATGTGGTAATTGGTATGATGTCTTGAATAACTTGATACTTGGCAGTTGTTGTGCTCATGATTAAGCTCTTGCATCATGTACTTTTCACCTATTAATGAAGAACTACATAGAGCTTGTTAAAATTTGGTTTGCATGATTGGTCTCTCTAAGTCTAGATATTTTCTGGTTAAGGTGTTTGAACAACAAGGAGAGGATGTAAAGTCTTATAATGCTTACAATACGTTCATATGTGAGTTTTGCTGCACCGTTTCATACTTGAGTTTGCTTCAAACAACCTTGCTAGCCTAGCCTTGTATTGAGAGGGATTCTTCTCGTGCATCCAAATCATTGAGCCAAAAACTATGCCATTTGTGTCCACCATACCTACCTACCACATGGTATTTCTCGCCATTCCAAAGTACATTACTTGAGTGCTACCTTTAAACTTCTATTCTTTGCCTTTAAAATACATAGCTCATGGGAAAATAGCTTAAAAACTATTGTGGTGAAGAATATGTACTTATGTATCTTATTTCTTACTAAGTTGCTTGTTGTGCGGTAATCATGTTTCTGGGGACGCCATCAACTTTTACCTTTGTTGAATATCATGTGAGTTGCTATGCATGTTCGTCTTGTCTGAAGTAAGGGAGATTTTCATGATCAAATGGTTTGAGTATGCATATTGTTAGAGAAGAACATTGGGCCGCTAACTAAAGCCATGAATCATGGTGGAAGTTTCAGTTTGGACATAAAACCTCAATCTCTTATGTTGTTGAATGCTTAAGCATTAAAAGAGGAGTCCATTATCTGTTGTCTATGTTGTCCCGGTATGGGTGTCTAAGTTGAGAATGATCAAAAGCGAGAAATCCAATGTGAACCTTCTCCTTAGACCCTTGTACAGGCGGCATAGAGGTACCCCTTTGTGACACTTGGTTGAAACATATGTTATGCAATGATAATCCGTGTTAATCCGTATTAGTATACTATGCGTGAGGCTTGCAACTTATAAGATATCATATACATAACTCATATGATTTATTACTACCGTTGACAAAATTGTTTCTTTTTTCAAAATGAAAAGCTGTAGCACAAAAATAGTAATCCATGCTTCCCTCTGCGAAGGGCCGTTCTTCTACTTTATTGTTGAGTCAGTTTACCTATTCTTTCTATCTTAGAAGCAAACACTTGTGTAAACCGTGTGCATTGATTCCTACATGTTTACCTATCGCACTTGTTATATTACTTTATGTTGACAACTATCCATGAGATATACATGTTACAAGTTGAAAGCAATTGCTGAAACTTAATCATCCTTTGTGTTGCTTCAATGCCTTCTACTAAGAATTTATTGCTTATGAGTTAACTGTTATGCAAGTCTTATTGATGCTTGTCTTGAAAGTACTATTCATGAAAAGTCTTTGCTATATGATTCAGTTGTTTATTCATTGTCTTCATCATTGCTTTGAATCGCTGCATTCATCTCAAATGCTTTACAATAATGTTGATCAAGATTATGTTGGTAGCATGTCACTTAAGAAATTATCATTGTTATCGTTTACCTACTCGAGGGCGAGTAGGAACTAAGCTTGGGGATGCTTGATACGTCTCAAACGTATCTATAATTTCTTATGTGCCATGCTAGTTTTATGACAATACCTACATGTTTTGTTCACACTTTATATCGTTTTGATGCATTTTCCGGAACTAACCTATTAACGAGATGCCGAAGTGCCAGTTGCTGTTTTCTGTTGTTTTTGGTTCCAGAAAGGCTGTTCGGGCAATATTCTCGGAATTCGACGAAACGAAGACCCAACATCTTATTTTTCCAAACCTTAAAAGTCAAAGGGGGACCAGAGGGGATCCCTAGGGGGCCCACACGCCAGGCCGGCGCGGCCCAGGGGGGGGGCGCCCCCCTATTGTGGGGAGGCCTCGTGGCCCCTCCGACTCCGACTCTTCGCCTATTAAAGCCGTCCTGACCTAAAACATCGACACCGATTGACGAAACTCCAGAAAGACTCCAGGGACGCCGCCGCCATCGCGAAACTCCGTTTCGGGGGACAGAATCTCGTTCCGGCACGCTGCCGGACGGGAATTGCCCCGGAGTCATCTCCATCGACACCACCGCCATCTTCATCGCCATCGCTGTCTCCCATGATGAGGAGGGAGTAGTTCTCCCCTGGGGCTGAGGGCTCTACCGGTAGCTATGTGGTTAATATCTCTCTCTGTACCCCAATACGATGATCTCATGAATTGCCTTGCATGATTGAGATCCATATAATGAGCTTTGTATCGCTACTAGTCTATGTGCTACTCATGTGATGTTATTAAAGTAGTCTATTCCTCCTGCATGGTGTAATGGTGACAGTGTGTGCATCGTGTGGTTCTTGTCGTAGATTATGATCATAATCTCTTGTAGGTTATGGAGTTAATTATTACTATGATAGTATTGATGTGATCTATTCCCCCTTCATAGTGTAAAGGTGACAGTGTGTATGCTATGTTAGTACTCGGTTTAGATTGCAAAGATCTATTATGCTCTAAAGGTTACTTAAACATGAATATCGAATGTTGTGGAGCTTGTTAACTCCGGCATTGAGGTGCTCTTGTAGCCCTACACAACGAATGGTGTTCATTATCAAACAAGAGTATATGTAGCACAAAGGAAGAGAACTTATTTATTTATGTGATCAATGTTGAGAGTGTCCACTAGTGAAAGTATGATCCCTAGGCCTTGTTTCCAATACTGCAAACACCGCTTATTTACTGTTCTGTTGCATGTTTACTCGCTGCCATATTTTATTCAGATTGCTATTACCACTCATATACATCCATATTACTTGTATTTCACTATCTCTTCGCCGAACTAGTGCACCTATACATCTGACAAGTGTATTAGGTGTGTTGGGGACACAAGAGACTTCTTGTATCGTGATTGCAGGGTTGCTTGAGAGGGATATCTTTGACCTCTTCCTCCCTGAGTTCGATAAACCTTGGGTGATCCACTTAAGGGAAACTTGCTGCTGTTCTACAAACCTCTGCTCTTGGAGGCCCAAGACTGTCTACAAGATTAGAAGCACACGTAGACATCACATATGTAATGCAATGATAATCCATGGAAGTCCGAGCTAATTAGGACAAGGTGCGGGCACTATTGGTATTCGATGCATGAGGCTTGCAACTTATAGGAGGTTTTATGCATAACACATATGAATTATTACTACCGTTAATAAAATTGTTTCCATGTTCTCAAAATAAAAAGCTCTAGCACATGAGTAATCCCTGCTTCCCTCTGCGAAGGGCCTTTCTTTTACTTTAATTGAGTCAGTTTACCTACTTCTTTCTATCTTAGAAGCAAACACTTGTGTCAACTGTGTGCATTGATTCCTACATGTTTACTTATTGCACTTGTTATATTGCTTTATGTTGACAACTATCCATGAGATATACATGTTAGAAGTTGAAAGCAATTGCTGAGACTTAATCATCATTTGTGTTGCTTCAATGCCTTTTACTTTGAATCTATTGCTTTATGAGTTGACTCTTATGCAAGACTTTTTTATGCTTGTCTTGAAAGTACTATTGATGAAAAGTTTTTGCTATATGATTCAGTTATTTAGTCATTATCTTTTTGTTAGCAAACTATAGATCATTGCTTTGAGTCGCTTCATTCATCTCATATGCTTTACAATAGTGTTGATCAAGATTATGTTGGTAGCATGTCACTTCAGAAATTATCCTTGTTATCGTTTACCTATGATACGTCTCCAACGTACCTATAATTTCTGATGTTCCATGCTTGTTTTATGATAATACTTACATGTTTTGCTTGCACTTTATAATGTTTTTATGCATTTTCCGGAACTAACCTATTAACGAGATGCCGAAGGGCCAGTTGCTGTTTTCTGTTGTTTTTGGTTCCAGAAAGGCTGTTCAGGCAATATTCTCGGAATTCGACGAAATCAACGCCCAGAACCTTATTTTTTCCGGAACCTTCCAGAAAGTCAGAGGGGGACCAGAGGGGTGCCAGGGGGCCACCACACAACATGGCGGCGCGGCCCCAGGCCTGGGCGCGCCAGCCTATGAGGGGGAGGCCCCGTGGCCCCTCCGACTCCGACTCTTCGCCTATATAAGCCCTTTCGACCTAAAAACGCGGGACCAATTGACGAAACTCCAGAAAGACTCCAGGGCGCCGCCGCCATTGCAAAACTCCAATTCGGGGACACTCTCGTTCCGCACGCCGGACGGGGAAGTCCCCAAGCCATCTCCATCGACGCCACCGCCTTCATCATGCTCCGTGAGTAGTTCCCCCATGGACTACGGGTTCTAGCTGTAGCTAGTTGGTACTCTCTCCCCCATGTACTTCAATACAATGATCTCATGAGCTGCCTTACATGATTGATATTCATCTGATGTAATCGGTGTTGTGTTTGTTGGGATCCGATGGATTGTTACATTATGATTAGTCTATCTATATAAGTTTGTGAAGTTATTGTTGCTGCAATCTTGTTGTGTTTAATGCTTGTCACTAGGGCCCGAGTGGCATGATCTTAGATTTAAGCTCTATAATTATTGCTTAGATTGTATCTACAAGTTGTATGCACATGTCTATGTCCGGAACCAAAGGCCCCAAAGTGACAGAAATTGGGACAACTGGAGGGAAAGGCTTAGATATGAGGATCACATGTTTTCACGGAGTGTTAATGCTTTGCTCCGGTGCTCTATTAAAAGGAGTACCTTAATATCCAGTAGATTCCCTAGAGGCCCGGCTGCCACCGGCTGGTAGGACAAAAGATGTTGTACAAGTTTCTCATTGCGAGCACGTATGACTATATATGGGAAACATGCCTACATGATTAATAGACTTGATGTTCTGTCTTAATGCTATTTCAATCCTATCAATTGCCCAACTGTAATTTGTTCACCCAACACTTGTTATTGGAGAGTTACCACTAGTGTAGATAGCTGGGAACCCCGGTCCATCTTTCATCATCATAAACTCGTTCTATATGTCATTGGAAGTAGTATCAACTATTTTCTGGTGCCATTGCTCTCATATTGCTACCGCTGCTGTGTTATGTTACTACGCTCTCATATTACTGCTGCTTTCACATCACCCTTGTTACTAGTGCTTTTCCAGGTGCAGCTGAATTGACAACTCAGTTGTTAAGGCTTATAAGTATTCTTTACCTCCCCTTGTGTCGAATCAATAAATTTGGGTTTTAGTTCCCTCGAAGACTGTTGCGATCCCCTATACTTGTGGGTTATCAAGACTATTTTCTGGCGCCATTGCCGGGGAGGCATAGCTCTACTCATAAGTTCACCTGGGGAGTACACTCTCTCTCTCTGTTTTATTTTATTTTGTTTTACTTAGTTTACGTTTGTCTAGTTTATTTCTGCTTAGTTTATTTCTGTCTAGTATTATTTTGCTTAGTTTACTTTTGCTTAGTTTCTTTTTGTCTTGTTTTATTTTCCCTATATACCCGAAAATCCATAAAAATTTGAAAAACCTAAAAATTAAAAACTGCTGTTATGGAAGAACCCACAACCTATCTGGAGCTTATAGTATTATATAATAACTAGCAAAAGTGCCCGTGCGTTGCTACGGGTTGATCCACTAAACAGGTGTTACAGAGTTATGCACGATTTCTTGAGCTTTTAATCAACAAAACCTACCACATGTCAGTTCACGACCGCAACTGCAACATGGAGGAGCGATGGCTAGGCCGCACACTTCCCAACACGGTGTGATAAACGTAGATGGGGACGATGACCTATCTAGTGATGATGGATGGACCAGCGTGGACATCACGTACGACGCTCTCAAGTGATGATGGGCTAACATGGAATGTTCATTCGCTAGTACTCTCGACGGTGGAGAAATAGCCTGATGGAAAATGTAAACAAAAAAAATTATGTTCAAAGAAAAAACAAATGGTCTAGCATGAACCAATGATTGAGCCAAAACAATGTGAGCACGGTCCTTGGCGCACAACAAATAAGATATCGGTGGCCGACAACCAATACCTATGGAAAAATCTAACAAATCTAGAGCATACTCCTTAGTCCTCACATCGTCTCATGAAAAATCAAAAGCTTCAACACCGGTAGGGGCATTGAAATTTACCTTTAACCAATGCATAAGGTGGTACGCAAGGACTCGAGTCTCTTTAAGTGACAGCGGTGTACTCAACGGTGTACTTGTCTAATATACACTCAAAAACCTGATCTTGATCAAGGCAACCAAAGCCAAAAAGAAGCACATAATTTCAAGATCACATGAAGTAATGCTTTCAAAATATTTGCTTTAGCTGACAAATAATTCAAAAGCAAGTTACGTACGCCTCGCCTTACTTTTCTCAAATGAAAATATGCAAGGACTGCCGAATAGAACCAAACCTGGAACATGTCTGTACCCAGCTCCTGATTTGTACTGATGATTTCTAGTCTATAGAATGGGTGCTCGAGATAAACTTGACCTCTCAATTCACTCAGCAACTCTCCTATGGAAGAGTATGTCCGGAAATCGATCTATTCAATATTTACAATTCAGCCATGCAAGTTTACTGTTTGTAATCTGTAGTTTAGCATTGTATCATGCAGCTTGAGATTGTGGATTTGTAGTGAAGAAAGTCAGCCATGCTATGCCCCGAAGGCAGATGAATGGTACTGAATCCAACTACCATAGGCATCTGTCATCTACTGCAGTCAAGGGCAATCCATCCACAGCAGCAAAGACACGACTGGAAGCTTTCTGAACCTACAAACCTTTGCTAATGATGTTTTCACTCTCACGTGGTGCACAAATTGATGCCTGAGTATCTCTATTCTCTACGAACAATGACATCCAATCCCTGCATCCACCGCTGCTGCAATGATAGTAGGACACAGATCAGCACGCAGCGGGATGCAGAGTAAGATACATCAGCGCAGTCAGCCTAGACAATCAATACCAGGGCCGTCGTCAATCTCTTCATCTTACCCGACCTGGGCGGAAACAACCATGGGTAACCTCTCCATGAATTCGATCAACAACGATGCAACGTGGCCAGCGACAGCCTGCAGTTGTCTCCACCGCGCTCATCCTCATTGCCATCTGCTGGCTGCGGCAATGCGGTCGTCCACCGCCGCTTTCTTTTTCTGGTCATCCTCATCCTGCGACGGCAACGGTCGCTGCCACCACATACACTCACGGTGCCAGCAGGAACGTTGCAGGCTATAGTCTCTCGGCTTGTGTGATGCGTGTCGGGCGAGTTGGCCTGAGCCGATGCAGCGGAGGACTCCTTGATGATTGTACATATATCAGATTACTCCTTGATCGGGTTAAGGAAACTGGATCGATTACGATGGCAAGATTCAGCTTGGTACGCCCTAAATCGATCGATTGCGCTACCACTTGTTATCGTCGTTGCCTCCGCCGTGCTCCTTTACCACGGGCTCGCGAGTGCCAGCTTGACCTAAGCACACCCATGGTCATCGGATCATGATGGCGCCACCTCCATGTTTCACTGCCACCACTTTCCGCTCCGACTGGACGACGGCAGCGGCTGGCGGGGCTGACGGTGAGGCTAGACCAGCGGAGTACACTGGAGAGTCATCGTTATCGCGAGTGATGGTTGCGTCCTACCAGCCTCGGCGGCGGTGCGCGGGCTTGTTCACGTCCATGCCAATATGGGCGAGCGTTGCCGACTCCCGGTTTCCGCAGGCAAAGAAATCGCGCCTCGATCTGCGCTGCCTCGCGAGATCGCGGAAGAATCCTTCATAGTTGCCGCGCGACCGCCACCTCTTTGTTGCTTCACGGAATCGCAGAAGAATCCTTGGTACTTGCCGCAGGATCGGCAATAATACACCTTGACGGCCGTACACGACACGGATATGCATCTAGTGATCTTCGGGAGGAAATCTGGCCACGTTGGATGGAACATGGAAGGGAGCGGACGGACGAAACTTAGACGTAGATATTGGGTCTAGGATTTCCAGAAGGCATCGGGCCTTTGGCCCGTTTGTGACACCAGGCAGTCACCTATTGCAATTTAATAGTAAAGATTATAGAGAATCAAGAAAGGGTAAAGTTATGAGTGCTGTGATAGAAAAATTGAATACAATTGCTAAAATCTTGCTTAAACGCCATGATATAAATTGTTGCTCTAAAGAGGATACTAAACATCTGAAATTTCAATGTGGTTTTAGTGAGGAAGTTTTAATTAAGAACTATAATTGGAATAACTATATTCATCTTGGGTTCGAAGAGGTAGAACAATTTGTCATATTTATGGGAGCCTCTGAGATAGAATCCTTCATTGTTAAAAATTATGAAACTTGTGTTGTTTGTAAGGACCTTAAAGATTATGTCTCTTCTATCCTTAATTTTTGCATAGAAAGCTACAGTGATAATCCTTATATCATTGATTATAAAGAGATACTCATTAATGCACAAGAATGCACTCACAATTTGCAGGAACCTGTGAAAGAAGAAATTGATGAACCTGAAAGCTCATTGGATGAAAAAGAGGAGGAAATTGATGAACCTGAAAGCTCATTGGATGAAAAAGAAGAGGAGAGGGATGAACAAAAGGAGGAAGAATGGATTAGCTACCCATGCCAACCTTCTAATGAGAGTAACTCTTTATCTCTTACATTATTTGATTGTCCTCCATGCTTACCAAAGGAGGATGAATGTTATATGCCTGCGGATTCTCTTGAAATATTCCCTATGAGTAAAACTTGTGAGAATAATTATGTTACTGTTATCTATGATAATCCATGCTATTTTGATAAATCTTATGATAATGCTTTGTTTGTGCCTGATGTCGAAATGCATGGTACTAAAGAATTTTGCTTAGCAAATGTTTATGATAAAGCTCTAGATGATGGTCCTATGTTACTTGATAATATTAATTGTACTACTAATAAAACTGGGATTGGAGAGGTCTTGACTTTATCTAGGAGTCCCATATCTTTTGAGATTGATCAATCATCTTGTTATATTATTGATAAAAGTGGGTTTGAAAGTTTTAATCCCATTATTTTTGAGCTTGATAAAAATTATATGTTTATGGATCATGAGAAACATGCTTTATGTGATAGTTATATTGTTGAGTTTGTTCATGAAGCTACTGAAAATTATTATGAGAGAGGAAAATATGGTTGTAGAAATTTGCATGTTACTAAAACACCTCTCTATATGCTGAAAATTTTGGAGTTACTCTTGTTTTATCTTCTTATGCTTGTCACTTTGTTCTTCACGAATTTATTTGTGTACAAGATTCCCATGCATAGGAAGAGGGTTAGACTTAAATGTGTTTTGAACTTGATTTTTGATGCTCTCTTTTGCTTCAACTCTTATTTCTTGCGAGTGCATCATTAAAATTGCTGAGCCCATCTTAATGGCTATAAAGAAAGCACTTCTTGGGAGATAACCCATGTGTTTATTTTGCTACTGTTTTGTTGTGTCTTGGAAGTTGTTACTACTGTAGCAACCTCTTCTTATCTTTATTTTATTGCATTGTTGTGCCAAGTGAAGTCTCTAATAGAAGGTTGATACTAGATTTGGATTTCTGCGCAGAAACAGATTTCTATCTGTCACGAATTTGGGCAGAGATCTCTGTAGGTAACTCAGAAAAATCTGCCAATTTACGTGCGCGTTCCTCAGATATGTTCGCAACTTTCTTTAGTTTTGAGTTTTCTGATTTGAGCAACGAAAGTACCTTTTTAAAATTCTTGTTTACTGGCTGTTCTGTTTTGACAGATTCTGTCTCAGTTTTTTGCATTGTCTCTTGTGGACTTTAAGTGAGGCTTTCTAGACGTGGAGAGCTGTAGCTAATGTTTTATTGAGTTCTTGCAATGTGTCACTACAGTACTAAAGTGGATTAAAGTTTTTGAGTACTAACCCCTCTAATGAAGTTTATGAGAAGTTTGGTGTGAAGGAAGTTTTCAAGGGTCAAGAGAGGAGGATGATATATGATCAAGAAGAGTGAAAAGTCTAAGCTTGGGGATGCCCCCGTGG
Source organism: Lolium multiflorum (assembly GCA_030979885.1). Taxonomy (NCBI): domain Eukaryota; kingdom Viridiplantae; phylum Streptophyta; class Magnoliopsida; order Poales; family Poaceae; genus Lolium; species Lolium multiflorum. Next base: position 211,309,153 of record CM061753.1, on the reverse strand, counting down.
TTCATCCCTGCATATTTCAAGAAGACTCAAGCGTCTAAGCTTGGGGATGCCCAAGGCATCCCTTCTTCATCAACTTATCAGGTTTCTTCTATTTAAACTATATTTTTATTCGGTCACATCATATGTGCTTTACTTGGAGCGTCTGTGTGTTTTTATTTTTGTTTATGTTTGAATAAATGCGGATCCTAGCAATTCTTGTGTGGGAGAGAGACACGCTCCGCTTTTTCATATGAACACTGGTGTTCTTAACTTTATTTTAATGTTCATGGCGGAGTTGAAAACCGTTGCACTTATTGATATTTGGTTGGAAACGGAAATGCTTCATATTGTCTTGAATAATTTGATACTTGGCAATTGTTTTGAGCTCTCAAGTAGATCATGTTTACTCATGCATCATGTAGTTTAAACCTATTAGTGGAGAACTACCGTAGAGCTTGTTGAAATTGGTTTGCATGATTGGTCTCTCTAAGGTCTAGATATTTTCTGGTAAAAGTGTTTGAGCAACAAGGAAGACAATGTAGAGTTTTATAATGCTTGCAATATGTTCTTATGTAAGTTTTGTTGTACCGGTTCATACTTGTGTTTGCTTCAAACAACCTTGCTAGCCAAAGCCTTGTACTGAGAGGGAATGCTTCTCGTGCATCCAAAACCTTGAGCCAAAACCTATGCCATTTGTGTCCACCATATCTACCTACTATGTGGTATTTTCTGCCATTCCAAGTAAATACTTCATGTGCTACCTTTAAACAATTCAATAGCTATTATCTCTTATTTGTGTCAATGTTTTATAGCTCATGAGGAAGTATGTGGTGTTTTATCTTTCGATCTTGTCATTTACTTTTGAAAGACTTTCACAATGGACTAGTGGCTTCATCCGCTTATCCAATAATTTTGCAAAAAGAGGTGGCAACGGGGTTCCCAGCCCCAATTAATTAACTTTCATTAATAATTCTCTTCACGTGTTTTGCCCTGATCTATCAGTAAGCAACTTAATTTTGCAAATAGATACTCCTCCATGGTATGTGAAATGTTGGAAGGCACCCGAGGATTCGGTTAGCCATGGCTTGTGTAAGCAAAAGGTTGGGAGGAGTGTCAACCATAAATAATGAAACTAAAATACATGTGTAAACAAAAGAGAAGAGGGATGATCTACCTTGCTGGTAGAGATAACGTCCTTCATGGGAGCCGCTCTTGAAAGTCTGGTTCATAAGGTAGTTAGAGTACCCGCTACCATTCGTTGACAACAACAAACACCTCTCAAAACTTTAATTTTATGCTCTCTATATGATTTCAAAACTTAAAAAGCTCTAGCACATGATTTAATCCCAGCTTCCCTCTACGAAGGGCCCTTCTTTAAATTTTATGTTGAGTCAGTTTACCTACTTCCTTCCATCTTAGAAGCAAACACTTGTGTCAACTGTGCATTGATTCTTACATACTTGCTTATTTGCACTCATCATATTACTTTGTGTTGACAATTATCCATGAGATATGCATGTTGAAAGTTGAAAGCAACCGCTGAAACTTAAATTTTCCTTTGTGTTGCTTCGATGCCTTTACTTTGAATTTATTGCTTTATGAGTTAACTCTTATGCAAGACTTTTGATGCTTGTCTTGAAAGTACTATTCATGAAAAGTTTTGCTATATGTTATCTATTTGTTAGCAACTATAGATCATTGCCTTGAGTCACTTCATTCATCTCATATGCTTTATAATAGTATGATCAAGGTTATGTAAGTAGCATGTCACTACAGAAATTACTCTTTTTATCGTTTACCTACGCGAGGGCGAGCAGGAACTAAGCTTGGGGATGCTGATACGTCTCCAACGTACCTATAATTTCTGATGTTCCATGCTTGTTTTATTACAATACTTACATGTTTTGCTTGCACTTTATAATGTTTTTATGCATTTTCCGGAACTAACCTATTAACGAGATGCCGAAGGGCCAGTTGCTGTTTTCTGTTGTTTTTGGTTCCAGAAAGGCTGTTCGGGCATATTCTCGGAATTCGACGAAATCAACGCCCAGAACCTTATTTTTCCCGAATCCCAGAAAGTCAGAGGGGGACCAGAGGGGTGCCAGGGGGCCACCACAGAACATGGCGGCGCGGCCCCAGGCCTGGGCGCGCCAGCCTATGAGGGGGAGGCCCCGTGGCCCCTCCGACTCCGACTCTTTGCCTATATAAGCCCTTTCGACCTAAAAACGCGGGACCAATTGACGAAACTCCAGAAAGACTCCAGGGGCACCGCCGCCATCGCGAAACTTCAATTCGGGGGACAAAATCTCTGTTCCGGCACGCTGCCGGGATGGGGAAGTGCCCCCGGAAGCCATCTCCATCGACGCCACCGCCTTCATCATGCTCCGTGAGTAGTTCCCCCATGGACTACGGGTTCTAGCTGTAGCTAGTTGGTACTCTCTCCCCATGTACTTCAATACAATGATCTCATGAGCTGCCTTACATGATTGAGATTCATCTGATGTAATCGGTGTTGTGTTTGTTGGGATCCGATGGATTGTTACATTATGATTAGTCTATCTATATAAGTTTGTGAAGTTATTGTTGCTGGAATCTTGTTGTGTTTAATGCTTGTCACTAGGGCCCGAGTGGCATGATCTTAGATTTAAGCTCTATAATTATTGCTTAGATTGTATCTACAAGTTGTATGCACATGTCTATGTCCGGAACCAAAGGCCCCAAAGTGACAGAAATTGGGACAACTGGAGGGAAAGGCTTAGATATGAGGATCACATGTTTTCACGGAGTGTTAATGCTTTGCTCCGGTGCTCTATTAAAAGAAGTACCTTAATATCCAGTAGATTCCCTAGAGGCCCGGCTGCCACCGGCTGGTAGGACAAAAGATGTTGTACACGTTTCTCATTACGAGCACGTATGACTATATATGGGAAACATGCCTACATGATTAATAGACTTGATGTTCTGTCTTAATGCTATTTCAATCCCATCAATTGCCCAACTGTAATTTGTTCACCCAACACTTGTTATTGGAGAGTTACCACTAGTGTAGATAGCTGGGAACCTCGGTCCATCTTTCATCATCATAAACTCGTTCTATATGTCATTGGAAGTAGTATCAACTATTTTCTGGTGCCATTGCTCTCATATTACTGCTACTGCTGTGTTACTGTTACTACTGCTCTCATATTACCGCTGCTTTCACATCACCCCTGTTACTAGTGCTTTTCCAGGTGCAGCTGAATTGACAACTCAGTTGTTAAGGCTTATAAGTATTCTTTACCTCCCTTGTGTCGAATCAATAAATTTGGGTTTTACTTCCCTCGAAGACTGTTGCGATCCCCTATACTTGTGGGTTATCAACCTACTCGAGGGCGAGTAGGAACTAAGCTTGGGGATGCTTGATACGTCTCCAACGTATCTATAATTTCTGATGTTCCAAGCTAGTTTTATGACAATACGTACATGTTTTGTTCACACTTTATATCATTTTTTTTGCATTTTCTGGAACTAACCTATTAACAAGATGCCGAAGCGCCAATTCCTGTTTTCTGATGTTTTTGGTTTCAGAAATCTTACACAGGAAATATTCTCGGAATTGGACGAAACAAAAGCCAAACTTCCTATTTTCCACGGAGGGTTCCAGAACATCGAAGGAGAGTCGGAGGCGGCCAGCAGGGGGCCCACACCACAGGGCGGCGCGGCCAGGCCCCTAGGCGCGCCAGCCTATGGGGGGGCCACCCCTGGCTCCTCCGAGGCTGCCCTTCCGCCTATATATTCTCCCGTCGCGAAAACCCTAAACAATCCAGTCATATTCCACGAAGAGTTCTGTAGCCGCCGCCATCGCGAAGACAAGTTTCGGGGGACAAAATCTCTGTTCCGGCACACCGCCGGGACGGGCAATTGCCCCCAGAGTGATCTCCATCGACACCACCGCCATCTTCATCGCCGTTGCTATCTCCCATGATGAGGAGGGAGTAGTTCTCCCCCGAGGCTGAGGGCTCTACCGGTAGCTATGTGGTTCATCTCTCTCCCATGGTGTGATCTTTATGTGATCATGAGCTTTGTATCACTATTTATCTATGTTCTACTCTAGTGATGTTATTAAAGTAGTCTATTCCTCCTCCATGATGTAAAGGTGACAGTGTGTGCATCATGTAGTACTTGGCGTAGGTTATGATTGTAATCTCTTGTAGATTATGAAGTTAACTATTACTATGATAGTATTGATGTGATCTATTCCCCCTTTCATAGCTATTGGTGACAGTGTGTATGCTATGTTAGTACTTGGTCTAAATTGCAACGGTCTATTATGCACTCTAGAGGTTACTTTAATATGAACTCCGGATGTTGTGGAGCTTGTTTACTCCGGCTTGAGGTGTGCTCTTGTAGCCCTACACAATGAATGGTGTTTGTTATCCAACAAGAGAGTGTTTGAAGGTAGCACAAGTGAGGAGAAGTTATTTATTTATTATGTGATCAATGTTGAGAGTGGCCACTAGTGAAAGTAGGATCCCTAGGCCTTGTTTCCAAATACTGCAAACATCGCTTATTTACTGTTTTACCGCATCTTTACTTCCTGCAATATTTACTTCAGATCGCAATTACCGTTTACCACCATCTATACCACCTGCGTTTTAATATCTCTTCGCCGAACTAGTGCACCTATACATCCGACAAGTGTATTAGGTGTGTTGGGGACACAAGAGACTTCTTGTATCTTAATTGCAGGGTTGCTTGAGAGGAATATCTTTGACCTCTACCTCCCCGAGTTCGATAAACCTTGGGTGATTCACTTAAGGGAAACTTGCTGCTTCTACAAACCTCTGCTCTTGGAGGCCCAACACTGTCTACAAGAATAGAAGCACACGTAGACATCAGTGGTCAGTTAGGATTTTGTGATCACCATGTTGTTTGTGTGCAACATCTGGTAGCAAATTTGCTGCTATAACATCCTAGTGCAGGGGATTTTTGAGGATGTTGCTATCTGGTCACTTAGGATTTGTGATCATCATGTGGTTTGTGTGCAACATCTGGTAGCAAATTTGCTGCTATAACATCCTAGTGCAGGGGATTTTTGAGGATGTTGCTATCTGGTCACTTAGGATTTGTGAGCATCATGTGGTTTGTGTGCAACATCTAGTAGCAAATTTGCTGCTATAACATCCTAGTGCAGCTAATTTTTGAGGATGTTGCTATCTGGTCACTTAGGATTTTTGCGATGTCATCATGTGTATTTTTTGTGCAACATCATGATTAAGGATGGTGCCATGGTGATGTTTTCTCATGTGTTGTTTTGCAACATCTGTTATCAAATGTTGTGTCTCAGTAACATTTGAATCATGATGTCCTCATGTGGGTTGTGTGCAACATCTGGTAGCAAATGTTTTATCTCAGTAACATCTAAATTAGATACATAGTTTCACAGCAATTTTTTCAATACATGCTAACTGACATCCCACTTGAAATGTTTTCAAATCTTCTGCCATCTATGTGACATTAGTGCACCATTGTTCCTCATATAGTAACATTTTTTTGCTAAGTGACATCTACACCTATGTGGACATATGTTATTTCTTCCAATAATAACTTCCACCTTGGCAATTTTCAACAGGTATCAATGACAAAGTCAAGCAGTCATAGGAAAAATAAGTCTGGCAGAAAACACAGTTAGCTAAGCATTATGCGCAAGAAGCTTACATTGAAGCACAAGATTTCAGCAATTCACTTTGAGCTACCAAGTGAAGGAGATGTATTTGTTGAATCTATCCACGATGAAGCGAATGTTGTTGAAGAAGCTCAGTTACAAAATGAAGAAAATGTTGTTGAGGAAGAAATAAAACCTATGAAGGTGAGATAAAGAACCTACAACTTGTAGTACATCTCCATTTTTTACTAGATGTTTCCCCCCCCCCCCGGAAGTGATGTACATGTTTTTCAGTAAGTCTTAATCTTTTGTTACTTCATTCCCCAAAAAATTTAAAATCATTCATACCCAAGACAACGGGCTTTACCGCGGTAGTAGGCAAATTGGCAAATTCGGAAACATATTGACTTTCCTTTCCAAGTACAAGTTATCTCTTAAAACAATATCATTTCATTTGGCAAGTATTAATTTAAAACATAGACTGTATGTACATGTATAATTTCCTTTTCCAGTTTACTTAAAGGCATTTTTTGCATTTTTTCTAGGTGAAGAGAAAGAAATTACTACAGCGTGCATCCCCAATGAAGCTAGTGAGGTTATATCCTAGCATTACAGCTGATCAGATAACAATGATTACGAATGCAGATTATGGTGGATTATTGGATATCAAATGTTTGAAACTGCAACCTGAATTGTGCAAGTTTCTGATGGAAAGCTTTGATTCAGCATCATGCAGTTTGGTCTTCCCCGGGCTAGGTTCCATCCCTATCACTGAAGAATCTGTACAAAAGGTTATAGGAGTCCCGTGTGGCAAATTACAAGTGTCATACAATCTAAATCCAAATGCAATAAACTTCACGAAAGAAGAGATTGGGGTTGGAGGAAAGCACCAGCCAACTATCATATCTTTAGAAAAGAAACTTCTGACAATGAAGAAAGCTGACAGCCGGTACCTAAGATTGTTCATAACATATGGGATGTGCTCCGTGCTAGCTCCTACTACAGGTGTACGCATTAGTCCGAGGATATACCCATCTTTTGTTAACATCAAACAAGCAAAAAATATAAATTATCGCAAGTTTATGATAATGATGATTCAGAAAGCAACTCAGTCAAGTTCAGAAAAGGCAATTCTAAAGTCATGCATGTACATCATGGTAACTTTTTCTGCTCCTACTTTGTTTTCCATTGATCATATTATTTTCATGCATGGAAACAATGTCCTCTTTTCCTTAAAGATTTTCCTTTTAATTTGTTACAGGTGACGTGGGAATTACCCTTCGGGTAACCGACATTGCCCTACCCTACACGATCTAGCTAGAGGCCCATGAAGGTATTCGATGGCAAGATGGGCCACTTGGATGGCGCAGCGGAAGATTCCTTGGCGGACAAGACAAGGAAGGAGCCGAACATGGAAGGTTTAGAGATAGAACTACTGTAAATCTAGTCGTACTCGGTTAGACCTCTTGAGACCTGGCCTCCTATATAAATGCCAGGAGAGGGGCTGCCGAGGGACACGAACAATCTTAGCAATCATAGCCACCAGAAGTCTAGAGCTAGGTAGCAGCAGCACTTAGCCTCTCGACGAGATCTCAGCCGAACTCTTCGGCACCCCATTGTAACCCAATATTTTCATAATCAAGATCAGACAGGACGTAAGGTTTTACCTCATCGAGGGCCCCGAACCTGGGTAAATCGCTCTCCCCGCTTGTCTGTGAACCGATGTCTCGTGTCAGCTTGCAGGATTCCATCAACCCTAAGCCCCTATCGGAGGGCATTGCCGAGGAGCACCCTCGACAATTGGTGCCGTCTGTGGGAACCCTGTCGGCACAAGATCGGTCATCGGCAGATCCAGTCATGTCATCGGCAACTTCATCGACACCATCATCACCAAGCCTGGGAAGCCCGATTCGATTCGGCTCCTATGAATTCACCCCGCACAGCGACTCGTCTCGCTCGACTTTTTCAGATCTACAAGGAAACATGGAGATGACCTTCGGCAGCGTCCACTACAACGTCAACTCGGAAGGAATCCTTCGACTGCTGGAATCGCCCACCTCCGGATCGACGAGTCCAAGCGCGTCATCATCACTCGACTTTTCGGCTGGTCCGACGGATTCTACGAACCGCACCATCAACTCCTCGTTCAACATCTTCCATGTCGGTTGGATCTGACAATCCCGCATCTTCGGGGATAACCTCATACTACTGCTTGAACTGCGATACCAGGCACGGGCTAGGATCGAGCGATACACCGTTCATCTACAATGCCCAGTACTCATCGGGAGAGGATAGTGTCGACAGCATCAGCCAAGGTACCACCCGAAGAACGGCACATCACCAGGTTTATGTCGCCAACAACACGAGAAACGCAAGGCGCAGGGGAGACGAAGATCACACCCCGCTCCAGCAGACGAGCAAGTTTCGAAAACAGCGCCAGCAACAACAACAGCGATTACACCATCGCGGACGAGGAGTGGGCAGCAGCCAAGGCAGCCGTGCTTAACAACACGCCGCTCCCCGCAGGAACCTCGGTTGGAACCCTCAACGCCTATCGCTCTATATTAGAAATGAACCGGGAGCATCTGTCGAAAGAGCAAGCCGCCCTCGAGAGACGCCTAACTGCTGCAGAACAATCTAGGAGAGGTTCGCGAGGAAGCGCCTCTCGAAGCACTCAAGGGGCAGGCAAGCACCGATGAAGATTATCCAGGCTCTCGGAAGATGACGCCAGAGAAATAACGTCGAATCTGACCAAGTCCTTCATGACCACGGATACCGCGGGCATGCCACAGCCAAAAATCGTCGCAGGAGCAACCGCCAATCTCGCAGCATACCTCATCAATCAGCGCCCTGAAGGTTCTATGGCCCAAGCCCATCGAGGTGCCCTAGAAAGTCTCGCGATACTGGGGGACAACCTGGTCCCGCGGAAGGAAAAGACCACGCTACAGGCCAGTGGCTCAAAGCATCATGCGAGAGATGCTCGAGATGAAATCACCCAGAGCAGAATCGACAAAGCAAGGCGACGACGCGCCGCTAGGGAGGAATATGACAGTGATTCTTCGGACGAAAGCCGGGAGAACGATGGCGAGCTAAGGGGGGCCGATTGCTTAAGCTACAAAATCCGCGAGGCGATGCCACCCAGAAAGTTCAAACCTACGCCTACTGACGCCGCCAAATACGACGGATAGCAGGAGCCGAGGTCCTGGATAGACGACTACTTGCAGACTGTGATTCTGCATAAAGGAAATCAGATAGCAGCGATGCAATGCTTGCAGCTTTACTTGAAGGACTCAGCACGAGCTTGGTTAAGAGGTCTGCCGAAGGGTTCCATCAAGTCATGGGACGACCTAGTAGACGCTTTTGTTGCCGATTTCCAAGCAACATACAAGAGGCCCGTCGGGATTGAGGAATTACGGCACTGCCAGCAAAAGCAGAGGGAATCAATGCGCGCGTACATCGGGAGATTCACCAAGCTCTTAAACGCTGCCGAAGACGTTTCTGTCGACAGAGCAATCGACGCCTTCAGCGATGGCATCCGACGTGAAAGCTACATAGAGGAACTCGGGCGTAAAAAACCAAAAACAATAACCAAGTTAATGGAAATCGCCAACAGCTGGGCTGATGGCGAGGACAACGTACGAAGGCCATGACAGCGCAGTAATGACGAAGATGACGACCAGTCGAAGCACGATTCGGCTGGACGAAGGGACCGTCACAAGAAAAGGAAAAAATCGCAGTTACGATGATAGCAGCCTGGTAGCCGCAGGGTACTCCGATCGGCAGGACGATCGGGATAATGACAGACGAGACGATCGGCAGGACGGCAACGGGAGCAACTCTGGAAACTGCAGCAACTATAAACCGCGACCACAGAAGACTCCTGAGCTACCCTTTGCCGAGCAGATCAACGCTCCTTGTTACTTGCACTCGTACATCGACTCTAAGGACAACAAAACAAAGTCAAGCCACCTGCTCAGAGATTGTAGGCAGTTCCTTGACATGGAGAAACTCATCCGGCAGAAGCAACAGCAACCACCACCACCACCACCACCGCAGCACCAGGTCCAGCAGGCTCAGCCTCATCAACCCAATGAGACGTTTCCACCACCACGTGGGCAGATGAGCATGATCCACAGGACATGTTTTTCAAGAAGAGAAATGAAGAAGCTCACCCAAGAAATTAATCTGGCAGAAAGTATCATGGCAAACATACCTGAGTATGTCGAGTGGTCCTCTCAGAACATTACGTTCAGCCGAGCAGATCACCCGATGACCATACCAAAACTAGGACACGCTGCCCTAGTAGTCGAGGCACAAATCGGGGGGTTCAAGATGAGCAAAGTCTTCATGGATGGTGGAAGTGGACTAAACCTGATATTCGTCGACACAATCAAAAGTATGGGGATCACCATGAGGATGCTAGAAGAAACAGATACCTGCTTTCATGGGATTCTCCCTACTTCACCGGCATACTCTCTTGGCAAAACCGACAACTTCAGGAAGGAAAAGATCGAGTTTGAAGTAGTGAACTGGGAATCACAGTATCACGCTATACTCGGGAGACCAGCTTATGCCAAGTTCATGGCTGTACCGCACTACGCATACCTCAAGCTGAAAATGCCTGGGAACAACGGGACAAACATCACAGTCTATGGAAGTTTTTCACGCTCGGACAATTGTGATCGCGACTTTCAGAGGATTGCTGCGAAGTTTGGGTTAAAACAAGAAATTGCCGATCCTCCGCCCAAGTTATTGTTACAAGAAATTAAGGAGTAGAAACATGTCAGTGAAACCAAGAAGAAGCCAGCCGACCTTGCTCTAGAAGCTTTGGCAGCAAAAACTTCGGCAGATGATGGCACAACAGTCTTAGGAGACAGCAAGACATTGGCAATTGCTGCCGAGACCCCTACTGCAATTAACGACGCTTCGAAAACCGCTAACGTGGTGGACAAGCCGGAAGATAAGAAGAACCTTTTCCTTGCTTAAAAGTAGATGAATGATGACCCACAAGTATATGGGTTGTATCGTAGTACTTTCGATAAATAAGAGTGTCGAACCCAACGAGGAGCAGAAGGTGTTGACAAGCAGTTTCGATGAAGGATTCACTGTAAATGCTCACAGACAAGTATTCAGGGGGTTTTGATGTAGCAGATGAATAAAGTACAAGTAAGTAAAATGCGAGAGAAATAATTGCAGCGAGTGGCCCAATCCTTTTTAGCACAAAGGACAAGCCGGTTTGTTTACTTATAATGACCAAACGTTCTTGAGGACACACGGGAATTTAGTCTAGTGCTTTCGCTTCATGTAGCTAAATAATCTTCATTGTTTTGATAAGTGTTGTGTGGGTGAACCTATGCTAATGCACCGCCCTTCCTAGGACTAATACATACTTGTGATTATACCCCTTGCAAGCATCCACAAATACAAGAAAGTAATTAAGATAAATCTAACCACAGCCTTAAACTCTGAGATCCTGCTATCCCTCCTGCACCGATATACCAACGGGGGTTTAGGTTTCTGTCACTCCGGCAACCCCGCAATTAGCAAACGAATACAAGATGTATTCCCCTAGGCCCATAAAGGTGAAGTATCATGTAGTCGACGTTCACATGACACCACTAGAAGAATAACACCACAACTTAAATATCATAACATTGAATATTACTCAACCATAATTCACTACTAACATTTAGACTTCACCCATGTCCTCAAGAACTAAACGAACTACTCACGAGACATCATATGGAACATGGTCAGAGGTGATATGATGATGAATAACAATCTGAACATAAACCTTGGTTCAATGGTTTCACTCAATAGCATCAATAACAAGTAGAAATCAACACCGAGAGAGTTTCCCCTATCAAACAATCAAGATCCAACCCAAATCGTTACGGCGGTGACGATGTGAAGCAGTGGCGGTGATGATGATGAAGATGATGACGATGGTGATGGAGATGATGTCCAGCTCGATGACGGTGACGATGACGTCGACTTCCCCCTCCGGGAGGGAATTTCCCCGGCGGATTCCTGCCCGCCGGAGAGCTCTTTTCTCTCTGGTGTTTTCCGCCCCGCAGAGGCGGCTGTGACCTTTCGCGACTATCCCCCGGAGCTTAGGTTTTCGGGACAAAGAAGTACACGAAGGAGAGGAGGCCAGAGGGGGTCGTGGGCCCCCTCCTCACAAGGCGGCGCGGCCAGGCCTTGGCCCGCGCCGGCCTATGAGGTGGGCCCATGGCGGCCCTCCTCGGCTCCCCTTCTGGCTCCCTTCGTCTTCTGGAAAAATAGGATTTTTCATATAATTTCCGTCAATTGTTGATCTTCCGAAATATTGCATTCTGACGGCGCTTTTTCCAGCAGAATCCTGACTCCGGTGCGCGATCCTCCAATAATCATAAAACATGCAAAATAGATGAAATAACATAATTATCATCTCTAAATATGAAATATATCAATGAATAACAGTAAATTATGATATAAAATAGTGATGCAAAATGGACGTATCAACTCCCCCAAGCTTAGACTTCGCTTGTCCCCAAGCGAAACTGAACTCGATAAACAAGACCACATGTTTACGGACAAGAAGCATCATATTAATTCACACAAAGCATTCTAGCGAACAACTTCCCAATATGATTCAACTTGAAACAAGTAAAAGGAGATCACAAATAAAGGTGCATAGGAAATCATAATTGGTAATGGCAAACTTCGTTCTTGGTCAGAGAACATTTAACAGATTATCCTTATTCGTCGAGCAGCACTCTTATATTAAAGCTTATATATCACAACTTGCATACTCAATCATAATAATCTTCCTCATAATCATTGATAACTCTCAAAGCTATATTCATCAGATAAAACTTGTACTAAACAAGGAAGAATAAAAGGCATGACTAAATAGATCACAATATAGATGGTTTGATCACAACAACTCAAATGCTTGCTTAAGATGGAGGGAAATAGGTTTACTGACTCAACATAAAGTAAAAGACAGGCCCTTCGCAGAGGGAAGCAGGGATTAAATCATGTGCTAGAGCTTTTCAAGTTTTGAAATCATATAGAGAGCATAAAAGTAAAGTTTTGAGGGGTGTTTGTTGTTGTCAACGATTGGTAGCGGGTACTCTAACCCCCTTGCCAGACAAACTCTCAAAGAGCGGCTCCCATAAGGTTTTATTTTTGGTTGACACTCCTTCCAACCTTTGCTTTCACAAACCATGGCTAACCGAATCCTCGGGTGCCTGCCAACAATCTCATACCATGAAGGAGTGTCTTTTTATTTTAGTTTTATTTAGATGACACTCCTCCCCACCTTTGCTTTCTCAAGCCATGGCTAACCGAATCCTCGGGTGCCGTCCAACAATCACATACCATGGAGGAGTGTCTATTTGTAAAATTACGAAAGTTAATTAATTTGGGACTGGGAACCCCATTGCCAGCTCTTTTTGCAAAGTTATTGGATAAGTGGATGAAGCCACTAGTCCATTGGTGAAAGTTTCCCAACAAGATTGAAAGATAAAACACCACATGCTTCCTCATGAGCTATAAAACATTGACACAAATAAGGGATGATAACTTTTGAATTGTTTAAAGGTAGCACATGAAGTATTTACTTGGAGTGGCAGGAAATACCACATAATAGGTAGTTATAGTGGACACACATGGCATGGGTTTTGGTTTAAAGGTTTGGATGCACGAGAAGCATTCCCTCTCAGTACAGGTCTTTGGCTAGCAAGGTTGATTAGCAAGCATAAGAGTTGAGGGAAACAAACAAATATACATGTGATAGAAACAATCATGCATCTTACTTGTAAGCACAAACAATTTTAACTTCAGAATACCAAGCTCATAGTTAATCAAGAAAGAAGTATAATGAACTAACATATCTACATGTATTTCCTCTTTTCTTCTTAAACTCAAAGTGTTATTGCTAATGACCAATGCTAAGTTTGCCAAAACCAAATAGATTTACTTGATGCTCCCAAAGTGATACCAATACTAACAACAAGATCAACCACATAATAGAGATTGCAAACTAAAATAAGATGTGCAATATGTAAATGATAAAACTTCTCATTAATATTCCATAACGATAACTCACACCAAGGGATACATAGATAACCAACTAAAGAGAGATACTTCCATACCGCAAACTATCTTATATGATAACTTCCCTACTCATGATATGACACTACTTGATAATAAAAAGGTAAAAGATAGTGATGATGTGATACCGCGGCACTCCCCCAAGCTTGGAACAAACCAAGGGGATGCCAATACCGATGATGAATTACTCCTTCGGCGGTGGTGGTGATGAATTCTTGACAAGCTTCTCAACAAGCTCCTGAAGCTCATCAATCTTGTACATGAGGTTGCGGATCATCTCCGAATTGTGCTCGATGCGGTTAAGAAGTATGTCCGACGGCGAGTCCCAACTCTTGGAGTTATTTCCCCACTCTTCAGTTTCAGGCTTCATCCTTCCTGCAGTGTTAGAACGATCTATATCCCAATTGCTAGGCAATGCTGCCTTGGGAGTCCTTTCAATTTGATTATTGTAAATTAGATTGCGGAAGGGGTGGTAAGTGCCTGGAGAAGATGTCTTTGGAGCTAGGTAGTGACGTGGAAATCTTCCTCCGGTGCGAATTCTTGCGCTCTTCTTTGCATTAAAAGGGTTCTCCACCACCTCGATGCTTGCAATGGTAGCACGCGGGTATGCGCACGAGTCTTCCTCCACTTCTTCTTCATCTTCTTCCTTGACGCTCTCGTCCACCTCTTTCCACTCGGGATCTTGAATATCTTCATCCGAAAGCCCCTTGCCCTTGTTGTTGGAGACCATGGTGCTTCTAGATTGAAAACAGATCCTGGCAGAAAAGCTCGAAACAAAACACGTCGAGAAAACGATATACGGACCTCCAGGAGTCCGGGGGATTATATAGCAGAAATTTTCACGACAGAAGGAAAGTACCAGGTCGAACCAGAGTCGGAGAGGGACAACGAGGCGGTGTCCTCATAGGGCGGCGCGGCCAGGCTGGGGCACGCTCCGGCCTATCGGGGCACGCCCTCGTGCGTCTCCTCCACTCCGTTTCGATCTCGTAATTTTTCATATTTTCCAAAAATAGCAAAAACATTGTTCGGAAAGTAAAACGCGGACTTTTTATTACCAGTACTGTTACCTATTCAAAGTCGAACTCTACAGAACTGTCAATTTGATCCTTGATGAAAGCTTCCGGAGTTACCACTTGAATAACATCAACATCTTCATTATAAGAATCTCCAGAAATATAGTGCTTGAGTCTTTGTCCATTCACTACTTGTGTGGCATCACCTTGCAGAGAGCTAATTTTAATTGCTCCTGAACGATACACCTCCACAATGACATATGGTCCTTCCCATTTTGAGAGCAATTTCCCTGCAAAGAATCTGAGACGAGACCGATACAATAGGACTTTATCTCCAACATTAAATTCTCTTTTAATAATTCTTCTATCATGCCATTTCTTAACTTTCTCTTTAAAGAGTTTAGCATTTTCATATGCTTCATTTCTCCATTCATCTAAAGAACTCAATTGTAGCAATCTCTTCTTACCGGCAAGTTTGGAATCTTTATTAAGTTCTCTTACAGCGCAATAAGCTTTGTGCTCTAGTTCTAAAGGTAAATGACAAGCTTTTCCATAAACCATTTTATAAGGTGACATACCCATGGGATTTTTATAAGCAGTTCTATAAGCCCATAGTGCTTCCTTCAATTTACTAGCCCAATTCTTTCTAGATTTATTAACGGTCTTTCCCAAGATAGATTTAATCTCTCTATTTGATAATTCTACTTGACCGCTAGTTTGAGGATGATAAGCGGAAGCAATTCTATGATTAATACCATACTTAGCAAGAGTTTTTCTAAAACCTCCATGAATAAAATGAGAACCTCCATCGGTCATAATATATCTAGGTACTCCAAATCTAGGAAAAATAATATCTAAAAGCATTTTTAAAGAAGTCTCACCATCAGCACTTTTTGTGGGTATAGCTTCCACCCATTTAGTAACATAATCAACAGCGACAAGTATATGAGTGTTACCTTCTGAAGAAGGGAAAGGACCCATGAAGTCAAATCCACAACAATCGAATGGTTCAATAACAAGAGTATAATTCATAGGCATTTCATTGCGTCTGGAGATATTACCAACCCTTTGACATTCATCACAAGATAAAATAAACTTCCTTGCATCTTTGAAGAGAGTTGGCCAATAAAAACCTGATTGTAGAACCTTTTGTGCAGTTCTATCTCCGGCGTGATGTCCTCCATAAGCACTACCATGACATTTACTCAATATCTCTTGTTGTTCATATTCGGGAACACATCTTCGCATAATACCATCCACTCCTTCTTTATATAAGTGTGGGTCATCCCAAAAATAATGCCTCAAGTCATAAAAGAATTTTCTCCTTTGCTGAGCTGAAAAGGTTGGAGGCAAGTACTTCAAAACGATAAAGTTAGCATAATCAGCATACCAAGGACTATCTCGCAAGCTCACCTTTATTACAGCCAATTGTTCATTTGGAAAACTATCATTAACAGGAACAGGATCATAAGTAATATTTTCCAATCTAGACAAATTATCAGCAACAGGATTATCAGCACCTTTCCTATCTATAATATGTAAATCAAATTCTTGCAACAGAAGCACCCATCTAATAAGCCTTGGCTTAGCATCTTTCTTCGTCATAAGGTATCTAATTGCAGCATGATCAGTATGAATCGTGACTTTTGAATCGACAATATAGGATCTAAACTTGTCACAAGCAAAGACTACAGCTAACAATTCTTTTTCAGTTGTAGCATAATTTCTTTGAGCAGCATCAAGAGTCTTACTAGCATAATGAATAACATTTAATTTTTATCTACTCGCTGTCCAAGAACACAAGCAAAATCACTAGCATCACACATAATTTCAAAAGGTAAGTTCCAATCAGGAGGTTCAACTACAGGAGCAGTTGTTAAGGCTTTCTTTAGAGTTTCAAAAGCTTCCTTACAATCATCATCAAAAACAAAAGGTACATCTTTTTGAAGAAGATTAGTAAGAGGCTTTGAAATCTTGGAGAAATCTTTAATAAATCTTCTATAAAACCCAGCATGACCAAGAACACTACGAATACCTTTAACATCCCTAGGATAGGGCATCTTCTCAATTGCTTCAACTTTAGCTCTATCAACTTCAATGCCTCTCTCGGAAATTTTATGTCCCAATACAATTCCTTCATTAACCATAAAGTGGCATTTCTCCCAATTAAGAACAAGGTTAGTTTCTTCACATCTCTGCAAAAATTTATCGAGGTTTCGCAAGCAATTATCAAAAGAATTCCCATAGACAGAAAAATCATCCATGAATACCTCTACAATACTCTCGCAAAGCCATGAAAAATAGCAGACATGCATCTTTGAAAAGTAGCAGGAGCATTACATAAACCAAAAGGCATACGTCTATAAGCATAAGTTCCATAGGGACAAGTGAAAGTGGTTTTCTCTTGATCTTTAGTTTTAACAGCAATTTGTGAAAACCCAGAATAACCATCAAGAAAGCAAAAATGAGTATTTTTAGACAACCTTTCTAACATTTGATCAATAAAGGGTAAAGGGTAATGATCTTTCTTAGTAACCTTATTAACTTTTCAAAAATCAATGCACATTCTATACCCTACAACTACTCTTTGAGGAATGAGCTCATCATTATCATTAGGCACAACAGTCATTCCTCCTTTCTTAGGAACACAATGCACAGGACTAACCCATCTACTATCAGCAATAGGATATATAATACCAGCTTCAAGAAGTTTTAATACCTCATTCCTTACCACATCCTTCATCTTTGGAATTAGACGACGCTGATGTTCAACAACAGGCTTTGCATCATCTTCCATATTGATAGCATGTTGGCAAATAGAGGGAGAAATCCCCTTCAAATCATCAAGAGTGTAGCCAATAGCTCCTCGGTGTTTCTTCAATATTTCCAATAACCTTTGTTGACCTCGAAACCCACGGCGGGCTTGGAACCAACACCGTAGACGGGAATGAGGGCTGCGGCTGGCCCCAGTCCCTCGAGCAACGGCCCACAAAGCCTCCTGGTCGCGCGCCGATGCGGTCGCAAGGGCGTGCCACCTGACCTATACCTGGTCAGGAAGGTGTGGATGATGCCTCGCTTAGTTTCCTGCAGGGCACACACGTACACGTTAAATACGAGCCTCGATCGGCTCTCAGGTTGTCCGTGAATCGGCTCATGGAGCCGATCCACCCATGATTCGTCCAAGGTGGCCGAATATATGGTGGTCCTGCTTGATCAAGATAAAGCATATGAGATCCACGACGATCTAGGGTTTTCACCGCATAATCGGATCATCCTACTCACGATTGGGCCTCGCGCTCACGCACGGTAAACGTAAGCCAGCCCTAGACAAGGCCTAAAAACCAACACTAGGTTGATCCTCGGAACGTCCTGTCTAGGGGCAGCAAACTACACCCTGCATGCCGCTGGATCCTCCAACCCTTTGTAAGGCCTAACTATTGCAGATATTAAACTAATCCTTGATGAATCAAGGAGCGACCATAACGGATCAGATCTACTAAATAAAGATCAAGCGGGGTGCCGCCCCTGCACCCATGATGAGGCACAAGGACGGCTAGACGCGCAAGGGTTGCACTACGCAAGCATATGATGCTAAGAACGATGCTAACCCTAACGCGTCTACGATAACTACGTTGCTCGCCATCAAAAAGGCTTCAGTACGAGCAACGCATGAACAACTAGGCAGGCTCGTGCTGCCTAGATCGCGAGATGCGATCTAGGCAGCATGGTGCTTACCGGAGGAACCCTCGAGACGAAGGAGTTGGCGATGCGCCGAGATTGGTTTGTGTTGAACGTTGGTTGTTGTTTATTCCATAAACCCTAGGTACATATTTATAGTCCAGCGGACTTTCTAATGTGGGCGTGCACTAAACCGTGCACGAGATAAACTCTAATTTCTACGTAACCTACTATAAAGATACACGGGCCAACTAGCCCAAACTTGATACACAAGGCCGATTCACATATCTGTCCACGCATATATCTTCAAGTCCATCTTGATCGCGGCCCACCTCTGACTTGGCCAAATTCTGGTGATAACACATGCCCCCTGGTTTTGGAAATGACATTTCCAAAATCATTACGCTTTCTTTCGTCGGGTCATGTCGTGGCAGAACCGTCGCAGTTTCCTTCATGATGACGTCTTGCCTCCTCGCCTTCTCTGCACGACCTGACGGTTCTGGCACCACGTTCTCGGGAACTGCTTAGGCATTAAACCAGATATTCCCCCTTTTATTCGGCCACTCCCTGTAGCTTTCTTCCTCATCCTCCAGGCACTAGTACTTCCAAAGAAAAAACCCTCCTGTGCCACCATGTCTTCCTCTTCGTCAGACCTTTCTGCGCAGTCCTCCCCCTTCCGCGAGCCGACGCCGGAATGGAAACCGGAGGAAGCCCACGCGGCCAACATTCGCCGCGCCATCGAGGCCGGGAATGAGCCAAGCCACGACTTCTCCACCTGGTCGGAGGACGACCAGTCCCTGACCGACGGGGAGAGCGACCTCTCCTTCCTTGCCAGGGAGGAGGCGGTGGAGGAAAGCGACGACGACCACCTTCCCTGGGACGGGGCCCCCTCCTCCGAAGAGGAGAGGCCGGAGGAGGAGGAAGAAGATGACAGCTCCTCCGATGAGCCGCCGGCCAAGCGCCACTGCCCCTGGCCCGGCAATCTCAGCGATTTCGACAGCGACGACGACGACGCTGATGAAGAAGACGAGGACAACGAAGGTCCTGCCGGCGGTCGCTACAGCAGCGACGACGAGCCGGCTGGGAGCAGCGCCGACGACGGCGATGATGGCGACGACGACGAAGGCAGCAACGGCCCCTAGATAGGATCTTAGCTCAGGGCCATCAGTAGTAGACGGGCAATGTAGCCCCTAGGATCTTCTTTTGAGAGCAATCAGCTCTTTATGTAAGAACTCTAGTTAATCAATGGAGAACTTCCCCAACTCGATCTTGTCGCCCTTTTTTTATGATAATTTAGCCGATTGCCCTTTATACCGTGCTTGCCGATTGCCAACCTGGTCGGTGCTTTAAGGAGCCGATGGCAATGCATCGGACTCTCATGATAAACTCGAGGTAGATCCATCCAGACCTCCACCCCTAGGACGAGCCGCAATCGCGCAAATCCTAGATCCTGGAAATGCAGACTCAACCACACGGACTAATGGACCTCAGCGGCATTCTCATCTACCGGATCCTCTTTGCCACTGTCCTGATAATGCCTCATCTCTTCGTAGTCACACCTGGTCCAAAGTCCGTCAGCGATCGTTGCTTCCTTCCACTACCTCCAGCCACTCCCGTCTGCAATAATTCACCCTCTCTTGACGAGTTATGATGCAGAGCAAGCCGATTTCAACCAAATCGGCTCCATAGAACAAGGAACCTTAAGGGCGAGCTGCCCCCCGAGCCTTAGTCCAGGCGAGGATAAAAGCAGACCAGCTGATTGGGCCACCATCGGTTTCCCGACTGTATCACTGTGTTAGGCTCAAGGAGCCAGCCCCTGGCAGATTCTGGAAAGGTCAGCAGCTCCGAGGAACCACCTTGCTGTCCTAATTAGCTCATCATCTCGGGCGAACTGATGCAGCTTCTGGTGCAGATAGCTCGGCTCGAATGGTTCGGCTCATCAAGATCATCGGACGATCATCGGTTGTCCTCATGACCCTAGACTGACCCGCAGGCTTGCGCGAACACTGCCGATTTGGTGATGGATGCTCCATGAGATCTTTGCCTGTAACCACCATACCCCTTGAGTCAACGGTCTAGCATCGGCTTTGCCCCATGAGACCTCAAGCAAGATCATGAGCCTTGCTAGCCAATCCAGCGGGCTGGCCATCTGGTTCCGGGCAGGTGCCCACAACAAAGCCCCGTGCGTGTCACTCAATTGGCTTGTATGTAGAAACTGATGTTTCTGGCGACCTCAGCATCATTCTTCAGGCAAGCTGGGATGCAGGGCCAGCCGATTGGGAAAAATCGGCCTACTATAGTGAAGGACCCTTCAGGGCCAACTGTCTCCCTGAGCTTCTCCCGTTCAAGTCCTGCGTTTCGTCGATAATATTGGCTCATTATCTTTGGCAGGCTGATGCAGCTCTTGGTGAGGACGTCTCCTGATGTTTTCCCCCCTTGTGGTCGTGACATATCGCGGGGCCGCGACCCGATATTGTCGACACATATTCTACTGAGAAGAGCCGCCGGCATATTCGCCCTTCAGTGGAGCCTCGCTGCCTGATGACTGTTCCCTTAAGCTCCTTCGTGTGACGGTCGCAAGGTGGTTGATGCCCTTAAGTCGATGGCCGTGCATCGGCTGTGCTCAAAAATTTTCAACTTTTCCACGGCCAACTTGTGCGTCGGCCCCCATACTTGATAATGTTGCCTCACATGTATTTAATCCATCTAGATGCCCCCCCGAGCCGATTCTGTCAAGAAAATTGATGATATCGGCTTTTTAGGTAGCCCCTGCTGGGTCAAATGTCGCTCCCAGGCAAAATAGATGGTGGGGATAATTTTGGCCGATTGCTGGAATCGGCCTCCACATTGCGTGCTTGGTGAAGGTTTTGTAATGTTCCTCCACAAAATTTTTGGGGCCGATCGCAAGGATCAGCCTCACCACCTTTGCTCATCGATGTTGTTCTCGTTATACGGTCAGTCCGGTGGATAGAACCAGCCTTACCCCGTTCTTTGTCACATCGATGCGTTCGCAGTCGTCCAAATTGATGCCCGAGAGTGGCTCTTGACCTGATGCCTCCCAAATGCCCATACCGGCTGTTGAAATCTCGGCTGAATCATCGGCGTGGACGACCTCCACCTCATCTCCATCCCACTGAATCAGGCATTGGTGCATCGTGGATGGAATGCAACAGTTGGCGTGGATCCAATCCCTCCCTAATATTACAGCATATGTGCTTTTGCTGTCGACAACAAAGAACGTCGTAGGGATAGTCTTCCTTCCTACGGTCAGATCCACGTTTAGAACACCTTGCGCGTCAGATGCTTGGCCGTTGAAATCGCTCAATGTTACATTGGTTTTGATTAAATCCGAGGTGGAGCGTCCCAACCGCCGCAGCATAGAGTATGGCATAATGTTGACTGCCGCTCCGGTGTCCACCAACATCTTATTGACAAGCTGTCCATTGATGTAGCCTCGTAAATACAGGGCCTTCAGATGCCTGTAACTCCTTTCTCGCGGCTTCTCGAAGATGACCGGCCGTGGGCCGCAGTCCAGTTGTGCCACAGGTGCTTCATATAACCTTGGAGCGCTAAATTCCGCAGGAAGGATGAAAACCATGTTGGTGCCAGCCGATGTCTCGTCATCGGCTTTCTTTTGCTTGGGGCGCCACTCTTTTCTTTGTGGCCGACCTTCCTCATCCAAGGTTCGCTGAATTTTGACGGCCAGGTCAGGCCGCGCCTTCCTCAGCGCGTGCAGATATAACCTTTCGGCTTCTTCCAACGCACGTAGTCGCTGAACCCTACGTTTTTGGGAGCGGCTGAGCCCGTCAGGACACCATCTTGGCCGATGATACTTATCCTCTTCATCACCGCCTTCGAGTTCCTCGTGATCTTCCATCTGAACGGACTCGGTATGCCTGCCCCAAGGCGGGAGAGGCCCCAGGCGCTCGAACACGGATAACTTAGCTGCACCCTTCTCCTTTTGTTTGCATTCTGGGCAATTGCCGATTGTTGGCAATCGGCTCATTCCGGAATCCCAGCAGTATCTGAAGAAGGGGCAGTCCCAGTGCCTGTCCACATTGTCACGACGTTCGTACCCGTCGTCATAGCTGTTGTCTTGACGATACCTCCCGCCTGCATCGGACCGATGAATTCTTTGGTCGTCTTCGCCGGGGCGGTGTCGGTCGTATGGCTGATCATATTTGCTGAGGAGATGCACGGATAATGGGCGTGGATACCGCATGCTTCTCGCCTCCTCCTTGGCCAGGTATCGTTTATTGTCGTCTTCGGGCCGGTCACGTGGAGCGGCCTCGTCTTTCTCCTTGCCACGAGTATGGCTGCTTTCCGCTTTGTCCGCGTCATGGTGAATCACGAACCCTGCCATATTGGCATCGAAAGAGAACCCTGGTTCCCTTATGGAGTGGCTGAGATCGACAGTGTTGACGCCACGGTAGCGGGCGTCGTGGGAAGGGCCGATGAGGTCGGCCTCGCAGAGGGCCCTGACTTTGCCATTCCGATCCTCGTACTCGACCGGGGTGCTTTTCGCCATCTCTGATGTGGATGGCGAGATGGTTGTCGTTGAAGATTGTCCGAATGTCCCACCGGGCGTGCCAGAATGTGTTGACGTCAGAAACCCACCGGCGGGCAGTGACTGGCCAACACCGTAGAGCCGGGAATGACTGGGCTGCGGCTGGCCCCAGTCCCTCAGAGCGACGGCCCGCAAAGCCTCCTGGTCGCGCGCCGATGCGGGTCGCAAGGGCGTGCCACCTGACCTATACCTGGTCAGGAAGGTGTGGATGATGCCTCGCTTAGTTTCCTGTAGGGCACACACGTACACGTTAAATACGAGCCTCGATCGGCTCTCAGGTTGTCCTGTGAATCGGCTCATGGAGCCGATCCACCCATGATTCGTCCAAGGTGGCCGAATATATGGTGGTCCTGCTTGATCAAGATAAAGCATATGAGATCCACGACGATCTAGGGTTTTCACCGCATAATCGGATCATCCTACTCACGATTGGGCCTCGCGCTCACGCACGGTAAACGTAAGCCAGCCCTAGACAAGGCCTAAAAACCAACACTAGGTTGATCCTCGGAACGTCCTGTCTAGGGGCAGCAAACTACACCCCTGCATGCCGCTGGATCCTCCAACCCTTTGTAAGGCCTAACTATTGCAGATATTAAACTAATCCTTGATGAATCAAGGAGCGACCATAACGGATCAGATCTACTAAATAAAGATCAAGCGGGGTGCCGCCCCCGCACCCATGATGAGGCACAAGGACGGCTAGACGCGCAAGGGTTGCACTACGCAAGCATATGATGCTAAGAACGATGCTAACCCTAACGCGTCTACGATAACTACGTTGCTCGCCATCAAAAAGGCTTCAGTACGAGCAACGCATGAACAACTAGGCAGGCTCGTGCTGCCTAGATCGCGAGATGCGATCTAGGCAGCATGGTGCTTACCGGAGGAACCCTCGAGACGAAGGAGTTGGCGATGCGCCGAGATTGGTTTGTGTTGAACGTTGGTTGTTGTTTATTCCATAAACCCTAGGTACATATTTATAGTCCAAGGGACTTTCTAATGTGGGCGTGCACTAAACCGTGCACGAGATAAACTCTAATTTCTACGTAACCTACTATAAAGATACACGGGCCAACTAGCCCAAACTTGATACACAAGGCCGATTCACATATCTGTCCACGCATATATCTTCAAGTCCATCTTGATCGCGGCCCACCTCTGACTTGGTATTTCCAATAACCTTTCTTCCTCAATCTCTGAAAGCTTAGAACTAATAATAACAGGATATATTTTCTTATCATCAATATGAGCATATTTAAGATTTTCAGACAATGGTTTTAAATCGAAAACAGGATCCTCCTTTGGTGGTGGTGTTGTACCTAAATCTTCAACTGGCAAGTCATGTTTAAGAATAGGTTGACGAAGGAAAATTTCATCAAGCTCATTTCTTTCTTCCCTAAAGACTTCACTCTCACTATTCTCCAAATGTTGCTGCAAAGGATTATTAGGAGCAAGAGCAATAGACGCACACTGTTCAACTCTAAAATCATTATTAGGCGAATCAGCTTTATAAGGAGTTTTGGCAAATTTAGAGAAATTAAACTCATAAGATTCACCAGCAAATTTAGTCAAAATTTTCTCTTTTTTGCAATCTATAATAGCTCCACAAGTATTTAGAAAAGGTCTACCAAAAATGATAGGACAATACTTACTAGCAGCAGAACCAAGTACCAAAAAGTCAGCAGGATATTTAATCTTACCACATAAAACTTCCACATCTCGAACAATACCAATTGAAGAGATAGTTTCTCTATTAGCTAACCGAATAACCACATCAATATCTTCAAGTTCACAAGAACCAATTTCGTGTATAATCTCCTTGTAAAGCTCATAAGGAATAGCACTAATGCTTGCACCAATATCACATAAACCATAATAACAATGATCACCAATTCTAACAGATAGCATAGGAACACTAGTTTTCCTAGACTTATTAGGATGCGAAACAATATTAGAAGCATCTTCACAGAAAATAATATGACCATCTTCTACATTTTCAGTCACAAGATCTTTAACTATTGCAATAGCAGGTTCAACTTTTATTTGCTCTTCAGGTTCTATAGGTTTCTTTTCACTTTTATTAACCGCACTATTTATAACAGAATACTCCTTCATTTTAGCAGGGAAAGGAGTTTTTTCAATATAAGCTTCAGGAATAACATGATCAACAGTTTCAATTACAACACATTTATTTATAAATGAATCAATTTTATCTTTATACGGTTCATGATACTTATCAAAATTCTTCTTAGGCAATTCATAATGAGAGGCAAAGGCTCTATAAAGATTTGCAACAACTTGAGAATCAAGACCATAAGTAGCACTCATATTACGAAATTTATCAGTATCCATAAAAGCTTCAATGCATTTATAATCATAATTTATACCTGACTCTCTATCTTTGTCGTTCTCCCATCCTTCAGTATTCTCCTGAATCCGATTAAGAAGGTCCCTTTTAAACTCTTCTTTGTTGCGTGTAAATGATCCAGAACAAGAAGTATCCAGCAAGGTCTTGTCTTGAAAAGAAAGTCTTGCATAGAAATTATCAATAATAATATTACCAGGAAGCTCATGAATGGGGCATTTGAGCATTAAAGACTTCAATCTCCCCCATGCTTGGGCAATACTCTCTCCATCATGAGGCCAGAAATTATATATGCGGTTCCGATCTTTGTGAATTTCACTTGGAGGATAGAATTTAGAATAGAATAAGGGCACAATGTCCTCCCAATCAAGAGAATCACCATTCTTCAGCAATTTATACCAATGCGCCGCTTTACCAGACAGCGATATAGAGAATAGTTTCTTCCTAACTTCATCCATAGCAATACCTGCACATTTGAATAACCCGCATAATTCATGTAAAAACAGTAAATGATCACCAGGATGGACATTTCCATCCCCTTCATAGCGGTTATCCATAACACGTTCAATAATTTTCATAGGTATTTTGTATGGGACCTCTTTCTCACCTGGCGCCTCATCCACTACCTTTGCAGTAGTAGTAGATTTTCCAAATAGGAATTCAAGAGAAGATCTCTCCATAATGAATTATAGCAGCAGGCAGAAATAAAATCAGCACAAACAGTAAAGGTTTTCCTTACCAATTCCACTTACCAATAGCGCTTCACTCCCCGGCAACGGCGCTAAAATAGTCTTGATGACCCACAAGTATAGGGGGTGTATCATAGTACTTTCGATAAATAAGAGTGTCGAACCCAACAAGGAGCAGAAGGTGACAAGCAGTTTCGATGAAGGATTCACCGTAAATGCTCACAGACAAGTATTCAGGGGGTTTTGATATAGCAGATGAATAAAGTACAAGTAAGTAAAATGCGAGAGAAATAATTGCAGCGAGTGGCCCAATCCTTTTTAGCACAAAGGACAAGCCGGTTTGTTTACTTATAATGACCAAACGTTCTTGAGGACACACGGGAATTTAGTCTAGTGCTTTCGCTTCATGTAGCTAAATAATCTTCATTGTTTTGATAAGTGTTGTGTGGGTGAACCTATGCTAATGCACCGCCCTTCCTAGGACTAATACATACTTGTGATTATACCCATTGCAAGCATCCGCAAATACAAGAAAGTAATTAAGATAAATCTAACCACAGCCTTAAACTCTGAGATCCTGCTATCCCTCCTGCATCGATATACCAACGGGGGTTTAGGTTTCTGTCTCCGGCAACCCCGCAATTAGCAAACGAATACAAGATGTATTCCCTAGGCCCATAAAGGTGAAGTATCATGTAGTCGACGTTCACATGACACCACTAGAAGAATAACACCACAACTTAAATATCATAACATTGAATATTACTCAACCATAATTCACTACTAACATTTAGACTTCACCCATGTCCTCAAGAACTAAACGAACTACTCACGAGACATCATATGGAACATGATCAGAGGTGATATGATGATGAATAACAATCTGAACATAAACCTTGGTTCAATGGTTTCACTCAATAGCATCAATAACAAGTAGAAATCAACACCGGGAGAGTTTCCCTATCAAACAATCAAGATCCAACCCAAATCGTTACGGCGGTGACGATGTGCGGTGGAGACGGCGGTGATGATGATGAAGATGATGACGATGGTGATGGAGATGATGTCCAGCTCGATGACGGTGACGATGGCGTCGATTTCCCCTCCGGGAGGGAATTTCCCGGCGGATTCCTGCCCGCCGGAGAGCTCTTTTCTCTCTGGTGTTTTCCGCCCCGCAGAGGCGGCTGTGACCTTTCGCGACTATCCCCCGG
Source organism: Lolium multiflorum (assembly GCA_030979885.1). Taxonomy (NCBI): domain Eukaryota; kingdom Viridiplantae; phylum Streptophyta; class Magnoliopsida; order Poales; family Poaceae; genus Lolium; species Lolium multiflorum. Next base: position 211,281,907 of record CM061753.1, on the reverse strand, counting down.
AGCTTAGGTTTTCGGGACGAAGAAGTACGCGAAGGAGAGGAGGCTAGAGGTGGTCGTGGGCCCCCTCCTCACAAGGTGGCGCGGCCAGGCCTTGGCCCGCGCCGGCCTATGAGGTGGGCCCATGGCGGCCCTCCTCGGCTCCCCCTTCTGGCTCCCTTCATCTTCTGGAAAAATAGGATTTTTCATATAATTTCCGTCAATTGTTGATCTTCCGAAATATTGCATTCTGACGGCGCTTTTTCCAGCAGAATCCTGACTCCGGTGCGCGATCCTCCAATAATCATAAAACATGCAAAATAGATGAAATAACATAAGTATCATCTCTAAATATGAAATATATCAATGAATAACAGTAAATTATGATATAAAATAGTGATGCAAAATGGACGTATCAATGAATAATGTTTAGCTCTTCCTTTATCTTCAGCAGGGCCTTTTTCCTTTTTTGCCCTTTCGTCTCGTGCTTACTTTATTAATGAGAACTTAAGTTTTGATTCCTTGATAAGCATTGCAGTAATTCGGAGCATCTAATCCGCATCATCGTAAACCTTGCTTACACCCCTCGGTGAACGATGGTGCAACGTAGTACGCGGAAAAAGATTGTGCTCCAAAAAAGCCTCTATGAGTGCTAAAAGATGCAATAACAAACAACGACGATGACCTTTCCCTCTGCTATAGATGCCTGTACGAGTGCCGTACATAGCAAGAGTTCGGAAATACATGCAATACAACCCACGTTCGATATTTCACTTATGGAAATATCAAAGAACAACGGGCTCATCGGCAGAGTTAATGCTCCCGATATATTCGGGAGCTACTGTCAAACATACATCGGTTGAAAGCAAAGTTGCACATACAACGGGTTTAGCAAGACCTGCAACACGAGCTGATCACTCAAACAATTTGCTGACCAACGAGTACACATATAACAGGCAATTAAGATTTGCTCCAAAAAAATTGCCAACGGCATTGACACGGTAAAAGTACATATACATGTATCTACCGAACATAAAGTTTCGACTATGCAACCCAAACGCTCGGATGAAATATCCAAATTACCTATTTACAACAAGAACTTAACCCTGAATTACTCTTGCGGAGTTTCTCTTTCTTCAGGTATCTTCGAATCCTTTTCAAGCTTGTCGACAATTATATTGGCGGGCAACACTACCTTCGGGTACAGCGTCTCAAATCACCAACTGCGTTGGCGATAGACAGCAGATTCGCCGAAGGATACCGTGCAAGGACAAGGGCAAGTGTAAACCTGGCCCCTGCAAAAACCTGAGCTCGCACCAAGTCTCGAATTTTCTTGGTGTTCCCAAATTCAGACATCAGAGTCAACAGCGTAGGAGGGACCGCGTTCAAGGGGAACATCGTCTTCCAAATTACCCTCAGGGCTTTGTAGCACTTGTCGAAGAAATGATGGACCGGTTGGACCCGATCTTGGAATTGCTCCTTCCAGAAAATTTCTTCGGCTGATGACAGCTGAGTCAATGCATTCACGCGCTCGTGAATTCGCTTGTTCTCTTCAGCACGGTTCAGGGCTATGACTAGCAAAGGAATTAATGGAAAGATCAGACAATATGTTCGACAAAGAATAATAAGCACAAGGACCAAGAAAACTTACAGTTCAAACTTTCAGTGGCCTTATGCAGTTCAGTAAGAGCATAGCGCTCTACGTCGGCTGCAATTTCGCCCTTCTTCCTGACAATGGCAGCCAAGGCATAGGTACTGCGCAGATCCTTTTCCATCTGCGCAATCCGATCCTTCATACGCTGGATCCGATCACCTTCAGGAAGAGCACCCGAAGAGTCATCGACAAACGATGGCACTGGGAAAACCTGCAGGCAACAGCGTTAAGAGGATGACGGGCATTGCTTCAGCATCAGAAATAACCTCCCATCGGGAGAATGCAAGCATAAAAGTCATAGCAAGGGTACACTAGCAAACATTGCTAGTACGGAATCTATTACAATCATAAGGTTTGTGACAGAACAATGTTCCACATCAATTCAAAATGAAGTTTGTTACAACAATCAAGGGGCTTGAGTCTGGGTCGATAAACTTGGGCCAGCCGATGTTTTCTTTGATGAAACCAGTTCAAGGAGCCGACGCACATATAAGAGCCGACGTTTGAAGGCGCTTAAATCAATGAACTGCCCATCTTGATCTTTCGGAAGCTCCCTAGACATCTTCTCAATGTCGGCCTTGAAGCCATGACCCATCATAAGTTGGAAGGCTAGGAGTGCACCATAAGTACGTGAAGTACGTTTGAATACCTCTATAACCTCCTTGGTGTCGACTGCGAAGGCATCGATCAGCTGCCCCAGAGTCTTATCTTGATTAATCTTGGGGAAGATCATCGAGTGCATCCGCGCCATGGCACCTTTGCCTTTATCAAGGAGCTCCCGTGTAAGCTGGTGTGCAGCAAGAGTCATTGACACACTGTTAGCCGGAGAGTTGTTCGGGACCTTATCCAAGGCATCGGCAGGGATGTTAGCGGCTTCTACAAGGGAATGAAGTGAGGAAAGTTATTATCAGAGGCTTGAATTTCCAGTGTAATAATCGACAAGGAAGCATAAAAGAGTTACCAAGCAAAGCTAAGGAAGACTGGCGAAGAAGTTCATCCTTTTCCGTCACTCGAGCTTCGGCAACCAGCCTGGACGCCTCCTCTTCTTTCAGCCTCTCCTTCAGCTTGCTGAGCTCCTCCTTCGGGGAGTCGACCTCTTGGCGAGCAGCAGCGGCTATTTTGTTTGCATCTTCCAATTTCAAGGAAGAAGAGCTAACTTCCTTTTGCACTCGAACCTTGTCCGCTTCCAGAGAAGTAAATTGAGAAGCGAAGGCCTCCAAGGAAGATATAACGCCTCGCATATCCTTAAGGAAAGGGGGAAATAGACGTTTGACGAAGAATCGTTAATCAAGGCACATTCAAGAAAGATAGCGGTACGACCGAGAGAGACTTACAGTTTTTCCTGAAGGAGTTGCGGGCGACAATGAAGGAATGTCCTTCCCCTTAGAAAGGGAGGAGGCAGTCGATATTTGAGCCGGGGGTTGCAGAGCCGAAGCTTCGAAGCGACGTCCGGCAGAGCAGCGTCGATTTGGCCTTCTTGGGCGGGGCTCGATGAGACCTTCGTCACTGTAAAAGGAAGTGGTTAGCTAAAATTATGAGAGAAATACGAATGATGAAAGCAAAATACGAGATCTAGGAAAAAGGCACTTACAGGTTGAAGAGATCGTCTTCATCGGCAAAGCCGCCGGTTGACCTCTTCACAGGCGGAGCTCTGACCTCCTCCACAGCTGCATTAATAAAGGCATCATGATCAGCGTTGTCATCACGCACTGATCCCGCTGTGTCGCAAGTATCGTTGACTGGGGAAGGAGGATCGGCAAAGACAGCTTCAGAATCTATCGGATCATCATGTTCGGCAGTATGAAAATCGACAGGAGTTGAGGAACCTCTTCCTTCGGAAGTGTCGTTTGGTAAATCATGCAAGTTTTCAGGAACTATCGGAATCTGTCAAATAAAGGAGTAAATAAGAACAATAGTAGTTGTATCAGCAGAGTAGAGCAGGGTAATATGGATATGAGAAGAAAATTTACCTCTGTCAACGGATGATCGGCATCAAGGGGAGTATAAGAGGAGATCAACGGGATCGAGTCTTCCTGGCTAAAGAGGGTCAGGCGACGAACTTCATCAAGCAGCTCCTTTTCTGATAGTTCGGCGATGTTTATACTGGTTTCATATTTTGGACCTGAATACACCCACATCGGATGGACCCTAGCCATGATTGGCTGGACTCGACGTTTCAAGAACACCGCAGCCACCTCTGTACCAATCATGGTTTGACCGTCGGTTTCTCTGATCCGAAGGAATTTGGCAAATAATTCGTCGGCTGTTGTCTTTTCGTCGGGAGAAAGAATGCTTCGGCTTAGCTTCAAGGACGTCGGCAAAGCAAGGAAGCTGGGACTCGGTTGTTGGGGAATCCTTAACATAAACCATTTCAGTCTCCATCCTTGCACGGATTCTCTCATTGGGAAACCGAAATATTTAACCTCTGAACGAGCCACAAACCCCACTCCCCCAATGACAAAAGGTCCATTGCTACTACTGTATCTCTTTACGAAGAAAATTTTCTTCCACAACCCAAAGTGAGGCTCGATGCCCAAGAACGCTTCACAGAGGGTGATGAACACAACAACGTGGAGGATTGAATTAGGGGTGAGTTGCCATAGTTGGATTTCGTAAGTGCGCAGAAGATGATGAAGGAACTCGTGAGCAGGAAGCGAGAGGCCCCGATACAGGAATGACAGGAACATCACGGTAAAACCAGCGGGAGGATTGGGCCGAGAGATCGCACCTGGGAGAATCACATTCTCCTCGTCAGAGAGATTAGCCCGAGGCTTCGAGCCCTCTTCTCATCGCGCTTTGTGATGGAGGACGCTAGCCAATCTCCGGGTTTGGGCGCGTCCACCGAACTGGCGGCGCCGGCGGCGTCGGATCTGGGGGAGGAGCATCTGGTGCGCTTCTTTTCGGAAGGTTCGAGGAGGCCTTGGCGGCGGCGCCACCGCTCGTGGAGCTGGAGGCGGCGACGAGGTTCTTCTTCTTCACCATCGCAAGATCTGGATAAGATCTAAAAATGGCCGCGGCGGCGCGGTGGTAGTGAGAGAGGAAGGAAGAAGAAGGACAGAGGAGGCTTCGATAAATATGAGAGGATGCTAAGGATATTTTTCCTAAGAGATTTTAAGTAGGGCGAAACATCAGGATTGCGTAGGCACGTGTCGTTGCTGCCAGTTCATTAAGAGGACCTTTTCTCCATCATTGATCGCAGAAATCGAGGAGGCACCTTGGTAACTGTACGAGGAAGGCAGATATTGCTTAAAAACAGGGCTAGGCAGAGGTAGGATGGGCCCAGCAGGTCGCGTCCTGTCAGTCAAAATCAAAGTAACAATAACGTCATCAGTGACGTCGTAAAGAACGTTCGGAGCATTCGAAGAAATACAAAAGGTATCGGATGGTAATCTTGAGTCTATGTACGGATCGTGAACATCCGCACCTAGACTCGGGGGCTACTCCCATCGGGAGCGCTGGATGCGCACCCAATAAAATGAGCATTCGAAGAATATTTTTACGAGGAAATGTTTGGAGAAAAGGATAGAAAGTTCAGCTCAAGTCTGCACCCAGCTACACTCGGGGGCTACTCCCATCGGGAGCGCTGGACGCGCACCCGACAGAAATTTTTTTACACTCCAGGATCATGCCCGGGGACTTGATTCTGTGTAGGGTGACGTTGTTTTGCCATCGGCAGTTAACCAGCAAAAGTTGGGCACGTTACTCATTATCCCTTGCGCATGGAAAACTTATCGAAGAAAACAAGCCTTGGTACAAATGTATCGGATGTACCATGAAGACTTGAAGCAAAACTTCGGCAGAGGGAAGCGTTCGAGTGGCACAACTTGAGTCTACGCATGGATTGCAAGCATCCGTACCTAGACTCGGGGGCTACTCCCATCGGGAGCGCTGGACGCGCACCCGGTAGAAGAAGATGATGCTGGTACAAGATGGACAGAAACAATCCAAGAGAAGAACATTAGGTGGAGGCATGCTTTAGTCTCTACCCGAACTATCTTCGGCTAGACACTCGGGGGCTACTGACGTGGGCATTACCCTTCGGGTAACCGACATTGCCCTACCCTACACGATCTAGCTGGAGGCCCATGAAGGTATTCGATGGCAAGATGGGCCACTTGGATGGCGCAGCGGAAGATTCCTTGGCGGACAAGACAAGGAAGGAGCCGAACATGGAAGGTTTAGAGATAGAACTACTGTAAATCTACACTACAAGAAAAGTTCTGATAGACAACGTCTCAAAATCGTCCGCTAAGGGGTATTTTTCGTCGCCTATGGGCCTAACCCGACGATATGGGTTCCGTTGTGGAAACTGCGTCAGGCAAAGTCCAACGACGATTTTTTTCGGTCCGTCGCGCTTGGGCGCCTTCCGCCACGAAAATCGGACCGCGAAGTGTTTCGGGAGCCCGTTGACTGCCGACGTCATGCAAATCGACACGTGGCGACGCCGTTAATCGCGTTAACGGCGTTAACCGGCCGAAACCCCGTGGTAGATGGTAGGCCCACACGAGGCCTGCCACGTCTTAAGCGGCCGGGCCAGATGACATAGTTTGACCGGTCAACTATATAGTTGGGCCGGTCCATTAGTTACGTGGGCCGGGCCTAACCTCTAATGTTGACTGGTCAAAAGTTAAATGGGCCGGCCCATTTAACATGTGGGGTCCACCTTACAGCAACTGGGCCGGCCAAGAAGCAAGTGGGCCGGCCAAAACACAGTGGGTCCCACTTTCGTTAAAAGGCCGGCCCATTTAGTGTGTGGGGTCCACCGTATAGCAAGTGGGCCGGCCCAACAAGCTAGTGGGCCGGGCCAAACATGTGGGTCCCACTTTCCCGTTAAAGGGCCGGCCCATTTAGTGTGTGGGGTCCACCATATATCAAGTGGGCCGGCCCAACAAGATAGTGGGCCGGGCCAAAAACACAGTGGGACCCATCTTCCTGTTAAAGGGCCGGCCCATTTAGTATGTGGGGTCCACAATATAGCAAGTGGGCTGGCCCACCAAGATAGCGGGCCGGGCCAAAAACACATGTGGGTCCCACATTCCTGTTAATGGGCGGCCCATTTGGTATGTGGGGTCCACCATGTAGAAAGTGGGCCGGCCCAACGAGATAGTGGGCCGGGCCAAAACACAGGTGGGTCCCACCATCCTATTAAAGGGCCGGCCCATTTGGTGTGGGGTCCACCATATAGAAAGTGGGCCGGCCCATTTGGTATGTGGGGTCCACCATCTAGAAAGTGGGCCGGCCCAACAAGATAGTGGGTCGGGCCAAAACACAGTGGGTCCCACCTTCCTATTAAAGGGCCGGCCCATTTACCATGTGGGACCACCATAGAGCAAGTGGGCCGGCCCAATAAGCATGTGGAGCCCATTATCGTGTAACCGGGCCGGCCTACTAAAGAAGTGGGCCGGCCCAAAATGAAAGTGGGTCCCACACTACTGTAAGTGGGCCGGCCCAATCTGTTGTAGGGCCCTACTTGTTTGACTAGTCAACTTGCATTAAATTTCATGAGCCTAAAATCTGATTTCAATGATACACACAATTACATACACAAATAAAACAAATAGGAAAATTACAAGGCAATTAATGTGCCCAAATAAAAAAATTACATAGAATCATTGAGGACTTCTATTAGCATCATCAATAACAGGTTGACATTTGGCAATCGCCTTGATTGAATCTTGTGTACTCTTTGTCAACATATCAGCTACAGATCTTAAAGCAGCAATACCATGTCTTTTATAAAGTACAGCCTTGAGATATTTACTGTCTGATGAAAGAAATGGTCTAGGTTGACGGCTATGAGAAGATGCATCAGAAGAAAGATCAGAACTTTTTGTGGGCCTCACTGGTAATGAAGATTGCTTCATCACAACTGCATTCTGATAATAATGCAAAAAGAGTTAAACGATGAACTATGCAAACATTTATTATGCAATGTAGATATAAGATAATAACAAGTTGCATAAATAAGACATGTATGGAACTTGTACTAAGCACAAACTTACATCATAATGTTGCACAGGGTCGCTACAGATCCTTTTTTGGCGACTATCTTCTAATGATGACTGCTTCATTAAAACAGCATTCTGGTAACATTGTAAACATAGTTACAACAATTAACTATTCAAACATGTATTACGCAATGTAGAGATCAGATAACAGCATGTAGCAGAAATAAGCACAAGATAAGATAAGATGCATGTACTAAGCACATACTGGCTCACTGCAGGTCCTTCTCTTGCGTGCACTAGTCGTGGTCAACATGCCTATCATTTTAGGTTCAGCCATCAAGTGAAATGCTAATCCTCCTGCTCCATTGTCCTTAATCTGTGTTTAGATATCACATTTAAGACCAAGTCAGCTGGTTTCAAATAACAAAAAACTTGAGCTGCCAAATGAATAAGCCAATAGTTACCAGATATCAAATTAAAACCAACTAGATGTTGCTTTGCATGAGATACGAATTTCAGACATTCAGATTTAGAGTAGGGTAATGCCAAGGTTTTACACATAAAGTAAACTGGCATTAAGAATGACCAAATGTCAGGTTCAAATCACCCTCGAAGTTTCTCCAAGACAAGCATATCAAATAGGCAGAAACATAGTAAAGCATGAATGGCATTGCTATGGCAGGGTTCCAAGTGTTAATCTCTTGCATAAGGAACAATGCATATAGGTTATAGATAATAACGGAAGTAAACTGCCAAAATTACCAACCACGAACTCAGATTCCAACCTTACCTAGCGTCCCCGCTGTTAATGTTGGATGTTCTAATAAGTGGTTCGCATGATCAATCCCAAGGAAAAATAACATTGACAAGTCAGTCTACGATAATACAAAGACCAGACATGCACGCAGCAATAACTATATAAGCTAAAGACGAGGTATAAGAGCAAGCAGATTGGAAATGCACATAGCATGATTATAAAAGCAGTGTGAGAATAGCAGACACGAGAAAACAGCTAGCGGTGAGCTAATGACGTGGTATAAGAACAAGCAGATTGGAAATGCCCATAGCACGACTATAAAAGCAGTGCGACAATAGCATGCAGTACAAAAACAGTTGGCAGCAAATGAATGGGTACAAGGCTATAAATATGTGGATGCACACAGGTGTCAGTAGAATGAACAGGATGGTAGCGACCGGATAATGCTTTTGTACTGTACAACATTTAAACAAACTTCATGCGAAGCAACACATCAAGAAAGTTAACGGCATATGAGATCTGCAAATAACTACACAAAACATGGCTAAAGAAACACCGCGATCTAACGGGCCAGCGTACTAACCAAGCTGCGGCGGGGTGGACGGGGGCGGCAACTTGCATTCCAGCGGCGGCGAACGCGGGAGACGATGAATCGACCATGTTTCAGTAGAAGCGGGCGTTAGTGAAGCAGATCTGGTTGGCTGGCAAGGTATTCGGTGAAGTTGATACAGCCGCTGCGGCGAGGTAGTCGGTGGCGAGGTCGGCGGTGAAGCAGATCCGTCGGTGGCGAGGTCGGCGGTGAAGCAGATCCGTCGGTGGCGAGGTCGGCGGTGAAGCAGATCCGTCGGTGACGAGGGCGGCGGGGGAGCGGATCAGGTGGGTGGACAGCCAACACGATCAAGGCTACGCTGTGGAGGAGTATGCCGGCGGCGAAGCAGATCTAGTACTGTAGAGAGTCAGAGCTTTGGCGTGTGAGAGTATTTTTGAGCTAATGGGGCGAATGGTTGGTGGGTGGGTGTGGGCCTGTGGGGAGGGTTCGGGATCTAGGCAAGATATTTCATTGTTACCGAATGAGCCCTCCATGGTCGGTGGGTTGTAGCTTCCGGACCAGGGTTAAAAGGGTAAAACTGGTCACGGGATTTTCGAATGGATGCGGCGGGATGATTTGGCGCGTGGCCGAAATTTTCAGTTTCAAGCTACAGTACGAGCAGAACGACAAAAATAATGTTCTTCCCCAGGGAGCTCTCATTTCTTCCTCTTCTCTTTCTCTCTCGAGTCTCTCCCACTCCCCGGCTCCTCTCCCCCTTCTCTCCGGCGGCCTCGCCGGCCGGAGACGAGGCCGACTTCTCTCTGTATATTGTACACCCTCCGAACTAAATTAATTGATTCAACTTTCCTTAGACGTGTATGTATCTAGAGTAAAAACATGTGTGGATACATCCATATTTAGATAAGCAAAGTTGAGTCAGCTAATTTGGATCCGAGGGAGTTAGTGTTGTTGTAAGCTTAGATCCAGTGTTTCCCATGAGCAGAATGGCGCAATGGAGTCGGGGATCTCGTCATCGGCTTCAGATCTGGCCTATGGTGAATCTGGCGGATCTTGCCGGCCAAACCCCGATCTGGTGCCATCAATGTGATGGCGCTAACGGTGAGGCTTGCTTTGGTCAGTGCTTCAGATCTGGCCAATGGGGAAGTCAAGCTGCTAAAGTTCACAAGCTCGGGGCATACGACGGCGTCATCCGTCTTGCCCGTGCACATCTTGGACTTTCAGCGACCCTTCTCAGAGCCAATATGCCGTTGCTGAGGCCCTTCTTCTCCTTCGTCCTGGCGACTACCGGCGACACCGTCCCAAGTGGTGCGTCCCCGGCGACGGAGTTGCTGGAAAGGATGCGGAGCAGAGATCTGATGTGCGGTCCAGAAGGACTCGATTGATTTTCTTCTATATGTTTTGGGGTCCTTTTTGTAAAGTTGCAGGTTCTATTAGTTATTGTCTAGTACTTTTGGTCCTCTATGTAATTTTTTGGACTAGTTTCCATTGGCACTGATAAACTTGAATTTTGACAAGTTCACGAGGAAAAAATTCCTTTGCACATATGGCCTATCATGTATAAACATTCTTGAGATTTAAACTATATGTAATGTGCCATGCATTAACCCTAAACCATATATATGTAACTAACCCTAGCTGATCAAACCCTACTTAATTAAAACAAATAACCCTAAACTATACGCATGCACTTTATGCGCAAAGGCGCGGGTGCCTCTAATAATGTGTGTGCGCACTCGATCGATGATCCCTAAACCTTATACAACCCTGAAACCCTAATCCCTAATCCCTAAACCCTAAACACCCTAAACACTAAACCCTAGACCCTAAACCCTAAACCTAACCCTAAACCCTAATTAAACCCTATATATAGGCCAACGACACTTAATTGTGCATCAAGCAGGCCAGGGGTGCCTCGCGGTCCTCTAATTAAATTAAATGTGCCATGCATTAACCCTAAACCATATATATGTAACTAACCATAGCTAATCAACCCTACTTAATGAAAACACATAACCCTAAACTATACTAGCTATAACCCGATCTAATAAAAACATGCTCTATATATAGCAGCTAGCTAGCAAACCGTAGATTAACACCAATTAATATATACATGGCCTATATCGATCATGTTGTATAACATATCCCTGAGATTCATTAATTAATTATATAATTATCGTGATAAATTAATTAACTTTAATTTTGACAAGTTCTCTCGAATGAAAACACATTTGATTAAGTTGCCTCATAATATATATATATAATTAGTGTGCATGCATGGCCTACCATGCATTCGTGCATATATTTTAATGTATATTTGAACATATTCTTGGGGATTTCAATCTCTCTCTCGATCATCTATATATCGTTGGTGGCCAAAAAACACACATATATATATGCATGCAATTTATGCGTAAAGGCGCGGGTGCCTCTAATAATGTGTGTGCGCACTCGATCGATGATCCCTAAACCTTAAACAACCCTAAAACCCCTAAATCCCTAATCCCTAAACCCTAAACACCCTAAACACTAAACCCTAAACCCTAGACCCTAAACGTACCCTAACCCTAACCCTAACCCTAACCCTAAACCCTAGCTAATCCTAAACCCCAATTAAACCCTATGTATATGCCAACGACACTTAATTGTGCATCGATCGAGCGGGTCATGGGTGCCTCGCGATCCTCTAATAAAATTAAATGTGCCATGCATTAACCATATATATGTAACTAACCCTAGCTAATCAACCCTACTTAATTAAAACACATAACCCTAAACTATACTAGATATAACCCGATCTAATAAAAACATGCTCTATATATAGCAGCTAGCTAGCAAACCGTAGATTAACACCAATTAAAATATACATGGCCTATATCGATCATGTTGTATAACATATCCCTGAGATTCATTAATTAATTATATAATTATCGTGATAAATTAATTAACTTGAACTTTGACAAGTTCTCTCGAATGAAAACACATTTGATTAAGTTGCCTCATAATATATATATATAATTAGTGTGCATGCATGGCCTACAATGCATTCGTGCATATATTTTAATGTATATTTGAACATATTCTTGGGGATTTCAATCTCTCTCTCTCTCTCGATCATCTATATATCGTTGGTGGCCCAAAAAACACACATATATATGCATGCAATTTATGCGTAAAGGCGCGGGTGCCTCTAATAATATAATGTGTGTGCGCACTCGATCGATGATCCCTAAACCTTAAACAACCCTAAAACCTTAAAATCCCTAATCCCTAAACCCTAAACACCCTAAACACTAAACCCTAAACCCTAGACCCTAAACATACCCTAACCCTAACCCTAACCCTAACCCTAAACCCTAGCTAATCCTAAACCCCAATTAAACCCTCTGTATAGGCCAACGACACTTAATTGTGCATCGATCGAGCGGGTCATGGGTGCCTCGTGATCCTCTAATAAAATTAAATGTGCCGTGCATTAACCCTAAACCATATATATGTAACTAACCCTAGCTAATCAACCCTACTTAATTAAAACACATAACCCTAAACTATACTAGCTAGCTGCTATAACCCGATCTAATAAAAACATGCTCTATATATAGCAGCTAGCTAGCAAACCGTAGATTAACACCAATTAAAATATACATGGCCTATATCGATCATGTTGCATAACATATCCCTGAGATTCATTAATTAATTATATAATTATCGTCATAAATTAATTAACTTGAACTTTGACAAGTTCTCTCGAATGAAAACACATTTGATTAAGTTGCCTCATAATATATATATAATTAGTGTGCATGCATGGCCTACAATGCATTCGTGCATATATTTTAATGTATATTTGAACATATTCTTGGGGATTTCAATCGATCTCTCTCTCTCGATCATCTATATATCGTTGGTGGCCCAAAAAACACACATATATATGCATGCAATTTATGCGTAACGGCGCGGGTGCCTCTAATAATGTGTGTGCGCACTCGATCGATGATCCCTAAACCTTAAACAACCCTAAAACCTTAAATCCCTAATCCCTAAACCCTAAACACTAAACCCTAAACCCTAGACCCTAAACGTACCCTAACCCTAACCCTAAACCCTAGCTAATCCTAAACCCCAATTAAACCCTATGTATAGGCCAACGACACTTAATTGTGCATCGATCGAGTGGGTCATGGGTGCCTCGTGATCCTCTAATAAAATTAAATGTGCCATGCATTAACCCTAAACCATATATATGTAACTAACCCTAGCTAATCAACCCTACTTAATTAACACACATAACCCTAAACTATACTAGCTAGCTATAACCCGATCTAATAAAAACATGCTCTATATATAGCAGCTAGCTAGCTAGCAAACCGTAGATTAACACCAATTAAAATATACATGGCCTATATCGATCATGTTGTATAACATATCCCTGAGAATCATTAATTAATTATATAATTATCGTGATAAATTAATTAACTTGAACTTTGACAAGTTCTCTCGAATGAAAACACATTTGATTAAGTTGCCTCATAATATATATATAATTAGTGTGCATGCATGGCCTACAATGCATTCGTGCATATATTTTAATGTATATTTGAACATATTCTTGGGGATTTCAATCGATCTCTCTCTCTCTCTCGATCATCTATATATCGTTGGTGGCCCAAAAAACACACATATATACGCATGCACTTGATGCGTAAAGGCGCGGGTGCCTCTAATAATGTGTGTGCGCACTCGATCGATGATCCCTAAACCTTAAACAACCCTAAAACCCTAATCCCTAATCCCCTAAACCCTAAACACCCTAAACACACTAAACCCTAGACCCTAAACACCCTAAACACTAAACCCTAAACCCTAGACCCTAAACACCGTAAACCCTAAACCATAAACCCTAAACCCTAAACCCTAAACCCTAAACCCTAAAACCCTAAACCCTAAACACTAAACCCTAAACCCTATAAACACCCTAAACACTAATTAAAACCTAAACCCTAGACCCTAAACACTAAACCCTAAACCCTAGACCCTAAACACCGTAAACACTAAACCCTAAACCCTAAACACCCTAAACACTAATTAAACCCTAAACCATAGACCCTAAACACTAGACCCTAAACCCTAGACCCTAAACACCCTAAACACTAAACCCTAGACCCTCTAAACACAGTAAACACTAAACCCTAAACCCTAGACCCTAGCTAAACACCCAAAACACTAAACCCTAAACCCAGCTAGCTAACCCTAAACCCTAATTAAACCCTATATATATAGGCCAACGACACTTAATTGTGCATCAAGCAGGCCAGGGGTGCCTCGCGGTCCTCTAGTTAAATTAAATGTGACATGCATTAACCCTAAACCATATATATATAACTAACCCCTAGCTAATCAAACCCTAGTTAATTAAAACACATAACCCTAAACTATACTAGCTATAACCCGATCTAATAAAAACATGCTCTATATATAGCATGCAGCTAGCTAGCAAAAACGGTAGATTAAAACCAATTAATATATACATGGCCTATATATCGATCATATGTTGTATAACATCTCCCTGAGATTCATTAATTAATTATATAATTATCGATGATAAATTAATTAACTTGAATTTTGACAAGTTCTCTCGAATGAAAACACATTTGATTAAGTTTCCTCATAATATATATATAATTAGTGTGCATGCATGGCCTACCATGCATGCATTAATTCGTGCATATATTTTAATATATATTTGAACATATTCTTGGGGGATTTCAATCTCTCTCTCTCGATCATCTATATGTCGTTGGTGGCCAAAAAACACACACATATACGCATGCACTTTATGCGCAAAGGCGCGTGTGCCTCTAATAATGTGTGTGTGCGCACTCGATCGATGATCCCTAAACCTTAAACAACCCTAAAACCCTAATCCCTAATCCCCTAAACCCTAAACACCCTAAACACACTAAACCCTAGACCCTAAACACCCTAAACACGTACTAAACCCTAAACCCTAGACCCTAAACACCGTAAACCCTAAACCATAAACCCTAAACCCTAAACCCTAAACCCTAAACCCTAAACCCTAAAACCCTAAACCCTAAACCCTAAACCCTATAAACACCCTAAACACTAATTAAACCCTAAACCCTAGACCCTAAACACTAAACCCTAAACCCTAGACCCTAAACACCGTAAACACTAAACCCTAAACCCTAAACACCCTAAACACTAATTAAACCCTAAACCATAGACCCTAAACACTAGACCCTAAACCCTAAACCCTAAACCCTAGACCCTCTAAACACAGTAAACACTAAACCCTAAACCCTAGACCCTAGCTAAACACCCAAAACACTAAACCCTAAACCCAGCTAGCTAACCCTAAACCCTAATTAAACCCTATATATATAGGCCAACGACACTTAATTGTGCATCAAGCAGGCCAGGGGTGCCTCGCGGTCCTCTAGTTAAATTAAATGTGACATGCATTAACCCTAAACCATATATATATAACTAACCCCTAGCTAATCAAACCCTAGTTAATTAAAACACATAACCCTAAACTATACTAGCTATAACCCGATCTAATAAAAACATGCTCTATATATAGCATGCAGCTAGCTAGCAAAAACGGTAGATTAAAACCAATTAATATATACATGGCCTATATATCGATCATATGTTGTATAACATCTCCCTGAGATTCATTAATTAATTATATAATTATCGATGATAAATTAATTAACTTGAATTTTGACAAGTTCTCTCGAATGAAAACACATTTGATTAAGTTTCCTCATAATATATATATAATTAGTGTGCATGCATGGCCTACCATGCATGCATTAATTCGTGCATATATTTTAATATATATTTGAACATATTCTTGGGGATTTCAATCTCTCTCTCTCGATCATCTATATGTCGTTGGTGGCCAAAAAACACACACATATACGCATGCACTTTATGCGCAAAGGCGCGTGTGCCTCTAATAATGTGTGTGTGCGCACTCGATCGATGATCCCTAAACCTTAAACCCTAAATAAACCCTAATCCCTAATCCCTAAACCCTAAACACCATAAACATTAAACCCTAAACCCTAGCTAACCTCCTAACCCTAAACCCTAAACCCTAATTAAACCCTATATATATAGGCCAATGACACTTAATTATGCATCAAGCAGGCCAGGGGTGCCTCGCGGTCCTCTAATTAAATTAAATGTGCCATGCATATATATGTGTTTAATTTGGGGATTTCAATCGCTCTCTCGTATGTAGCTCTCTCTACCTCTATCTCTCTCTCTCTCTCTCTCTCTCTCTCTCTCTCTCGTTGGTGGCCAACAACACACACATGCACTTTGTGCGCAAAGGCATGCGCCTCTAATAATGTGTGCGCAGTCGATCGATCTAGTTTTGATTAATCATAGCACACAAATAAAGAAGTTGTATTTGAATCCACACAACCTATTAAAACACATAACCCCTAACATGGCCTAATTAATTAACCCTTCTCGATCTCTACCTAATTAGTGGAAATTGCACAAAATCAAAAGGGGTCCCTCACTAATTATGCATATCTGCTAGATTGTGATAAACTTTTGCCACATATATATTTGGTGGATGGGTGCATCTTGGCATGTAAACAATTAGTGTTTGCAAATGGCGTTGTCAAAATTTATGTACAAATGATTTCTTTCCATCCAAAGTGCATAAAATGGGAGTTTTAATGAAGAAAGTACAAATAAAACAGCTCAACATGCTTCCACACCCCGATTTTCACACGAAGTAGAGCATATTTAAAGGATAATTCCAGAGTTTTACTATTTTTCAAGCAACTTTGCTAATTTTCCCCCACTCACATGACTTTATGTCGATTTAACGAAAATATGGCGAATTTAAACTACATGGGCGGGATAGTTTGAATTGTGCGCGCGGCAAAGGGAACCGCCTATTCCTCAACCTTGTGCACGGCAAATTACACACGCAACTCCATTAAACGCCACCTACCAACCTTAATTATCACCCCGGCGGCCCGGCCGCATGACCCCCCACCCACCCGTACACAACTTATCCCCGTCCGTGCGAAGAGCTTCCCCTCCCCGTCCCGTCCGTGCGAAGAAGAAGCTTCTCCTCCCCGTCGTTCTTCTCGAGACGCACCGGCGGTCAAGTTGATCCACGGTAGGGCTGCTATCTCTAGCTCAATCATGTATCGGGCAAGACAGCCTAACGATTTATATTTTCTTGATGCTGCTAAAAAAATTCGTCAGTATGCTCGAACTAATTGGCACTTTATAGTTTTCCGCTCGATTTGTCATCGATCAATTTGTTCATTTGCGTGGGCATATAGAGTCAGTTCTGCACTCGATCCGTTAATTTGCTGAAATGCCATGGCAGAGTTTTGTACACGATCTGTTTGCTAAAATGTCGATGGGCATTTTTTGTTTTGTACTCGACATGATTGCTGAAATGCATAATCATGTAGTATAGTTTTGTACTCGATGGATATACATTTCCTACTTCGCCTTAAATTAATCACCAACCACTGTATCTCATAATTAAACAGATGGACAGAACTTGGAAACTGCATGGACACTTATGTTCCCCTTCATATATAAATGGTGTTCAACCCTTTATGGGGTTTATTAGAGCTCATGATGGTCACAACCTGGACGTGTATTGCCCGCGCTGCACATGTATGAATGGTGAGAAGAGGCCTCACCCTGTAGTGGCAGATCATTTACACATTTTTGGGATGGACCGCACATATGTTAGGCGGGTTTAGCATGGTGAACCATATAATGATCCTTTAGCAGGAGAAGCAGATCTTGCTCACACTGTATGTGTGCTGGCATATGTAGTTAATTATTTATATTGATGCTGCCGCTGTTTCAATCAATAGTTTGCATTGCTGTGCAAGGTTCTGTACTCAAATTTAACTTGTTGCAGATGGATGGACGGGAAGGAGAGAAAAAGCGCTTGCTTCAGGAAACGGGTTTCAGCTCTGGGACATGTGCTGTGCCAGATGAGAAGGTAAATATGTAAAACGGCATTTGTTCAGGTTGCATCCCTTAGATGTTTGTCTAATCGGTTGATGTACTAATTGCAGAAGCATAGAGTTAAAGAGGTCTCTCAGTTTGATGGGAGATTTGAAGATGAATCTCAGTTTGATGCACCTGTGGATGGTACTGATGACGAGCCTTTCATAGACGAAGGTCCTGCACCTGAGATTATCCAGCCTACAGAAGGAGGCCGTGGACCGAGTACACAGCTTTGCGTTGAAGTGGATGCACGCCCGGAGATCATCACGGGCGTCCGGGTAGTCTCAAGACCACCCAGCCCTGATGCACCTGTGGATGGTACTGATGACGAGCCTCTCATAGACGAAGGTCCTGCACCTGAGATTATCCAGCCTACAGAAGGAGGCCGTGGACCGAGTACACAGCTTTGCGTTGAAGAGGATGCACACCCGGAGATCATCAGGGGCGTCCCGGTAGTCTCAGGACCACCCAGCCCTGATGCAAAATGTTGAGCTACTTTATGATTCGTACTCTTATGTTCTGGTGCTGTAGTATGTTATGATTTGTACGCCTTTGGCGCTAGATTAAGCATTCAGTGGATGATCGCGTTGCAAAATTCGACACCCACACAATCAGTTCATCGTACAAGTAGTAGCACAATTACTTCTACAGCGATTCCTGCCAGCGCATTAGTTGGTAGCATGAAACACTTTCAGGTACTCCCCTCTGATTCATATTAATGGACTCAATTCTGTCTAGATATGGATGTATCTAGATGCATTTGTTAACTAGACTAACAAACTTGAGTCAGTTAATATGAATCCGTGTAAACCGCCCAAGTCCTCGAGCAGCTAGTTTATTGACTCTGGACTCCAAGCCTCTCGCGGCAAGCCATCGACGAAGCTTTGACCAGATCTTGGCCCGCAATTTTTTGTGTGTGGCGAATAGCAAAGCTTTGACCAGTTCCTCTCGGGATACAGCACGCCGGTGAGCTTGCACGGTTGCCATGAGCACTTTCCGGCGGAACTTCCTCTTCAGCGCCCTCAAGCCGCTGCTGCGAGACAGCACGCAGTGCCTCGAGGTGGACGGAATTCTGGATCTCAGGGCGGGTGGTCCGCATCGTCCGGGAACGATCTCCAGCGGGTTAACGAGGACATGCATGGCGGCCAGGGGATTTGTTTTTTGTTTTTTTTTTGGTTTGAGCTTGGGATTTGGGGTTTTTCGGATAGGGGAGGAGGAACCGAGGAAGAGGAAGGAACAGCCGCGTGCTTGGCGCGTGGCGGTGTGCTTGAATTTCGAATTTTTGTGAAATGTTTCATTTCCCCGCTACAATTCGGGGGTTTCTTGACGCGCCAATGCGTCCCGCCGGGCAGCTTCAAGTAAATTTGGGGTGCCACACTATGGGCCCTAGTTTCAGTGAGACATGTAATGACTAGTCACATCAGTAAGTTCACTGTGTAATAAAATATGTTACCCCTCCCCTTTATGTAGCACCCCTTCTCTCCCGATCGAGTGCCGATTGCCGACGGATGCAAGCCGCTAGCTCGATCCCCTCCTTTCGCCTCCACCGTCCAGGCATCCAGCTTGGAGGGGCAAGCTGCATCTAGCCCAAGCGGATTAGGTAGGACTAGTAATGTTCTCTCCTTTCTCGAGATCGGTTCTTTTTTCCTCTCCTCGATATCTTGCGCATCTCTTTCCTATTCTGGGCAAAGGGGTGTCTTTCTGGTCACCCTCGAGCTGGGAGTGATTGATGGGGGTGGGGGGCGGGGGCTACCTTTGCTTGGATTGGGGTGTTCTTCCTTTATTTGTCGACATTTGCAACCTTTGTAGTTTCTGCTGATCCTCACTGTATCTTTTGTCAGCTTGTACAGGAAAGGCAAGACCTCGGCGGTGGGGGCAATGGAGCGTAAGGCCACCACGCATGTGGGCAGTTGGCTGAGCCTGAGCTGCGTCCCCAGCCCCGCGAAGCAGGTACTCCGTTTGCTTATCCACTCTTTACCTTTTAAGTGTCTCTCTGGTCTCTGCATCCTCAATCTGTTCCTGTTCTGGAATATGCTTAAAGTAGCACATGTCTTCAGCTGTTTGTGCGTAAAGCCTCTGTGACACCATGCTCTATATTCTCTGTATCAGGTTGGTACCTCCAGGTTCCGTGCTGAGGCTATGGGGAACGAGAATAGCGCCCCACCTGCTGCAGGAGCATGGCCCGATCTGCAGCACAAGAAGCGAAATGCCACTGCCGAGCTGGGCAGGGACCGCCCAGGGGTAATTTTTTTAACCAACTTACCATGATGTAGTCTGAATCTGATACTCCCTCAGATCCAAATTAATTGACTCAACTATCTGTAGATACGGATGTATCTAGATGTGTTTTAGCTCTAGATACTACTGCCTCCATCCCAAAGCTTTGGGCTTATATTATTTTTAGAAAGTCAAACTATACCATGTTTGACTAAGCTTTTACCAAAAATCAGTAACATGCAAAATACAAAATTAATATCATTAAATAGATAATAAAATATATTTTCCTACGGTATCTACACAGTATTATATTTGTTGATAGAATGTTCTAAAATTTTGGTCAAACTTTGCTTGTTTTGATTTCTCAAAAATAAATAAGGCTTAAGCTTTTGGATGGTGGTAGTACATTCATATCTAGACAAAGCTGAGTTAACTAGTTTTTTTGTCTGTCCATAGCTAGTGTTCACGCTGCAAAAGGCTAAGAGCATCCACTATATGCATCAGTCTATCTCATACAGTAATTCAATATCACTGCTGAGGTCTGCCTTTTGTTTTGCTATTCATATGCAGACTGAAACTTTAGGGCCTTTACTCAAAAGGAAGATCAAAACTGCGGCTGATCAGGCTGCCAGTATGTTGATGCCGCCCCCATCTTCTAAATGCCTCTACAAGCACAAGGCCACGCACCAGCTGGGTGGTGATCTTTTAATGAATATGGTATATTTTCTTAATCCACAAAACATGCCTTGATTTTTCTCTGTTT
Source organism: Lolium multiflorum (assembly GCA_030979885.1). Taxonomy (NCBI): domain Eukaryota; kingdom Viridiplantae; phylum Streptophyta; class Magnoliopsida; order Poales; family Poaceae; genus Lolium; species Lolium multiflorum. The sequence goes on along the minus strand of CM061753.1, from coordinate 211,261,009 downwards.
ATTGTCGGTTTTTTCTATGCTTGCCAAAAGTTTACAACAACAACAACAACAACCAAGCCTTTCAGTCCCAAACAAGTTGGGGTAGGCTAGAGTTGAAACCCATAAGATCTCGAAGCCAAAAGTTTAGAAACACCAAATTCGTTTGCTTACAATCATCATACAGTAATGTTCATCTACTCCAGTTCCCCTAACCCAACATAAAATGATGTTAATTTCGATTTTTAGATTAAAAGAGCACCATTAGGCGCTGTTAATTACGACTTTGAGATTAAAATGTCATTTGCAATTGTTAATTACAATTTTGAGACAATTGGTTAGTTTAACCTCGATCTCTTCTGCTCTCCATTTTTCCCAACCGAACAAAAATGTAACCATTCCATTCCTCTGAAATGGAACCATTCCATTCCATTCCACGCTGTTTCAGAACCGAACACACCCTTGCATTGTTGTGAACTGTTGTCCATACACGGCCATACCCTTCCACTTACATCTAGCACTATATGCATCAGTCTGTCTCAGAGTCATTCAATATCACTGCTGAGATCTGTTCCCATTCTTATGCAGGCTGAAACTGCTGCGCCTTTACTCAAGTGGATGCAAAATGGGGCTAATGAGGCTGCTGTGAGGACGATGGTGCCGGCACCATCTTCCGAAAACCTCTACAAGCACGAGGCCATGGGCCAGCTGGGTGGTGACCTTTTAATGAATCTGGTATATTTTCTTAATCCACATACATGATTTCATTATTATCTGTTTAATTACTGTTGGCTTTGTCTAATGCTTACCAAAAGTTCAGAAACACTGCGTTTGCTTACAATCATCATACACTAATTTTTCTATTTGTGGCCGGTGCTGATCTTTTGCAGTCCATGGTTAACTCCTATGCGCTTCAAGGAATTTTCACAGCACCCCTCCCTATTCCTAATACAGGATTCCCCATTGTCCAATATGCCGATGACACGCTCCTTATCATGCAAGCATGCCCTGCTCAGCTCCTAGCCCTCAAGAGGCTCTTACAAGTGTTTGCGACAGAATCGGTCTTCGGGTGAATTATTCTAAGTCATGCTTGATGCCTATTAACATTGATAATCACTACTTGCACTATCTTGCGGATGCATTCGGTTGTGCAGCTTGGCACGCTTCCCTTTACATATTTAGGCCTCCCTCTCGGCACCACTAAACCTACCATCCAGACCTCGCTCCCATTACCGATAAGATTGAACGCAGGCTGAATGCAAGCACTAGATTTCTTGATTATGGAGGCCGTCCGCAACTAGTCCGCTCTATTTTATCCTCCTTGCCGATGCACTTTCTTTGCTCCTAAAAGTTCAGAAATATATTATTAATATAGCCGACGATCTCGGCGACATTGTTTATGGGCTAAAGAGGAGGGTGCAACATCGTTAATTCTCTAGCTGCATGGTCTACGGTTTGTCAGCCTAGGAAATATGGAGGGCTTGGTGTACTAAATTTGGAATTGCAGAATAAAGCTCTTCTTATGAAACATCTTCATAAATTCTATTGCAAAGAGGAGATTCCTTGGGTTAAACTGGTCTGGAATCTATATCCAAGTGGTGTCCCCCATGCTCAATCTAGAAGGGGCTCTTTCTGGTGGAAGGACGTATTCAGCTTTGTTCAGGATTATAGAAGCTTAACGTCATGTGTGGTTGGGAATGGTAAAACTATCCTTCTTTGGAAAGACGCTTGGCACTCAAATGGTCTTCTATGTGATCAGTTCTCTCGCCTGTTTTCATTTGCTCTCAATGAGGACGTCTCAGTTGCTGATATGGTAAACACGCCTGATATTAGTACAATGTTTATACTGCCACTCTCCGCCCAAGCTTTCCAGGAACTTCAACACCTTCAAACTTATTTGGTTGGGCTCATCTCTGATCCGGATTCCAATGATTCCAGAATTTTTCCATGGGGTAGCTCTACCTACACATCGGCTAGATACTATAATTTCATTTTTGAGCAAGCTCCTCAGGACCCCACGCTGCAATCAATCTGGAAATCAAAAGCCTTCCAAAACTTAGAGTCTTTTCTTGGCTCTTGATCAAGGACCGGTTGAATACCAAAGACCTAATGATTCGCAAGCACTGGAACATTGATACTGGTCCAGCATGTATTCTTTGCTCATCGCATGATATGGAGACAAGAGATCACTTGTTTTTTCAATGTTCTTTTGCCGTCTCTTGCTGGGAGTGTATTGGTATTCAGTGGGATTGCTCCAGGACTGTCTCTTCTCGCTTCACTTTGGCGAGAAACTTATTTGCTGGGCCGTGTTTTATGGAAATTGTTTCATGTGCAGCATGGAATATTTGGAAAGAGCGAAATGATCATATTTTTAAGAATCAAAATCCATCCTTAAGAAGATGGAAAATTAGATTCCGAGTGATCTCCTTCTCCATCAATACAGATTAAAGCCTACGATGGTGCATCACCTTCTTGAGTGGATTCAGTCCACCTTTACCTAGTTCTAGATGTATTTATATTTCCTTGTACACTTCTTTCCTCCCTAAAAACCTTGTAAACTTTGCTCCAGGTGCCTGGGCTTTTGTGATATATAAAATAGAAAAAATACCGTACGGGTTCTCCCTTACGGTCATGTGCTTCAAAAAAAAAAATTTCACTTTTCAGTCTGTCTCATCCAGTATATAAACTGTTGATTTCCATTGGCTTCTTTTGTAATCATTTGCATTGTTGTCAACTGTTCTCTATGCACAACCCTATTCTTCCACTTACACCCCGCACTATTTGCATCAGTCTATCTCATAGATTTATTAAATATCAATGATGAGTTCTGTTGCTATTCATATGCAGGATGAAACTTCTGTTCCTCTACTCAAATGGATAAAAAATGATCCTGATGAGGCTGCTGTGAAGACGATGGTGCTGCCACCATCTTCTGAAAACCTCCTCAAGCACAAGGCCACGGGCCAGCTGGGTGGTACCCTTTTCAGTAAGCAGGTATATTTTCTTAATCCTCATACATGATTTGATTTTTGTCTGTTTATTGCCGGCTTTGTCTAATGCTTACCAATAGTTCAGAAACACACACACCTATTCTTCCACTTACATCCAGCACTATATGCATCAGTGTCTCATAGATTCATTTTATATATCACTGCTGATGTCTGTTGCTCTTCAATTTTTATATGCAGACTGAAACTGCTAAGCCTTCATTGGTCAAAAGGATTGCAACTGCTGCTGATGAGGCATCTGCAGAGGCTGCCACCAAGTTACTGTCAGCCCCACCTTCTGGATGCTTATATAAGCTCAAGTCCAAGGATCAGCCGGGCCGTAACCATCCAAGGGTTCGGGTATATTTTCTTAAGCCACATATACATGCCATGATTTATGTCTGATATTATCACTGGCTCTGTCTAATGCTTTTTGGAATTCGGAAACACCAAATTAGCATGCTTATATTCATCATACACTAATTTTTCACTGTTCAGTTTGTAACATAGTGTTATGCACTTGCTTGTCAACATTTGCATTGCTCTGAACTATGCACTTTACACAACCTAATTCTTCCACTTACGTTCAGCGCTACGCACCAGTAGTACCTCCCATGTTTCCTTCACCATCCCGATGCCGAGCTTGCGGGAATATGGCGGGCCCATGTACATACCCCGCATATAACACCTCCTATGGCTCTATCTACCTTTCTAGTAGCTCCTTCACAGAGTTACAGGTATGTATTCTCAGTGGTTTAGCATGAATTGGCATATAGTAAAGTCTTGTTTTTAGTCTTCCTGCTTCTTACATTTGTATCAATTTTCACATGCAGACTGTACCTTGTGAACTTCGTCCAATGATTAACCAGATGTGTCCGCATGAAGGATCTTTCACTATGCATGGCAATGGCAAATTGATGAACACCTACACGGTCTATGAGGTGTATGTCTACAAGACGCAGGCCATCACATATTTGTATGGACATGATTGGAGAAAGTTTGCTTTTGACTACGGTCTGAAGAAGGGCGACGAGCTGAGGATCAGAAACTCAAACGGGCAGATATACGTAACTGCTTACAGAGTTGGAGACACTTCCAAATATATAATATGTAACTTTTTTCTACTCATATCTTTTGATAACTGCATTCTGAGCAGTTGTTCTAAACCATTCCCTCTGTTCTAGCTTGCTGGGTTTAACATGATCAAAGCTGCAGATCCCCTGACGGAACAGGAGCGGATGTCACAAAGGGCAACCACACCAGCACCGGCACCGGCTTCCCACTCTCCTGCATCAGCACCGGTTCCTGTACCAGCTCCGTTTACTGCATCTACCCAGCAGTCCCCTACATCAGCATTGGTTCCTGTAGAGGCCCCATATACTACACATGCCCAGCAGGCTCCTGCATCAGCACTGGTTCCTCTAGCTGCACCGTTTACTGCACCTGCCCAACAGTCTCCTGCATCAGCACCGGTTCCTCTAGAGGCACCGTTTACTGCACCTGCCCAGCAGTCTCCTGCATCAGCACCAGCTCGTGTACCAGCCCAGGCTCATGCACCTGCCCCAGCCAGATCACCGAGGTCTCAGCTCATTGCTGTGGCCACCCGTGTGGTGACCAGGACGCATCTGAAGGCTATGTTCGTGAGTATATGACAGCATAACTGCTCTTATCTTGATGTCTTCTCTGCTCAAAGTCTCACATGGTTCAGTGCATTGGTGCCATTGACTAATTTTTGGTGGTATCTCTTGCTTTGAATCAGAAATTGCCTAAAAGTATCTCCAAGGATCTCAATGCTGGCCGAAGGGGCAAGATATCCCTCGTCATGGAGAGTGAAGGTCTCACCGTGGAGGGACGGTACTCTGTCAGTCCCACAGATGGCCGCTTGGCTGTTACTTCCAGGTGGAAAAAGTTCATTGACGGTGCCAAACTTCGCATTGGATCAAAGTTGAAGGTCAAGATCTTTCGATGCCGCTGTGACATGCTGGTCATAAAGTTCGCGGTTGTCTAGTTCTGTTGTCCCATGAGCCCTTAGCAAATGCATTTGTAGTTATACTTATATAAGGTTATCTTATCTGAACTGCTAATTAATTGTATGGGTGGTAAAACTCTGGCAAGCTTTTGCTCTTAGCAAGTATGTATGTATGATCAGCTATTATGATAACTAATGTTTGTGTTCATCTTAATTTGCATTTCCCTTTTAGAAAAAAACTTAATTTCTATTTTGGCTGACCTGTTAGAGAACTATCAGATTGAACCCACAACATGATTCATATAGATTCATTACACCGAGCCACATGTCTTGACCTTGCGATACACTACTTCCATTAATTAGTGCAAGAAGGCTTACCTGAGCTGCCTGAACCATGGCAGATTCGAATCCACCTTATCTATCTAGAAATACAACCTTTGCAGAAAGAGGATTTGCAGTATGGGGAGGCTGACATTGGGGACCCATGAGCCAGCAGCGTCGTCAACGTTTTAAAGGTGGCAGGAGATCGAAAGAAAAAATAAGCCAAAAATCAGTTGGTAAACAAATTCAAGAAAAGAAACATTTACCTTTCTGAGAGTATGACATGCGGGACCCATGAGGCAGCAGCATCCTCAACTATTTCAAGGCGGCAGGGGATCAAAATAAAAAGGAAATAGCCAGAAATTAATTAGGGTAAAAAATAAATCCATCAAAGGAAACTTTTATTGTTCATAGAGGATGACATGTGGGACCGACTTGCCAGCTGCGTCGTCATCGTTTCAAAGGGGGCAGGGGATCAAAAGAAAAAGACAAATAGCCAGAAATTAGGGGAAAAAATAAATCCAACAAAGAAAACTTTTATTGTTCATAGAGGATGACATGCGGGACCCATGAGCCAGCAGCTTCCTCAACGTTTCAAAGTCGGCATGAGATTGAAAGAAAAAGTCAAGTGACATAATATCAGGAGCCAAAAATAATCCAAGAAAAGAAACTTTATTGTACATAGAGGATGACATGCGGGTCCCATTTTGTAGCAGCGGTCTCAACGCTCCAAGGCGGCACAGGACCGAAAGAAAAATGAAGTAGCCAGAAATCAGTGAAAAAAATCCAAGAAAAGAAAGATTTTAATTGGGCTGCATCTGGACATCTGGGCCTTCGAACTATACTGCTGGGCCTTTTGACTCGTACAATTTCAGCCCACTCCAAAACAGGAAAGGTCGGATTTTTCTCAAAAAAAAAACAGGAAAGTCCTATGCTTCGCAAAAACAAAAAACAAGGAGATTCAACATATAAGTTTGTTTATGTAGATATAAAGATTTAATTTATCCGTTTGCAATAGCTCAGAGCGAAATACAACGTTTATTGTCTGCAAAATAAAATATCACATGTTTCTTGTACGGGAGGCTGACATCGGGGACCCATGAGCCAGCAATGAGTCAACGTTTCAAAGGCGGCAGGGGATCGAAAATAAAAAAAGCCAAAAATCAGTTGGTAAAAAAATACAAGAAAACAAAACATTTATCGTTCTGAGAGGATGACATGCGGGACCCATGAGGCAGCAGCATCCTCAACGTTTCAAAGTCGGCATGAGATCGAAAGAAAAAGGCAAGTGACATAATATCAGGAGCCAAAAATAATCCAAGAAAAGAAACTTTATTGTACATAGAGGATGACATGCGGGTCCCATTTTGTAGCAGCGGTCTCAACGTTTCCAAGGCGGCACAGGACCAAAAGAAAAATGAGGCAGCAGCATTCTCAACAATTCCAAGGCGGCAGGGGATCAAAAGAAAAATAAAGGAAATAGCCAGAAATTAATTAGGGGTCAAAAATAAATCCACCAAAGGAAACTTTTATTGTTCATAGAGGATGACATGTGGGACCGACCTGCCAACAGCGTCCTCATCGTTTCAAGGGGGCAGGGGATCAAAAGAAAAAGGCAAATAGCCAGAAATTAGGGGTAAAAAATAACTCCAAGAAAGGAAACTTTTATTGTTCGTAGAGGATGACATGCGGGACCCATGAGCCAGCAGCTTACTCAACGTTTCAAAGGCGGCATGAGATCGAAAAAAAAAGGCAAGTGACCAAATATCAGGAGCCAAAAATAATCCAAGATTTATTGTACATAGAGGATGACATGTGGGTCCCATTTTGCAGCAGTCTCAATGTTTGTAATGCGGCTTGAGATCAAAAGAAAAAGAAAGTAGCTAGTAATTAGGGGGTGAAAAAATCCAAGAAAAGAAAGTTGATGGACATAGAGGATGACATGCGGGTCCCTTGAGCCAACAACTTACTCAACGTTTCAAAGGGGGCAGGGATCAAAAGAAAAAGGCAAGCCAAAAATCAGAGGGTGAAAAAAAATCCAACAAAGGAAACTTTTATAGCACATAGAGGATGACATGCGGGTCCCATGAGCCAGCAGGTTCCTCAACGTTTCAAACGTGGCATGAGATCGAAAGAAAAGGCAAGTGCCCAAATATGAGGAGCCAAAAATAATTCAAGAAAAGAAAGTTTTATAGTACATAGAGGATGACATGCGGGTCCCATTTAGCAGCAGCGGTATCACTGTTTGAGAGGCAGCAGGGATCGAAAGAAAAAGTCAAGTGACCAAATATGAGGTGCCAAAAAATCCAAGAAAAGAAAGTTTTATAGTACATAGAGGATGACATGCGGGTCCCATTTAGCAGCGGTATCACTGTTTGAGAGGCAGCAGGGGATCGAAAGAAAAAGTCAAGTGACCAAATATGAGGTGCCAAAAAATCCAAGAAAAGAAAGTTTTATAGTACATAGAGGATGACATGCGGGTCCCATTTAGCAGCAGCGTATCACTGTTTGAGAGGCAGCAGGTGATCGAAAGAAAAAGTCAAGTGACGAAATATGAGGTGCCAAAAAAATCCAAGAAAAGAAAGTTTTATAGTACATAGAGGATGACATGCGGGTCCCATTTAGCAGCAGCGGTATCACCGTTTGAGAGGCGGCAGGGGATCGAAAGAAAAAGGTAAGTGACCAAATATGAGGTGCCAAAAATAATTCAAGAAAAGAAAGTTTTATAGTACATAGAGGATGACATGCGGGTCCCAGTTAGCAGCAGCGGTATCACCGTTTGAGAGGCGGGGGATCGAAAGAAAAAAGTGACCAAATTTGAGGTGCCAAAAATAATCCAGGAAAAGAAAGTTTTATAGTACATTGAGGATGACATGCGGGTCCCAGTTAGCAGCGGTATCACCGTTTGAGAGGCGGCAGGATCGAAAGAAAAAGGCAAGTGAAAAATATGAGGAGCCAAAAATAATTCAAGAAAAGAAAGTTTTATAGTACATAGAGGATGACATGCGGGTCCCAGTTAGCAGCAGCGGTATCACCGTTTGAGAGGCGGCAGGGATCGAAAGAAAAAGGCAAGTGACCAAATTTGAGGTGCCAAAAATAATCCAGGAAAAGAAAGTTTTATAGTACATAGAGGATGACATGCGGGTCCAGTTAGCAGCAGCGGTATCACCGTTTGAGAGGCGGCAGGGGATCGAAAGAAAAAGGCAAGTGACCAAATTTGAGGTGCCAAAAAAAACTCCAAGAAAAGAAAGTTGATTGCACATAGAGGATGACATGCGGGTCCCATTTAGCAGCAGCGGTCTCAACGTTTCCAAGGCGGCAAGGGATCAAAAGAAAAAGGAAGTAGCCAGAAATCAGGGGGTCAAAAAAATCCAAGAATAGAAAGAATTTTGGTTCATAGAGGATGACATGCGGGACCCATGATCCTGCATCGTAAACGGCTCGATCGGAGAACGTTGAACGAGATGGAGAAAAAAACAATGCCAGAGAGGCTGCCATCTGGGCCCTACATCCCTCGGCGGTGCGGATTTGCGTTGACTCGGCCGGCGAACCCGAGATTTCGAGATGCACCACGTCCCGGGCCACCATACGCCACGTTTTGGCCGCTTTCGTCGGGCTAGGTGGCCTCAAAAACGAGAAAAAAGTTTTGACATGCACCACGGAGGGACCAAAATCGTCGGCCATGGTACACCAGCAACCACGGCGCGACTTCAACTTCGTCGGCCATGGCAACTTTTCTTGTAGTGCTAGTCGTACTCGGTTAGACCTCTTGTGACCTGGCCTCCTATATAAAGGCCAGGAGAGGGGCTTCCGAGGGACATGAACAATCTTAGCAATCTTAGCCACCAGAAGTCTAGAGCTAGGTAGCAACATCACTTAGCCTCTCGACGAGATCTCAGCCGACCTCTTCGGCACCCCATTGTAACCCAATATTTTCATAATCAAGATCAGACAGGCAGGACGTAAGGGTTTTACCTCATCGAGGGCCCCGAACCTGGGTAAATTGCTCTCCCCGCTTGTCTGTGAACCGATGTCTCGTGTCAGCTTGCAGGATTCCATCAACCCTAAGCCCCTATCGGAGGGCATTGCCGAGGAGCACCCTCGACAACAGGTTAAATACCTAGATTCATTGCAACTAAATGATATGGATATCAGTGATGAAAGGACGCGTGTTTCAGTTTGGACAGACGCAATGGTCAAGAATGTTATTATGCAGGATACAACAGCTGATGGTTCGTTCGGTAATGCACCGGTAAGTACATACAGAAATAGCATATGTAGTTAACTGTCGTTTTTTTTTGCTTTTTAGCCAAACCATATGATTTTTCTCTGATATATGTTCCTCTCTGTCTATGAATGTGAAGTTGAAACCTGAATATGCGTACACAAGTGCATCTGAATCAACTGAAAGAGATGTATCTGTCGAAAATTCAGAAGCTCATGGGCAGGATAAAATCAACATACGACTCAACGACCTAAGCAATAGGTTAACTGATAGGGATGAATCTATGCAGCAGTCACATACACTCGGACATGATGAAGACAACACATACCATCAAGACCAAAGCGACAACACACATTTTGAAGAACATGCCGATGATGAATGGAAGTATGGTGACATAAATGAAGAAGACACCAAACCAGAAGCATATAGTGGGGGGCAAAGCATACTTTTTGAAAACCCGGATGTTATTGATAGGTTTATCAGATACAATGCACCATCTACCTACACAGCGCAAGTAAGCATGAAACAAAATTTTCTTCCTCTTTTTACGTCTCACCTAGAAATAACACCCTTACTAAAGTAGAATACAACTTTCATCTGAAAAAACATGTACGCATTGGAGTTGAATGTTACCATCAGAGGATTCAATTTGCAATTAATTACCATAGTTTTTCTGCTTAAATCTTCCCTATTTTTACAGAATAATTACATCACCATGTTTTCAACCACCACTAATAGAATAAAAGGAGTGCTACCCACCCCTTACATACAACTACCACCTGAATTAACATCCAGGAAATTTGACAGATATTTTTCCCTCTTATACAAGTGTGACACCAATTTCAATCCACTTTTCAGGAAAAAACATCTGCAATAACAATAACTTGTATTTTAACATAAATTTGTAGTTAAATACTATTTTTTCATTGGATCTTAATTTCTTTAGTATTACACATTGGTTCACATTCTCTAGGATGTATCATTCCCTGTAATTTTATTACTTCTGTACAAAATCATGCCGATAAAACTACTTACAAACTTAGTGTCATTTGCAGGAAACCTATAGATTCAAAGAAGCAATTGAGTACGCTTGTCATGGTTTTTAAGCAAGCTTGCAGATTCTACTTCAAAACTTACCAGCCAGGACAGAGAGTAAAAACAATCCAGATTTCACAGGTCAGCAAATCAGCTCGCAAGAAACACTGACAAAAACTAAAGATTCAGCATCCAACACAAAGTTCACGCAGACAACCACAAACGGGTTTTCCAAGTAGCAACCATCAACAACACATGATGACAAAACCTTCAGGATGCATTCAGAGATCAATCACAACAAGACATGTGTTTCTATGGGCAAAGACGAGGGTTGTGCCAGCAAATCAGTACCAGATGGACACATAGAAGGATCTGAACAAGAGTTGAAACAACATCCAGATGGCAATACTTTGACAGATATTGATGCCACTACCAAACCAGCCAGTCCACATGCATTAATCAAAGACCAAAGCATTCCAACTATGGGAACTGCTGAAAATGATGCAGATATTGAGGTGAAAGAACATCCTGATGTCAATATAGTGAAAGATGTCGAAAACACTACCAAAACGGTCATTCCACATACAGTGCCTGCTGCTGAACAAGCATTCATCAAAGACCAAAGCATTCCACCTACATTTTCTGCTCAAGATGATGCATGCATTGAGCTAAAAGTTGACATATCAGATACTGTATACAAGAGCGCAGTGGATGATGTCAATCATGTAGGATGCAACAATGAAGATAAATCGAAATTATATTCTCTAGATACACTTGTGGCAGAATATAAGCAGAAAAAGGGGAAATCAAGAAGTTGTTAGTGAGACCGGGACATCAACCATGAAGTATAACGACATTATCACCAATTCAGACAAGCTGCCATCAACTCAAGCTGTTGATACTGGAATCTTGGAGCACAAAAATGTAAGTTACCATCAACTATCAGATGTCATGTTCGATGATGAAGACAGCTCAGTAAGCACTGAAGAAAAAGAAGGATAGAGTTCATGCACTATGTAGGGTTCTCACACATCCACAAGTTAAGCATACCAATCTTTCAAGTTCCAGAGATATCTGACAGTGGGATTCAAGAAAATACATCTGAACTAAGGAACCAGATGTTTCGGCAATTGACAAACAAGCCAGCTGTAGAAGTATCTTCTGGATTGCAATCACTAATTGATGGAAGCAAAACAACTGAGATGGATAAATTTTTGTTAGACATGGTGCCAAAAGTAGAAACAAACAAACGGAAAAAGGTCTCGTTCGCTGATGGAACAAGCAAGAAAATGAAAGAGGAATCAGTTTTTGTAGTTCCATCTCCATTCAGATACAAAACAAGATCTGCTACCCACGAAGAAATGGCTTCAAGCCCACATAAAGCGCATGATCTAGGTGGAGTCCAAGTAAATACAGCTGAAAGAACATGTCCATTACCCCATGTGTGGTTTTGGTAATTGATGACAATCCCTATGGACTAACGGTTGTGTTGAGAATCTATCTTAGGTCGTGTCCATAGCCATATGATGGTCTCAAGGTTGCGAAATGGAGAAGCGATGAAGAAGACGGATGAAGACGGTGTTGAAGGGAGATGAAGACGGTATAGAAGATGAAGAGAGATGAAGATGGCGTTGAAGATGGACGAAGACGGTGGCGTGTGTACAAGATCAAAGAAGACGGTGGCGTGCGTACAAGATGGAGACGGTGGTGTATATGTTGGAGGAAGACGGTGGCATGTACAATGACGAAGAGGATGAAGACGGAGCTTGCCGACTCGAGAGGAACGCGCAAAGATAAGGTTTATGCTCGATAGGATAGTGGATCGCATCATCGGAGAGAGCTCAAACCTTGCATGCATTGCATCGTGTTTCTTGGTTGTTCTTGGTTTTTATCCATGATATGGGTTAGAGCTTGTGTTCATTCTCATGACAAGCTCTAGCTCATCGGAAACGGATTCCAGATGCATCGCATGTTGCATGTCCGAGGGTGATGATTTTCCCGATATACCATATCGTGAGGTTACACCTCTATGACCATGATAAAATCTGCACTCACTATTTTCCATGTTTTCACCTTGTGAGAAGGTAGCTCTTGTTGTCCTCTTTCCAACAAAATTGGTTTCACCTCAATCGGAGTTGTCTAGCTCGAGTTATTGTTTTTACAGTTGATGCATATTTAAAAAGAAAAAGAAAAACTATTTTGGGCCGGCCGGTACTACCGCGTGCGGTACCGGCCCAACTTCCGCTCAGCCCTTCTTTGCTTACTGGACTCGAACCGGTACCAGGCCTGTATCGGGCCGGTAGTACCGTAACCAATTTATGGTACCAGGCCGGTACCGGGACGGTAGTACCGGCCCACTCTTTCTTCCTCAGCTCAGCCAATCTCCAGCCTCCTTCCCGCACTGGGCCACGCCCCGCACAGCCCACCGCGCCCGCACTTGGGCCGCCCCGCCGCTGCCAGCCCGCCAGCTCCCGCCGCTCGATCTGCTGCCTCGCTCACTCCCGCGCTGCTTGCGTTGACCCGCGGCGGAGAGCACTGCCGCTCGATCCCCACGCGCACACTGCGCCCTGCCACGCTGCTGCATTCACACAGGCGGGCGACGACCTCGCTTGGCCCCACGCGCGCTGCTGCCGCGCTGCTGCACCAGCTGCTTGGCCCCACATGCGGCTGCCTCTCTCTCCCCTGCACGCATCTTTCTAATCGATTTGGTTTTTCTGCACAACTGGTTTTGGGCTGTTTTACGTCTATTTTCTGCGCAGTTCGCGCGCGAGAGGTGGTACCGCTTTGACAAGCGGTAGTACCGCTCGGGCGCGAATCTGACCGTTTTTCCAGCCCAACGGACATATTTTGGAGCCCCCTATTTATACCTCTCTTCCACCTCCGACCCAACTACTTCTTCCCCTCCATTCTCTCTCATCCATTGTTGACCTTGAAGAGTTTCTTCCTCCTCTTGATCCCCCCACTATTTCTTGCATATTTTTGGGGGAAAGGAGAGAGGAGATCTAGATCTAGAGCTTCACCAATTGAATCCCTCTCCAAGTGAGGGGATCTTGCTAGATCTAGATCTTGGAGTAATTTGGTGTTCCTCCTCTATTTTGTTCTTCCTCCCTTATTCCCCCAATAGCTTTTGTAGCTTTGTTGGAATTTGGGAGAGAAGGACTTGGGCATCTTAGTGGTGTTCTTAGCCATTGCATTAGGTGCATCGGTTTGGGTTCTCTCCGGGGTTTCGGTCTCGTAGAGGGCATGTTGACCTTGGTGGTGTTGTTGCCTTAGTGGCCTTGTTACCTTTGTGGTGTTGTAGCCTTTGTGGCCTTGTAGCCTTTGTGGCCTTGTCGTCTTTGTGGCGTTGTTGCCTTTGTGGTGTGGTAGCCTTAGTGGCGTTGTTGCCTTTGTGGTGTGGTAGCCTTAGTGGCGTTGTTGCCTTTGTGGAGTGTGGTAGCCTTTGTGGTTTTGGAGCCGGTTGTGGCGCGTTGGTGTCTTGGTGGCCTTGTCGCCGGTGTGGCGTGTTGTAGCCTCTTGTGGCCTTGTACTTGAGAGCCTCCGTGTTGTGGAGTTGCCTCAAGCTTGATACTTGGGAGTTTTCCCAAGCTTGTACGGGTTCGGTGACCACCCTCAAGGGTCCCTTAGTGGATCGAGGCTTTCCACTTGGTGGAAGGGCTCGAGGAGAATACGGTGGCCCTAGTGGCTCATTGGAGTGCCTCGTGCCTCCACACCGCTCCAACGGAGACGTAGCACCCTTGGGTGTGAACTTCGGGTGTGTCTCCTCGTGCACCGGTTACTTCTCAACCCGAGCTCCTTTACCTATGCGCTTTACATTGTGATATCTATCTTGCTTGATGTGCTATACCTAGCTTGTTATCACCTTGTTGCTCATCATGCTAGCATAGGTTGTTGGTGCACTTAGGCAAACCCCTAGTTGATAGGCTTTGAGCTAAACTAGTAAACACTTAGTAGTTTTATTCCGCCTAGTTTAGCTCTCAAGTAGAAGTTTTTATACACCGCCTATTCACCCCCCTCTAGGCGACGTCCTTGTACATTCAATTGGTATCAGAGCTAGGGCTCTCTTATCTTGTTGGGCTTCACCGCCTAGAGAGTAATGACGTCGGCTAGAGGATTAGTGCACAATGACACTTTTATATTTTGGCACTAATTATGATGCTTATTCTACATGCTTGATTATTTTAGGGGCATGCACCCACATGTGGAGCAAATTCTTGATATGGGTTTTTCTCCTCCTAAGGATCCACAAAATCCAACTTTTGAGGAGAAGAAAAACTCTTATCTAGATGCTCAAGCTACTAAAGTGCTTTGCCATGTTGTGAGTCATGTAGTGATTTCCTCCATCGCGCCTTTCCGGAGTGCTCATGAGTTTTGGACAAAGCTTCGAGATACATATGGTGGGTCCAAGACCATTGAGGATGATCGCACTCCTTCCACTTCACCAAAGTGTGGTAAGACACAAGGTAATGATATGGTGAGTGGTGATGAACATTGCATTGTTGATAGTGAGCCTTCTCTTGATGATTCTTCATCCCTATCCCATTGCAATGTTTCATCTTTGGACTTGAACACTTGTAGCACTATAAATGCTTTACATGCTAGTGTTGGTAGTCCTTGCATATCTTCATTCCATGATGATATGCTTGCCTTGTCTTGTTTCCATAATGAAAATACTTTGCTTTCCTCTAGTATTTGTGTGACTAACAATGTAGAGGGAACCAAGGATACTATGGGCCAAGACAAGATCTTGGATGGAGCTTCAATTACTTCATCCTCTTCATCACCTCATGGTTCCTACACTTGCCTTATGGCTAAGGCTTCTAAGGTATCTCCTTCCTTGGAACCCTATCTATCTAGTGATGATGAGGATGATGATATGGAAGAACTTAATGTTGCTTCCTTAAACATGATGGGTGAGTTAGTATTCCATGCTCTCCATGATAAGAAATTTGCTTGCTCTAACTTCATGAAAATCTTGGCTTTTGCCATTGAGAGCACAAAACTTATTGAGAAAATGGAAGGGCATGAGCGCGAGTATGCAAACGAGATTGCAACTCTTAGTGAAGCTCTTGAAGAACAACAAACCACCAATGAATCTCGTGATAGAGCTTTAGAGGTGGCACATGATTTTCAAATTAAAAATGAAGAGCTAGTAATTGCTCATGCTAAACTCCTTGAGGATTTTGAGCTTCTCAAAAATGGTTCTAGGACCATTGAGAGTGAGCTCATCAAACTCACCGAGTCACATGAGCAATTTAAGGCTCTCAACCTAATAGAGCTTGCTAAGTTGCCTTCTCCTTGTGCTATAATTGATAATGCTTGTGCTACTAACTCTACCTCTTGTGAAGCATCCATCTTGAAGGAGAATGTTGAGCTAAGGGCTCAACTTGCTTTGCTAACAAGCAATTATGAGAAATTGGAAGAAATTCATGGAAAGCTTTCTAGCTCCCATGATGATCTTCTAGTCTCTCATGATTTGCTAAAGTTAGCTCATGAGGCTATCATGTCAAAGGTAAAATCTTGTGAGCCTCATGTGAGTACTAGCACTACCACTCAAAATGCTATTTTGCCATGTGCTAGTGCTTTTAGTTCACCCACTCATGCTATTGATATATATTGTGGTGAACTACCTTCTATGCCTTGTTGCTCTACAAATCCATGTGCTAGTGCTAGTAATTCACCCACCCATGCTATTGCTATATCTTGTGGTGAATTACATACCTTGCCTTGTTGCTCTAACAATGAAGCTTCCACTTCCTCTAGTACTTGTGTTGTTACTAACCATGTAGAGGAAATCGAAGAGCTCGAGGCCCAAGTCACTTCTTTGAAGAAGGACTTGGTAAAGGGTCATGAAGGGAAGCAATCCCCCAATGACAAGAGTGGACTTGGATTCAACTCCAACAACAAGAACAAGTCCACCACGCACAAGCGGAAGAAGGGCCAAGGGCATGTGAAGGACCCCGCCAAGATTGTGTGCTTCAAGTGCAAGATTGAAGGGCATCATGTTAGATCATGCCCCTTGAAGAAGAAGCCACTTGGCGAGAAGAAACAAGGGAAGCGGCCTCAAGATGGAGCTCATGGTCTACCTCAAGGTCAAGCTCATGGTCTACCTCGACTTGAAGAAAGGCCGCTACCCAAGAAGGATCAAGCCAAGGCTCCCGTTGTGGAGAAATCAAGTGAGAAGAAGGAGAAGAGAAGAACATGCTACATATGCCGTGAGAAGGGCCACATCTCCTCCTTTTGCACTAGTGGTAACTCATCCAACCCTATCTTGATCGATGGTGCTTATTCTCTTTGCAAGGATAAGGTTGGAAATGTGTTTGCCAAATATATGGGCACTCAATGTGGTTTCTCAAAAAGAACCATTTGGGTTGCCAAACCTATTGTGACTAACTTCTTAGGACCCAACTTGGTTGGGGACCAACAAGCCAAAATTTGATCAATAGGTATGGTGGAGGGCATGGAGGCTTGACTAGTTCATGAAGACTTGGGGGATCTTCATCATTCTCACTTCCTCAAGTCAAGTACTATTCCTTTCATCCTTTACCCATGCTCCTCCTTGCGGTAACGAGTCCTCAACTCCTTTACATTGAAAGTTACTCGCTCCCCTTTTACATGTGTTGGTTTTGTACATTGCATGTGGTTGTGTATGTTGTGCATCCTACTTGCTTATCTTGCTTGCTTACTTATATATGTTGGGTGGCACATCATGTACAATTGTTCTTTGTTGAGCCTATTGCATCTTATTGATATCTTAGTTGTTGGCTCATGTGAGAAATTAATGGACTATCCCATTTTGGGGGAGTGATATGCTTTGTGCATCTCACAATCTTAAAATGTGCGACATGATGAATTAAAATTCTATAATGTCCATTAATTATCTCACTTGGTTCTTATTTGCCTCTTGCACGAAAAATGTCTTTATCACATTATGGGGGAGTATTATGCTTTGTGCATCTTACAAGCCTAGAAAATGTGAACACTTGAGGTTGTGTCACATAGAATTGATATTATAGATTATCTTGTTCCTATGTGACATGTTTGCTCAAACAAATCCCACTTTACCATATGCTTTCTTTGTTGTGAAGATAATCTTGGACATACTCACAAACTACCATATGGATATTTCCTAAATACCTCTTGTCCTTGGACAATTGGTAATAAATTGTGTGGTATTGTTCCGGATCATCCTCACACTTGGCTCATGTGCTCAATTGCTTCATTTCTTGCCAAGAATTTGTCCTTGTGGGTTAGACTCCCATATGTCTTCCTTGCTTCTTATGTATCTCCTCTTTTCACTTGAACCTTGTTAGTGTTTTGATAAACAATGGTAGAGTGATGATCCCGCATTTGTGCATTTTGTATTCAAATGCAAAATCCTAAATGGTGCACTAATTCTGGGGGAGCTCTCCTATGTTTGTTAGAACACTCTCTTGTTTCAAGAATTTGACTTTGGAAGACAAACCTTTTCTTTTCGGTACTTTTGTGCCATCATGAAAAGTGTTGAAGGTTTGGTTTATTTGGAACCTTGCTTTCTTTGGGAGTTGGTTATCTCATTCTTGATATTTGGTTTTACTTTCCTAAAATGAGATAAATCCTTGAGCATGCTTGTTTTGGATATCTTGCTCTTATTCTCTTGTATCTATCTTGTGTGTGCATGTTTCTTGATGGATAAATATCTTTGTGATGTTGTCCACTTAGAGAAACTTATATACATGAGAGATGATACATTTTCTTTTGATATCCATCTTTGTTGGAGTCCAATCCTTTATTCTTGTTTATCTCTTTGGTGGCTCCACAAAGAATTTGACATGAGTGCTCGTTTTATCCTATTTGCATCTTCAAGCACTCATATTTGATTTTGGCACAAGCTTTGAGTGATCTTGTGGGAGCGATGATGCTATGTTTGTGCACCTTATTCTTCAATGAAAATTATTTATCTTGTGCACAAACCTTGGGGAGTTTCCACATATTACTTGGAGCATCCTTCTTGATCTTATCATAATATCTTTTACTTGATTTGTTGGTTCATTGGATTGCTTGATTCATTTGTCGAAGCTTTCTCACCTTCTTATCCTCTTGCAATCTTTGATCCTCAATATAGTTGGATTCCCTCCCGGTATTCGTCATTGAATACGTGCATTTGATTTCACTCACATTATGAGAAATGCACACCTTATGGAGGAATTCTAACTATATTGGCCTTCCGAACCTTTCGTCCATTTTGGCAATCGATGCCAATGGGGGAGAAGTTTGGAGGGTTTAAGGGAATTGCTTTTGTTGGTTCTTAAGCATTTTCCTTTCATGCCTTGCATTTGTTGCTTTGCATGGTTGAATATTTAGAGGATACTCCGCTAGGCTTTAATTGCCGGTATATGCAATGAAATTCAAGTTCATTCACACATGCATATATTATGGGGGAGTTTGTTCTAAATATTCAACTTGGGTTGCTCGCTAAATTCCATATTTAAACCCTCTCAAAGAGATTGTCATCAATTACCAAAATGGGGGAGATTGAAAGAACATGTCTGTTACCCCATGTGTGGTTTTGGTAATTGATGACAATCCCTATGGACTAACGGTTGTGTTGAGAATCTATCTTAGGTCGTGTCCATAGCCATATGATGGTCTATGGTTGCGAGATGGAGAAGCGATGAAGAAGACGGTGTTGAAGGGAGATGAAGATTGCGTTGAAGATGGACGAAGACGGTGGCGTGTGTACAAGATCAAAGAAGACGGTGGCGTGCGTACAAGATGGAGACGGTGGCGTATATGTTGGAGGAAGACGGTGGCATGTACAATGATGAAGAGGATGAAGACGGAGCTTGCCGACTCGAGAGGAACGCGCAAGGATAAGGTTTGTGCTCGATAGGATAGTGGATCGCATCATCGGAGAGAGCTCAAAAGTTGCATGCATTGCATCGTGTTTCTTGGTTGTTCTTGGTTCTTATCCATGAGATGTGTTAGAGCTTGTGCTCATTCTCATGACAAGCTCTAGCTCATCGGAAACGGACTCCGGATGCATCGCATGTTGCATGTGCGAGGGTGATGATTTTCCTGATATACCATATCGAGAGGTTACACCTCTATGACCATGAGAAAATCTTCACTCACTCTTTTCCATGTTTTCACCTTGTGAGAAGGTAGCTCTTGTTGTCCTCTTTCCAACAAAATTGGTTTCACCTCAATCGGAGTTGTCTAGCTCGAGTTATGGTTTTTACAGTTGATGCATATTTAAAAAGAAAACAAAAAACTATTTTGGGCCGGCCGGTACTACCGCTTGCGGTACCGGCCCAACTTCCGCTCAGCCCTTCTTTGCTTACTGGACTCGAACCGGTACCAGGCCGGTAGTACCGTAACCAATTTACGGTACCGGACTGGTAGTACCGGCCCACTCTTTCTTCCTCTGCTCAGTCAATCTCCAGCCTCCTTCCCGCACTGGGCCACGCCCCGCACAGCCCACCGCGCCCGCACTTGAGCCACCCCACCGCTGCCAGCCCGATAGCTCCCGCCGCTCGATCTGATGCCTCGCTTGCTTCCCCGCTGCTTGCGTTGACCCGCGGGGGAGAGCACTGCCGCTCGATCCCCGTGCGCACGCTGCGCCCTACCACGCTGCTGCATTCACACGGGCAGGAGACGACCTCGCTTGGCCCCACGCGCGCTGCTGCCGTGCTGCTGCACCATCTGCTTGGCCCCACATGCGGCTGCCTCTCTCTCCCCTGCACGCATCTTTCTAATCGATTTGGTTATTCTGCACAAGCGGTAGTACCGCTCCGTGGAGCGGTACTACCGGTTTTGGGCCGTTTTTCGTCTATTTTCTGCGCAGTTCGCGCGCGAGCGGTGGTACCGCTTTGACAAGCGGTAGTACCGCTCGGGCGCGAATCTGACCGTTTTTCCAGCCCAACAGACATATTTTGGAGCCCCCTATTTATACCTCTCTTCCCCCTCCGACCCAACTACTTCTTCCCCTCCATTCTCTCTCCTCCATTGTTGACCTTGAAGAGTTTCTTCCTCCTCTTGACCCCCCCACTATTTCTTGCATATTTTGGGGGAAAGGAGAGAGGAGATCTAGATCTAGAGCTTCACCAATTGAATCCCTCTCCAAGTGAGGGGATCTTGCTAGATCTAGATCTTGGAGTAATTTGGTGTTCCTCCTCTATTTTGTTCTTCCTCCCTTATTCCCCCAATAGCTTTTGTAGCTTTGTTGGAATTTGGGAGAGAAGGACTTGGGCATCTTAGTGGTGTTCTTAGCCATTGCATTAGGTGCATCGGTTTGGGTTCTCTCCGGGGTTTCGGTCTCGTAGAGGGCATGTTGACCTTGGTGGTGTTGTTGCCTTAGTGGCCTTGTTACCTTTGTGGTGTTGTAGCCTTTGTGGCCTTGTAGCCTTTGTGGCCTTGTCATCTTTGTGGCGTTGTTACCTTTGTGGTGTGGTAGACTTAGTGGCGTTGTTGCCTTTGTGGTGTGGTAGCCTTAGTGGCGTTGTTGCCTTTGTGGAGTGTGGTAGCCTTTGTGGTTTTGGAGCCGGTTGTGGCGCGTTGGTGTCTTGGTGGCCTTGTCGCCGGTGTGGTGTGTTGTAGCCTCTTGTGGCCTTGTACTTGAGAGCCTCCGTGTTGTGGAGTTGCCTCAAGCTTGATACTTGGGAGTTTGCCCAAGCTTGTACGGGTTCGGTGACCACCCTCAAGGGTCCCTTAGTGGATCGAGGCTTTCCACTTGGTGGAAGGGCTCGAGGAGAATACGGTGGCCCTAGTGGCTCATTGGAGTGCGTCGTGCCACCACACCGCTCCAACGGAGACATAGCACCCTTGGGTGTGAACTTCGGGATACATCACCGTCTCCTCATGCACCGGTTACTTCTCAACCCGAGCTCCTTTACCTATGCGCTTTACATTGTGATATCTATCTTGCTTGATCTGCTATACCTAGCTTGTTATCACCTTGTTGCTCATCATGCTAGCATAGGTTGTTGGTGCACTTAGGCAAACCCCTAGTTGATAGGCTTTGAGCTAAACTAGTAAACCTTAGTAGTTTTATTCCGCCTAGTTTAGCTCAGTAGAAGTTTTTATACACCGCCTATTCACCCCCCCCTCGATCTAGGCGACATCCTTGTACAATCAACAACAACAAAAGGAAGAACAATGACGCCAAGAAAGACAACTCATCGCCACGTATCAAGTGCAAGTGACAGCAATTCTCGCAGATAAAAAAGACATTCAACACTAAGCACTATGGCAACAACAAAAACTGACGGAGAAATAGCAGGAAGTGATGGAAAAAGTGAACACAAGAAAGATGCAACTCCAAGTTCATCTGGAATCAAGACAACAACTAGTAGCATACCAAGTTCAGCAAAGTTCGACCCAATGAATAGGAAACTAAACTTCGACAGCACAGAATCTGAAAGGAGAATGCACGCAATAAGCTAGGATGGCTCCGAACCCACCACCTTTTGATCTAAGCACACTACCAGAAACAAATGATCAAGATGCATTAGTTGTCAACGAAGCTAACAAAGAAGTGGAGATAAAAGAAGCAGAAGTTGTGATTGCAGCACCACACATAAAAAAAACAGATTCATCAAGGAGTACTACACCTGTGGTTCACGAATATCAAAATAGAAATGTCAAAATAGGCTACGTAGCAAAATCGCCATTCGTCAACCTAGAACCCAATATCAACTACAATGTTTCCAAGTCTGTGGAAACTCTGTATAACATGGTGTGTGAGCGGATGGAAGACTAGCTCACCGACGAATAAAGAAATAGTCATTTATACAACAAACTACTATTGCAACCTCGGGCAGTTGGCAGATTCAGCTGAACCAGGGAAGATGTTGATAAATACAGTAGCTGAGATTGGAATTCACATAATGACATTGGAGAACAAAAATCCTAAGAAATACATAATGCCACTACGTGTTGCTGTAAGTAAACAACCATCGAATTCTTGTTCTTACCATTTTTGTTCATGCACTTCCTTTATCATTATTAATTCTGCAGCATGTAATTCCTGCATCTCTTGCACAGAAATACCTCATTGATTCCCGATATGATTTAAAATATGTTACGAGGTGTTTCGAGAACAGCCCAGCCAACAGACTTGATCACAAAGAAATTGTAAGTTTGCTAACTTCTAATCTGAATTTTTTAACTGAATTTTATACACCTGATGTGCCTCCACATTAAGCCGGTTTTTTTAAAAAAACATACAGACAATAACATCCTCCTTCTAACAGGTTTGTTTCCCGACACTTGACAAGTGGGCACGAACACCTACAAATGGTTCTGGACATTACTGGTTGGTTGTTCTAAACATAAAAGCAGAAAGATTTGAGATAATTGACTCGTTATCATCAAGGAAAAAGGGGGAAGCTCTTATGATGGAAGCATGTCACATGCTCATAGCGGGAATCAAGGTTATGTGGAAAAGAGAGTACGCGAATCCAAAGTGCAAATTGCGAATTGGCCAATAGAAGTTATTGACAGTCCTCGTCAAACAAACACGTAAGATTTCTTGTTTTTGGTAGTTGACAAGACAAATAGTTTACATACATCTTGATTATGTTACATCTTATCGATATCTCAATATATGCTAACTATCTTGCTGATCCATATGCACACCTAGGTACGATTGCGGTTTCTTTATGTTGAAGAACCTTGAGGAAAAAACATGGAAGGATGGTTTCATCATTCACACAGAAGGACTTGCCAAACATCAGAAAACTATACACTGACAAATGGCTCCGCACGGAGAACAAAGCACCTTGGGGGTTATACATCTAGCTATGTGATGCGCGTAAATATACACGTCCGTTGGGAACCCCAAGAGGAAGGTATGATGCGCACAGCGGCAAGTTTCCCTCAGTATGAAACCAAGGTTATCGAACCAGTAGGAGCCAAGAAGCACGTGAAGGTTGTTGGTGGAGGAATGTAGCGGCGCAACACCTGAAACCGGCGCCAACGTGGAACCTGCACAACACAATCAAAGTACTTTGCCCCAACGTAACAGTGAGGTTGTCAATCTCACCGGCTTGCTGAAAACAAAGGATTAAACATATCGAGTGGAAGATGGTGTTTGTTTGCAAAGAACAGTAAAAACAGTAGAATGCAGTTGAATGTATTCAGATATAAAAGAATGGACCGGGGTCCACAGTTCACTAGAGGTGTCTCTCCAATAAGATAACTAACATGCTGGGTGAACAAATTACAGGCGGGCAATTGCCAAATAAAGATTCAATACATATCAACGATGATTACTATGTGATTTAATCAGGGCATTACGACAAAGTACATAGACCGCTATCCAGCATGCATCTATGCCTAAATAATCCACCTTCAGGTTATCATCCGAACCCCTTCCGGTATTAAGTTGTAAACAACAGATAATTGCATTAAGTATGGTGCGTAATGTAATCAACACAAATATCCTTAGACAAAGCATCGATGTTTTATCCCTAGCAGCAACAGCACATCCACAACCTTAGAACTTTATGTCACTATCCCAGATTCAATGGAGGCATGAACCCACTATCGAGCATAATTACTCCCTCTTGGAGTTACAAGTATCAACTGTAGGAAAATGTTGCATAGAAAACAAAAATTTTCCTATCGCGAACACGCAATCCAAGCCAAGATGCAATCTAGAAGACGGTAGCAACGAGGGGATGATCAAGACTAACCCTTGAAGAGATTCCAAAGCCTATAAGAGTAGGCTCTTATTGCTGCGGTAGACGATCACTTGCCGCTTGCAAAAGCGCGTAGAAGTTCTTGATCACGATCGGTTCCGGCGCCACGAACGGGCAGCACCTCCGTACTCGGTCACACGTTCGGTTGTTGATGAAGACGACGTCCACCTCCCCGTTCCAGCGGGCAGCGGAAGTAGTAGCCTCTTGAATCCGAGCACGACGACGTGGTGGCGGTGGAGAAATCCGGCGGAGCTTCGCTAAGCGTGCGGGATATGGTGGAGGAGCGGGGTACTAGGGTTTGGGGAGAGGGGTTGGCCGGCCACTAAGGGGTGCGGCCAAGCTATGGCTTTGGTGTGGCCGGCCCCTCCCCTATGCCCCTCTTTATATAGGTGGAAGCCCCAAGTGTTGGACTACAAGTCTCCGAATAAGACCCGAACCCAAAACCTTCCATATGGTGGGAAACCTTCCCAAGCTAGGATTCCCACTAGAGGTGGGAATTCCACCTACCATATGGGGGGGCCGGCCCTTATGGGGAAGTCCACTTGGGACTCCACCCCACTAGGGTTGGCCGGCCATGGAGGTGGAGTCCCATGTGGACTCCACCTTCCTAGGTGTGCTCTTCCGGACTTTTCTAGAACCTTCTAGAACCTTCCATAGAACCTTCCGAATCATTTTAATTCACATAAATGACATCCTATATATGAATCTTATTCTCCGGACCATTCCGGAACTCCTCGTGATGTCCGGGATCCTATCCGGGACTCCGAACAAATATTCGAACTCCATTCCTTATTCAAGTTCTACCATTTCAACATCCAACTTTAAGTGTGTCACCCTACGGTTCGTGAACTATGCGGACATGGTTGAGTACTTACTCCGACCAATAACCAATAGCGGGATCTGGAGATCCATAATGGCTCCCACATATTCAACGATGACTTTAGTGATCGAATGAACCATTCACATATATTACCAATTCCCTTTGTCACGCGATATTTTACTTGTCCGAGGTTTGATCATCGGTATCACTCTATACCTTGTTCAACCTCGTCTCCTGACAAGTACTCTTTACTCGTACCGTGGTATGTGGTCTCTTATGAACTTATTCATATGCTTGCAAGACATTAGACGACATTCCACCGAGAGGGCCCAGAGTATATCTATCCGTCATCGGGATGGACAAATCCCACCGTTGATCCATATGCCTCAACTCATACTTTCCGGATACTTAATCCCACCTTTATAGCCACCCATTTACGCAGTGGTGTTTGGTGTAATCAAAGTACCTTTCCGGTATAAGTGATTTACATGATCTCATGGTCATAAGGACTAGGTAACTATGTATCGAAAGCTTATAGCAAATAACTTAATGACGAGATCTTATGCTACGCTTAATTGGGTGTGTCCATTACATCATTCATACAATGACATAACCTTGTTATTAATAACATCCAATGTTCATGATTATGAAACTAATCATCCATTAATCAACAAGCTAGTTTAAGAGGCATACTAGGGACTTCTTGTTTGTCTACATATCACACATGTACCAATGTTTCGGTTAATACAATTATAGCATGGTATGTAAACATTATCATAAACACAAAGATATATAATAACCATTTATTATTGCCTCTTGGGCATATCTCCAACAGTCTCCCACTTGCACTAGAGTCAATAATCTAGTTTACATATGTAAAGATATAACACCTTGGCCTTCTGGTGCTTTATCATGTTTTGCTCACGGGAGAGGTTTTAGTCAACGGTTCTGACATGCTCAGAAACGTATGTATTTTGCAATTCATATGCGTCTCACGCATCACTCATTTTCCAAATGAGTCGGCATATATGCTTAGTCCTCTGGTGGAACCTTAATTCCGCGGTCTGAAATATGTCACTAATATTGTCACACACAATATAGCTTCAAAGTTCTGACTTTGTCGGAACTACACCAAGTTCTCAAAGAACCTCCTGACTTAACATCCTTTGTCATTGTCAAAACAATGACATATTCTGCCTTCTTTTGTAGAATCCATCACAATATTTAGAACTCTTCTAAATCTAGCATAGACAACTTCTAGCTCATTGTGCTACCTTTTAAACAACACTTAGTCTAATTTGAGATTTAAAATTATATTTTATATGTGACAAAACCAATATCGGTGTAACACCTTACAGCGATTTGTTTGTCATTTCTTCATACAAAAATATATATATCCTTAGTTCTTCTAAAGTACTTAAGGATATTCTTACTGTCGTTCAATGATCATCATATGAATCATTCCGGTATATGCTCATAACACTTTATAGCACATGATATCTGATTGTGTACATGTTATTCGTGATCTATAATCACTCATGTGTTTTTACTCATTGAGTGTCAGATACACTCAAGTCTTGTTAAACCTTCACATGACAAGAACATTTTCTTAATATTTCTATATTGAACTACTTCAATATCCATCATATGTACTTTGACTTAAACTTATTTATGTGTTTCAATCTATCTTCATAGATCTTGACACTAAATTTGTTTCAGCCATATCCTTTGTTAAGTTTTCTCAATGAAACCTTTTAATCAAGTATATAATTACATCATTTATAACCAACTATATGTCACCTACATAAAGTATTATAAATGTGTCTTAGCGCTCCCACTTAATTTTTTTTTTTTGCAAATGCAAGCCTCTTCATCTTCTTTGATGAAATCAAAAACTCTTTGACTATTTCATCTGGTGAAGATTCCAACTCCGCAATACTTACTTCATCCAATTGAAGTTTGTATACCTATCTAGTATTCCACGGACCAGCAAAACTCTTGGTTGTATCTTGTATACACCTTTAGTACACACTTCTGTTAAGTAATATATTTTGCCATCCTACTAGCATATCTCATAAAGAAATATGTAGCGATTACTAGAATAATCCACATAGACTATAAGCATTGCTACGGAAGATCTAATCTTCACGTAGTCAACTCTTTGAACTTTGTCGTAAACAACTTTTCGACAAGTCGTGCTTATTTAAGGATATTTCATCCAAGTCCATCAATTTTATAGATTCATTTACTTTCAAAAAGTATTCACCTATCTTGGATTTCATGGCGCATAGCCATTTTAACGGAGTCAGGGCCCATCATAACTTCTTTGTATGTAGTTGGTTTATCATTGTTCAAAAACAATCCTTTGTCCACAAATCATTTATTTGATCACAAAGTAAACCAAACCTACAACGTTCAATAGGTACTTCGATCTCCATGGCTAAAACACTTTGTAGTCATGGGAGCCATGATCGTCGTGGCCGCTTCCGGAACCATTTCCGACGCTGCGCTATTCTGATCATTATGCTCAGGTTCATAAACCTTATCAAGTTCTATTGTCCTCCCACTCAAATATTTCGCTAGAAAACAATTTCTGGAAATAAGCAAGTAACATTAACAAACACTTTTGTCCTTTACTTCATAGTGAAAAGAATTCCCAATCAATTCTCTGGGATAACCAACAAAGACATTCATCCGATTTTGGCTGTAAACTCATTTACTTATGCTAAGCATACCAAAATTTAAGAAAAAGACTATTAGGGTTCAAGCCCATGCCATAACTCGTATGGTGTCATTTCAACGGATCATGATGACGCTCTATTCAGTGTAAAGCGGTAGTCTCTAAAGCATAATCCACAAAAATATAATGGCATTAATATTTTATCTCATCATTGACCCAACTAGGTTTGGATACATCTCTCGGATACTTCATCATCACTATGATACTCCAAGAAATGTGAGTTGTAGAACAATTTCATAACTCTCTTAGATGTTCGCTAAAATTCGTAATTCAAATATTTCCTCCATGATCCAATCATAGATATTTGACTTTTCTATTATGATGATTTCCACTTCATGCTGAAATTTATTTGAATCATATTCAAATGTTTCAAACTTTTCCTTATTGAATATATCCACATATATATACTCAATTCATTGTTTGAAAGTTTTCATGAAGTAGAAGAATCTCCCGCACACAACTATGCCTAGTGAACCATATACATCATCATGTATTTTTTCACTAAGTTAGTTGCCCGTTCAACTCTTGGCCTATGAACGGTATTTTAATCATTCTCTTTAGAAAAGATTTGCAAGCGCCAAATGATTCAAAAATCAAATGACTCCAGAAATCCATTTGCATGGAGTTCCTTCATGTGTTCCTTTCTAACATGACCTAAATGGCGGTTCCACAAATAAGTGAAATTCAAATCATTTGCCTTATGGCATTTTAGCGTCAGTGTTATGTATGTGTGTTTCACCATTAAGATTTATAATAACTTATCCATCGTACATGGAGTAATGTCATAATTTAAACAACTCATTGTTTTTATTTGACCAGAGCAAAATAACAATTTATTAAGCTCTTTATTATAAATTCTAAGGGCTAGATAGAATGCCAATGACGAACATAATAACACTTTATTTTTGTTCCAGACGTGCATTCCTATCATATTCCTTGTCAGTCACTTAGGCCATTGTATTCTTGTATTGCGTTGTTTTGTATGACACTTCATACCAACCAATATAGTACTAAGACCCAAGAATTTCATAGTGTGAGTTAACTAGGAATACAACCATAACATGTATATCATTTATATACACCTGAGCTAGACTTTCTAGTCTTTTCTTTTCTTTTTGCCAAAATATCTTTTGCAGTTTCTCTTTTAGCTTTCCTCATTATTCAGAAAAACACTTCAACATCAATAACTTCTAGGTTTGTTGGTCAAATACCAATAACCTTGAGGTTTTTACTTTGAAGTTGATCATCATATGACAAGTGTTCTAGATTTCACTTATTAGTAACTATGATGAACAATTTCACTCATAATTTTATCCATCAATTCATGACAACTTTTTTTTTTGAGACCATGTCTGTACATGCTAGGCTCATAAAGTTTAACCTTAGTATTCGTATGTGCAAATCTGGCTTGCACCCGTTGTAAGCACACGTAGAATCTATAACACCCGATCATCACGTGATGCTTCGATACGACGAGTCTTAGCAATAGTGCATACTAAGGATGATAACTTCATGGATATGCGAATATCGTTAGTGCTCCAATAGTTGGAGGATTGTGACGCCTGGCGTCTTCAACCTTCATACATTCCCATAAAACTTATGAGTTTATGTAGTCTCACCAAATGATATTCTATCATCTTGCAATAAGGTCTTAGATATCACATATATCTCATACCTTGATTTTCTGAAAACTAAATTTTCAGCTCCTTACTTTTCAAACAGATTTGAACTTCAAGTTTCACGGAGACAACATGACTTTGGGTACTAACTGAAACCATAGCTCTTTGAATCAACAATGTGAGGTTTACTAAAAGTTTGCAATAGGACTTAATCAATTCTTGATTCTTTAACAATACGGTACCAATCCGTAAAGTTTCTTGTCAGATTTTAACAGTATTTCTATCTCAATTACAAGACTAGCGCATGGTAGAAAACGGATGCCAATACTACAAAATTAATTCAAAATACTACTCAGACTATGTTTATGATAATTAGTTCATGTTTTAATCTAATTACTAATGAACTCCCACTTAATACAACATCCCTCATAGTTGTTAAGTGGTACACGATCCAAATCCACTACATCAAAACCGATCATCACGTGAGATGATGTAGCTTCAATGGTGAACATCAACATGTTGATCATATCATCCATATGACTCGTGTTCAACCTTTCGGTTCCGTTGTCCCGAGGCCATGTCTGTACATGCTAGGCTCGTCAAGCAAACCCAAGTATTCCGCGTGTGCAACATGGCTTACACCCGTTGTATGTCGAGTTTATCACACCCGATCATCACGAGATGCTTCAAAACGTCGAACAATGCAACGGTGCATACGAGGGAAGAACACTTTATTATCTTGATATTAATGTGAGGGATCATCTTATAATGCTACCGTCGCAATCTAAGCAAAATAAGATGCATAAAGGATTAACATCACATGCAATTCATATGTGATATGATATGGCCCTTTAGTCTTTGCGCCTTCGATCTTCATCTCCAAAGCACGGACATGATCTCCATCATCTTTGGGCATGATATCCATCATCGTCGGCGTAGCGTCAAGGTTCATGGCGCCTTCATGGTTGTTCACCTCATGTAGCAACTATTACAACTATTTTGAAATACTACTCAACATGAAAATTAAAGACAACCATAAGGCTCCTGCCGGTTGCCACAATACAATAATGATCATCTCATACATATTCATCATCACAATATGGCCATATCACATCACCAAACCCTGCAAAAACAAGTTAGACGTCTCTAATTTGGTTTGCATATTTTACGTGGTTTAGGTTTTCGAGTAAGATCTAATCTACCTACGAACATGAACCACAACGGTGATACTAGTGTTGTCAATAGAAGAGTAAATTGAATCTTCACTATAGTAGGAGAGACAGACACCCGCAAAGCCACTTATGCAATACAAGTTGCATGTCGAGCGTGGAGCAAATCTCATGAACGCGGTCATGTAAAGTTAGCCCGAGCCGCTTCATCCCACTATGCCACAAAGATGCAAAGTACTCAAGCTAAAGATAAGATAAGCATCAACGCCCACAAAACCATTGTGTTCTACTCGTGCAACCATCTATGCATAGACACGGCTCTGATACCACTGTAGGAAAACGTTGCATAGAAAACAAAAATTTTCCTATCGCGAACACGCAATCCAAGCCAAGATGCAATCTAGAAGACGGTAGCAACGAGGGGATGATCAAGACTAACCCTTGAAGAGATTCCAAAGCCTATAAGAGTAGGCTCTTATTGCTGCGGTAGACGATCACTTGCCGCTTGCAAAAGCGCGTAGAAGTTCTTGATCACGATCGGTTCCGGCGCCACGAACGGGCAGCACCTCCGTACTCGGTCACACGTTCGGTTGTTGATGAAGACGACGTCCACCTCCCCGTTCCAGCGGGCAGCGGAAGTAGTAGCTCCTCTTGAATCCGACAGCACGACGGCGTGGTGTCGGTGGCGGTGGAGAAAACCGGCGGAGCTTCGCTAAGCGTGCGGGATATGGTGGAGGAGGTACTAGGGTTTGGGGAGGGGTTGGCCGGCCACTAAGGGGTGCGGCCAAGCTATGGCTTTGGTGTGGCCGGCCCCCTCCCCTATGCCCCTCTTTATATAGGTGGAAGCCCCAAGTGTTGGACTACAAGTCTCCGAATAAGACCCGAACCCAAAACCTTCCATATGGTGGGAAACCTTCCCAAGCTAGGATTCCCACTAGAGGTGGGAATTCCACCTACCATATGGGGGGTGGCCGGCCCCTTATGGGGAAGTCCACTTGGGACTCCACCCCACTAGGGTTGGCCGGCCATGGAGGTGGAGTCCCATGTGGACTCCACCTTCCTAGGTGTGTTCTTCCGGACTTTTCTAGAACCTTCTAGAACCTTCCATAGAACCTTCCGAATCATTTTAATTCACATAAAATGACATCCTATATATGAATCTTATTCTCCGGACCATTCCGGAACTCCTCGTGATGTCCGGGATCCTATCCGGGACTCCGAACAAATATTCGAACTCCATTCCTTATTCAAGTTCTACCATTTCAACATCCAACTTTAAGTGTGTCACCCTACGGTTCGTGAACTATGCGGACATGGTTGAGTACTCACTCCGACCAATAACCAATAGCGGGATCTGGAGATCCATAATGGCTCCCACATATTCAACGATGACTTTAGTGATCGAATGAACCATTCACATATATTACCAATTCCCTTTGTCACGCGATATTTTACTTGTCCGAGGTTTGATCATCGGTATCACTCTATACCTTGTTCAACCTCGTCTCCTGACAAGTACTCTTTACTCGTACCGTGGTATGTGGTCTCTTATGAACTTATTCATATGCTTGCAAGACATTAGACGACATTCCACCGAGAGGGCCCAGAGTATATCTATCCGTCATCGGGATGGACAAATCCCACCGTTGATCCATATGCCTCAACTCATACTTTCCGGATACTTAATCCCACCTTTATAGCCACCCATTTACGCAGTGGTGTTTGGTGTAATCAAAGTACCTTTCCGGTATAAGTGATTTACATGATCTCATGGTCATAAGGACTAGGTAACTATGTATCGAAAGCTTATAGCAAATAACTTAATGACGAGATCTTATGCTACGCTTAATTGGGTGTGTCCATTACATCATTCATACAATGACATAACCTTGTTATTAATAACATCCAATGTTCATGATTATGAAACTAATCATCCATTAATCAACAAGCTAGTTTAAGAGGCATACTAGGGACTTCTTGTTTGTCTACATATCACACATGTACCAATGTTTCGGTTAATACAATTATAGCATGGTATGTAAACATTATCATAAACACAAAGATATATAATAACCATTTATTATTGCCTCTTGGGCATATCTCCAACATCAACTTGGCCAGAGCCTCTACTAGCAACGGAGAGCATGCAAGAACATAAACAACACATATATGATAGATTGATAATCAACTTAACATAATATTCTATATTCATCGGATCCCGCCAAACACAACATGTAGCATTACAAATAGATGATCTTGATCATGTTAGGCAGCTCACAAGATCTAAACAATGATAGCACAAGCGGAGAAGACAACCATCTAGCTACTGCTATGGACCCATAGTCCAAGGATGAACTACTCACGCATCAATCCGGAGGCGGGCATGATGATGTAGAGCCCTCCAGTGATGATTCCCCTCTCCGGCAGGGTGCCGGAGGCGATCTCCTGAATCCCCCGAGATGGGATTGGCGACGGCGGCGTCTCTGGAAGGTTTTCCGTATCGTGGCTCTCGGTGCAGGGGGTCTCGCGACGAAGGCTATATGTAGGCGGAAGGGTAGGTCAAAGGGCGTCACGAGGGCCCACACAACAGGCCGGCGCGGCCAGGGCTTGGGCCGCGCCGCCCTGGTGTGTCGCCACCTCGTGGCCCCACTTCGTCTCCCTTTCGGTCTTCTGGAAGCTTCGTGTAAAAATAGGCCCCTGGGCGTTGATTTCGTCCAATTCCGAGAATATTTCTTTACTAGGATTTCTGAAACCAAAAACAGCAGAAAACAGCAACTGGCACTTCGGCATCTTGTAAATAGGTTAGTGCCGGAAAATGTATAATAATGTTGTAAAGTATGTATAAAACATTCAAGTATTGTAATAAAAGTAGCATGGAACATAAGAAATTATAGATACGTTTGAGACGTATCACTATGCTTCTTTGTTGTTAAGGTAATGAAGATGCTTCTCCTCATTTTTTACAGAACAATTTAACTGAGAATGGAAAATTGAATCAAGCAATTACATCTGGAATTTCTCTGGAATCTCTTCTCATTATGTTTTACTGCAATTTTTTGCAAATTGAATCAAGCAATAAACACAAAATCACATGCAAGTTAACACTTCACTCCAAAGAACACAAAATTTTACATAAACTGAGAATGTAAATTGCAACCTTGCTAAATAACATATTCAAAGGGACTCTGGAACCATGTCTCCATGTTAATATAAAACAAACTCTGAATCCATGTGTACATGTCTAAATGTTAAGTGCCACCAAAACATTTCTGGTTCCTATCACTGGAAAAATTGATGAAAAGGGAATTTCTCTGGATTTTCCAACCTTACTGGACAATTTCTTGCATCATGATCGATTTCACCACAAACACTACAAGTAGTTGGGTTAGGTTTCTTTAGTTGCAGTCCACCTTTCTTCCTTTTACTGCATGGTCTTCCTTTAGCTGCAGTAACGGGGGGATCTTTTGCTTTCTTGTTTCTAGATTGAAAAACATCTTCATCCATTCTTCCCTCACAGGGAGAAGAATCTGAAATATCTTCTGTAGTTGCAGCTGACTTGCTTTTTCTCCTCTTCAACGCATCTGCATTAGCTTTCTTCAAAGCAGTTAGTTCTTTGCTCATTGCAATCATGTGCTTGTCTGCTATTTCTTTTGTTTTCTCAGAAACTGCCAATCCAACCACGAGTTTCAAAAAATCATTGCAAAGATTTCCATACCGCAATAACCTCATGTCTTTTCTTGACATTTTCTCTGTTTTTTCTGTACTGGCTCGACAATCGATGGAACAATATCAGGAGGAGGTAGGGACCACCTAGGTAGAATGTAGTGCTCAGGTATCTCTCGCACTTCACCTATGTAAGACATTACTTTCATAATGTGTCAACAAAGGATTCCATCCTTGTAAAACTTGCAGCACTGGCAGTTGTACATAAGATTTTCAAGATCAACGTCAACCACATAGGTTCTTCTGCCATAACCTTAGACAGAACCTTGCACTGGGAAAACCTCAAACACACCACCACCACAGTACCTAGCATTGTAGGATGTTATCTTCCGAAACTCCAGTTGGAAAATGTTGTAAATGGGTAGAGTGTAGGTTTGCAAAATTTGATCCTTCATCGGAAAATCTCCCCACAACCTGATAACTTTGTCCATTCCCATGAAATCATGTCCATCCTTAGTAGAATAAATCTTCTCTTTTAATTTCATATACTGCTTGAAGAAACTAAGGAGGCTTTCACGTGGGTTTGTGTACTGCTTCAAAACTGCGTTAAACCCTTCACTACGAGCTGTTGTTTGCAAGAATGGGAAAAACCGTTTCATGAAATAAGCAGGAACAAAACATTTCCTTAGATCATAGATGTCCTTGAAATGATCATTATCAACAACATCATCTTTTTGGATCATTTCAGCCCATCTAGTTTCAAAAATTTCTTCAGTAACACTTTAGTCAATAACATCATTGAAATCTCTCCTCAAGTCTTCTCTTTTTGCTGCCATAGGACCATTTTTTTCCTAAACCTTCTGCATGATATGCCATCTGCAGTTCCGGTGAATGGTGTCAGGGAATACCATCTCAATTGCAGTCCTCATAGCTCCATCCTGGTCAGTAATGATGTTCAGAGGGTGCAAACCTCCATTGCTACTAAGAATGTCCGGAATAGCCACTCAAAGTTCGAAACCCTCTCATTCCTCAGGACACCACAACGAAGTTGTATGGACTGACCATATCTATTGATTCCAATGAATGGTGCGCAAGGCATACTATACTGATTAGTCATGAAGGTTGTGTCAAACGATATGCAATCATTGTATAACTTGTACACATCTCTTGCTGCACCATCAACCCAAAAAATGTTCTCAACCCTATTGTCATCGTCTAACTTGTAGTCATAATAAAACCTAGGATCATCCTCTTTTAGCTTCTCAAAGTATTTCAACAACTCAGGGATGTCTTTGATTTTGTGCTCTTCACTGTGTTGGGCTCTGTAATTGCTTATGGTTTTAGTACTGTAAGGCACATTTTGCTTGCTTCCATATAATTCCGCCATGATTTCCATAATCCTACCTGAACTGAGGTTTGCATCACTTAGCAAATCAATGAACTTCTTCTCTTCTTTTGGAATTTTGTTGTGCGACCTCTGGAATTTTTTTTAGAGCAAATTTATCAACAAATTCATGTGTATGTTCCTTGACAAACTGAGTAACTTCCCATCTGGCACCAGATCTTTTAATCCTCATTTTTGCCTTGCGATCTGCCAATTTTGTGATAGCTCGATTTCTAATCTTCACAGGAGTAGGTGGTAATGTATTGTTCCCTGTTTTATTGCAAACAAACAAGCATTTGTCTTTCTCTCCATCTTTTGTAGACTTCCTAGATGATTCAATCCTGACACAGAAGCCAAAACGATGCGCATACCTATTGTAATGTGACAGAGTAGCTTCCCAGGTGTCAAATTTCATGCCAAGAAATGGTGTCTTGGAGAAAATCCCTTCTGGTGTTGACTGAAGTTCACCTTCATCGCCACTGTCCTCACTTGGTAAAGTTACACCTGTCTAGAAACCTGATCCGACGTTAGTGCCTCTGTCCGAAGTGTCCATCGGGTTGACATTTGCATCACCCGTCTGACCAGCCGAACATGGACGAAATGACCCAGTTGCATTTTCCCAATTAGGAGGACCATCAGATGTTCCTGGAGCATTGCCATTACTCCCAGGAACAAAACCTTGGTCAGCAGCATTTTCCCAATCAGGAGGAGCATGAGATGATCCAGCTTCATTGTCATTGCTTCCAGGAGCAAAACCTTGGTCAGCTGGCTCATTAATATCAATTCCGAACCAGAAATCAAAACCTCTCGGCATCTGCAACAGTTGCACACAATGATAAAAAGAAAATTATACATTGGAATCACTAAATGAACAAGAATTTCTTTTTTACATCGCAAGTAATTACTGATTTACGGATGTTGTTCAACACATTTTCATTTCATCTACTAACTTATTACATTTTTTCCCCAGGTACTGAAGTGATTGGCTGAAGATCAAGCAAAGACAATATCGACAAATATCCAGATGCAGGTACTCAAAATAGTTAAGACCAAAAACACGGAGCAAGTACGACATGAACCATGCACCTCAGATGTTATTATTGTTGTAGTCATTTTGTAGATTCTGTGTGGAACATGGTGATGTAAGTAGTAAGGCATGCTACTACCTAGTACCTTACGTAGTATCATCCGAAAACTATCCCAGGGGATACAACCATGCTGTTACTTTTGTGTTCGAAATACATGCAGCAGATGTTACTATCTGGATGATTTCCTATTTGATCTATCTTCAGCAAATTACTTTTGGATGCAAACTAATGCATGAACTGAATCAGGTGATGTATTTTCTCCATGTGCATAACTGAATTTCGTGCTTTTCTTCTAGATTTTTTTGTGTGGAACATGATAACTCAACATAACTGGATGTTGTCATGTTAAGATTGGCATGCTACTACCTAGTACATTACATGTTATCACCCGAAAACTTCCCCTGTAAAGAGAAATATGATGTTACTTTCCTGTTTGATCTATCTTGAGCAAATTACTGAATTTTCTGAACACAAACTAATGCAGAAACTACTGTATCAACTACATTGGTGTTTTTTTCATTGCAAGTAGTATATGTTATTTTTCTTTTTTGCCAGAATAGGAAAGTGTGCTTCTATACTATCTTTCCAGGAAAAAATATAAGAAAAACTAGTGGATTTACTGGATGTTATACTCAGTGCTAGTTTTCTGGATGATATTCTTCATCTATAATGAAGATGTATTATACCCTTTTCCCCTGATACTTTCTTGACATGGACAAATCAGGTAATGTTCCCCTTTTCTGTGCATAACTGAATTTTCGTGCATGTACTCTTGGTAGATGTAAGCAGGATAGATGAAAAACAAATCAGGTAAGCAACAAACTCTTGGATAGATGTAAGCAGGATTCTTATGTAGATGTCATGGAAAAAATGTTCTTCCTTCTCAGGTAGATGTAAGGATTCAGTGGGTGCCTGATTTGAAGCTCCTTGTAGATACAACTTGCTGAAGGCTGACGGGGTGTTGTTCTACTCCCCGATAGAGTTCACAGATCGAAACTGCTAGTAGATTCTTCAACACTGTTGGGGGATGTTTTTCGTTGAATCTTCAGCGTCTTCTTCTTCCTGGTAGATGTAATTTCTGGATCTGGTTTCGGGAGCAGGGGAAGCAAATGAAGAAGAACGTACGGCCAGAGAGGGAAAAGTTACACGATTTCTTGGGGCTGCGGATGATGTTCCTACGATTAGGTCCCACCGTTTTTTGTCCGGACACTCGGCTGGTGCCACCCTTTGTTCCCACGAGACGGTACGTGGTGGTCCATGTTTTTTTCTATTTTGAAAAGTTAATACCGTACGGAAAAGGAAAGATACCAGACCTGACCTAAATTTAACTAAATCTAGGTTGACCTGAACGTAGTCGCGTCCATTATAATACACCGAGGGAACTAATCTCAAATCTGCCCGTTTCCATTTTCTTTCCAGCCGCCAACGACGACATTTTGCCGCCTCAGATCATCCCTAGTATGGCCGGCATGCCCACCGTTGTCAAGTCGCCGCCGACGCTTATCCCGCCGGCTGGGCCAACCCCGGGCGGCAAACTCCCGCTCTCGTGCATCGACAAGACCGTCGTCGGTGGTTTTGTGTACGTCATCCAGGTCTTTCCAAAGTCGGCGTCCCTGTCCGCAGCCCACGATGACCAAGGCGCCGCCGCGGCCGTGGCCGCGATGCGGAGCGGATTCGCGAGGGCGCTTGTGCCATACTACCCGGTGGTCGGTCGTCTCGCCCCGTCCGGCCTAGAGGTGGACTGCACTGGCGAGGGTGTCTGGTTCGTGGAGGCGGCCGCGAGCTGCGAGCTCGCCGACGTGGACGGCCTTGAGTGCTACCCGCTGCTCATCCCGGCGGAGCTCCTCCTCCCGCGCCCTCCCCCAGGCGAGAAGCTGGACAACATCATGCTCATGGCCCAAGCGACGAGGTTCACCTGCGGTGGGTTCGTCGTTGGGATCACCTTCAACCACGCCATGTTTGACGGGCAGGGCGCGTCGCGGTTCCTCACGGTGGTGGGGGAGCTGGCGTGGGGGCTCCCGGCGCCGTCGGTGGCTCCGGTGTGGGACCGCCACGTGTAAGACGATAGGGTTAGAGGGGAACCGGCACAACCCTCTAGGGGTGGCCTATCTCATATATATATAGGAGTACACAAAGGTACAATACAAGTCCAATACCAATTAGGTATGGATACACATATACAGCTACAATACAATGTCTAACACCCTCCCTCAATCTTAGCCACTTTGTAAAGAATCTAAGAGGGTAAGATTGCGCCTGCAAGCCTCAAACTGTGGGAGAGGCAATGGCTTTGTGAAGATATCTGCAAGTTGATCTTTAGAAGATATGAACTTGATTTGTAGCTGTCTTCGTGCAACACGTTCCCGCACAAAATGATAATCCACTTCAATGTGTTTAGTTCTAGCATGAAACACCGGGTTGGCTGAAAGATATGTAGCGCCGATATTATCACACCAAAGGACTGGAGACTGTGGCTGAGACACCCGCAATTCGCGAAGCAAAGACTGTACCCATATGAGCTCAGCAGTGGCATTGGCAACAGCTTTGTATTCAGCCTCAGTACTACTACGAGACACAGTGGCTTGTTTCCGAGCACTCCAGGCGATCAAATTGGAACCAAAGAACACAGCATAGCCCCCCGTGGATCGCCTGTCATCTGGACTGCCAGCCCAGTCGGCATCAGAATAGGCTGAGAGCACTCCAGAGGTGGTAGGCCGGATATGAAGACCATGAGACAAGGTAGACTGTACATAGCGAAGTATGCGCTTAACAGCAGCCCAATGAGTGTCTCGTGGTGTATGAAGATACTGACAAACTCTGTTGACAGCATAGGAAATATCTGGGCGAGTGATGGTCAGGTACTGAAGCCCTCCAACAATGCTTCTATACTCAGTGGCCTCATCAGAAGTGAGGAGAACACCATCAGCTGCAGTAATCTTATCAGATGACATGGGCGTGGCCGTGGGCTTACATTTGAGCATGCCAGCATGACGCAAAATGTCCAAGGAGTACTTCTTCTGAGTCATGACCAAACCAGAAGCACACTGAGCCACCTCCAAGCCAAGAAAGTAGTGAAGAGCACCGAGGTCTTTGACAGCAAAATCCTTCCCAAGTGACGCAATGAGAGCATCAGAAGCCAAGACTGACGAGCTGATCAGAATAATATCATCTACATAGACCAAGAAGTACATAGTAACCTTGGGCGTCTGTAGAAGAAACAGAGAGGAATCAGCTGTAGAGGGCACAAATCCATGAGCACGAAGAGCTGAACCAAGACGAGCATGCCAAGCACGAGGCGCTTGCTTCAGACCATAGAGAGCCTTGGTGAGACGACAGATATGCGTGGGATGATCAGGATCAACAAAACCTGGAGGCTGCCGCATATAGACCTCTTCCTCGAGTAAGCCATGGAGAAAAGCGTTCTGCACATCAAGCTGCCGAAGAGACCAACCTCGAGTAACAGCAAGCGACAGAAGCAGGCGTATAGTAGTAGGCTTGACCACAGGGCTGAAGGTATCTTCATAGTCAAGACCAAACCGTTGCCGAAACCCGCGAGCAACAAGACGTGCCTTGTAGTGCTCAATGGTCCCATCAGAGTGCTTCTTGACTTTGAACACCCATTTGGAATCAATAATATTAACACGAGGCGGCGGAGGGACAAGTGTCCAGGTCGCATTGCGAAGCAAGGCCTGATATTCTTGCTCCATGGCCTCTCTCCAATGTGGAATACTCATAGCAGCCTGATATGTGCGGGGCTCAGCTGTCGGATCAGCAAGGGCAGCAGTCATACAAGCAGCATACCAGGCAACAGTCCCATCTGTGCGCTCTTTGGGACGGAAGATACCACTGCGACTGCGCGTATGAGGTCGTAGAGGAGCAGCAGTCGGTGCCGTAGAAGCTGTAGTAGTACCAGGCAACGGCGATGGACTGGGCGATGGAGACATGGCCGGCGACGCCTGGGTCGGTGAAGGGGCCGGCGAAGCAGGCCGCAGAGGCGACCCAGGGAGCGGCCCATCGTGGCCACGCGGGGACGCAGGGGCGGGCGATGGCGATGGAGGCGACGCAGGCGCCGGAGCCACGTGGGCTTGTGCATGGACACGGTCCCAGAGGCCATGCACGTCGGGATGATCGACGTGAGGCGAGGCGGGAGGCGTGGCCAGGGGAGCAGCATCAGCAGGTACGATGCTAGCGGGATCAGCAGGTGAAGAAGAGGCATCACCCATCGACGAAAGCTGTATATGAACAGGCGACGGTGATGGCACTTCATCAAGTAATTCCAAGCGAGCTCCACGACCAATACCTGCACCATGATTAGGTAACAACATAGGAGAGTATGCAACATCACCAAATTGGTCAGCAGT
Organism: Lolium multiflorum; assembly: GCA_030979885.1. Lineage (NCBI taxonomy): Eukaryota > Viridiplantae > Streptophyta > Magnoliopsida > Poales > Poaceae > Lolium > Lolium multiflorum. Next base: position 211,219,970 of record CM061753.1, on the reverse strand, counting down.
GGTGGAGGAGGAATGCAATGATGGGGGTGCTGTAGTGGACACTGGGAGGCTCGAAAAAGGAAAAGAATTCTCATCAAAGACTACATCCCTAGATATGTAGACACGATTTGTGGGAACATGGAGACACTTGTACCCTTTATGAAGAGCACTATATCCAAGGAATACACACTTTTTAGATCGAAACTCCAACTTACGTTTGTTGTAGGGGCGCAAATGTGGCCAACACGCACAACCAAAAACCTTGAAAAAGGTATAGTCGGGCTTTTCATTAAGGAGAAGTTCAAGCGGAGTTTTCATAGATAACACACGAGTGGGAGTACGGTTGATGAGAAAACAAGCAGTGGAAAAAGCATCACTCCAAAAACGAAAAGGAAGAGATGCATGTGCCAAAAGAGTAAGACCAGTTTCAACTATGTGTCGATGCTTACGCTCAACTGAGCCATTCTGTTGATGAGTATGAGGGCATGATAGACGATGAGAAATCCCAAGCTCCTGAAAGAAAGAGTTGAGGTTGCGATACTCGCCCCCCCAATCTGACTGAACATGAATAATTTTGTGCTTGAGAAGACGTTCAACATGCTTTTGAAATTGAGTAAAAATACTAAACACATCAGATTTGCGCTTAATAAGATAAAGCCATGTAAAACGACTGTAAGCATCGATGAAACTGACATAATATGTGTGTCCACTAACAGAGGTTTGAGCAGGACCCCATACATCTGTAAACACAAGTTCTAAAGGACTCGTAACTTCTCGAGTAGAATCAGAAAACGAAAGCTGATGACTCTTGCCCTGTTGACAGGCATCACACACTGCTAAATCTTGTTTACTAGACAAACTAGGCAACTCATAACGACTCAAGACATGACGAACAATGGGAGTGGCAGGATGACCAAGACGAGCATGCCACTGCGACGACGAGACGCGAACTCCACTGAACACCTGAGGGGCACCCGGAGGATCCACGCGATAGAGGCCATGACACAACTGCCCGCTAAGAAGAACGTCCCTCGTGGCTCGATCCTTAACAAAAAGATCAAACGGGTGAAACTCACAAAAAACATTATTATCATGAGTGAGCCTAGGAACTGATAGCAAATTGCGTGTGACAGCTGGAACACGAAGGACATCTTTAAGATAGAGTTGTCTAGAAGGATGACTAGTGAGGAGAGAAGCTTGACCAATATGGGAGATGTGCATACCTGCTCCGTTTGCGGTGTGAACCTTGTCAGAACCATGATAGGCGTCGCGAGTATGCAGCTTGTTGAGCTCGCTAGTCAGGTGATCCGTGGCCCCAATGTCCATGTACCACGCGGGATCGACAGAGTAGGACTGTGTCTGACCTTGCTGGCCCTGGGGCGAAGGCCGATCAGCCATAGCGGCCTGGCGCGCATTGTTGCGCGTGTCTCGGCCATCATTGCCAAGACCGAGGAAGCTGCGCTGGAAACGCCGATGGCACTTGGAGGCAATATGACCGTCACGGCCACACAGCTGGCAAGTGCGCTGAGGACGCCCACCACCATAGGCCGGGGAGGAGGCAGGGGCCGGAGGTGCGGAGGCAGGGGACTTGCCCTGGGAGGAAGGCGGCGCATTGCGCGCACCACCTTTCTGCGCGATGTGAGCCGAGAGGTCGGAGTGGGCGCCGCTGCTGCGACGGCCAGGGCGCGCCTCAACACGCTGCTCGGTGCGGAGGAGCTTCGCATAGAGCATGTGAGGCGGCATGGGCGTGTTGCGATCTTCCATCACCTCAACTAGCCCGTCGTACTCCTCATCAAGCCCATTGACAACATACGAGTTGAACTCAGAGTCGGAGAGGGGCTGGCCGATAGACGCGAGCGTGTCAGCGAGGCCGCGCACCTTGTTGTAGTAGTCCTTGGCGCTCATGTCCAGCTTCTCGCATTCACCGAGCTCACGGCGGAGAGAGTTGGCACGTGCTTGGGATTGAGCCGAGAAGCTCGACTCCAGCGTCTTCCATGCTTCACATGAAGTGGTGGCGAAGACAACCATGCCGGCGACCGTCGGGGAAAGAGACCCCTGTATGGAGGACAGGTTTGCTTGATCCTGTGCCGTCCACACACGATGAGCCGGGTTCACCACCGGCCCTTGCACACTGTCGATGAGCGCAGGAGGACAGGGCAAGGTACCATCAACATAGCCCATCAGGTAATGGCTCCGAAGAAGAGGAAGCACCTGCGCACGCCAAAAGATATAGTTGTCGGGCGTTAGTTTGATGGTGATGTGGTTGCCGAAGTGGTAAGGCGGCGGCAGCGTGGCGAACGCATCCTGTGCAGCAGCCGGGAGCACCACGGGCTGCACCACGGGCTGCACCACAGGGCCAGGGGCGGCCGGCGCAGGCGCCGGAGGCGTGGCCGGCACAGAAGCCGGGGCGGTCACAGCAGCCGTGGAGCTGGAGGCAGGCGCGGAGGCGATCTGGAGCTGCGTCGCAGTAGAGGCCGATGGTGGGTGCACGAAGAGGGAGCCCACGCTGAGAGTCCCCTCCTGGGACATGGTGGCGGCCGCGGCCATGTCGAGTGGCCGGTTGAGAAGGGCCGCCAAGGAGGCCGGGAGATACCCGGAAGAGGAGAGGCCAGACGTGGCGCTCGTAGTCATGGCGCCGGCGACGATGATGCGGAAGCGAGGGAGATGCGCGGCGGCGGCTGCAAGAGAGAGCAGCGGCGGCGGCGATCTAGGTTTAGGATCGAGATGGTCGTGATACCATGTAAGACGATAGGGTTAGAGGGGAACCGGCACAACCCTCTAGGGGTGGCCTATCTCATATATATATAGGAGTACACAAAGGTACAATACAAGTCCAATACCAATTAGGTATGGATACACATATACAGCTACAATACAATGTCTAACACCACGCGATCCCTTACCCGTCCAGGCCGCCGCCGCCGCAACTCACGATCATCAGGGAGTTCAAGTTCGTGACCCAGGTAGCGGACATCTCGGCGGCGAGCATCGAGCGCGTCAAGGATGAGTTCAAGCAGGTTGCCGCATCGACTGGGGCGGGCTGCTCCACCTTCGACGCGGTGACGGCCATCGTGTTTAAGTGCCGCGCACTGGCGCTTGCGGCGGCGCTCCCGGACGGCGCCGAGGTCCGGATCGGCTTCGCCGCCGGCACGCGGCACCTCCTCCGCGGCGTGCTGCCGACGGTGGACGGGTACTACGGCAACTGCCTGTACCTGGCGTGCGTCCGTAGGACCAACAGGGCCGCCCGGGAGTCGGCTCTGGCGGAGCTGGTCGGCGCAGTACGGGAGGAGAAGGAGGCCATCGCCGCGGGGTTCGCGGATTGGATGCGCGGTGTCCGTCGATACGAGCCGCCGCTCGACTACAGCACGGCGATCCTGTCGGACTGGAGCCGCCTCGGGTTCGATGAGGTGGACTACGGCTTCGGCGAGCCAGGGTACATATTCCCGCACAACGACCTGGTCGACTACGTCGCGACGCTCGTATACGTCAGGCCGCCGGCGCCCAAGCGCGGGGGGATCCGGGTGGTGCTCCGCTGCATGGAGGAGCCGCACGCCGCCATGTTCGCTGCCGAGCTCGCCAAGTTCGCCTAAAGGCAATGCATCCATCGTTCGTGCGCATGTTCATGTGAGATAAGTTTAAAAAAGAAATATTCATGTGTGAGATGAGTGAGTAAAACAGGTCTTATAGGACTATCGAGAAATGCGTTGGCAATGAAACCCAATAAAACTTGTTTATCTTGTTTATCAACAAAATATTTTATAAAAAAAAAATAAGGACATCCCCAATGGCTCCGACATAAAATGGACACCAAAAGTGTCTGTCTGCGTTCGTTGGGGTCGGTCACGGACACCGAATTGCCCTTGTTCGCTGGTATGTTCATATGAGTTGGGATAGCTTCAGCGGCCTGGTGTATTTTTTTCTCAACATATTTTTTGAATTAGTAGAACTAGTTTACGTAGTGCCAAAAATAAATTAAAAGACTAGAAAATAACCCTAGCTAAGGGCGCCCACCATGGCTGGCTACTTGTTGTCGTCGTCGATGAGGTTGATGAAGATCGGAGGTGCCCAAGGCCGAGGCCAGTGCTGAGGCTGCTGAGGCACCGGCGGCGGTGTTGGTGCGCGAGGAGGTGGCCGCTGCGCGTGGGTCGCCTAGGAAGGAAGTGGGTACGCCATTGGTGGTGGCGCGCAGTAGGAAGGAGGCGGCACAAGCCACGGTGGAGGCGCCACGATCGAGGCATCCATGGCCAACCTCATGGCATCATCCTCTGAGAGACCGGAGGCATGACCGCATACCACTGCATTTTGAAGTATACAAGTCGTTGATATGATACTTATGAATGGGTTTTTTCACAAATATCACATCCCTCAGAGTGGTACAACAGAAACATTGCAGGTCATAACCATTTCACATTATTATTACAAACCATATGTTCACAAACATCTCGGTATTCTCACACGTCCAATGAGAACACTAAGACTCAAACTTGGTTCAAAGTACTTTTACAACTTATAACTACTAAAGTAGATATCATGGGAGTTCATCAACTTATTTAGGTAAGTCACTACGCTGCTCGACTCAACTATGTCTACTGCATGACACTACTCCTCCGCCTCCACTTCTTCGGTGCCCTAGACTATCCTATAGTCCACTCCTTCGACACTTCCAAACAAGTCTGGCTCCTCGTAGACCACCTCGTATTCTCCTTCAAGGGCTCCGTTGTAGGCCTTCTCTTCGGTCTCACAGTCTAGTAAGGATTTAGAACGAAAAGTAAGTACAAGGGTATTCAACAAGTTCAAAAAAAGGTGGTGGTGCTGGCGCTCTAACAACGGCGCTGCTGGTACTGCCGCAGCAGCTTTCCCCTCTGCCACCGCCGCCGCTGTTTCTGCTCGTGCCCGTCGCCATCCTGGCCGTGCTCCTGCCCTCTGATGCCAGGGGTCTCCGCGTCGCGCCATCCTATTTGTAGCTTGCGAGCTAGAATTCAATCAAATCTTGCACTCGCTCGCCATCGTCGTCGCCGTTGCCGTGTACATGTAATTGGCTAGCTAGCGCCGCTGAGTTTTTTTTTTCTTTCTTTGTTTCTTTTCTTGAGACTAATTGATGGAGACGATTTTGCTCGGGCTAATTTGCTTGCTGTAAAAAGGGTGTTCTCTCTTATCTTCGTCGGTGCTTCGGAGGAAGCAAAATTAAAGAACTATACAACTGGCCAGTCAATGTTTCTGTCCTGAAAATTCAATGATGTCGAAGTACAGTATATGAATGCACCGAGGGAACAAATCTGAAATCTCCTCATTTCCATTTTCTTTCCCGCAGGCCGCAGCCTCCTACGACGACATTTTGCCTCAGATCATCCCTAGTATTGCCGGTATGCCCACCGTTGCCAAGTCGCCGCCGGCGCTTATCTCGCCGGCGGGGCCCACCCCAAGCGGCACCCTCCCGCTCTCCTCCATCGATAAGACCCTCGGCGGCTTGGTGAACCTCATCCAGGTCTTTCCCCCGTCCTCGCTCTCCGCCGCCCACGATGGCCAGGGCGCCGCCGCGGCCGTGGCCGCGATGTGCATGGGGTTCGCGAGGGCGCTAGTGCCGTACTACCCGGTGGCTGGTCGCATCTCCCCGTCCGGCCTCGCGGTGGACTGCACTGGCGAGGGCGTCTGGTTCGTGGAGGCCGCCGCTGGATGCACGCTCGCCGACGTGGACGGCCTCGAATGCTGCCCGCTTCTCATCCCCGGAGAGCTCCTCCTCCCGCGCCCTCCTCCAGGGGAGAAACTCGACGGCCTCATCCTCATGGCCCAGGCGACGAGGTTCGCCTGCGGTGGGTTCGCCGTGGGGATCAGCTTCAGCCACGCGGTGTTCGACGGTCAGGGTGCGGCGCAGTTCCTCAGAACGGTGGGGGAGCTAGCACGGGGGCTCCCGACGCCGTCGGTGGCTCCGGTGTGGGGCCGTGACGCGATCCCTGACCCGCCGAGCCCGCCGCCGCCGCAGCTCACGGAGTTCAGGTTCGTGAACCAGGTGGCGGACATCTCGGCGGAGAGCATCGAGCGCGTCAAGGACGAGGTAAAGCAGGCTGCGGGGGAGGGTTGCTCCACCTTCGACGCGGTGACGGCCGTGGTGTTCAAGTGCCGCGCGCTGGCGCTGGCTGCGGCGCTCCCTGACGACGCCGAGGTCCGGGTCGGTTTCGCTGCCGGCACGCGGCACCTCCTCCGCGGCGTGCTGCCAGCGGTGGACGGGTACTACGGCAACTGCGTGTACCTCGCGTCCGTCGCGTGCACCGGCAGGGCCGTCCGGGAGTCGCCGCTGGCGGTGCTGGTCGGCGCGGTACGGGAAGCGAAGGAGGCCGTGGCCGCGGGGTTCGCGGACTGGATGCGCGGCGTCGATCGCTACGACGTGCTGCTGGACTACAGCACGGCGATCCTGTCGGACTGGAGCCGCCTCGGGTTCGACGAGGTGGACTACGGCTTCGGCGTGCCCAGTTACGTGTTCCCGCACAACGACCATGTTGACTTCGTGCCGGCGCTGAACTACGTCAGCCCGCCGGCGCCCAGGCGCGGAGGCGGAGGCATCCGGGTGGTGCTCCGCTGCGTCGAGGAACCGCACGCCGCCGTGTTAGCCGCCGAGCTCGCAAAATTCGCCTAATCATTCGGTGGTTGATGGTAGTGAATAACTCGGTGGGGGGCAATTCCATCCATGATGATTTCGAATGCAGTGCGGTGAACAAACTGTAATGATCTCCTTCAGCATTTCCATGAGTTTCTCTCAACTCTAACTGCAAAATATTACTGTGCAAAGCACTCTCAGTCGTGATCTGTTACTCCTCGTTCGCTCTAGGTGGTAGCTTGCTCCAGAAACTGTAATAAAATGGTGTCCGTGACTGGAACAGCCTCTCCTGAAAAATGTACGCCACTTCTCTAGGGTACTAAGTTTAGTCTTATATCGCTATAGTTGGAAGTTTGGAGTGGTTTACGAAGGTTGTTGTCCTGATTCTTACAAGTGGGTGAAAAGAAAAGGAGTACGCGCGCATTTCTCCTCCGCCGCCGCCCACCTCTCATCACGCATCGCACGCGTGTCGCATTTCGTGACTTAAGTTCAAAATTGAAACCAATTTTGTGGAAGCCTATTTTTTTTCTTGGTCCAACAACTGAATTGGGTATGTGTTAATTAATGTGCGCTGTGTATGCTCGCGCGTATCCCTGGCTTCCTAAGTGTGGCCGGTTCGGTAGAATAGGCCTTTGAAACCTCGTCCGTCGAGATCCTGCATCGGGAGGTGGGCGATATAGATTTTGGGAAGCGTCTCGGCTTGACCTGCTCATTGTTGCTCATGTTCTTCCTCCCTAGCTCGTCTGCTTACTTGATAGATCTGGCGTCTCTGATAACATCATGGACAATATCAAAAACGGCCATGGTGATGCTTCTATAGGAGCGACCTTCCCGGACGTGATGTACATGCTCCTCATTTCAAACCTTATGCTACTACTTATTTCATTTTCAGATATGTTGCGTGTGCTTTGTATGATGTGTATGGTTAAGTATGCTAGCGCATCTTTGATGTTAGTTTTGGTGATTAAACTCACCCGAAAATTGCATAATAATCTAACAATCCAAAAATCTTATATGCTTAGGCTATTTTCACCAACTAATTTTGATGTTGCGCTTAAACCGAGCCCGTTTACGTGTTCTCATTCCAAGAGATGGCAGACTAAGACCATCTTGTGGCTCACTGCTATGGGCGTACAATGGGATTCAGCTGGTGATGCATGTAAAATGCATACATGAACTTTGTCCTTTATCATATTGAATTCCCACATATTTGCAACATATATGATGATAATAGCTTTTTTTACATTGATTTATGGAGATTTACCAATGATCCTCTTTATTTGGTTTATAACTCTGCAGAACAGAAAATCATGTTTTGTGTATTTTTTTCACTTTCAGAAACCTATACGGAGTCAAATTTACCTGGAATTTTTTTAACGTCACTTTTTCATCGGGAGAAGCACCCTGGGCCCTGGATGCACACCTGGAGAGGCCTGATGCTCGAAAGAGACCAGCTGGCGCGCCTAGCAAGGTAGGGCGCGCCACCCACCCTCTTTCGGTTGTCAATCATCCGATTGCCCTGATTCTTTCGCCCGCCGACGTATTTTGACCCAAAAATCACTATACATATGGCACCAATGAGTTCTCGGGAGGAGAGTGCCGCACACGAAAACGGATGCTGCTTCAGAGAAGATTGGAGGGGGAACTCCACCGGGGTCACCGCCGGAGGGATCTCCACCTTCTCCAACCTATTTATCATCATCACCATGATCAACGGAGAGTAGTCCACCTCTGGACTACGGGTTTGTGGCAGTAGCTTGATCTATTTCTCTCATGTTCTTCATAGTTCTTAGCGCCATATGAGCTGCCTAACCTGATTATGGCCATATTTGTAATACCTATGTGGTGGATCATCTGATCATATTGTGTGGAAGATGTATTGATAGATGCATATTATGTACCCCGTTCTTAAGTATTTGTTCTGATCCAACATCTATGCAAGAGCGTGTGTGAGGTGATGCGTGTATTAGATGGAGTAGCATAGTTTTAGTGATTGGATAGTGACAATATGTTCAAGATCTATTATAGCTTTGCCTTTTCTTTTTCTACTTCACTAGGGATAAAGTGAATGCATGTGCTATGTTCGTCACATGACAGTAGTGATGATTTTGTTTGCTCAAGGTAGCATATTTGATATTCAAACTTCATGTCCAAGTACTTATAGCTATGCTCTGTTAATTCTTAATACAAAGTTGATGAAGTTTCTTTCTTGTCGAGCATAAGAGAGATGTGTTGCATCATTGATACGTCTCCAACGTATCTATAATTTCTTATGTTCCATGCTACTTTTATGACAATACTCACATGTTTTATACATACTTTACATCATTATTATGCATTTTCCGGCACTAACCTATTAACAAGATGCCGAAGCGCCAGCTTGTTGTTTTCTGCTATTTTTGGTTTCAGAAATCCTACAAAGGAAATATCCTCGGAATTGACGAAATCAACGCCTGTGGTCTTATTTTTCCACGAAGCTTCCAAGACCGGAGGGGATACGGTGAGGCCACGAGGGGCCGAGACCATAGGGCGGCGCCTGGCCCTTGGCCGCGCCGGCCTATGGTGTGGGGCCCCTGTGCCCCTCCAACCCTACCCTTCCGCCTACTTAAAGCCTTCGTCGCGAAAACCCCTGTACCGAGAGCCACGATACGGAAATACGTCCAGAGACGCCGTCGCCGCCAATCCCATCTCGGGGGATTCAAGAGATCACCTCCGGCACCCTGCCGGAGAGGGGAATCATCACCAGAGGGCTCTACATCATCATGCCCGCCTCCGGATTGATGCGTGAGTAGTTCATCCTTGGACTATGGGTCCATAGCGTAGCTAGTTGGTTGTCTTCTCCTTGTGCTATCATGTTTAGATCTTGTGAGCTGCCTAACATGATCAAGATCATCTATTTGTAATGCTACATGTTGTGTTTGGTGGGATCCGATGAATATAGAATATTATGTCAAGTTGATTATCAATCTATCATATATGTGTTGTTTTATGTTCTTGCATGCTCTCTGTTGCTAGTAGAGGCTCTGGCCAAGTTGATACTTGTAACTCCAAGAGGGGGTATTTATGCTCGATAGTGGGTTCATGCCTCCATTGAATCTGGGGACAGTGACAGAAAGTTCTAAGGTTGTGGATGTGTTGTTGCACTAGGGATAAAACATCAATGCTTTGTCTAAGGATATTTGTGTTGATTACATTACGCACCATACTAAATGCAATTGTCTGTTGTTTGCAACTTAATACTGGAGGGGTGCAGATGCTAACCCGAAGGTGGACTATTTAGGCATAGATGCATGCTGGATGGCGGTCTATGTTCTTTGTTGTAATGCCCTGATTAAATCTCATAGTGATCATCATGATATGTATTGAATCTTTATTTGTCAATTTCCCACCTGTAAGTTGTTCACCCAGCATGTTATTTATCTTATTGGAGAGACACCACTAGTGAACTGTGGACCTCGGTCCATTCTTTTACATCTGAATACAATCTACTGCAATCATTGTTCTCTACCGTTCTTTGCAAACAAACATCATTTCCACACCATACGTTTAATCCTTTGTTTTCAGCAAGCCGGTGAGATTGACAACCTCTGTTACGTTGGGGCAAAGTATCTTGATTGTGTTGTGCAGGTTCCACGTTGGCGCTTTCACCGGTGTTGCGCCGCACTACACTCCTCCACCAACAACCTTCACGTGTTCCTTGACTCCTACTGGTTCGATAACCTTGGTTTCATACTGAGGGAAACTTGCTTCTATACGCATCACACCTTCCACTTGGGGTTCCCAACGGACGTGTGCTTCACGCGTGTCAAGCTAAATTCCTGCGCTTGTCGGGAGATCAAGACACCGCAAGGGAGTCTTCCACATCCAATCTCTTTACTTTTTTGTTGTCTTGCTTTAATTTATTTTATTTACTGTCTTGTTTGCTTTATATTAAAACATAAAAAAATTAGTTGCTTTACTTTCTGTCTTGTTTACTTGCTCTATATCAAAAACACAAAAAAATTAGTTACTTGTCTTTACTTTATTTTATTCTGTTTGCTTAGTTTACTTTTACTACTGCTAAAATGAGTAATCCTGAAGTTGAAGTTTGTTCTTTTAAGCAACAAGGTGGAGAAAGTTTTAAATATGCTTGGTACAGAATTAGTAATGCTCATCATAGGTGCATTAAGAAACACTCCACTATTATCCTTCTTAGGAACTTTTATGTTGGTATATCTAGCTGGAATAGGTATGTTCTTGATACTCTTTCAGGGGTAATTTCCTAGGTACTCCTGCTTTAGAAGCTAGTTGCATCATTGAGAGTCTAGTTGGAACACCACCTGTTAATGAAGTTAAAATTGAAATCTCTCTTGAGGATGTCATGAAAAAGTTGGAAGCCATAGAGAAAAGTTTTCCAAGCGTTGAGACTAGATTGGGAATATTACTTGATAATACTAATAAACTTGATAAATCCCTAGGAGAAATTAATGAAAGAATTGCTGTCTAGAAACTTGTGTTATCCATGATAATCAAACCAATAGGATTAGTGAACTTGAAAAAGCTATGGGAACCTTGGGTTCAACTTTTTCTTCCCTTAAGTTTAAGGAGAAAGCTTATGTGGGTAAAGAGCAAAAATTCATGTATGTCTCTAAGGTACCTAAACCAAAGAATTATTATAGGCCTAAAATTGATAAAACCCCTAGCACCAGCATGGGAAATTTAGATAATGGAGCATCTAAGGTACCCTCTGCAACAAGTTGTGTTTGTAAGAAAAATTATGATGTTGATGCTTCCTCTCTTGATGTTACTTGATTTGCACCTTTCTGCGCCTAGCTGAAAGGCGTTAAAGAAAAGCACTTCTTGGGAGATAACCCATGTTTTATTTTATTACTGTATTGTTGAGTCTTGGAAGTTGTTAATACTGTAGCAACCTCTCCTTATCATGTTTTTTGTGCCAAGTAAAGTCTCTATGGTAAAGTTGATGCTAGATTTGGATTTGCGCAAACAGACTTGCTGTCACACGAATTTGCGTAGATCTCTCTGTAGAAAAATCAAAAAATCTGCCAATTTACGTGCATGATCCTCAGATATGTACGCAACTTTCATTAGTTTTGAGTTTTTCCGTTTGAGCAAGTTAAGTGCCTCTGGAAAATTCGTCTTTGCGGACTGTTCTGTTTTGACAGATTCTGCCTTTTATTTCGCATTGCCTCTTTTGTTATGTTGAATGGGTTTCTTTGTTCCATAAACTTCCAGTAGCTTTGTGCAATGTCCATAAGTGTTAAGAATGATTATTTCACCTTTGAATGTATGAATTTTTTTATTATGCACTAACCCTCTAATGAGTTTGCTTTAAGTTTGGTGTGGAGGAAGTCTTCAAGGGTCAAGAGAAGAGGATGATACAATATGATCAAGAAGAGTGAAAAGTCTAAGCTTGAGGATGCCCCGGTGGTTCATCCCTGCATATTTTAAGAAGACTCAAGCATCTAAGCTTGGGGCATCCCCCTCTTCATCGACAACTTATCAGTCACTTCTAGTGAAACTATATTTTTATTCCATCACATCTTATGTTCTTTACTTGGAGCTGTTTTTGTTTTTGTTTTTGTTTTGGTTTGAATAGTTGGATCCCGCCATCCTTGTATTGGAGATATTACGCTCCGCTTTTTCATTTGAACACTTGTGTTCTTAGTTATGCTTTAATGTTCATGGCGAAAGTTGATGCTTCTTGTTTGCTATTTGGTTGGAATCACAAAATGCTTCATATGGTTTTGAATAACTTGATACTTGGCAATTGTTTTGAGCTCTCATAGATCATGTTTAAGCTCGCATCATGCAGTTTAATCTATTAGTGGAGAACTACCGTAGAGCTTGTTGAAAATTGGTTTGCATGATTTTTCTAAGGTCTAGATATTTTTTGGTGAATTGTTTGAGCAACAAGGAAGACAATGTAGAGTCTTATAATGCTTGCAATATGTTCTTCTGTAAGTTTTGTTGTACCTGCTCATACTTGTGTTTGCTTCAAACAACCTTGCTAGCCAAAGCCTTGTACTGAGAGGAAATGCTTCTCGTGCATCCAAACACCTTGAGCCAAAACCCATGCCATTTGTGTCCACCATATCTACATACTATGTGGTATTTTTTTGCCATTCCAAAGTAAATTACTTGAGTGCTACCTTTAAATTTTTATTCCTTTATCTTTGCAATATATAGCTCATGGGAAAATAGCTTAATTAAAAACTATTGTGATGATGAATATGTAGCTATGTGTCTTAGTTCTTATAAGTTGCTTGTTGAGCGGTAACCATGTTTCTGGGGACGCCATCAACTTTTTACACCTTGTTGAATATCATGTGAGATGCTATGCATGTCTGCCTTGTCTGAAGTAAGGTTGATTTATCATGATCAAATGGTTTGAGTATGCATATGTTAGAGAAGAACATTGGGCCGCTAACCAAAGCCATGTATCATGGTGGAAGTTTTCATTTTGGACATTCATCCTCAATCTCTTATGAGAATATTATCTGTTGTTGAATGCTATGCATTAAAGAGGAGTCCATTATCTCTGTCTATGTTGTCCCGTATGGATGTCCTAAGTTGAGATCTATTAAAAACGAAATCAAATGTATTGATCTCCTTGGACCTTGTACATGATAGAGGTACCTCTTTGTGACACTTGGCTGAAACATATGTTATGCAATGATAATCCATGTAAATCCAAGCTAATTAGGACAAGGTGCGGCACTATTGGTATTCTATGCATGAGGCTTGCAACTTGTAGGAAGTATTATGCATAACACATATGAATTATTACTACCGTTGACAAAATTGTTTCTATGTTTTTGTTACCCTCCAAAACCCACCGACGGGCAATGGCTAAGCAACACGAAGAGCCAGGGGCCGCTTAGTGGACCCCGGCACCTCGCGTCGTCCCGCAAATCTTCCTGCCACGTCCTGGCGGTTGCTAGGGCGCAACACCCGACCTAGACCCGATCAGAAGGTGTTAGAGTGCTTCGATTGTTCCTGCATGGTAGACACGTGAACATTAAATACGAGCCCTATCGGCTCTCAGGTTTCCCCGTGGATCGGCTCAAGGAGCCGATCGCATGTTTCACGTTGGATTTACAATGGCATGGAGATCCCGCTGATCAAGACAGTTAAAGCGATCTCGACGCTTAGGTTTTCACCACATAACGAACGCCCTACGTGCGATCGGCCTACAGCTACGAAGATGATGCAAACCATCCCTACGAGAGGCCTAAAATCCAACGTAATTGATTCCCAACATCTCGCAGGGACTATGAACAACATCTAACGCACACCGGATCCTCCGACCCCAGCATAAGGCCTAACTATGCAGATATTAAACTAATCCCTGCGGAGCAAGGAGCAACTATAACGGATCGGATCTACTGGCAACAGCAGATGCTGCCCCTACGTCCGGATAGACGTATGGGCAGCTAGGTGTCGAGGACGCATTGCCACGCAGATATGCACGTGAAAGCATCAATGCAAGCCCCTAAACACCTTAAGGATAAATAGCACTGCTCGCCATCAACAAGGCTTCAGCACGAGCAGATAAGGTTGATGAATAAACTTATCTGCCTAGATCGCGATGCGATCTAGGCAGCATGGTGCTTACCTGGGAGAAATCCTCGAAGAAAGGGGTGGCGATGCGCCTGATTTGTGATGGTGAACGATGATTGTCCTCCTTTTCAGATAACCCTAGATACATATTTATAGTCCAAGGGACTTTCTGACTGAGGCGTGCACCCAACGTGCAGGGCCGACTCTATCTTTTAATCTAAATTACAATGCGATCTAATATTACGTATACACGGCAACTTATCAAACCTTAGAGGCCGCTTGAAGATGCTCCACGTGTACGTCTCAAAGCCCATCTTCACTTACGCCCATCTCCCGATTTGGCCAAAATCGGGTGGTAACACATGCCCCCTGTTTTGATAATGATAATTGCAAAACCATCCGGCCTCCTTCAAGGGTCATGTCGTGTGCAAACCGCTGCAGTTTTCTTCATGATGACGTCTGCCTTCCTTTCCGCACGACACGGTTCTGGCACCACACCCGGAACCGCTTAGGCATTAAATCGTTATATCCCCTTTATTTCCCTGTAGTTCCCTTCTTCATCCCCCTGCTCCACAGTAGCATCGGCAACCCAAAAACCCTCCTTAGCCCCCATGGATTCTTCCTCCTCCTCCGTCTCCTCTGGTCTCTCTTACAGTCCTCCTCCTCCAGCGAGCTCGAGCAGGAGGTCGATCTGATGGCCATCTACGAGGCCCGCGCCCCAGAGCATTGGGACGCGCGGGACTGGGACTCCTCCAACGAATCGGAAGACGACGAACCCCTCACCGACGGGGAAGAAGACCTTCAGTTCCTCGTTGACGGGGAGCTGGAGGCAACAAGCGAGGACGACCTCTTCCCCTGGGAGGGAAGCTTTTCCTCCGACGAGGAGGAAGAAGAGGAGGAAGAAGACGACGACTCCCTCGAGGGTTACCCACCAGCGAAACGCCTCCGTATGTGGTGGGACGACGACGACAGCAGATGATGAAGAAGAGATGAAGCTCCGCAGAGGGCTGAGCAGCGACGAGGAGCCCGTCGGCAGCAAGGCCGATGGGAGCTCCGAAGATGATGACGATGAGGGCAAGACGCCGGCCCAGACTAGGATCTACTAGTGTAGGCCTAGCAATAGTAGATTGGTCAACAGACCCTTCTTTTGTTCCCCCTCTTAAGTAATCGGCTCTCCTTTTGTAAGAAATCTGGTTTATCAAGGAAGAATTCCTCCAATTTGATTTTACCGATTCTTTTTTATGCTAACTAATTGTCAACTCGATCGATGCTTAATAAGCCGATCTTCATGAATCGATCCCCCATGATCCACTCTTCATCTTTTTGACATCGGAGTGATCGTGAATTTGGTCAATGCTCGGTAAATCAATGTTTGCGGGATCAGCCGATGACTCTCCAATCGGCTTCTAAGAACAGAGCGTCCACGAGGCCAGCTGCCCCCCGAGCCTCAGCCGAGGTGAAAACAGTGACGAGCACCCGTAATTTAGACAAACAATCCCGGGCTTGATCACGTCTGAAAGAGATATCACGCAGGGCCAACCAGCCGATCACCTTTCTTCCATTGTCGGCCGATACTTCGGATGATCACCCATAGCTCCATGAGCAACAGGTTGTCTCGGACACCAACTCTCTCCTGACAGCACTGCCAAACTGGCAACGAGGCAACTTTGAGCACTTGTACTAGAGTCGATGGCGTGCATCGGCTTTGCACCATGAGACACCTCAAACAGGATCATGACTCTTACCACCAACCCCTGGTAATCTGGTTCTGGGCAGGCGTCTACAATAGAGCTCTGGGCTTGTCGCTCAATTGACTTGTATGCGGAAACTGATATTTTTGCGACATCAACACCATTCCTCAAACAAATTGTGATGCGACATCAACACCATTCCTCAGACAAATTGTGATGCAGAGCCAGCTGACTCCGAAAAAATCGGCTTCCTTTAGCAAAGGATCCTTTAGGGCAAACTGCCCCCCGAGCTTCTTCCGTCAAGTCTTGCGCCTTGCTGATCAGATTGGCTCATCATCTTTGGCAGGCTGATGCAGCTCCTGGTGAGGATGTTTCCTGATGCTCTTCCCCACTTTGGTCACAACAACCTTTGACAGTAACGCCGACCAAGTCACCACCCTAGCCAAACCTTAAGCAAAAAATGCCATAGCCGATTGCTTCATCATCGACTATCCTCCTAGTCTTAGAAAAGACATGCCCCTTCGTCGGGCTCACCCTTAACCTGAACTGCATGTTTGTGCTGCTCCTGTGGTTGGTCAGGGTCGGGATCCCTGAAACTTGCCGGCAAATACCAGCAGCTTAAATGAGAAAAAGGGCCGTCTTGGACGCCCAAACTGATGCTTCTGCTGGTGCTGCCGAGCTTGAAGTCTTGCAGAAGGAGTTGGAAGTCCTTGAAGAGAGGGCCTGAGTCGCCAAGCAATCCCAATGAGGGGTTCCTCCAAGATGACTGCTTCTATTAGGCTTCCGCTGTGCTATCCCTTGAGTCGATGGCCGTGCATCGGCTTTGAATTCTTAAGTCGATGTCTACGCATCGGCTGTGCCCAAAATTTCTGTATTTTCGATTTTTTTGCGGCCGATTTGTTTATGTATCGGCCCCCATTTTGAGCTGTTCTGCTGGGCGTTTGGCATGCATTCTCAGCTTCATATCCTCGTGTCTTATCCATCTATGTGCCCCCGAGCCGATTCTGTCAAGTCATTGATGGTATCGGCTCTTCAGGCATCTGGATCAATGCTGAACACAGACAAAAGGATGTTGAGGATAATTTTGGCCGATTGCGGGAATCGGCCTCCTTTTCCGTTGCAATGCTTTGACGATGGTTTGCAACTTCTTGGATTTCCGCTGTAGCTACGTGGCATGCTGGAGATAAGATCCCTTGCTTTTCATTTTTTGAGGGCCGATCTCGGGATCGGCCTTGCCACGTACGTCCAATGTCTTGGATCTGCTACTCTGTTAGGCCGGTGGATAAAACCAGCCTTACCCCATTTTTCGAGGCTTCGATGCGCTCACAACCCTCTAAACTGATTCCAGAGAGCGGCTCTTGGTTATCTGCTTCCCACACGCTCATGGCAGCTAATGATATCTCGATTGAGTCATCCGCCTGAACGACTTCCACTTCATCTCCATCC
Source organism: Lolium multiflorum (assembly GCA_030979885.1). Lineage (NCBI taxonomy): Eukaryota > Viridiplantae > Streptophyta > Magnoliopsida > Poales > Poaceae > Lolium > Lolium multiflorum. The sequence continues at coordinate 211,202,702 of CM061753.1, read as the reverse complement.
CACCGTATGATGCATTGGTGCATTGTAGACGGGATGCAATGGCTTAGCATGAATCCACTCTTCCCAATAGGATCTGCCAGAATTGCTTGTTTGTCGACGATGAAGAACGCAGTAGGTATGGTCTTCCGGCCTACAGTAAGCTCTACATTCAGAACACCTTTCGCTTCTGACGCCTGGCCGTTGAAGTCGCTTAATGTGATGTTGGTTTTGATCAGATCGTCGCTGGAATGCCCCAAACGACGTAGCATGGAATACGGCATTATGTTGACTGCCGCTCCGGTGTCAACCAACATCTTGCTGACAGGCTGCCCGTTGATGTAACCCCTCAAGTATAGGGCTTTCAGATGCCTGTAGCTTCTATCTCGTGGCTTTTCAAAGATAACCGGTCGTGGACCGCAGTCGAATTGAGCCACTGAAACTTCCTCGTCGCTTGGAGCGCGAAACTCCGACGGGAGTATAAACACCATGTTTGTGTCAGCCGATGTCTCTGCATCGGCATCAGCCGATGCCTGCGCATCGGCTTTCGCCTGTTTTGGGCGCCATACTTTCTTTGGCGGGCGCGCCTTCGTCTCCAATGTTTGCTGAATTCTCACGGCCAGATCGGGCCGTGCTCTTCTCAACGTGTACAGGTACTGTGCCTCGGCTTCTTCCAGGTTTCGCATCCGCTGCACTCTACGCTTCTGAGATGGCTGAGTCCATCAGGGCACCACCTTGGTCGGTGATACCTATCTTCTTCTCCATCTGACTCCTCGAAGTCCTCTTCTTGAGATGACTCAGCTCGCTTGTTGATAGGTGGGAGAGGTCCTAGACGTTCGAACACTGAAACTTCATTTGTCCTTCCCCTTTGCACTCTGGGCAGTTCTCGATTGTTGGCAATCGGCTCATTCCTGAGTCCCAGCAATGTTTGAAGAAGGGACAGTTCTAGTGCTTATCCACGTTGTCTTGCTCCCTTGACCTCCCTCCAGCGTGGCGTTCGTACCCGTCGTTGTTCCTGTCATGCTGACGATACCTCCTGCTCGTGATCGTAATCGACGATATTTTCCATCGTTCTCGTCGTAGCGCCGACGTCGGTCGTACTGCTGCTCATATTTGTTGAGGAGATGCACGGAGAGTGGGCGCTGATACCGTATGCTTCTCACCTCCTCCTCGGTTAGGTACCGTCTATCATCTTGGGGCCGGTCGCGTGGAACGGCCTCCTCTTTATCCTTGCCACGAGAGTGGCTGCTCTCTGCTTTATCTTTGCCATGGCGGATCACAAACCCTGCCATATTGACATCAAAAGAGAACCCAGGTTCCCTTATGGAGTGGCTTAGGTCCACCATGTTGACGTCCGGAAACGGACGCATGTCTCCTTTGAGCTTGATGCTGTGAGAACGGGTCGTCTCAAAGGAGCCGATGAACTCGGCTTCACAGATGGCCTTCACTCATCGTATTTCTTCTTGTGCTCCGCAGGGAGATCCTTGTAAGTGATTTGTTCCTCTGCCATCTCGGGTGTCGGTGTTGACGTGGATGTTGCAGAAGATGTCCCACCGGGCGTGCCAGAATGTGTTACCCCCCAAAACCCACCGACGGGCAATGGCTAAGCAACACGAAGAGCCGGGAGGCTCCCTATTTAGGGCACCGGCACTCGTCGTCCCGCAAATCTTCTCCAGCTACGTCCTCGCGGTTGCATGCCACCTGACCTAGACCCGATCAGGAAGGTGTTAGAGTGCTTCGATTGTTCCTGCATGGTAGACACGTAAACATTAAATACGAGCCCTATCGGCTCTCAGGTTTCCCTGTTGATCGGCTCAAGGAGCCGATCGCCCCATGGTTCACGTTGGATTTACAATGGCATGGGGATCCTGCTTGATCAAGACAAAGCTAAAGCGATCCACGACAGCTTAGGGTTTTCACCACATAACCGAACGTCCTACGTGATCGCCTAGCAGCTACGGAAGATGATGCAAACCATCCCTACGAGAGGCCTAAACCAACATAACGCTGATTCCCGGAACATCCCGCAGGGACGGTGAACAACATCTAACGCACTACCGGATCCTCCAACCCCAGCATAAGGCCTAACTATGCAGATATTAAACTAATCCCTGCGGAGCAAGGAGCAACTATAACGGATCGGATCTACTAAGTAACGAACAAGCAAGATGTCGCCTTACGTCTCGATAGACGTAAGGGCAGCTAGGTGTCGAAGGACGGCATTGCCACGCAGATATGCACGTGAAAGCATCAATGCAAGCCCCTAAACACCTAAGGATACAGTACTGCTCGCCATCACCATGGCTCAGCACGAGCAGTACAAGGCTGACTAACAAACGTATACTGCCTAGATCGCTAGATGCGATCTAGGCAGCATATGCTTACCCGAGAGAAACCCTCGAAGAAAGGGGTGGGCGATGCGCCCGATTTGTGTTGGTTGAACGATGATTGTCCCTTTTCCGATAACCCCAGATACACATTTATAGTCCAAGGACTTTCTAATTGAGGCGTGCACCTAACCGTGCACGGCTAATCTATCTTTTAATCTAAATTACAATGCGATCTACTATATTACATATACACGGGCAACTTAGCCCAAACTCTTGGGGCGCGCAAGGCCGCTTTGAAGATGCTCCACGTGTACGTCCTTCTCAAAGCCCATCTTCACTTACGGCCCATCTCCTGATTTGGCCAAAATCGGGTGGTAATAGCTTTTCAAAATAAAAGCTCTAGCACAAAAATAGTAATCCATGCTCCCCTCTGCATGGGCCATCTTTTTACTTTATGTTGAGTCAGCTTACCTACTTCCTTCTGTCTTAGAAGCAAACACTTGTGTTAACTGTGTTCATTGATTCTTACATGATTACTTATTGCACTTGTTATAATACTCTTTGTTGACAATTATCCATGAGATATACATGTTACAAGTTGAAAGCAATTGCTGAAACTTAATCATCCTTTGTGTTGCTTCAATGCCTTCTACTTTGAATCTATTGCTTTATGAGTTGACCTTATGCAAGTCTTGTTGATACTTTGTCTTGAAAGTACTATTCATGAAAAGTTTTGCTATATGATTCAGTTGTTTAGTCATTGTCTTTTGTTAGCAATCTATTGCTTTAAATCATGATACGTCTCAAACGTATCTATAATTTCTTATGTTCCATGCTACTTTTACAACAATACTTGCATGTTTTTGATGTCTACTCACGCTTCTTTTCCTGTAGACAGTGTTGGGCCTCCAAGAGCAGAGGTGAATAGCAACAAGTTTTCCCTTAAGTGGATCACCCAAGGTTTATCGAACTCAGGGAGGAAGAGGTCAAAGATATCCCTCCAAGCAACCCCGCAATCACGATACAAGAAGTCTCCTTGTGTCCCCAACACACCTAATACACTTGTCCGATGTATAGGTGCACTAGTTCGGCGAAGAGATAGTGAAATACAAGTAGTATGGATGTATATGAGTGGTAATAGTAATCTGAATAAAATATGCCAGCAAGTAAACATGCAGTAGAACAGTAAGTAAACGGTGTTTGCGTAATGGAAACAAGGCCTAAGGATCATACTCTTTCACTAGTGGACACTCTCAACATTGATCGCATAATAAATAATAACTTCTCTCATTTGTGCTACATACACTTTTTTGTTGGATGACAAACACCATTCGTTGTGTAGGGCTACAAGAGCTCCCTCAAGCCGGAGTTAACAAGCGCCACAACATTCAGCATTCATATTTAAGTAACCTTAGAGCATAATAGATCTTTGCAAAATAGCCCGAGTACTAACATAGCATACACACTGTCACCATTACACTATGAAGGGGGATAGATCACATCAATACTATCATAGCGATAATTAACTCCATAACCTACAAGAGATTATGATCACAACCTAGATAAGAACCACACGATGCACACACTGTCACCATTACACCACAGAGGAATAGACTACTTTAATAACATCACATGAGTAGCACATAGACTAGTAGCTAATACAAAGCTCATCATATGGATCTCAATCATGTAAAACAGCTCATGAGATCATTGTATTGGAGTACAGAGAGAGATTAACCACATAGCTACCGGTACAACCTTAGCCTCGAGGGAGAACTACTCCTCCTCATCATAGGAGACGCCGATGGCGATGAAGATGGCTCCGGGGCAGCCTCCCCGGTCCCCGGGCAGGTGCCGGAACAGACTTTTGTCCCCCCGAATTGGAGTTTCGCTATGGCGGCGGCGCCCCTGGAGTTTTCTTCGAGTTTCACAATCGGTCTCAAGTTTTAGGTCACGAGGGGTCTTATAGGCGAAGAGGCGGCGGGCTGAGGGGCACTGTGGCGCTCCCATAGGTCGGCGCGGCTGTGGGCTCCCGCGGCCAGATGGTCTGGGGCCCCCGGGCTCCTCTCCGTCTCCCTTTCCCAGGTGTCCTGGTCCGTCTCGGTGAATTATGATGTTTGGTCTTCATTTTTCATCGAATTCCGAGAATATTGCCCGAACAGCCTTTCTGGAACCAAAAACAACAAAAAACAGGAACTGGCACTGTCGTTAATAGGTTAGTCCCGGAAAATGCATCAAAACGATATAAAGTGTGAACAAAACATGTAAGTATTGTCATAAAACAAGCATGGAACATCGGATACAGATACGTTGGAGACGTATCAAGATCCCTGCTTAGTTCCTACTCGCCCTCGAGTAGGTAAACGATAACACAAATAATTTCTGAAGTGACATGCTACCATCATAATCTTGATCAACATTATTGTAGAGCATATGACATGAATGGAGTGATTCAAAGCAATGATCTATAGTTTGCTAACAAATAGATAACATATAGCAAAACTTTTCATAAATAGTACTTTCAAGACAAGCATCAAAAAGTCTTGCATAAGAGTTAACTCATAAAGAAATAAATTCAAAGTAAAGGCATCGGAACACAAAGGAAGATATAAGTTTCAACAGTTGCTTTCAACTTTCAACATGCATATTTCATGGATAATTGTCAACACAGAGTAATATGATGAATGCAAAAAGCAAGTATGTAAGAATCAATGCACAGTTGACACAAGTGTTTGCTTCTAAGATGGAAGGAAATGGGTAAACTGACTCAACAATAAAGTAAAAGATAGGCTCTTCGTAGAGGGAAGCAGGGATTAAATCATGTGCTAGAGCTTTTCAAGTTTTGAAATCATATAGAGAGCATAAAAGTAAAATTTTGAGAGGTGTTTGTTGTTATCAACGAATGGTAGTGGGTGACGGAGAACTTGTTGCTCGATCGTTGCCCGTGTGTCTTCATGGAGTTTCTTCATGTATTGTGCTCGCTTATCGATGTCCATGTTCACTTGCTCATGTAGCGGAAGAGGTAGGAGGTCAATCGCCGTAGGTGGTTCAAACCCGTAGACGACCATGAAGGGGCTTCTCGATGTTGTAGAGTGCTTGGCGCGGTTGTAGGCAAACTCCGCATGTGGGATGCAATCTTCCCATGCTTTCAAATTCTTCTTGACAAGGACCCGTAGTAGTGTGGAGAGGCTTCGGTTCACCACTTCGGTTTGCCCATCGGTTTGGGGGTGCGAGGATGATGAGAACAAAAGCTTGACGTTGAACTTGGCCATTAGTGTCTTCCAAAGATAACTCATGAACTTGACATCTCGATCGGAGACAATGCTTCTTGGTACACCGTGGAGTCTCACAATTTCCCTAAAAACAAGGAGGCAATGTGTGAAGCATCATCCGTTCGGGAACATGGTATAAAGTGAGCCATTTTTGAGAATCTATCAACTACCACAAAGATTGAATCATGACCATATTTAGTTCGGGGTAATCCTAGTACAAAGTCCATGCTTATAGGACCAAGGAGCATAAGGAATAGGCAACTGTGTATAAAGACCATAAGAGTTGGAGGTGGACTTAGCTTGTAAACATGTCGTGCAACGGTTGCATAGGCGCTCCACATCGCGCTTCATTCGTGGCCAATAGTAATGGGTGGAGAGCATAGAGAGTGTCTTGTCACGTCCAAAGTGACCCATGAGACCACCACCATGAGATTCTTGTAAGAGCAAAAGGCGAAGCGAAGACATTGGAACACAAAGTTTGTTGCCCTTAAACAAGAATCCTTTGTGCAAATAGAAATCATCGATGCCCTTTTCAATGGAACACTTTGCGAAAATTGGGCCAAAGAAGGTATCAGAGGCATATTGTTCTTTGATTTCATCAAGACCCAACACATGGAAATCCAAATGAGTGAGTAAAAGGGTGAGTTTGCGGGAAAGTGCATCCGCTACGACATTGTCCTTGCCCTTCTTGTATTTGATTACATATGGAAAGGACTCAATGAACTCAACCCATTTTGCATGTCTTTTGTTCTCAAAGTGTGTTGACTTTTCAAATACTTCAAAGATTCATGGTCGGAGTGAATAATGAACTCTTTTGGCCAAAGATAGTGTTGCCAAACTTCAAGAACACGAACCAAAGCGTAAAGTTCCTTGTCATAAATAGGATAGTTGAGGCGTGCACCATCCAACTTCTCACTATAATATGCCACGGTTTTTTCCATTTTGCATGAGGACACCACCGATTCTGCCACTACACACATTCTATCTCCAAATGTTTTAGCAAAATCGGGAAGAACAAGTAGTGGTGCCTCGGTGAGTTTTTTCAATTCATCAAATGCTTTTTGTTGTGCTTTGCCCCAAACAAACGTAACATTCTTTTTTGTAAGCTCGTTTAAAGGGCAAGCGATGGTGCTAAAATTCTTTCACAAAGCGGCGGTAAAATCCCGAGTCCATGGAAGCTTCGAACTTGACCAACATTTGTGGGAGTAGGCAACTGTGGATGGCCTCAACTTTGGAAGAATCAACTTCAATCCCGTTGGCGAAAACCACAAAACCAAGAAACAACTTGTTTTGAGCAAAGGTGCACTTGGGGAGGTTAGCATAAAGCTTTTCATGACGCAAGATTTACAAACTTTCTCATGTTGCACAAGGCTCAGGTTTTTTGCTGTAAAATGAATACCTGGGTAGGCGTCACTGCATAATGAGAGGACGAAGATGTGATTCATGTGCATGAAAGTAGATTGAGCACTTGAGACCTTTCAATGGCAATGATTAAAGTTATCTACAGGAGAACTGTTTTATCTTAGTCACACTCTACTTCATCAACAATTTGCGCCAGTGCTGAATTTGGTGGTGGACACTACTAATAATCGAGGAAAATGGTGAAATCCAACTGTCCATCAGCATGTCCTAATCGCGGGAATGGGATGGCGGCACCTGACTAAGAATGACATTGATGGTCACTGGGAACCCACCACACCGTCACACACCGGTTTAGGGCACAAGAATCCACGGAACCCATGGCATGGCTGGGTATTTCAACGACCCTTTGTTGAGGAGGTCTTGTATTTGGCGCTGAATCTCCTTTCAGGTCTCTGGGTTGGTGCCAGAGGCGGCTCCTGCTTGGAAGGGGAGCGCCGGTATGAGGTCGATGGCAATGGCTGCCCTCGGGGCCATGGTAGTCCATGAGGTAGCTCGTCGTGGAAGAATTCCTTCAAAAGAGACAACAAAGACTAAGGAATGCTGTTAAGTCGTAGTCTCCGACGAAAGGCCCTTGCAAATGAGCACGAAGTGTATGGTGGTGGATGGGTGGTCTTTCTCATCTCACTCTTGGTAGCTAGGAGGACACTTTTCATCTCACTCACATATGGTTTGTGGCGCTCACTCTCTTTTTGGTGGATCACTCTCTCACCTCACTAGTGATGGTGGCTTCCTTAGCCCTCGCTAGAGCCTTTGCATTGTCCGCAATTACTTGGCTAGGAGTCATTGGGCGTAGGATGTAGGTCTTGTCGTTGACCTGGAAGCTATAGGCATTTGTGTAGCCATCATGGTTGGCTTTCTTGTCATATTGCCAAGGGCGACCAAGTAACATGTGCAACGTTCATCAAGCAGGCACGACGATCACAATCAGAATCTATGTCTCATAGGCACCAATCTTGAAAAGAGCGTGACGAGTGTTGATCTCATTCTACTGACACTTTAGCCATTGCACATATGGGGATGGAGTTTCGATGTGAGGTTGAGGCTTGGTGCATAGTTCGGTGCTTGCAAGATTGTGGCAACTCCCCTCTCTCCATCGATGATAACCTTGGCTGACTTGCCATTGATTCCGGCTCTTGTTTGGAAGATATTGCACCTTTGGTCTTCATTTGGAAGTGCATGGGTTGTCAACACTTTGGTCACCACAAGAGAAGGGCTTGCATCATGCACACATAGGACTTGCTCTTGGTCTTCCAAGTCATCTTCTTCATGAGAGGTTGCGGCTTGTACCAATGCTTCATATTCACCTTCACTCAAGTACTCCACATCTCCATCATCTCGAGTGATCATAACTCTTGTGTTCTTGCATTCAAAGGATTTATGTCCTTGAGCACCACATTTGAAGCAAGTGATGTTACTAGGTCCGGTGGAAGCTTTGGAGGACATGGTTGATTGCTCCGGCTTGAAGCTTGTTGTTCTGATGGTGCTTTCTTGCTTGCTTTGGAGGATCCTTGGAGGCAAGTGCACTTGTGTTCTTGATGCTTGAGGAGGCATTCATGGCATTTCTTGCGGCGAAGAAGGTCTTTGTCTTTGCACTTGCTAGGTCTTCTCGCACTTGGCGCTCGGCCGTTGTTGCTTGGTGGAGTAGCTCAACCATGTTTTTGTAAGGCAAGAATTCCACTATCCTCTTGACGGGGATGTTCAAGCCATTCAAGAATCTTGCCATAGTTTGCTCTTCTCGCTCATCCACATTTGCACTCATCATGGTCATGTGCATCTCTTTGTAATATTCCTCAACGGATTTGTAGCTTTGCTTGAGTTGAGTGAGCTTGTTGAAGAGGTCACGCTTGTGGTGAGTTGGTACAAAGCGGGTGTGCATGACTTCTTGCATCTCTTCCCATGTGTCAATGGGTGCTAGGTCTTCCTTCTCACGCTTTTTGTTGACCTCTTCCCACCAAACATTTGCATATCCTTCAAACTCAAGTGATGCCATGGCAACTTTGATGCGGGGTGGCCTTCGGACACCTCCTCACCAAGACCGACAAGTCCCCCAAGTGGACCAATGACAAGGGCTCGAGTTAAAGCTCTACATGATAAGGTGAATTCGCTCCTCTCTACCTCTACCTTTGACACCTCCTTGGATGGCTTGCTACTTCATGCAAATACACTATGTTCAATCAGGTACATCGGTCAAGACACAAGCCATGGAGTCCAAGCCAATGGAGAGAGAGCCGGAAATGATGAAGATGGAGTCTTCCAGCAAGACAGGCCTAACTTCCGCCTCCAGGGCTGGAACTTCCGCTCCAGACCGAACTTCCGCCCCACCAGACCTAACTTCCACCCAGATGCTGCCAAGATGCTGTCCAGCGCCCAGAGGAGTGGAGCCAGCCGGAACTTCCGCTTCGAGGGACCTAACTTCCGCGCCTCTACCCTAACTTCCGCCCAAGTTCCGCCCAAGTTCCGAAAGTCCGTCAAACGCCCCTGGATGTTACCGCAAGGAAATGGGCCAATTTCGAATTCTGATCGAACTTGCCGAATCCGCTCGTGTCGATTCTCCGCTCTTCCAGATCGAACTTCGTCGACGAACTTCTCCGCCTGCTATTTAACTTCCACCGCGAACTTCAGCACAAAGACTACTTTTCGGGCCAGAACTTACCCATTCGCCCCCCGACTATAAATAGCCTAGTTGGCTCAGATCTGAGATGACTTGTTTAGAACTCAAACCTATCTTTGAGCTTAGTCTCCCCTGGGTATCATCCCTCTGTAATCAAGGCAACCCTTGTGGATGTATGGATTTGGTAGTGTGAGATTCTAGTGTTTTAACACTCTCTCTCCCACTCCTTGATTCATCCTTCACCGGTCTTCCTTCGACTCCCACTTCGAGTCTCTTCTCCGGCGGACTTATTAGCACCTGGGCCCAGCTAGCTGAGGGTAAGCATCGGACAGGGTCGGCTGGTGTGCGTGGATCTCGGTGTTCATCGTGGCCCTTCGTGTCCTTCCACCTCTCTCCCTCTTCTCGATGTGGTCTAAGACCCCGTGTGTGGCCCGATCTTGCGTGCGGATTGACTTCGAAACCAAGCTTGAGAGATGGGGAAAACGCGAGGGGATGAAGAACACGATGAACTCCGAGACTCACGCACGCACACCAACCCGATACACCCGATGCTTACCTCCGTGGCTCGATGGACCACGCCAATAGAATCTCCGTGGAAGAGGCACGAGGCAGAATTCCCGGAGAGAGATTGGGATTGAGAGGATGAACTTGGGGAGGGAGAGAGAGTAGCAAGTACTAGAATCTCACTCCACAAATTCAAAGTCAACAACCAAGGTGCCGTGATTACAGAGGGATGATACCCAAGGGAGACTAAGCTCAAAGTTAGGTTTGAGTTCTAAACAAGTCTAAAGAGCTAGAGGGGTGCTTGGGGTGCTTATATAGTCTTACAAGGCGACACAGGCCGAAAAGGTAAGTTTGGGTCGAAATTATAACTTAAGTCGTGCAAGCCTGGTTGTGGATCCTGGTCGACTGGTTCATGGACTGGCGGTTTGGCCATGGATCCCATTGATCGGGTTCAGATTCCAAGGTCCTGGTCTGGATCCGGGTTCGTGACTCCAAGGGCCGACTAATGAGGTCCCGGTGGCTCCCGGATGTTGTCCTGGATGGCACCTGCTGGTGTGCCCTGCCAGATCCGGTGGTCTGGCCGGTGTGGTCAGGTCGACCGGATTCTCGAGCTCGTGGCCCGAGCCAGACAGTCTCTGTCACCCGGCCCTGGACCCATTGGTCCGTCTTCTCTTCCTTGCGCTCTTCGGGCGACTTCGGGTCCAGCCCTGTACATCTTCTGCTCGCCTGCTCCTCTCCTTCCCTTTATCATGCATGTAACGTCCTTTCCGTGATCTTGATGCTCCACGTACCTAATGACACAAAGGTTTTTACGAGGTAGCATTCCATCCAATGGGGTATCTAGGTCGAGGGGAGTGAGGAGCGAGTTCACCTTGTCATGTATTGCTTTTGGCTCGAGCACGAGTCATGGGTCCACTTGGGGGACTTGTTGGTCTTGGTGGGGAGGTGACCGAAGGCCACCCCGCATCATCTCCCCCCCCTTGGGAGAGAGTCGTCCTCGACTCTTGTTCCTCCTCATCTCCATGATAGGGTGAAAGATCCGAGACGTTGAAGGTGTTGCTCACCAAGTACTTTGATGTTGGTATGTCGATGACGTAGGCGTTGTTGTTGATGCGCTTGAGGACCTTGAGCTTGGAGTTGCGTTCTTGCGGGAACCTTTCTTTCCTTAGGTGGATCCACACGAGGTCTCCTTCTTCAAACACGCTGCCTTTTCTGGCGTTGAGGGGTAGCTTGGCGAAGTACATGCTCTTGTATGGTTGCTCTTGTCTCTTCATGTAGTTTCTTGATGGCGGTGGTGCGCTCGTCGAAGTCCATGTTCGTTCTTTCATGAAGAGGTAGTGGGAGGATGTCGAGTGCCGTTGGAGGTTCGAATCCGTAGACGACCATGAAGGGAGGATGTCGAGTGCTTGGCTCGATTGTAGGCGAACTCCGCGTGGGGTAGGCAATCTTCCCATGACTTCAAATTTGTCTTCACAAGTGTGCGGAGGAGTGTGGAGAGGCTTCGACCACTTCTGTTTGTCCATCGGTTTGAGGGTGCGAGGATGATGAGAACAAGAGCTTCACTCCAAACTTCGCCATGAGCGACTTCCATAGGTAACTCATGAACTTGACGTCTCGATCCGACACAATGCTTGCCGGTATCCCATGTAGGCAAACCACTTCCCTGAAAAACAACGAAGCAATGTGTGAAGCATCATCGCTCTTATGACATGGTATGAAATGAGCCATTTTAGAGAACCTATCCACTACCACAAATATTGAGTCATGACCATGTTTGGTGCGTGGTAATCCAAGTACAAAGTCCATGCTTATGTCCGACCAAGGTGCATATGGAATGGGCAAAGGCATGTAAAGACCATAGGGATTGGAAGTAGACTTAGCTTGTAAGCATGTTGTACACCGGCGGCAAAGGTGTTCCACGTCGCGGTACATTCTTGGCCAATAGTAGTGGGTTGATAGCATGGCATATGTCTTTTCTCGTCCAAAGTGACCCATGAGACCACCTCCATGTGACTCTTGCAAAAGCAACTTACGAAGAGAAGACTCTGGAATGCAAATCTTGTTAGCTTTAAACAAATAGCCATCATGCAAATAGAAATCATCAAATCCGTGGTCCACGGAACACTTGGCAAAGATTGGACCAAAGAAAGCGTCGGAAGGGTAAAGTTCCTTGATCTCCTCAAGACCAAAAATGTGAAACTCCAAGCGGGTGAGTAGAAGAGTAATCTTGCGGGAAAGTGCATCCGCAACCACATTTTCCTTGCCCTTTTTGTATTTGATTACATAAGGAAAGGACTCTATGAACTCAACCCACTTAGCATGTCGCTTGTTCAAATTGTGTTGACTTTTCAAATATTTCAATGACTCATGATCCGAGTGGATGACAAACTCTTTGGCCAAAGGTAATGTTGCCAAACTTCAAGAACACGAACTAAAGCATAAAGCTCCTTGTCATATATAGGATAGTTGAGGCGTGCGCCATCCAACTTCTCGCTATAGTATGCCACGGGTTTTCCATTTTGCATGAGAACACCACCTATTCCAAGGCCACTCGCATCGCATTCGATTTCAAATGTTTTGGAAAAGTCGGGAAGAGCAAGTAATGGTGCCTCGGTGAGTCTCTTTTTCAATTCATCAAAAGCTTTTTGTTGTGCTTTGCCCCAAACGAACGGAACATTCTTTTTTGTAAGTTCGTTTAAAGGGCAAGCAATGGTGCTGAAATCTTTCACAAAGCGGCGGTAAAATCCGGCAAGACCATGGAAGCTTCTCACTTGGCCAACATTTGTGGGAGGGGGCCAATTGTGGATGGCCTCAACTTTGGAAGAATCAACTTCAATCCCGTTGGCGGAAACCACAAAACCAAGAAAAACCAATTTTTTTTTGAGCGAAATGGCATTTTGGAAGGTTGGCAAAGAGCTTCTCGTGGCGTAAGATGCATAAGACTTCTCTCACATGTTGAACATGGTCCTCGAGATTTTTGCTATAAATGAGAATATCATCAAAATAGACAACCACACTCTTGCCAATGAGAGGACGCAAGATGTGATTCATAAGACGCATGAAAGTAGATGGAGCATTTGAAAGACCAAATGGCATGACGAGCCATTCATAGAGACCGATGATCTTGAATGCCGTCTTCCATTCATCACCAATTGCCATGCAAATTTGGTTAGCCACTACGCAAATCAATCTTAGAGAAAATCGTGGCACCCCTCAATTCATCCAACATATCATCTAAACGCGAATGGGATGTCGGGAGCAACGACTGTGCATTTACTGATAGGGCTTAATCCATACATCCGTTTGCGTCTCATCCGTTGTGCACAAGAATGACGGAACGCACAGCAGCTAAGGCTTTCACGACATACCCTTTAGCGAGAGGTCTTGAATTTGGTTGATCTCCTGGTGTCCTCAAGCTGAAGCAGACAGCGCTAGCTTGGCATGGAGCACGGTATGAGGTCGAGCAAGTGATGTCGATGCCCCGAGCGGTGGTAGTCCATGTGGTAGCTCGCCGGGGAAGACGTCTTGGAACTCCTTCAAAAGAGACAACAAAGACGAAGGAATGCTGGTTAAGTCGTTAGTCTCCGACGGGCCCTTGCAAATGAGCACGTAGTGTGTGGTGGTGGATGGGTTGTCTTTCACTTCTCTCCACTCGCTTTGGGTGGTTAGGAGGACACTCTTTCTCTCACTCATATGTGGGTGGTGGCGCTCACTCTCTTTTGGTGGGTCGCTCCCTCTCCTCTCAATGGTGGATGTGGTGTTGTGCCCTCGCTAAAGCCTTCGCATTGTCAGCGATGATTTGGCTAGGAGTCATTGGGCGAAGCTCGAACTTCTTGTCCTTGACCTTGAAGGTGTATGCATTGGAGAAACCATCATGTATATTCTTGTCAAATTGCCATGGGCGGCCAAGCAACATGTGGCACACGGTCATAGGCACCACGTCACACTCGACGGTGTCTTCATAGGGTCCTATCTTGAAGTTGACGGTGACTGTGTGTTGAATCTTGACATTGCCCTTGTCACTCAACCATTGGACATGGTATGGATGAGGATGCTTGTGAAGCGTGAGGTTGAGCTTCTCACATAGCGGTGCTTGCCAAGTTGTGGCAACTCCCACCATCGATGATGACCTTGATAGACTTGCCACCAATGCCAGCACGCGTTTGGAAGATGTTGCATCTTTGGTCTTCCATAGCTTGGGGTTGAGTGGTGAGCACTCGAGTGACCACAAGAGAAGGGCTTGGATCATGTGCATAAGAGAGGGTCTTCTCCACCTTCTTCATCATAGTCTTCCTCATTAGCAACGGCGGCTTGCACTAGGGCTTCATATTCACCCTCACTTAGAGTCTCTATGTCACCATTCTCCATAGTGATCATGACCTTGGTGTTCTTACACTCAAAGGATTTGTGGCCTTTGGGTGCCACACTTGAAGCAAGTGACATTGGAGGGTCCCGGAGAGGCCTTAGAGGAGGCGGTGGAGGATACCGTTTGCTTCATGCGACTTTGTATGGAAGGTTGCTTGGAAGGGGTAGAGGATGCGGATGGCTTGACACTTGTTGTAGGAGTTGATGTGGCAAGCTTGGAGGCGAAGTATTGCTTGGACTTGGAGTACTTGATGTCCTCATTTACTTGACGCTCGGCCTTGGAAGCTTGTGAACCAACTCAACCATGTTGGAGCATGGTTGGAACTCCACAATCTTCTTGATGGGGTAGTTTGAGGCCATTGAAACCTAGCGATGGTTTGGTTCTCTGACTCTTGGATGTTTGCTCTCATCATGGTTAACTCCATCTCCTTGAAGAATTCCTCAACGGTCTTGGTGCCTTGCTTCAAATTTTGTAGCTTGTTGAAGAGATCGGTCTTGTAGTGTGTAGGGACAAAGCGGGCTTGCATCTCCTCCTTCATGTCTTCCCAAGTATCAATTGGAGGATCACCCTTTTCTTCCCTAAGAGTGACCACTTGTTCCCACCAAGTGTTGGCATAATCTTCAAACTCGAGGGAGGCCATGGCTACTTTCTTGGCACCAGAGTAGTTATGGATGCGGAATGCGGAAGATCTTGTCAACCTTGAGTGCCCATGAGAGGTAGGCCTCGGCATCGTCTTCACCCTTGAACTTGGGCATATTGAACTTGAGCTTTCCATACATATTCTCTTCATCTTCCATGTTACGGCGGCGAGGACGGATGCCTTCATCTCTTGCGACTTGAGGTGGTAGAGGAGGTCTTCCACGACCAACCATAGCATTGGGTTGGCGTTGGAGGTGAACACTAGCTTCACTTGGCTCATGTTGATGATGTTGTTGCGGATCTTGACGAGGTTGTTGGCGTTGCCCAATTATGGCCCTCTCATCTTGATCATGTTGTGGTTGCTCTCGGCCCCTTTGGTCATGGCGAGGATGATTCCGGAGATCACGCCTTGGTTGCTCTTGACGACCTTGGGCGGGAGCATCACCATGTGGCGCCATGTTGTGGTGGATGTTGTCTTGGGGATGGTCGTCATACCCATGGTGGGCATGGCGAGCCGCTTGATGACGATCTTGGTGAAGAGCTTGATCTTGTTGAGGACGCTCATGAGGACGAGCATGGCGATGGAATTCACCTCTCCTTGAGTTAGAGCGAGAGTCATCTTGACGAGCATGTGGTCGATGAGGACGAGGATGGTCTTCATGCCTTGAGGAGGAGCTTGATGACGAACGGTGGCCATGAGAATAGTAATCTTGTGACGAGCTTGATGATGATGAAGTAGAGCGGTGTCGGCGATGATGACCCAAGTTGGTGATGGCGCGCTCGAGGTTATCCATGCGTCGCTCCATGTTCGCATCATTGGCCGCCATTTGGCCATTCAAGTTGTCCGTAGCTTCACGGAGGAGAGCCAAGTCTTGGTTCACCGTGGAGAAGTTGTGCGCCACTTCTTCATATTGTTCATCGATGCGAGTCTCGAAGAGTGATAGTTGCTCCTTGAACTCTTGGCGTTGAATCCATAGGTTGTGTTGAGTCGCCAACCTCTCGGTGTTCCGAAGGACTTCTCCATCCCTTGTTTCATCTCCACTCCTATCCATGATGGAAGAACAAGAACTATGTTGTATGTTAGTGGAAGGAGACTACCTCACACTCTTACCAAGGTAAGATAGTATTGAGGCAATCAACCAAGCCGAAAGTAAGATCAAGTGTATCGGGACACACGCAAAACCACACGCAAAAGCTAGCAAATATGGTGTTAGGCGAGTGTTGTGGAAAGCCAAAAGACAAATCCAAGATCAAGTATGTTGTTAAAAGTGGATGAGGTCCAAAATCCAAATGTCAAAGTGCGATCACTATAAACACGAAAAATGTGGAACTCACACACGAGATAAGCGGGTTAGTGCAACCAAGGAACGAAAGAAAAGTGTATGTATAGTTGCTCGTGTCACACTAACACAAGGAGAGTTCAAGTTGCAAAGGAAGAGACAACAAGATTCACACGCGGCCTCTCTTCTCTTCTCTCTTTGCTTAAAAGCTTTTCTCTCTTGTATATGGTGGCACTTGCACTCGTTTTTATCTTTGGTGGCTTTTGTGGACACTTTGGTATGTATGGGTGTATGGTGCTACTTGCACTCTTTTTGTGTTTTTGGGGCTTTTTGACGCACTATGTTAGCGTTAGCCTCGCTTTTGCTATCTTGCCACACGAGTGTTTGCTTGGGGGCCTTACTCAACGCGACACACACACCTCACAATGCGGGGCCACGTGCAATGTCTCGCAACACTAGACAAGCAATGCTCGATAGGGTAGATCGCAGAAAGGAAGAGGGGTTACAAGGGTAAACCCGCAAGTTATACCTGCGATGGTGGTGGTGGTGGCAGTGGTGGTGGTGGCGTCTTCTTGCTCACCGGATGTCGAGGTCGAAGGAGGCGTCGCGTCACCCACGGAGTCCGCTTGGACCGGATCCCTGGACCGGTCTGCCGGTTGTGTGCCTGGTTGGACTCCGGCTGCTCGGACCGGCTCCTGCCGGTCAGGCGCCGCTGGACCTGTCCTGGACCGGACCGCTCGAGATTGCACCTTCTTTCTCTCTCCCGTTCTTCACGAAACAAAGCCAAATCGACCAAATCGAAGGGAAACGATGGAATTGGAGGCTAAAAGTTGGGGAAATAGTAGATCAAGCACAACAACACTAGATCCACGGAATAAAACCACTCAAAACTCAACCAAACGCAGATCAAGCCAAAAGGCACTTTAGGCTATTTTTGAAAATTTTTTGTGAAATTCAAATGAGGTGGGGTGGAGGTCAAATTCGCTGAATCAAAGGTCGCCGATACCATAGTGATGTGGTCTAAGACCCCGTATGTGGCCCGATCGATTGACTTCGAAACCAAGCGGATGAGATGGGAAAACGCGAGGGGGTGAAGAACACGATGAACTCCGAGACTCACGCACGCACACCAACCCGATACACCCGATGCTTACCTCGTGGCTCGATGGACCACGCCAATAGAATCTCCGTGGAAGAGGCACGAGGCAGAATTCCCAGAGAGAGATTGGGATTGGAGAGGATGAACTTGGGGAGGGAGAGAGAGTAGCAAGTACTAGAATCTCACTCCACAAATTCAAAGTCAACAACCAAGGTGCCTTGATTACAGCGGGATGATACCCAAGGGAGACTAAGCTCAAAGTTAGGTTTGAGTTCTTAAACAAGTCTAAAAGCAAGGTGCTTGGGGTGTGCTTATATAGTCTTAAGGCGCTTACAGCCGAAAGGTAAGTTTTGGGTCGGGGGCTATAACTTAAGTCGTGTTGGTGTCGATCGGGGATCCGCTGGGAGTCACCCGTGGGATCGGGCGGCCGGCCAGATCCGTCAGATCGGGCCCGTGGACTGGCGGTCTCGGCCCGATCTCGGCTCGTGGACTCCGGCGCTCGATCGGGACGAGGGTCCCGAGGGCCCCGGGATGTTGTCCGGATGGAGACCCTGGTTGGTAGTCTTGGCTAGATCCGTAACGGCTGTGGGCTTGCTGGACGTGATCAGCCGGTGGCCCGCCTGGGTGAGTCTTGCTGACTGGTTCTTGACTGCCGTCTGCTCTTCTCTTTCCTTGCGCTTCTGCGGCGGTCCAAATCCTCCGTGTACATCTTCTGCTCACTGCCTTCCTTCCCTCGACCATGCAGGCGTAACGTCCTCTCCGTGATCTTGATGCTCCACGTACCTAATGACACAACGGGTTTTCGGCATGAGGTAGCATTCCATCCAATGGGGGATCTAGGTCGAGGGAAGTGAGGAGCGAGTTCACCTTGTCATGTATTGCTTTGGCTCGAGCACGAGTCATGGGTCCACTTGGGGGACTTGTTGGTCTTGGTGGGGAGGTGCCCGAAGGCCACCCCGCATCACTTTCCCCCTTGATTCCTTGGGCCATTCGCTAGATCTAAGCCACAATCTAGGGTCTCGTAATTTCATCATATGGTATCAGCAGCCTTTGGTTTCCCGCGGATTTGACCCTCCACCCACCCACTTTCGCTCTAAAAATTTTCCAAAAAAAATTCCCAAAAATAGCCCTAATTTGCCTTTGGACGGATCTCGTGATTTGGTTGAGTTTTGAGTGGTTTTGGTCCAATAAACTTGTCTTTGGTGTTGATCTGCACTTCCCCCATCCCACAACCTTCTAGTGCCAAATTTTCCACGAATTCAAAGATTTTCGGCCCGGATTTCCGCCCAAATCAAGAACAATGGCAGATCCGATCAGACTCTAAGTTCCGGCCGGGCAGATCAAGTTCCGCCCTTAGACCGGAACTTCCGCTCTCGGCCGAATTTCACGCCTAACTTCGCTGCTTTGGCACTAACCCTTGTGTTTGGACTTCGTCGAGTGTGCCATTTCAGCTACAACAAAGCTTCCGCAACATCAACGACGACGGCACCCCGAGGATCCAAGCGGCTCATTTGACACCTTCCACCATAGCAAGTTCAAGTTCGCGGCCACCGCCATCAAGTGGTATAACTTGCACCTAACTTGTAGCCTTAGCTTTGCGTACCTTTCCTATCGAGAGTGGCTTTCTAGTGTTGCGAAGCATTGCGCAAGCGTCCCGACCGTGAGGGTGTGCGTGTGTTGAGCAAAGCTACGAAGCAAGATCGTGTGAAAAGATAGGCAAAAGAAGTGTGACATACTTACATAGATAGTGAGAAAAGAAAGCTTCTAAGCATACAAAAAAAGGAGAAAAAGAAAAACAAAAAGTGTGTGAGTGACACCCTATACACAAAAGAGTCCAAAGCTTCTAAGCAAAAGAGAGAAAAGAGAAGAGAGGCGTCTTGCGCAAATCTTGTTGCTTCCCATTTTGCAACCAAGCCACGGTCTCTCTTGCGTTAGCGTGACACCGAGCTAGTAGTCTTCGTTAGGACCAATTTTGTTCGTGCTCATTTTCCGTCGCGCTAACCCCCTTTTGTCCCACGTGTGTGTTCCACATTGTGTATGCCTTTTGTGATCACCACTTTTGATTTGTGACTTTTGATCTTACCCACCCTTAACAATATACTCGATTTTGGATTTCGTCTTTTGGCTTTCCACCATCCACTCCTAACACCATATTTGCTAGTGCGTGTGCCTTCGTGTGTGTCCCGATACAATTGTTCTTTCGGCTTGGTTGATTGCCTCAATACTATCTTACCACGGTAAGAGTGAGAGGTAGTCTCCTTCCACTAACATCCACAACATAGTTCTTGTCTTGTGATCTCATGGATAGGCACGGAGACCAAGCAAAGGAGGATGAGGTCCTACGCACCTCCGAAAGGTTGGCCACCCAACACAACCTATGGGTGCAACGCCAAGAGTTCAAGGACCAACTAAACTTGTTCGAGACACGCATCGACGAGCAATATGAAGAAGTTGCCCACAATTTCACCCAAGTGAACCAAGATATGCACCTTCTTGAAGCTACCGACAACTTGCATCATCAAGTGACGGCCAATGATGCAACCAGAGAGGCGCATGGATAGCCTCGAGCGCGCCATCACCAACTCGGGGACTCGACATCGACATCTCTCTACTTCCTCATCGTCTTCGATCTCCTCACATGATGACTACCTCTATGATCGCCATTCGTCCTCGCTCCGACTCAAGGCATGAGATCATCATCGCTTCGTCGACCGCACGTCGTCATGATGATTCTCGCCTAACTTCAGGCGCCGAGAAATTCCATCGCCATGCCTGCCCTCATGAACGTCCGCAACAAGCACAAGCTCTTCACCAAGATCGTCACAAGCGGCCCGCCATGCCCACCATGGGCATGACGACCAACCCCAAGACAACATCCTCCACAACATGGACCCGGCAACTCATCGTCAAGCCCATGTGGATGCTCAAGACCAAGGTCATCAAGATCCACCAAGGCGTGACTTCCGAAACCATCCTCGTCATGACCAAAGGGGCCGAGGACAACCTCAACATGATCAAGATGAGAGAGCCAACATTGAACAACGTCAACAACCTCGTCAAGATCCGCAACAACATCCTCAACATGAGCCAAGTGAAGCTAGTGTTCACCTCCAACGCCAACCCAATGCCATGGTTGGTCGTGGAAGACCTCCTCTACCACCTCAAGTCGCAAGAGATGAAGGCATCCGTCCTCGCCGAAGGAACATAGAAGATGAAGAGAATATGTATGGAAAGCTCAAGTTCAATATGCCCAAGTTCAAGGGTGAAGACGACGCCGAGGCCTACCTCTCATGGGCACTCAAGGCTGACAAGATCTTCCGCATCCACAACTCCGGTGACAAGAAAGTAGCCATGGCCTCCCTCGAGTTTGAAGATTATGCCAACACTTGGTGGGAACAAGTTGTCACTCTTAGGGAAGAAAAGTGTGATCCTCCAATTGATACTTGGGAAGACATGAAGGAGGAGATGGAAGCTCGCTTTGTCCCTAAACACTACAAGACCGATCTTCTTCAACAAGCTACAAAAGTTGAAGCAAGGCACCAAGACCGTTGAGGAATTCTTCAAGGAAATGGAGTTAACCATGATGCGAGCAAACATCCAAGAGTCCGAGGACCAAACCATTGCTAGGTTCTTCAATGGCCTCAACTACCCCATCAAGAGAGTGTGGAGTTCCAACAATACTCCAACATGGTTGAGTTAGTTCACCAAGCTTCCAAGCCGAGCGCCAAGTGAATGAGGACATCAAGTACTCCAAGTCCAAGCAATACTTCGCTCCAAGATTGCTACATCAACTCCTACAACAAGTGTCAAGCCAACCGCATCCTCTTCTACACCTTCCAAGCAACCTTCCATACAAAGTCGCATGAAGCAAACGTATCCTCCACCGCTCCTCTAAGGCCTCTACTAGACCCTCCAATGTCACTTGCTTCAAGTGTGGCACCCAAGGCCACAAGTCCTTTGAGTGCAAGAACACCAAGGTCATGATCACTCTGGAGAATGGTGATATAGAGACGCTAAGGAAGGTGAATATGAAGCCCTAGTGCAAGCCGCCGTTGCTAATGAGGAAGACTATGATGAAGAAAGTGGAGAAGACCCTCTCTTATGCACACATGATCCAAAGCCCTTCTCTTGTGGTCACTCGAGTGCTCACCACTCAACCCCAAGCTATGGAAGACCAAAGATGCAACATCTTCCAAACGTGTGCCGGCATTGGTGGCAAGTCAATCAAGGTCATCATCGACGGTGGGAGTTGCCACAACTTGGCAAGCACCAAGCTATGTGAGAAGCTCAACCTCACGCTTCGCAAGCATCCTCATCCATACCATGTCCAATGGCTGAGTGGTGACAAGGGCAATGTCAAGATTCAACACACCATCACCGTCAACTTCAAGATAGGACCCTATGAAGACACCGTCGAGTGTGACGTGGTGCCTGTGACCGTGTGGCACATGTTGCTTGGCCGCCCATGGCAATTTGACAAGAAAGCCATACATGATGGTTACTCCAATGCATACACCTTCAAGGTCAAGGACAAGAAGTTCGAGCTTCGCCCAATGACTCCTAGCCAAGTCATCGCCGACAATGCGAAGGCTCTAGCGAGGGCACAACAACACACCCACCATAGTGAGTTGAGAGGAGAGGGAGCTACCCACCAAAAAGAGAGTGAGCGCCACCACCCACATATGAGCGAGAGAAAGAGTGTCCTCCTAGCCACCAAAAGCGAGTGGAGAGAAGTGAAAGACAAACCATCCACCACCATACACTACGTGCTCATTTGCAAGGGCCTCTCGTCGGAGACTAACGACTTAACCAACATTCCTTCGTCTTTGTTGTCTCTTTGAAGGAGTTCCAAGACGTCTTCCCCGACGAGCTACCTCATGGACTACCACCGCTTCGGGGCATCGAGCATCGTATCGACCTCATACCCGGCGCTCCCCTACCAAACCGCGCCGCTTACCGCACCAACCCCGAAGATACCAAGGAGATCCAACGCCAAATTCAAGACCTCCTCGCTAAAGGGTACGTCCGAGAAAGCCTTAGCCCTTGTGCCGTTCCCTTCATTCTTGTGCCTAAACCGGATGAGACGCAACGGATGTGTATGGATTGCCGTCCTATCAATGCCATTACCGTCCGTTATCGACATCCTATTCCGCGTTTAGATGACATGCTTGATGAATTGAGTGGTGCCACCATTTTCCTAAGATTGATTTGCGTAGTGGCTACCACCAAATTCGCATGGCCATTGGTGATGAATGGAAGACGGCATTCAAGACCAAGCTTGGTCTATATGAATGGCTCGTCATGCCATTTGGTCTTTCCAATGCCCACTTTCATGCGTCTTATGAACCACATTTTGCGACCCCTCATTGGCAAGAGCGTGGTTGTCTACTTTGATGATATTCTCATCTATAGCAAAAATCTCGAGGACCATGCTCAACATGTGAGAGAAGTCTTATGCATCTTGCGCCACGAGAAGCTCTTTGCCAACTTACCAAAATGCCATTTCGCTCAAAACAAATTGGTTTTTCTTGGTTTTGTGTTTTCCGCCAACGGGATTGAAGTTGATTCTTCCAAAGTTGAGGCCATCCACAATTGGCCCACTCCCACAAATGTTGGCCAAGTTCGAAGCTTCCATGGACTTGCCGGATTTTACCGCCTCTTTGTGAAAGATTTCAGCACCATTGCTTGCCCTTTAAACGAGCTTACAAAAAGAATGTTCCCGTGCGTTTGGGGCAAAGCGCAACAAAAAGCTTTTGATGAATTGAAAAAGAGACTCACCGAGGCACCACTACTTGTTCTTCCCGATTTTGCCAAAACATTTGAGATAGAATGTGACGCGAGTGGACTTGGAATCGGTGGTGTCCTCATGCAAATGGAAAACCCGTGGCATACTATAGCGAGAAGTTGGATGGCGCACGCCTCAACTATCCTATATATGACAAGGAGCTTTATGCTTTGGTTCGTGTTCTTGAAGTTTGGCAACACTAGCCTTAGCCACAAAGAGCTGTTAACACTGATCACAGTCTGAAGTATTTGAAAGCCAACACAATTGAACAAGAGACATGCCTGTAATATCACAGATCTTCTATGTATCAAACACAAAAGGCAGGTGAAATGGCTACATGCAATTTTCCGCAAGATTACCTTCACTTACCCGCTTGGAGTTTCACATTTTGGGTCTTGAGGAGATCAAAGAACTTTACCCCTCCGATGCTTTCTGGTCCAATCTTTGCCAAGTGTTCCGTTGACCGCGGATTTGATGATTTCTATTTGCATGATGGCTACTTGTTTAAAGCTAACAAGATTTGCATTCTCGAGTCTTCTCGTAAGTTGCTTTTGCAAGAGTCACATGGAGGTGGTCTCATGGGTCACTTTGGTCGAGAGAAGACATATGCCATGCTCTCAACCCACTACTATTGGCCAAGAATTACCGCGACGTGGAACGCCTTTGCCGACGGTGTACAACTTGCTTACAAGCTAAGTCTACTTCCAATCCCTATGGTCTTTACATGCCTTTACCCATTCCATATGCACCTTGGCCGGACATAAGCATGGACTTTGTACTTGGCTTACCACGCACCAAACATGGTCATGACTTAATATTTGTGGTAGTGGATAGGTTCTCTAAAATGGATCATTTCATACCATGTCATAAGAGCGATGATGCTTCACACATTGCTTCATTGTTTTTCGGGTGAAGTGGCCCGCCACATGGGATACCCCAAGAAGTTACTGTGCCTGACGAGACGCTGTTTATGAGTTACCTATGGAAGTCGCCCATGGCGAAATTTGGAGTGAAGCTCTTGTTCTCATCATCCTCGCACCCTCAACCGATGGACAAACCGAAGTGGTCAATCAAAGCCTCTCCACACTCCTCCGCACACTTGTGAAGACAAATTTGAAGTCATGGGAAGATTGCCTACCCCATGCGGAGTTCGCCTACAATCGAGCCAAGCACTCCACAACTTCATGGAGTCCCTTCATGATCGTCTATGGATTCGAACCTCCAACGGCACTCGACATCCTCCCACTACCTCTTCATGAACGAACGAACATGACTTCGACGAGCGCACCACCGCCATGAAGAAACTACATGAAGAAACAAGAGCAACCATACAAGAGCATGTACTTCGCCAAGCTAACCGCCCCAACGCCAAGAAAAAGGAACGCGTGTTTGAAGAAGGAGACCTGCTGTTTGGATCCACCTACGGAAAGAAAGGTTCCCGCAAGAACGCAACTCCAAGCTCAAGCCAAGAGGAGATGGACCTTTCAAGGTCCTCAAGCGCATCAACAACAACGCCACAATGGTTACACAACATCAGCACTTTGATGCAAATGACCACGGCCTTTGCTTCATCATGTGCGGCCAACGAGGCCAAGAACCACACTCAAGGCCGAGGTCAGAGGCATGGAAGAGAAGAAGGAAGAAGAGCGTCCGAGGTCGCCAAGAGAAGCGCCTGCCACAAGTCAATTCGGGCCAAGGCCCATGTACCCCTTGTTTCCCTAAACTACCCCTCCTTAGTGGCTCCCTATATATAGGCTCCCACCTCCTCCTTCATGGGAAGAGTTGAACTTGAGAGAACCTAGGCTCATGCCTCCACCATCCCTTTGGGATTAGGGAAACCCCCTCCTTAGATTTACCCAAATCTATTGTACAAGGCACTCTTTATATGATTAGTCTCTCACACTTGTGATTCTACCACCGGTCTCTCACTCGTGTGATTCCACCGATCGTATACCGATCTTCTCTCGGGGATTCTACCGCGTGTCTCTCCCTAGAGAGATTCTATCTGGATAGTGGTTCTAAGATCGGGAGTAAACCGGAATTGTATCGGGTTGGTGTTGTTTGCGTGTGTGTTGACGTCGTAACCCACCGGGCGGGCAAGGATCGCCAACACCGTAGAGTCGGAATGATTAGGGGCTGCGGCTGGCCCCCAAATTCGCAGCGACGCCCCGCAAAGCCTCCGGTCGCGCGTCCTGGCGGTCGCAAGGGCGTGCCACCCGACCTATACCTGGTCAGGAAGAGGGGTGGATGATGCCTCGCTTAGCTTCCTGCAGGGCACACACGTACACGTTACACGAGCCTCGATCGGCTCTCAGGTTGTCCCGTGAATCGGCTCATGGAGCCGATCCACCCATGATTGGCCCAAAGTGGCCGAATATATGGTGGTCCCGCTTGATCAAGATAAAGCGTATGAGATCCACGACGATCTAGGGTTTTCACCGCATAATGGGATCATCCTACTCACGATTGGGCCTCGCGCTCACACACGGTAAACGAAGCCAGCCCTAGACAAGGCCTAAAAACCAACACTAGGCTGATCCTCGGAACGTCCTGTCTAGGGGCAGCAAACTACACCCTGCATGCCGCTGGATCCTCCAACCCTTTGTAAGGCCTAACTATTGTAGATATTAAACTAATCCTTGATGAATCAAGGAGCGACCATAACGGATCAGATCTACTAAATAAAGATCAAGCGGGGTGCCGCCCCCGCACCCATGATGAGGTACAAGGACGGCTAGACGCGCAAGGGTTGCACTACGCGAGCATATGATGCTAAGAACGATGCTAACCCTAACGTGTCTACGATAACTACGTTGCTCGCCATCAAAAAGGCTTCAGTACGAGCAACGCATGAACAACTAGGCAGGCTCGTGCTGCCCAGATCGCAGATGCGATCTAGGCGCATGGTGCTTACCCTGAGAACCTCGAGACGAAGGAGTTGGCGATGCGCCGAGATTGGTTTGTGTTGAACGTTGGTTGTTGTTTATTCCATAAACCCTAGGTACATATTTATAGTCCACGGGACTTTCTAATGTGGGCGTGCACT
The DNA here is from genome assembly GCA_030979885.1 of Lolium multiflorum. NCBI lineage: Eukaryota > Viridiplantae > Streptophyta > Magnoliopsida > Poales > Poaceae > Lolium > Lolium multiflorum. The sequence continues at coordinate 211,176,372 of CM061753.1, read as the reverse complement.
AAACCGTGCACGAGACAAACTCTAATCTCTACGTAACCTACTATAAAGATACACGGCCTAACTAGCCCAAACTTGATACACAAGGCCGATTTACATTCTATATGCATATCTTCAAGTCCATCTTGATCGCGGCCCACCTCCGACTTGGCCAACTGTGATAACACATGCCCCCTGGTTTTGGAAATGACATTTCCAAAATCATTACGCTTCTCCTTCGTCGGGTCATGTCGTGGCAGAACCGTCGCAGTTTCCTTCATGATGACGTCTGCCTCCGCTTCTCTCTCGCACGACCGACTGGTTCTGGCACCACGTCCTTGGGAACTGCTTAGGCATTAAACCAGATATTCCCCCTTTTATTCAGCCACTCCCTGTAGCTTTCTTCCTCATCCTCCAGGCACTAGTACTTCCAAAGAAAAAACCCTCCTGTGCCACCATGTCTTCCTCTTCGTCAGACCTTTCTGCGCAGTCCTCCCCCTTCCGCGAGCCGACGCCGGAATGGAAACCGGAGGAAGCCCACGCGGCCAACATTCGCCGCGCCATCGAGGCCGGGAATGAGCCAAGCCACGACTTCTCCACCTGGTCAGAGGACGACCAGTCCTTGACCGACGGGGAGAGCGACCTCTCCTTCCTTGCCAGGGAGGAGGCGGTGGAGGAAAGCGACGACGACCACCTTCCCTGGGACGGGGCCCCCTCCTCCGAAGAGGAGAGGCTGGAGGAGGAAGAAGAAGATGACAGCTCCTCCGATGAGCCGCCGGCCAAGCGCCACTGCCCCTGGCCCGGCAATCTCAGCGATTTCGACAGCGACGACGATGACGCTGATGAAGAAGACGAGGACAACGAAGGTCCTGCCGGCCGGGTCGCTGCACAGCCGCACGACGAGCCGGCCGGGAGCAGCGCCGACGACGGCGATGATGACGACGACGACGAGCGCAAAGAACGGCCCTGGGATAGGATCTTAGCTCGTGTGGCCATCGTAGTAGATCGCGGCAATGTAGCCCCTAGGATCTTCTTTGGAGAGCAATCAGCTTTTTATGTAAGAACTCTAGTTAATCAATGGAGAACTTCCCCAACTCGATCTTGTCGCCCCTTTTTTTTTATGATAATTTAGCCGATTGCCCTTTATACCGTGCTTGCCGATTGCCAACCTGGTCGGTGCTTTAAGGAGCCGATGGCAATGCATCGGACTCTCATGATAAACTCGAGGTAGATCCATCCAGACCTCCACCCCCAGGACGAGCCGCAATCGCGCAAATCCTAGATCCTGGAAATGCAGACTCAACCACACGGACTATTGGACCTCAGCGGCATTCTCATCTACCGGATCCTCTTTGCCACTGTCCTGATAATGCCTCATCTCTTCGTAGTCACACCTGGTCCAAAGTCCGTCAGCGATCGTTGCTTCCTTCCACTACCTCCAGCCACTCCCGTCTGCAATAATTCACCCTCTCTTGACGAGTTATGATGCAGAGCAAGCCGATTTCAACCAAATCGGCTCCATAGAACAAGGAACCTTAAGGGGCGAGCTGCCCCCCGAGCCTTAGTCCAGGCGAGGATAAAAGCAGTCAGCTGATTGGGCCACCATCGGTTTCCCAACTGTATCACTGTGTTAGGCTCAAGGAGCCAGCCCCTGGCAGATTCTGGAAAGGTCAGCAGCTCCGAGGAACCACCTTGTTGTCCTAATTAGCTCATCATCTCGGGCGAACTGATGCAGCTTCTGGTGCAGATAGCTCGGCTCGAATGGTTCGGCTCATCAAGATCATCGGACGATCATCGGTTGTCCTCATGACCCTAGATTGACCCGCAGGCTTGCGCGAACACTGCCGATTTGGTGATGGACGCTCCATGAGATCTTTGCCTGTAACCACCATACCCCTTGAGTCAATGGTCTAGCATCGGCTTTGCCCCATGAAACCTCAAGCAAGATCATGAGCCTTGCTAGCCAATCCAGCGGGCTGGCTATCTGGTTCCGGGCAGGTGCCCACAACAAAGCCCCGTGCGTGTCACTCAATTGGCTTGTACGTAGAAACTGATATCTCTGGCGACCTCAGCATCATTCTTCAGGCAAGCTGGGATGCAGGGCCAGCCGATTGGGAAAAATCGGCCTACTATAGTGAAGGACCCTTCAGGGCCAACTGTCTCCCTGAGCTTCTCCCGTTCAAGTCCTGCGTTTCGTCGATAATATTGGCTCATTATCTTTGGCAGGCTGATGCAGCTCTTGGTGAGGACGTCTCCTGATGTTTTCCCACCTTGTGGTCGTGACATGCCGTAGCCGATCGCCTCATCATCGACTATTCTCCTGGTCCCGTAGCCGATCGCCTCAACATCGACTATTCTCCTGGTTTCAGAAGAGACATACTGCTTCGCGTGACGGTCGCAAGGTGGTTGATGCCCTTAAGTCGATGGCCGTGCATCGGCTGTGCTCAAAAATTTTCAACTTTTCCACGGCCAACTTGTGCGTCGGCCCCCATACTTGATAATGTTGCCTCACATGTATTTAATCCATCTAGATGCCCCCCCGAGCCGATTCTGTCAAGAAAATTGATGATATCGGCTTTTTAGGTAGCCCCTGCTGGGAAATGTCGCTCCCAGGCAAAATAGATGGTGGGGATAATTTTGGCCGATTGTTGGAATCGGCCTCCACATTGCGCGCTTGGTGAAGGTTTTGCAATGTTCCTCCACAAATTTTTGGGGCCGATCGCAGGGATCAGCCCCTCACCACCTTTGCTCATCGATGTTGTTCTCGTTATACGGTCAGTCCGGTGGATAGAACCAGCCTTACCCCGTTCTTTGTCACATCGATGCGTTCGCAGTCGTCCAAATTGATGCCCGAGAGCGGCTCTTGACCCGATGCCTCCCAAATGCCCATACCGGCTGTTGAAATCTCGGCTGAATCATCGGCGTGGACGACCTCCACCTCATCTCCATCCCACTGAATCAGGCATTGGTGCATCGTGGATGGAATGCAACAGTTGGCGTGGATCCAATCCCTCCCTAATATTACAGCATATGTACTTTTGCTGTCGACAACAAAGAATGTCGTAGGGATAGTCTTCCTTCCTACGGTCAGATCCACGTTTAGAACCTTTGCGTGTCGTATGCTTGGCCGTTGAAATCGCCAATGTTACATTGGTTTTATCAAACCAGGTGGAGCGTCCTAACCGCCGCAAAGATAGAGTATGGCATATAGCGACTCCGTCGTTTCTCCGGGGTTCACCAACATCTTATTGACAAGCTGTCCATTGATGTAGCCTCGTAAATACAGTGGTCAGATGTTCGTAGAATTCTTTCTCGCGGTCAAGATGACCGGCCGTGGTCGCATCTACCAGAAGGTGTGCTTCATATAACCTTTGGAGCGCTAAATTCCGCAGGAAGGATGAAAACCATGTTGGTGCCACCGATGTCTCGTCATCTAGCTTTCTTTTGCTTGGGGCGACTCTTTTTCTTTTTGTGGCCGACTCCTCTCATCCAAAGTTCACACTTTGCCGTGTCGTCAGCGCTTTCTCAAATAAGGTGAAGATATACCTTTTCAGTCTCCAATGCACGAATCATGGAACCCATCAGCTGGGAGGCTGGCTGAGCCCATGACCCATCTCGGCCGATGAGGCTTTATCATCTGCTCTTCGAAGTTCCCTTCGTGATCTTCTATCTGAACAGACTCTAGAGTCTGCCCAAGGCGAGAGGCCCCCAGCATGTCGAACACGGATAGTCTCTAATTTTCAACACTTTCTCCTTTGTTTGCATTTCAAGGTCACGATTGTTGGCAATCTACCATTCCGA